>OY796659.1:8398596-9053135 GCA_963680705.1 Rhagium mordax | reverse complement strand
CACCGCGCTTCGTACGTTTTTCACGTGTGTATCGTATCGTAGAAACCATTTAAATAAGAGTTGTAAATCACACATCTACTTATATAACATTTAGCCGCGGTACAATGCACATTGTGAAACAGAAACAAACGCTTTCTATAGATAATTTGGATGAAAAAGTTGGGCGTGGGTTAAGTGCTGATAATCGCCATGGACCACTACTACCTTCAACTGTACGTGCCCTCATAATAGGACCCTCGAATTGTGGGAAAACAAATGTCTTAATATCTTTGATCACGCATCGTTTAGGTTTACGTTTTTTAAATATTTACCTATACTCAAAGTCTATAAATCAACCCAAGTATGAGTATCTACGTAATGTATTAGCGCCGATTGAGGGGTTAGGATTTTATACATTTAGTAATGGTACGCAAATAGTGGAACCATCCGAGGCAAAGCCAGAGTCTGTGTTTATATTTGACGATGTAATATGTGAGAAACAAGATGTTATAAGGGGATATTTCAGTATGGGCCGACATAGAAATGTGGATTGTTTTTATCTTGGCCAGACATACTCTCGAATCCCGAAGCAGCTAATAAGAGACAATAGTAATTTAATTGTTGTCTTTAAACAGGACGACATGAATCTGCATCACATCTTTTCCGATCATGTGTCACCTGATGTAACGTTTACAGTATTTCAAAATATGTGTGCAAAGTGCTGGAATGACAAATATGGATTTCTAGTGATTGATAAGGATAGAGAAGTACAAGGTGGGCGATATAGAAAAGGGTTTGATAGCTTCATATATCCATAATGCATTTTATTAAAAACTTCACTTGAATTACATACGTCGTTAGGATTACTTCGTTTACGTATGCGCTAAGATGAAGGTTACCAAAGATAATAAAGAATATAACAATCTTGCACATCCCAGTAGCGAAATAACACTCAAGCGACAGCTGATTGAGGCAACAGATGCTGTGCGGAAGAAGTTTAACTATATCAAGAACAAAGATATGGAGATGCACGTAACACTTGAAAAGATCTACCAACCGATAACTGAACCTTTAAATGTTATATCTTCAGCAGCAGAGAACAAATCTCATATCCAACAATTACATTCAAAACCATCATCATCAAGGGTGTCCACCCAGAGGGCTGTATCATGGGAGAGTGCTTCTGAAGAAGGATCCGATAAGTATGTAGGTGGTGATGATGTTCCACATTATATCCCCATTATGGAAACACCACCATCGTCAATAAGAACAACCCCTGTATCCGAAACTTCTCCAGCTAGTAAACTAGAAAAAAGACATGAGGTTGTAAAAAGACATATACAAAATTTAAAATCTGGTGATTCCAAGTATGATAGTTTATATGGAGTGCGTGTAGATCCCAAGACAGGCAAACTGCTGATGGGCAATGCCGAAATACGTTTTTCCCATGGAAATATTACGCTATGGTATGGCAATAAGAAACTTGGCGTGTATCTAGGTAGTCCTAAATTGTACGATCTAATATTTCTAAAACGCCCAACAATTTTAGATGATAATAGAGAGGGTGTTCTCGATGATGAATGGAGTAAGATATATGGAGAAATACTAAGAAAAACAAAGGCACCTTACAAAAAATTCGATGTAGCGAATGGCTATAACACTACTAAGCGTGGAAAATTTCACAAAATTATCAAACCATTAACATCTTCTACAATTGGGACACGATCGTCAACAAGTGGTCACGGCTTAAAACGTGTACCTACCCACAAATTGTACAGAAATAAAGATAAAGAATATATTTTTTGGAATAAACCCAGCGAACTCGTGGATCGTCTACGTCTACTATGGAGTTCGAAAATAGCGGGAAATAACAACCACGACAATGAAATAATAGAAATAATATCAGAACTTAGGGAAGAAAAAATAGTGTATTAAAGATGAAATAAAACATAGTATCATTATACTTAATAAGTATTATATAGTCTGAAATTTTATAAACTGGATCAGATGCAGTCAGAAATGTCTACTGTAAACACTATCGACAAATTTGGACGCAGCAAAAGAATTAGTGCGAGTAAGTTAATAGCCCATCGTGGATTACCTGGCGTGGGTTTTAAACTTACCAGAGATAATCACTATGATATTGAAAATAAGCGTTTAAAAAATTTAGGGGAACCTGTCGATGATCAAGATGGTGCAACATGTAATTACGTTAACAAGCGTCTACAAACAAATGATGAAAATGCTGCCAAAGCTATTTTTGATACAACCGATGTAATTATTGGGGAAATGAAAAAATATGTTGATGTGGGACTTATAAGAAGTGGAGAAGAAAATCGCGCTATTTTCAATAAACAAAATAATGAGATGATGCAGAAAATGAAAATAGAAATGAGGAAATATGTTGATAAAGCAATTTCTGAAGTTAAACGTTCGGCCATAAACAATCGCAATACTTTAATCACTAGAATCTCTAAATTAGAGCATATTGCCACCGAACTCCAACCAAAGAAGGTGCAATCCGGAGGCCTAGCATTTCCACCAGAACTAATGCCTGAAGTTGATATATAGCTGAAGACAATTTTATAATGGAGGTTAGCAGCGAAAAATTACAAGTTGTTAACGAGTTACATAGAAATGCTCGACGAAATTTTCGTAGAAGGCGAACCATAATTAAGGGGTTTGGTGATTTGTGGCAAGCAGACCTAGCTGAAATGCAGCCATACGCTGATAAAAATAGAGGGTATCGTTATATTCTTGTAGTGATTGACTGCTATTCCAAGTACGTATGGACCAAACCTATTAAAAATAAAGCAGCTGTAGAAGTTACCAAGGCTATGCAGACTATTATTCAAGAAGCAAATTATTCACCGAGAAATTTACAGACCGATAATGGTACTGAATTCTATAACAGAAAGTTCTCCGCATTAATGAAGCGGCACGAAATTAATCATTATTCTACGTATAGCACAAAAAAAGCAGCAATTGTTGAGCGAGTAATCCGCACATTAAAAAATTGGTTGTATAAAGAATTCTCAGCTATGGGTAAATATAAATGGCTCGATATCCTACCAAACGTTACAAAAAGTTACAATGACAAAGTCCATCGTACAACTGGCAGAAAGCCCATTGATGTCAAACCAACTACACATTTAAACGTATATAATTATATTAAGATTGCTCTGAAACCGAAATTTCATCTCGGTGATATAGTTCGTATTAGCAAGTATAAAGGTGTATTTGATAAAGGGTTTACACCGAACTTTTCAACAGAACTTTTTAAAATTACCAAAATAAACATAACAAATCCCACAACTTACCTGATAGAAGACTTGTTTGGACACCCAATCAAGGGATGTTTTTATGAAATGGAGCTACTAAAAGCAAAATACCCCGATGTGTATCTAGTTGAAAATGTATTAAAGAAGAAAGGAAATAAAGTGCTGGTAAAGTGGTTGGGGCTATCTGTAGAACACAATTCGTGGGTTGATATAGCTTCTATTGTTTAAAATTGTCATTAACTAGAAAAATATATTAATGTATCATTATATAGTTATGTCGATTGAAATATTTTAATATGTGTCACAAATGAATAATAAAATGAATATACTTTATTAATATTTATTTAATTTATTTCCTTCATTTTAAATTGTAAAAAAATTAAAAATAATCATTTTTTTTTTTTTTTAACACTTGAAAGATAATAAACATACACATAAATGTTTTAATTCCTTTTTATTTTCCTACAATCTATATTATAAGAATGATACAAATATACATATAACATAAAACATAAAATTAATTAAATATAATTAAAAATTAAACAAACATAAAAAATAATATAAAAAGTACAAACTAGAAAATCTAATATTATTATATGGGTACTGTTCTTTTTCCAGTATTATTGCACACAAAACAACCTTCGATGGCACCGACTGTCACTGTGTCATCGCCACAAGCTTTGCACTTTATGGTAGGTACGTCCCACCACTCAACCGTGTTGTGCAGACTTGCGTGTTGGTGAACAGCCCCCTCTACGACCATGCGAGAATACGATACGTAGCACCTAGTGCACATAAAGTATTTTCCCTGGTCAATGCTGCATACCACAACGAAGGCCGCTGTAGCACACACCTTGTCCATTGTACCAGCCACCATATCTTTTATCTGGAAAGCCATCTCGTGCTGGTCTTCCTCGATGAGGTCCGCAACATCGACTTCTATACCATCGTCCACCATTTCGTCGACTCCATCGTCCACTATACCATTTTCGCCGCCTTCGATGACTTCCTGGATATCGATGTTGGCACCATTGGCATCAACATCAGCAGGTGCTCCAATCTCCACAGCCTCAGCAGGTACCCCCATCTCCGCAGCCTCATGATTAAACAGCATCCAATTATTGGAATCTTCTTGCGCCAACCGTCTTAGAATAGATATAATAGATGGATTTGCCATTTCGATACGTGGTATATAGATAGAAATAGTAAATGCAACTAAGTTTGGTTTAATATTACTCCCATATATATAGTAGTGTGGGGAGGGAGTCACTCTAAAATAATAGAGGGGGTATTCATATCCAATCATAGGATACGTGTTATTATGAATTTTAATTAGTGAAGTTTGACACCTTAACCACTCGGCCAACCTGACTTATTCATTGATTCAGTAAAACACTATACATTAAATGTTTACCCCCTCTCCATCATCAATAATAGAGGTGCCTGTAAAGTAATGTTTGTAGGAGGCGCCACTGCTGGGGGTGGAGATTAGTTTGCTTTATATAACACACAGCAACGCTCTTGTTTGTCAGATTTAAAATTATTAACATCATGGACACTTCTCAAGTAAATTGCGTCTCCTCCAGCACCGACTCAAAATCAACGTCATCGACCTGGTCAATGCCTAGTGAATACGACCCAGACAGCAGTGATTGGTGGGAACGGTCACCTCCATCGTATTCGATAGACGAAGAGGACCAGGAAGACGAAGAGGACCAGGATGACCAAGCTACCCCAGATAGCATTGACGACAGACCAATATCACCTTCATCTTATTGGATAGGTGAGAATCTAGGCGAGGACCAGGGAGACCAAGATAACCCCCCGGACAGCAGCACTGATAGGGCAACATCACCATCAGCATGGTCTATGGAAACGGTGTTCTACGATCCAGACGGCCAGCCATCACCTGACCAGAGCCACTGGTCAGATTATCAGCTCTTGATAGAGTGCGATAATGTCTGCGAGGGAACAGATTAGGCATCCATATAAATTAAACATTGTAAATAATTTAATAAATAGTTTTAGTAAATAAATTAATTGTAAGTCATTTAATACATTTATTTACTTAATAAACTCTTAAATATTTATTTAATTTATTTCCTTCATTTTAAATTGTAAAAAAATTAAAAATAATCTTTTTTTTTTTTTGTATAATTTTAAAAGTTTCCTACAAAATAATATGTTATTACAATACACGCATCGTTGTCTTAATTGTGGTTGGTCTGCTTTGCAAGCTTCACATACGTCTCGATATATACCAAAATTCGTTCTTTTGAGTATGGTAAGACAATTGCGACATTGTGTTTCATTTGGACAATTGTCTCGAAATTCTTTTTTCTGCACTGGGTTCTGAATTACACACTTTTTGCACAGTCCAGTGCATGGGTTGATAATTTGCTTCCTCCATGCAGTATAGCAATTATGGCAAATTCTTGAATTATTGTAACTATACGGTTGTACTGCTATTATTGGTTTTAATTTCCACTCTCTTGGTAGGACCATTGTATGCACTTCTGTTTTAAGACACGATTGTGTTACGTAAGAAGTTTGAATGCGTTCCTCTTGTGGTCACTCTTGGTTTAAATAGCTAATAGTAAACTTGACGCAATAGGAAGGGCGTCACCGTCACGAATTATAGAATATAAAACGGAGGAGGTTTAACATCAAATCAGTTGAGTTCCAACATTTAAAGATGGCTTATAGACGATTCCTCACTGAACTGGCAGAAAATGATATGGGTGCAATGGTGTTACACCGAGATGGTGTAAATCAAGAGCTTCAGGACTTGAATCAAGATGGCAACCTGGTTCCCGTCAGTGTAGATGAAGGTCTTGGGGATGATGTGGAAGACGAAGCGGGAGAGTTAGCCTTCTCCGGAAAAATATTAAACAATTATGATGATCGGCGGAGACTATATTGCACGTCAGCGTCTTTTGTCATAATCAGAACCAGGCCGGATGCAACCAAACACTTCCTGTGTGGGCTATGTTATATATCCTATACACGGATAGTGTCCGGACGTCACCAGCATGTAAATATTCACAAAACGACGACGTTGGATGGTGCAATGATAACGAAATGTAAATGTTGCAGCACAAACTTGGTGCAATTGCATCGAATTGAAGTATGTCATACATGTAATAATGTAAATAAAACAATTGCGTGAACGATACAACGTGTTTTACTAAATTTGATTCGTTATAAGTAGTATTTATTAATGTAAATTTATATTTCATTTTATTTTTAAGTTTAATTGTATATGTATTTTAATTAATAAAAATATTTGTGCCACCCTGTATATTACAAGTTGTGAAAATTAGTAAATCATATAAATATTAAAACAAATGAACATATGAATGATTTTATTAAAAAGTATTTTGAAAAAAAAATGGTTATCTTTTATTTAAATTAAATTAAAATATCTCAAGATATAAACTGATTCAAAATAATACAGTTGTAAATGTATAAAGCCGATAGCTTGGGTTGATTTTATAGCCTAAGGCCATGCGACCCTGCCTGGTAAATACGGATCGATGAGCAGGTAGTTTTTTGTTGAAATTAGGAAATAGACCTAACTCTTGTGGGGCGTTCGAGTAGCCGCGCGGGCAAATACGCGTCGATCTTGAGGTCACTCAGAAGACCACAGGATCGAATCCTCGGACGCCCCCCGGAGAAAGGAGGTGGTGGTTCTCCGGTTTTTTTTTTAAATTTGACCTTTGACCTTTCCTAATTAGCCATTAATTTTGATTTTCATGTGTTTAAAATTCGATTTTTTTAATTTTTTTTTTTTTTTTTTTTTTTTTTTTTTTTTTTTATGTTGTTATTAACCTATTAAACTCTTTATTTATTTAAATTAATTAACCTTTACATTATGTGTTTATTCATGTCAAACATGTACTCATAATATGCACAATTAATTAATTACATGTGGTGTATTTATTTTATTAACTAATTAATTTTTTTATCATTTTTTATTCACTTTTTAAAATTTGTTTTAAACTTTTTTATATTTATTTTTAACAATATATTCTTACATAATAATACACAGTAATTTATTTTTTATCATTTTTTGTCTTTTATTTGTATCATTTTTTTGTAATTATTTGTCATTTATTTTTTTGACAAACTTTTTAATTTTTTTTAATATTTTTTTATTAATAATATATTTTAAACCTAATTAACAATCTTATCTGACTAACAATATTCTTAAATAACTTAAAAATCTAACTTAATTAATTTGCCTTTATTTGTATGCTCTTTTAATTATTTTTGTCATTTATTTTTTTTGACAAATTTTTATTTTTTTTGGGGCATTTATTTTTTTAATTATTTTTGTCATTTATTTTTTTTGACAAACATTTTAAATTTTTTTTTTTGCATTTATTTTTTTAATGTTTTTTTATTAATACTATATTTTAAACCTAATTAACAATAATCTTATCTAACTAACAATATTCTTAACTAACTTAAAATCTAACTTAAAATAACTTTCCGCCGCGTGTGCGCAAGTGCTCAGCCACCCATTTGATCCGAAATAAACCTCATCTGCTTTGCAGTTTTGTCGAGAGCCTCCCTTTGTCTCTTTACGTCGGCCTCTAATTTTGCGGCTCTTTCCCGCATATCAGCAGCACGACGCAAGATTTTCGGATGATCCCGACAAAGCCTCAAATTTAAATCATGTGTTCTCTTAAGTTGACCGTATATTTTAAAAAATTGTTTAACAGATGTTTTGGTGTCAACTTGCGAGAACACCTCCGATTCAGAATCAGAGTCCGCTTGTGCTGGGAGCGGATTCTCATTAACAATCGGAGCTACCTCTGGCGGCGGTGGCAACACCGCATTAGAGCAACCCGGTTGTTCTAATGCGTCATTGCGTGGTGGTGGCAACACCGCATTAGAACAGCTATTGCCAGGTAGAGGTACAGCCACAAACGACGCAGACGGTTTTACCTGCCCTTTACCTGCCGAAACCTTATTTTTTTTTGGTGAAGCAGGTAGCGGACTTAGAGGGGCAGGTACAACTGTCTGCGCGAAATCCATTATCTCGTCCCATAAAGTCGCGTCACAGTCTATGGATTGTGTTTCTGTACGTCTACCTTTACCTTTTGATGGCGCCGACGACGACTTTGTGTTTTTATTGTTGTTTACATTACTAGGCAAAAAGTCGTCATCGGAGTCATGTGCCACCAGAGACATAGATGATTTGCGCGGATGAGATGCGCGTACATCCTGACACCCTGAAGTAGATGGTGTGACTTTAAATTTTTTGTTTAAAGCCAAACCATGTAATTTCGGGGTATGAACGGCTTTACCTGCATTACTCCTGGATACGGTGACATTGACGGTATTGCCGAGGTCACCATCTTCAAGGTGCAAAACAGGTAAATCTGCGCCAGGATGTATATTGCCATGCATCTGCTGATGGTGCCCATGATACGCTAGCTGACTACCGCCTTCGTTAGAACACGAAGCGCCCCCAACGTCAGCAGCAATACCATCTTTAACAATAATGTTGTTTAAAACATTAACCCTGCCAGAGGATGGATTTTTTATTGCTGACTTCACAGCACCGCCATTAATGGCGGAACCTGACGCCGTAGATGCGTCAGGTGATGGTTTAAACGTAGCCAAATACGTCATTAAAGTCAAGGGCGGTAAAGTTGGTGGCGGTGTCGACGAGCGCCTTTTACGCCCACCAGCAGATGATACATTTTTAACGGTTCTTACCATTTTGTTCACAAAAACTGAGCAATGAAATTCACGAGAGCACACTTGCACACACTAGCACAGGCGAAGACGGAAAGAATCTTGTAAGCGTCCTCAAACCCAAGCCAAGCTAACTTCCCCCTCCAACGGTAGGGAGTGGGTGACCACTCTCGTCTCTCATTGGTTGGACGACATCACGTGATTTATGCAAGCCAAGCTTTCACCCCACTGTTGATTTTCTTTGTCTCAACAGAATCCCGCTACAAAGTGACGTCAAACTTTTCTAAATGTCATGCGCACATCGAATAACTGACGCAACAACTTTCTATTTGAAATGACATCACATTCCTGACTGCAGCATAAAACGACATTTTAGTTTTAGCAACGTCACCTACTCTTACATTGTAAAACTGTATCATTACACACACCTCTTCAAGTCACTACCTACATTATTTATAATTTACGATTTAACCTAATCGATATTTAACTTATTTTGGGAGAAAGGTTTACTAATAACAACACTGTGATTTTTATTTAGATATTTTTATTCTATTATTTGAAAGTACTTAAAATTATCACAATAATTTTGTATTATAATGTTACAATTAAATATTGGTGAAATTTTGTAGTTTGAATTTTCCAGTTTAGTAGTTCATGTATTCGAATTTTCGACCTTTACGTTAGAAGATGAAATAAAAATTTTAAATTAATTATTGGCTTAAATCAGCTATTGCTGCAAGTAAAGCGTCCAAGTTTTCATTTTTTTTCTCCATATTATTTATGGCAACTATCAGTCGTTCTATATTTTGTTCTTGTTCGCTCTGAAAAAATGATATGTCACGGTGCCCCCACGGTAATGTTTTAGTAGTATTAGGAATAACAAAACGTTTGTCATCGTGTTGGGACAAGGCCACTTTGTTCTTTATTTCTGTGTAAATGTCATGCAAGCAACTCCGAAACGTATTCATTTTTCTAAATATTAAACCTCCCCGCTCAACGATTTTCTTATAGTCATCTATTGACAGCTGCTTTCTAATAACAGATTTCTTCACACCTTTAGCTTTTTTGAGTTCATTATCCACCGATTGTATATAATAAGCTTTCGCACCCGTACCATAAAAACTAATAATGGGATCAGAGGGGAACTCGTCTTTCATTTTACCTAACACCGACAAGCCCTTATGAATATTAAATTTATTTATTTCTTCGTAGTTAGATGTATCGAATTTGTCTGGATTCTGTATTATGAAATTATAAAAGTTATCTGTAAATGTTTTTATAATCAACGAATCCGTATCTGTATACAGCAAAGAAGCATTATCGCCGAAATGTTTTTTGATAACGTCGTAGAAAAAGTTGTATAATACTGTCTTAGACAACTCCAAGATACAAAAACCAACGTAAATTGGTTTGTTGTAGACTACCTTTAGTTTACCCATATGGATGGCTACAAAATCATCAGTAAATATTGAGCATGATTTAAAGTTAGGGCGTGTTATTAATGCATTTGCACCCATACTCCGCCTAACGCTCTCCCAGTGGGTAACTAATTTTATATCCATTCTATTATCAACATTTTCCATTGTCTTACCGAATACTGCGTTATTTAATAATTTATACTGATCTTTTTCAAATTTATTCTTAGCCTTATTTCTCATATCGGTGTTTAGGTCAATATATTTTTTAAGCCAAGGTGATTGTTTGAATTTAAGTATTCTATGTGTTTTTATAACCATTAACCCGTTATCTAGCGCTTGTTTCAAATTTATATAATGCACAATATATCTCCTCTTATCGTTTAAATTTGGTATCAGTTTTGTCAATTTCGATTTTGATTTTGGTGGAATAATATTTTCTACTAAAAAGGGTAGGTCTGAGTGTAAGTCGTGTAAATCTTGTGGATAATGTATGTCTACTTCGAGAACATACCCATGGGTGCTTTCATCTGAAATGCTCGTAATATCTAAATTCATGATTTCTTCTTCGGACAGCCACACGAATCCACCTGTCGGCAATTGTTGCGACATACTATGCCCATATAGGTTCGTGGCATCTAGATATGTGATGAATGAAGAAGGTTCTTTGGGGTCGTAGTTAGGGAGAAATTTGTTATTCGCAATATGTTTCCTTTCCGTACACTGGCTTACTCCACCACGTATTCCCTTTTTAAAAAAATGGATCATATCAATGTCCGTTAATAATTCCAACTCCACTTTGGTTAGTTTTAACATAGCGTCCCACGAGAGACCCGGACAAGTGTAATACTGAGCAGGATCAAGTTTATATTTTTCCAAACAAATTTTACGAAAATTTTCAAATACGTCACACAAAAGGAGTACGTCTGATTTTAAATAAAGATCTGAGTAATCGCCCAAATTCTGACAATCAAACAAGTTCCACACATCGTTAGCCCTCTGATAATCTTTATCTGTTATATGTTCTTCATTTAGGTTATCGTAAAATTCATCTTTCGAGGGTAACTCTACATTATTTAGTTTCTCTAAACTATCCATAAAACTATATGGAAATACACCCTTTTGCCTCATTAAATTAAATTTTTCCTTATCTGTATAGAAACTTCCCGTAACAAACAATTGGTTATCAGTTAAGTTGCCCCCTAAATTTTGCAACGATGTTGATAAGAACTTAAAACTATCGATGAATCGTAGTTGTATAAATTTCCGTTTTTTCCCCCCTTTCTTATTGACGTAATCATGCATATAAAGGTGTTTCGTGAAAGATATATATTTTTCTTTATTTTGTGCTATAACATCAACTCTGTCCTTATGTGCACAGAGCTGTTTTATAAATAGGTGACTGTCGTAGCCACTCATATTGTGAAATATGATAGGTACAAAATTTGGTAATTTGTAATTTAAGTTACATACAGAGTGTGCGGCACCAAATCTTACTTTACCAGTTATATGACAATGATCTCTAACTTTTACATCCTCTACTTTAAATGGTTTCTCACATATACCGCATACGGTCGCATTCAGGAAGTCTTGTCTTTCTTGTGCTGTGAGTTTAGCCATTGGGACTATATCTTTCATATATCTGTTATAGATTTCCCTTACATCGGCTTCAATACGCGATACAAAAACTTTGGCTACATCAGATCCTCGATATAGTTCAAATTTTGATAAAGAATTGTCAAAAGAACATTTTATGAAATATGCGAAGGAGTAAGGTTCGTGTATAAAAGTTTTATTTGTATAAGAACGTTCGGGGTTCGGTTCACAAGTATGAATAGGTTTCAGAATTGATTCAAAGTCTGCATACACTACAAATGGTACTTGCATTTGTCTTTCAAAGTTTTCAAATTTTAATATATTTTCAGGTACTTGTTTACCATATTTATCAATCCGAAATTGTGTCGATGGTGTTGTTGTATAAACATGATTACAGTCATTTCTCTGATGCTGGAATAACTGACGCTCATTATTAAAATATAGTAAGCAACCATCACAAAAGTACTTTTTATGATCATGAGCTGAAATTTGAGCGGAAACTAGCTTAGACAAGTTTTTTATCCAACAATAGTGATTATTAGCGCAATCTTTCTTACAGTGATGATTTACACCACATTCACCGGAAAGTAGTAACAAATTTACATGCATAAATAGTTTTTTTTCAGAATAACGTAAAGGCCCAACAACTTCATACTTTATTCTATTATTCTCAAATTTTTCTTCTAACCCGTACACGTTAATTGAAATATTATTCATCTCCTCAAATTTTGAAATATCCCGCAATTTTACTGGAAAATTCATACCTGATAAATTTAAAACTCTTGAAAAATGTGGATATGATGAGGTCTCAGATGTGCAGCCATTTGCAGGATACAACGCTGAAGTTACAGCCCAAGCAAAACAATACTGATCCTGGTTTTTTACATTTACCACTGCCTTCTTGTTTTCTATGGATTTTGGCAACTTGACATATGATGAACCACCCAGAGGACTATATTTATTCACATTGATTTCAACAAAAGCAATTCGTTCGAGGGCCCATCCTAAAATTAAATTATAATTAGTCATTTTCTTTCCACCTTAATGTATGTTTAAATACCTGAATCACGTTCCAGGAACTCCGTAGTTTGTGTAATCATAGCATCCACAAAGGTGTCCAAAGTATTGTTCAAATCCATAGCTTGATCCAAGATTTTGTTGGAAGTGTTAAATGATTTCATTTCAGATAGTTCCTGTGTCTGTAATACGTACGTAGCAAACGTTTCCATATTTACTTTTACTGTATTATGAATACGTAACACTTCCTCGAAGAGATTTAATATTTTTGATCTAATTTCATTGAAGAACATTACATAGTCTTGGTGATTATTTTCGCTATATACTCGATAGGTTACAATCCTGTATTTGAAAGCGCTCTGCACAATTTCTACACCTTCTATAAACGGAACACATGAATTTGTCCTATGCTGCAATGTCCTTCTATGGGAATTCATTTGGGTTGTGCTTAGAGTCACATTACAGCAATTACAAGTTTCCATATTTGTAGATGTTGAAGGATTACATTCCAGTTTAGGATATTTTGCTTGCGGACCACTATCATGTATCTTCTTACAAGATTGCCTCTGATGTCTTCGCAAATTGTCACCACGTGTAAAACTTACACCACAAGAAGTACAAATATACATTTTATGTCTTTACTCTGGGAGACTAGCACCACAAATGGCTGTGTGCTCCTCATCCTCATTTATATACACGGAGTGAAGCTGCCCCACCACCTCTACTTGAAATACTCATACACATATCAGTACATACACTAATTACAACTACAATTGCATTGCACCACTCCAATTACCTCTATTGCAATTACATCAGTCTAATTACTGCACATTACTCTACTTACCTCTATTGCAACTACATCAGGCTAATTACCTGCAATACTCTAATTACCTCTATTGCAATTACATCAGTCTAATTACCTACATTACTCGAATTACCCTAGTTACCCCCCACCACAAAAAAAAAAGGGTGGGGGGAGACCCAGCTCCGCCATTACTACTCTACTGTTGTTTTTGTTTAGGATAGTCTGTAGACTAGACTTTTCATGCAAAATTTGTATAAAAAATTAAAGACAGTACCATTTAAGAGTAATGTCATTTTCTGCGATATCTTTGTGATAAAATTAAAATAATCTCAAATTTACGCTATTTTGATACGTCCATATCCAAAATATAATATTTGCAAGCACATCAGTATGTTTTCCACTTTATATAACAATTCCATGTACGTATTTATATTAGTTTAGTTTACGCACGCATTCGCACAGTAAACTATTTGTGTAATATATACTTGATTTTATCATCTAAATCGGATCATATAGATCCTACGTCCTAGTCTCCAAGCCCACGCCAATGTTCAGTGATCTCTCATCCCATTCCAGCCCTCGTTGTAATGTTGATCCCAGGCAAGCCCATAGCGCCGAACAGAACCGGTCGCTCAACTTGAACCGATATGATGCGGATGCTACGCTCGATGCTATGCATATGGTACGTACGTTTCTGTTTCCGAAAAAATGCTTAGAACGAGATTTCGAAATAAAAAAGGCGAATTTTCCAAAGTGATAAAGCCTCTATCAATAACCAGTGATCTATATTTTCTTATGTTCGTGACCTAGTGGTAATTTATGTGGGTACAGGGATATTGGAAATCAGGGAAAGTTTTACAGACTATTCGTTCTTTTTCTCCACGACTAAATGACTTTTTGTAAACGTACTAGGGGAAATACGAGTATAAAATATATCTCGTCAAAGCAGTATATTATTCAGTAACTAACGTTTGAAAATTAACTTTCAACTTCTATCTAACTATAAAACACTTTGGATACTTTTGTAATGTAATTGGACCGCTTAACTGCGTCAAGAGGGTGTTAAAGAATACGAGGACGGTTTGTATATAAATAAATTCGACACTTCTCTAATGTGCAGTTTTTTGTGAACATGCCGGATGGCCTGCACAATTTATGATCAAGATGATTCGAATACGACACGTTTTATTATTTTGTTTTTTAACAACCTCTCGCATAGATTTTGTGATAGGACAAAGGCGTCCTCAAATTTATTTAAAACGATTTACAGCATCAGATAAAAACTAATGACAGTTCGGGAAATATCAAAATATATTTATGTCACCTAGATATAGATATCAATTGGCAATTCCGTTACGGAATAACATTGGAGGGAAACTTCGACTTCTAAATGATTTGTTTATTACAACTTGTCATCTCGTGATGACGCTGGGAGGGTATACAAGGAAAATATATTTCTATAAATTCTAAGATGTACAAATGAATTTCGTGGGACTGTAGAACAATGACTAGTCGATAGTGTGTTTTTGTACTAAAATCAAATATGATGAGATGAGAATGTACAGGTAAAGTCAACATTTTCCTTCCAAGTTATGGTGTATCTCATGCTTTAATGCTCATAATTTTATATTCTATTTATTTCATTTAAAAATGCTCATAGTCACTTAAAAAAATATTTTTGGCCATTATTGTACTAATGCGTATGTAGAAATCAATAGTTTTCAAGGCAGAATAATGTTTTAGAAATATCCGATAGGGTCCAAATGTTAACGATAAAACTGCTTGAGTATAGTCGAGTCAACAACTGAACAAATTTTGTGTTAGCAGGAAATCATGAGGCAACATTTTAATGGTAAATTTGTAGGCAGTTGTAGTAACATTTTCAGAAACCCTAACAAAAGAATTTATCAAAATTTATTAAGTCCATTGGCGTCCCGAGCGGCAACTTAACGAATATTCCTTAATTACTTATTAATTACTTTAGTAAAATTCGTTAGTTTAGATGTTAAGAAATGTATTTAAATTAGTGTTTATTTGTTGTTGTTGTTACATATGATTAATAAAAAATTATAAAAAGTGATAATGTCCAAGAGATACGTTTCCCCATGTTTCCTCTGTGTGTTCCAGGGATATGCAATTAATTGAATTTAATTTTTTATCTCGAAAACTAAGCAAGATCCGAAAAAAATGCAAGAGACATAAACGTTGTACTTTAAGCTGCTTAACCCAAAAAAAATATAAAAATTACAAAATAGTCAGTGGCGTAAATTTTTTTGTCAAAAATATTTGTTAAGGTGCTGCTCAGGGCGCCACTGGACTTAATAAATTTTATCAAATTAGTGCGTAATTAGCCCCTTAACACTACAAATAACATTGCCAAATTACAACAAATTTGGGTAACGGATATTCAAAATATTTACGAAAAACTAAATTTTCTAAAAAAGTTTAACACCCTGTATCTTGAAAACGAAGCATTTTCGGACCCATGTTTATATGAACTTTCTGTCTTAAAATCACTCAAATAATCGTCTGTTAAATTTATTGTACATACTTAATGAACACCCTGTATATTAGAATCTCATCCAATTAAAAGACTTATTTTTAATAAACAAGGCATTTTTTTATTAAAATTGTTATAATTTGAAAATTGTGGTAATTAGGTAATATTAAAAAATTATCTAAATGAATAGCTTTTTAAATGTACAGGGTAGTTCCCTATATTTTGACTCCTACCTACAGCCTTTATGTTTCGAGATATGAAAAAAGTGTCGAGACAAAAGTTGTAGATTTTGGTATCAAATATGTTTTACCGAGAAAATGTAAAACAAAATAGCATCGGAAAGTAGAGAAAGAGAAACAACTTGTGCCTTTTTAAATGGAACACCCTGTATTATTGCATATTTTGAAATATCATTTTCTGCTGATTTCAAAAATATATAATACATTGGCATTTACTAGGCTTTTTTTTTAAACAGTATGCATTTTTGTGTAGAATAGTTAGCTTAGAATATACAGTGTGGCCCATTTGTTTGCGAATCATCCCTGTAAAGTGGCTATTTTTGGTCCGATTTTGATCAACTTTTTTTTAGATTGTTGCTCATGGAGAACTGCATTTTGTGGCAAATTGATAGATGTCTATCACAAAAATCTAAGCCTACTTTGCAATTTTTTCGGAGCGAAAATTCGAGAAATCATATTAGAGATTTTTTTACGTGACAACTAAGTACGCCACTGTGTTCAGCGTCCCCTAAAATGGATTTGGACATACCAAATTTCATCCAAAAATACCGCATGTTAAAAATTTATTATTACTTTTAAAAATTAGTTTATAGTTTATACCCGGAAATGCATTGTAAACATCAAGTAACTCATGAAATAAGTGAATAAAACCAACTCATAAACAAATTATTTTATTGAGACGATTATTTGAACATTTCTGGGTATAAATTAATTTTTTAAAGTAATAATATAAATTTTTAACATGCGATATTTTTGGACGAAATTTGGTACAAACCCATATTAAGGCACCCTGAACACAGTATGGAGTACTTAGTTTTTACGTAAAAAAATTGCTAATATGATTTCTCGAATTTTCGCTCCAAAAAAATTGCAAAGTAGACCTTGTGATAGACATTTGCCACAAAATCAGTTTTTCATAAGCAACAATCTGCAAAAAAAAAGGTGATCAAAATCGGACCAAAAATAGCCACTTTACAGGGGTGATTCGCAAACAAATGGGCCACACTGTAGGTTACCGTGAAAAAAAACTGACAAAATATTTCAAATAAAGGCATACTGTTATAAAAACAACCCGTGCAAATGCCTACATATTATATATTTTTGGAATCAGCTAAAAATGATCTTTCGAAATATATGCAGGGTGTTCCATTTAAAAAAGCACAAGTTGTCTCTTTTTCTCTACTTTCCAATGCTATTTTGTTTTATATTTTTTCGGCAAAAGATATTTGAACCCCAAAATCGACAACTTTTGTCGCTACACTTGTTCATATCTCTAATCATAAAAACTGTAGGTAGGCGTCAAAATATAGAAACCTACCCTGTACACTTATTTCTTATTAATATAAAACAATTTCAATTTTTTCTCTCTTTTTCTTTTTTTTTGGATTTATTGCTACATTTCTGCAAATTCTTATCCAAGAAAAATAGTTTTATCTAAAAAACATTTAAATTGTTAATAAGAAATGTATTTATTTCTTCAAATGCCTGCTTCACGACTAACAATAGGTAACACGTATTTTTTTTGTTTGTCCAAATATTTATTTTTGATGCATTTTGTGATGACATTTTCTGCCGAAGAAAATAACTTTATTTAACTTAATTTCACTCATTCAACAACTACTTTAAAAGTCGCTACATCTTCAGTATGATGTTCTGAAATAAATATCTCATTAACATAAATTTAACAATTCAAATAAAAAGAAACTAATGTTATTTTAAAAAATGCAATAATTATTAGGTATTAGACACTGTTGAATAATTTTTACTGATTATAGATTATATAAAATAATAACTTAATCCTTTCTAGGACAAGAAAGTTATATGTTTTTGTGGTATTAATCAGTGGCGGATATAGGATGAAGTCAAAGGGGGGGGCTTAACAAGCGATAGGTAGAAAACCAAAAAAAAATTTAGGTTCAATATGCTAAAATTAAAAATTAAAGGTTTAGTTTAAAAAATGGGGCTGTTTAAAATTTTAAAATAAATTCTTATTATTTATAAAATTTAGTAATACCTAGATGTCAACACTGTAGATGTCAAATATATGTCAAAACACATGTTTTATCAATTAGAAATTCGTAAGTTTATTAAAAAAAACTACTTACCTTAATTATCAGTATAATTAAAATGGATAAAACATATAAAGGGATAAAAATATTAGCCTATACTATATTAAATACATAATAAACAACTATGAATGCTTAATTTCTGTAAAAATATAATTTCAGAAATATAATAGCATGATTTTTTTTAAATAAATATAAGTACCTATTTGTCAATCGTAATTGACTGATTCCAGAAAAAGAAAAAATAATTTATGGTGTGGCAAAATTTGGTTTTGCACGGGGTGGAAAAAGACCCAGGAACGACCCTTATCATTATTGTTATTTGTTATTATCAGTCCATGGGGGGAGCTATAATAGCCCCTGAAGCCCCCCCCCCCCCCCATAAATCTACTACTGGTATTAATTCTCCGTCAGCAAACACCAAAATATAAATACATTCCAGAAAAAGAAAAATAAAGTATCCACAATATATTTACAAGTCGGAATTGTCTTTACAGCATATTACGACTTAATAAATGGAGAACATTATCCGACGTTTGCCAGTAAATTCAGCATGGGTCGAGGCATGGAAAAATAAAAAAATAGTAAAACAATTCCAACATGATAACGTCATAATGACTTGTGATTTCAAATTAATAAATGGTGCTACACGTTTTACATGAAGGATACTAAATATTATGTGCATTTTATTAAATTGTGAGTGTTTTGAACAAGTCTTACCGCTAAATAAAAATGATTAATGGTGAGTTTATGCAGCGTCTTAGTACCTATTAGTATTAGATAGTCTTAATTTTTTTGAACACCCGTTTATGCAGATGTCTTGAAACTTAAAAATAAACAATGAAAAACTTATCACATTACATGCGCAATGTAAAAAAAGCGACAAACTACATTTTTATTGGCCTGTTAAACAGAAAGAGCCGGTATTAGTTTTAAAAATGAAAGTTGTGAATTTTATTAAGACTAATAAGTGATAGTCCAGGTTTAACATTTTAAGACTAATTTTTGTGACGAATCCAGGATTTTTGTCTGGGGGGGGGGCTGAGGTCATGAAATTTATATCGTCATGGACGTCTCCAAATTCTACTGGATGGAACAAAGATGTTGTCTTCATTTTTTATTTATATGTCAGGTGTTTGAATTAGATTTTACAGAAAAATTAAGGTTTTAGAGATAAGACGATAAAATAGAACATCAAAAATTGTCTATTATATTACATGTAACAGAATAATTTAATCAAAATTAAACGGAACAAGTTAGAAAATGAAAACTTACAATATATTATTCATACATCGGCTCTCTTGACCAAGAGGTGAGTCTATTTCCCCCTGTTGTATTTCTCAAGTAGCTCTTCAATCTCCTCAATGTACTGTAGCTCCTTTCCAGAGTTGCTGTTGTTACTGGCATTAATGCAACTATTGTAAGCAACTAATGTATGTTTGGAAATATCTCTTTATTACATCTATTTAACATTTCAATAACCGACGATTTGGTGTCTGGAAATTCATCATCATCATTTTTCTTTTCCATAGGAAATAATTCAGCACGAACTTGTTCAGTATCGATAAATGGAAGATATTATAATCGCTTTTGCTTTAGGAAAAAGTGTCAAAATGAGCATCTGCATTTTTTCCAACGCATGTCCAATAATTGATCTTGAAGCATCCCAGCATGTTTTATCGCGACAGCCAAATCTAAATCATCTTTTTGTAGGCATCTATTTAATAAAATACTGTTGCTAAATATGAATTCGCTTTCAAATAGGGAAACCAAATTTCACATTGCTGATGGAGTTAATCAATGCAGTGGTACCAGTCGACGCATTACGGTCAGTCCAGTTACTAATTGCATCAAAAGCTTCGCATGCAACATCGAAAGGCTCAGCGAAAATCAGTATAGAATCATGCCTCTTCATCCATCTTGTGGGCACAGTTTCTTCAATTGCAATTTTTTTGATTCGGGACAAAATTCATCATTGATCTTCGTGTCTTCATGTCTCTTTGGGGTATAAAGGAAAGAACATGCCTTTTCTATTATCCCAAAACAATTTCTAATGTTTTGACTTGGCAAGAATCCGAAATTGCAAGATTTAAGCAGTGTAACATACAATACACATAAATGGCTGTTCGGCAATTAGAGCTTGCGTCTCTTTAAACTCTCCGCTCATAACACGTGCGCCATCATACCCTTGACCTCTAACATATTGCATACTCAGACCTAGATCTCTCATAATTTTCAAAACTGCCAGTGAAATATTTTGAGCAGTTGTAGAAGTAAGAAGCACAAAACATTTTCTTTCGCAACTTTAAATTTGATCGTGCATGGGATACCTAACACAGAAAGGCATTTGCTCGGCAGTTGTAACATCAAATGTTTTATGAACCAAGACTTCGATTGTTTTATTTGTTACTTTCGCTTGTATCAGAGAACCACAGGTTTCAAGAATTTCGTTTTGAATCACAAAACTTGTATACCGTGCATTTTCTCATGCAGTTCGTAGATGGTATTCTAGAATTTTGTTTCCAGATTGAACAGTGAATCTTAAGAGGGCCTCAAAAAAATTAAAAAAGGTATCCAGTGATACCTAAGTTGAACCCACCTTCCCCACCCCCAAGGGTGGAGTGGTGGGAAATATTCAAATCTCTAATGGGAATCCCCATTTTTTATTGCAGATTTGGATTCTAGGTGAAAAATATTAAACATCCATTTTTTTATTTTTCGATCCAAAGTGTATTCGTCGAGTTATTCAGGTAATTGCAAAATCTGATTTTTGCGATTACAGCGCCATCTATCACGTTACCTCATCCGACTCCCAGAGGGTGGGGAAGAAAGAGTCGACTTTGGTATCACAGAATATCTTTTTAGAAATATTGAAAAAGTATTTTTTTATTTTTCGATTCGAAGTATATTTCTCGTTTCAGACACCCAGTAAGTCGTTGTCCTGATTTAATCTTTTTAAGTCCAATTGTTTAGCAAGAAATCATTAAAATATTATAACGATTATTATACAGTATATTATTAGTAATCCCCTTGCATAATTCCTTATAAAAATAGTAACCGACGACGCTGTCAATTTATGTAACCTATATAACACTTTTCAAATAAATATTTACGCCGCCAAAATGCAATGTGATGTATTTTATGGGTACCAAATTTTACGAGACCACTCTAAAGCGGTAACGATTCCGTAGTTCAGTGGGTAGGTGAAACACGCTAGAATAAGGGTGGAATAGGGACGGCCGGATTCCTTTTTATCCACTTGATGTGTTTTTCTGCGTCAGACTGCGATAAGGGTCATCCCGGCATCTCGAACCCTATAACAGGGGGGTAATGTGACATTGCTGCTGTATGCCTCACAGACTTAACCCAGTTCGTGATAGATGGAGATTTTTTATTTTCTCTCAATGATCTGGAAGCAAAATCTTACATTCGAATCGTCTGAATTGATATTCATTATTTCAGTGACAAGTTCGACATTTCTTATGTCTGTCAACATCTCCTGGAAGAAAATTAGCGCATCCATGCGAATCCCTGTATGAACGGTGCAAAATACATTTTTTTTAAGTAAATAAGAGCTTTCTGGAAATATCAATCTGAATTATTTTAAGAAAGTAATTATTTTGGATGAAAATTGCGTAAGAGAATATTAATTAAATCAAAGCTTAAAAACTGGATTTGTCCGCGCCTGTAAGAGAACCAATTTTTCAATACATTTTAATAGCTATTTATGTATCTAAGTGCAATAAGCAATTTTTTATTACCAAGGCAACGTGCAACAGCGCGTTTTTATTGCACCGTTATCAAAGCAAAGTGCAATAAAATTGGAAGTGGTATAAACAGTCACTTTTGACACTGCAAATAGTGTTAAAAGTATTTATTCTCTTCCATTTCTTTTTTTGGGATTTATTACTTGAAATTCGTGTCCAAAAAAAGTTGATTTGTCTAAAAATTATTCAAATTAACCAGTTTAAAACTGGGAAATAACCTCTACGCCTTTGATGTAAAGTCAGAGGAACAGTTAGAGGGTGTTTTTTGGCAACTAATGGAATTAAAATTATACAAAAATACTGCGCTGGCATTTCGGAAACTATATCTGTTTCCTTTTTCAAAGTTTGGGCTTTAGATTTTTTTTATGTAACGTGTAGAATAATATATACGGCATAAAAGAAAATTGTGTATCATTTTCATAGATACTTACCATAGAAATGTTCATAGCATAAGGAGGAAATGTTGAAAATATACTAAATAATATTAATTTTATTGAGTTACATAAAAAATCTATAACCTAAACTTTGAAAAAGGAAACAGATATTGTTTACCAAGCATCAGTGCAGTATTTTTGTATTATTTTAATTCCAAATAGTTGTCAAAAAACACCCTCTAACTGTTCCTCTGATATTACGTCAAAGGCGTAGAGATTATTTTCCAGTGCAACAGAGTGAGAAAGAAATAGGTTGCCGCGCTGCGTGTGGATTCTAGTTACATCTAAAGCCGGCGCCCCACATGCGGCATTCGGCGAAAGGCGAAATTTGGCTTTCGTCGAGTGGCTTTTGGCGAAAGGCGAACGCTTTGATACACACATTTTTGTTATTTGTCAAATGACGAGCGAATGTGGGAAACACGAATATTTGAGCAGAGTTTTGTTATTTGTCATAATGGACAATGACATATATGTATATTAATTGGAACAGCAGTGCTGTGCATAATTATATAGCTAATGAAAATAAAGAAAAGGAAACTTAAAGAAGAAGATGGTGGATGCTTTTACTTAATCCTAGCAGAAACGTGTAAATATTTTGCAATTCTTGCTACACTTTTGAGAGTGCTTAACTTTGTTAAGATGTGTTCGAGGAAGCCAATAAAAAATCTTTCTTTTTCTCTAAAATTATGTTATTAAATCAGTCTTTTCTTCCAAAATTTACTTCTATGGCTTTCCATGCAACAAAAACGAAATTTATGTTTTTATGTGAAGGATGTTCTGGATTCCATATTATGATTTCGCGTTTGTAGTGGTTTAAAAACACCAGGACCATTTCATTTAACCACTCCATTTTATTAAACAACTATCGAATACCAACACAAACGCTGTCAAGTGTCAAGACTGTTAAAAAACAATCCCAAACATTGGGCGAATGTGTGTACCGATCGAATGTATGACGCACGAATCCTTTGATTCGCGTCAATTTACGGACGCGAAGCGGGAATGGCGAATGGCGAACGCCGATAGGCGAGCGTCAGGTACACACATGCGGCTTTCGCCGAGTGACCGCTCGCCTTTCGCCGAATGCCGCATGTGTGGCACCGGCTTAAAGGTTTTATATTTCGCGTTCGTAACTGTGAAATAATAATGTTGGTTGATTTTCTTTATGGCGGTATGTTCAAATCTTTGTTTCTTTTGAGGCGACTTTGAGGCGGAAACCGGAAATCGATAATAGGATATGCCACTATTTTTAGCCGCTTGAATTTTAGACGATTTTAGACGTAACATTGGTTGCGCTCATAAAAAACAACAGTTACAGGTAGCTAGCTGGAGGTAGCTACTATTATGATGACTGAATTTAATTCCCGATGAAGGCTGTAACCTTAAAACAATCTAAAAATTGCAACAGTTCATCAACTGTTGCTTTTTATGAACGTAGCCAAAGTTACATCATTTTAGAAAAAGAAACAAAATCAGTCATGAACATAAAATCAAAACATAACCTTAAAACTACAATAACACTAATGACAGTTCTGCTTGACATGTACTGTCAAATTATCACCCGGAATTCCTAGAACACATAGATAGATGCATAGTTAGAACCACCCACTTTCCACAGGCGATGCGCGCATCAATGTAAAAAAGACTCGTCTATTAACATTTAAACAATATTAGTGTTAAAAGTACTAACTTTTTGCACGATCGCAGAAAAATGAGATCTTTGCGTTAAATTTCTATTGTGTTAGCTTGAAAACTTGTGTCTCATGGTTTTTGTAGTGGCTGAATAAGAATTTGATGTCAAAAGTTGACAGTTGACAACTTTACTGTTAACTGTAATTATGGTCAATTTAACGAAAATAAGCAATTTATACGCCATTTTTATCATTTTAACCTAAACACAAAATTTAAAATTGAAAAGATATGACAGTTGACAGCTGTCATTAAGACTGTCAGTTTAATTAGTTTAATAATTCTCAAATAAAATTGTATTAATATATTTGTTTTTAAGGCCACTGAATACAAATTTGGTGTCAAAAAGAACTTTTATTAGTTAAAAGCTGTCATTAGAACTTTCAATTTTATAGAAATAAGCATTTTCATAAACATAATTCTTGGAAATTACAAGAGGTTGCTAATTTTAAAAGACACACATTTTTGTGTAATTGGATTTAATTATAATGTCAAAAAGTATTTACATTTTCCAGTTGTCATTATTATTCATTTTTCTATTTCATAAATTAACTTTTAAAATTTACTCTTTTTATAATGTGCCTCATTTTAATCAAATAAATAAATTTATGGCAATAGGGTATGCGCACATGCGAGATTTTTAAGCAAAATTGGTTATAAAAGATAGTTAATGCTATAAAAAAATTAATAACAATAAAATTTTATCAACAATGTACCCTATATTTATGTATTTGTTAATTAAAATTCATATTATTTTTATGTTTACGACCACTGGCCGAGAACAAACGATGAAACCGAATCTCACCGTGACGTCAATCACTCGATTTTTTGACAGAACTTTACAGAATCTTTTATATTCGCCGTTGTGCAATATGTCATACTGTTTACGTGTAGATTCAATGTGCGATTTCGGTGTTAAATATTAACATTTTTCACGGAAAAGTGAGTGGAACAGATTTTGTAAGCCCAGAGAGATAATTTGGCCAATTTTGCTCTCTTTGTTGCTGTACTACTTTTTAGTGGAAGGCGCCTTTTTCTACCAGTTTGACAATCAAAATACATGATCTTTTAAATGTATGTAACTACCCATTAATTTAAACATCATCTAGTTTTCTAAATCTTCCTCTAATTGAAAAAAAAGTAAAATACATAACCTAAAATTGTAAGATTTTAAAAAGGTACAAAATCGCACTTACGCTGAAATGATCCTCACATACAACCCCTTTGGTGTTTTCTGATATATCAGTTTCACTCCTTCTCATGGTACGTAACAATAATTTTCGGTTTTTCTTTAATTTAGCGCTTGATCGTATATTGGTAATGAGACAAACCTTTTTTATGATGTTTTTTTTATGGACGACTATCACTGCGGTATTTAACAGTACCTTGGATGCTTAATATCCATAATATCCTTGTTTTTCATTGTAAAATGCTACGTTAAACGCCATTTTAACAAGTTTTACACAACATCAAACACCAAAATGCGAGTTTCTGACGTCACGACACCACAGCAGCCATTTGCATGACGTCACAGTCATTTTTGGAATAACCGATTTTTGTTAATTTTTTTTTGGATAATGGGTTACATCAAAGAGTAAATATCTTACTCATTGGGTTACATTTTAGCCGTTTTTTATTGGCCGTGACTATTCATCGGGGCGCCCCGACATATAGGTATTTTTGCTATCCATCGGGGCGTGATGTACGCATGCTCATATTCCGCCCCAATGAATAGAATCTTTGTCTAAACACCGGGGCGCTCCGACATATAGGTATATTTGCTGTAAATCGGGGAAGCTCCGACATAATAGGCACATTTGCTATTCATCGGTGCGTAATGCATGGTTGTGATGAAATGGGAACTTAAGGGTATACTATCGAGTAAAATAAAAACACTAAAATGAACTACATATTTATTTAGTTGTTAATAAATGAAATAAAAATGTTAAATATAAAAACATAACATAACTTAAAACTGGTTTCTTTCAAATTGTTGTTCGTATTGGATGACTCGATTTTTTCACACCGACCACACAAGTCGAGCGAATACCTCTTGGTCTGCCAATTGATTTTATTTTGCGGTTTTGGTAGTGTATTTGGCTTATTGGGCAAGTTTGATTTATGTCTAACATTTAGCCTTTCATTTATTTTCCTTTTCTTCAGCAATAACTTTACTTCCTATATTCTCATTCATAGTTTGAACTTCTTGAGTGTTTTTTGTGAGAAGGAAGTTCATATTTTGATCGATTTTCAGTCCTCGAATAACTTCGTCTTCCATATTATTCTTATTCATACTTTGAACCTGACCAGTATTTTCTTTAAGTATACCTAATACTCGAACCGTCATTATATGCTTGTTCTCCAACACTTCCACCTATAATTTCAACTTCCTTACTGTCTCTATATTTCATTATGGCCTTAAGTTCCCATTCACAACCATACATTACGCACCGATGAATAGCAAATGTGCCTATATGTCGGAGCGTACCGATGGATAGCAAATATACCTATACTATGTCGGAGCGCCCCGATGTTTAGACAAAGATTCTATTCGTCGGGGCAGAATATGAGCATGCGTACATCACGCCCCGATGGATAGCAAAAATACCTATATGTCGGGGCGCCCCGATGAATAGACACGGCCTTTTTTATTATTGCGATAGCCATTTAGTAAGTTAATTTACAAAATTACATTTAATTAAAAAGTCATGCGCATACCTTATTCTAATAAATCACTGGTAATGGTTTAACCAGAAAAGACGTAATCTTAACAACACGAAACACCTCGAGGATAATTAAAATATTCTCTGAATTACTTATCTTGTGAAAATTGACAGTTCCAATAACATCTGGTAATTATCAAAAGTTTTTCTCGGCAGCAGATTTGATAGAAACGACGAAAATTCCGGTCTAATGTGCTCATTTTGATCAAATTGTCAGCAATAATGACAGCTGTCAACTGTCAAAAGTCATTTTAAAATCATCTTGTTCAGCAACTCCAAATATCATTAAGTACAAGTTTTCAAATTATAACAATAAAAGTTAAAATAGTTATAGCTTAAGTTCTATAGAAACGCAAATATCTCATTTAAAATATATTTAAAAATTGATCCTTCTACAGACATCCTTATTTTTGTAGTGGTTTAATTGATACGTGATACGAGTGACGAGTATAACAAAGTGTCTTCAACTACATTTACTGTTCTACCTCTGCTCTGCAACTTTTTATATATCGACATTTTCAGGAGAGTTATATTGACAAATATTGAAAATAGAATTAATAATCAGCGCCAACAAGTACCCGAACGGCAATACACAACAGTAACAATGATTCCTTATGTACAGGGATTATCTGAACAGCTACGCACTATCGGTGATAAATTTAATGTTAGAACGGTATTTCAAACTACTAACACTTTAAGATCTATACTTACAAAAACAAAACCGGTTAATAGTGATCAAAATTCAAAAAACTGTATTTACAGTATTCCGTGTTGTGAATGTGACAAATATTATGTTGGTGAGTCATCCAGACCCTTCAATGTAAGATTGGGCGAACACAAAAGTTATATTAGAAAAAATGAAATTGAAAAATCAAAAATTTGTGAACACGCTTTCGAAAACGGACATCCAATAAATTGGAATGGAGCAAAAATTTTAACAAAAGAACCGGACAGTAAAAAGAGAAAAATTAAAGAATCTGCAATAATTTTGCTAAATGAAGACAAATGCGTATCAAATTATTCTGTAGATTGTTGTACAATATGGTTACCGATGCTAAAAGAAGAACTTAGCAACTTGAATATCTAATCTAATCAACTTTTCTGTGAGCGTAGTAAGTATCTATGGTTATAATATAAACATTAAAATTGTGTAATTTCACGAATTACACAAGAGAAAGACTATTTAGCATTGAGAAAGGAAACAGACTAAGTTTCCGAAACGTCTGCAAAACATAATTGTTTTTATTTTATTTTAATTATATTTTATGTCAGAAAACCAACCTTTAACTGTTCCTTTGACGTAAAGTCACAGGCGTAAAGGTTATTTTTTAAATAATCCAAATATTTTTCAGATTATCAGATTAATGTTCAGAAGTGTGGCCGTAAATCCCAAATAAGAACAGAAAGAAAATATTGATTCAGTTTCGTCAAGAAACCGGTAATTATGAAAAAATATGTACTTTTGTGTCTATTTTATTGTCATAAGTGAAGATGTACAGGCGTCGCGTGTCGTAAACAATGTAATAGGGGGAACTTTTATATTGCGGACTTTGAAGTCCATTCTAGACTAAAGATGTAAAAAAATGTAACCCCTCAATTCAGCAATGATTTATTTTGCTCACCCATTCCATAATGATATAAATTCCCACAAAGTACAATTCCTGCGAAAAGGCTATTTCTTGACAAATGAAGAACTGCTTGCTGCCATCGGTAGAGGCAACAATAGAACTGGCATAATTGCCTTTGGACAATGGGCTGATTACTGATGAAGAACGTAGCGAAGATGAAGGTGGAGGAGACTTCAGTCCTCCTGATGGACCTTTTGTTGAAGTGGATGAGGTTGTATGTAAGAACCGAGAAATGAAACACCTAAAAGAAAGAAACAATCCAATTGATGAATTCTTCGAGAGTTGCTACATCACACAGACTTTTTCCTAAAATTTTTGGGGCCCGCCCTCATAGAACAGATTGTATATGAATTAAATTTATATGCGATTCAAAGAGGAAACGGTGAATCTCAAACAACACGAACTACTTCCATTTTGAGCATCAATTTCTTCATGGGACATCATAAGCTTCCCAGCTATAAGAACTAGGTGTTACTCTTCTCAGGAAAACGCACCGTTTATTTCTCGGCATTGGACATTACCTTCGTGGACAGTTTTGTCGTTTACAAAAGCCTGCGCGCTGAAGAAGACAAAGATTTGACTTTACTCGAATTTCGACTGGATGTAAATTTGAGATTGATGAGCTACAATTCGGTTATTCTTTCCAACAAGAGAAGAGCGATTTTCTCATTCAAAATGTACTCATTGTGGGGTATATTTATGTGGCAACAAAAAGAAAAATTGTTTTTTGAATCGCCATGATACGAACTTATAAAACTCCCACTCGAGGTACCCTCTTCAGTTCTGACAGGACACCTGAGCTCTCACCCCAAGCCCTCATCAGAGATTGAGGAAAAAAATTAATTTGCGTTAATTGGAGGTAACTAAAAAGCTGTGTTCAGTTGGTTTTTCCATTCAATAAAAAGTATCAGTTCTGTGACACAAAGGGTTAAAAATCCAACATGAAGCTTTTAATAATATAATAACACCACATTTAATTACGACCCCCTTTATCCCAGAAGGCTCTAGAAGCTGCAGAAGAGAAAATAATATAATCTGTTAAGGAAACAAAAAGATGTTTTTAAAAAACATATTCATCATAAAATTGTCATTTATTTACGGTATCTTCGTCGCCAATGGGGTTTTTGTAGACTGACAACATGGTATTAACACCTCTGGTATTCATACGTAATAATCCACACATTAAAGACCAGAACACAAGGATATTTATTAATTTTATCTGCTTAGAGTACATCATTAATGTTTGGATATTTTTCTCTTAACTGTCAATGTAAGATAGTTATCTGGTAACAGTTGTGGATCTTCCATTTAAAAGAACACAAACTTTGGCTACTGCCACTGAATTGATTGATTAATTTTTATATTATGAATAAAGTAAGTGAGATAAAAAATATGACAAAATTCCTCTGCATATTTTAATTATCTACAAATACATAATATATAAAGATAATAAAACTAATCAGTACTTGACTTAGAATTCAATACAGTCTACTTTTGAAAATTAACTTTCCACTTTACTATTATTTGTGGAAGCAGCTAACGTTCTACACAATTGCAAATTCAATTTAAGGCATAATACATCATCTTAAAAGAAGTTTGGCGATGTGAAAGGAACACAGAATTTGATGTATATGCATAAATATTACCTAGAATAACACAAACGAGTCGGTCATGCAGTGCAGCCGTCTGCTCAAGACGAGCAATATTAGATTATGGAAGATGAGATATGCTCATGAAAATTCCTCACTACATACGGGTCGAAGCATTGTGAGTAGGCTTTCACCAGGGGCGGTTCACCAAAAGAAATTGTCTATTTCAACGATATTATCTTTAATGGAGAATAAATCTGCATGGGCGTAATCTTCACGCAAGGATAATTTGGTTTCCAGATTTGTTACATTAACATGTAAAAGTATTTTTGATGAATCTTTAATAGACGTTCTTAATTCATGTAGAATAAGAAACACAGTATAGGAAATTTTTCAAATATACTCCTTTCTGTTTCGTAGTAATTAATATGTTTATAAATAATATTGTTTTTAGTAAAAGTCCTTAATCAACGGTGAAAGATATATTTGGACCAAACTTTTAATTGGTAGTTCTTTTTTAAACCAAATATTTCTGGAGTATTATTATAAAAAGTAAAAGAAATATGTGATTTAGGAACACTGAGGAACACCGAAAACAGTGGTAGACGATCCTCTGTCTAAGACGATACTAATTTCTAATAGTAATAGGCCATATAACTCAAGAAGAAGAAGATAATGACAACATTCGTTATGATACATTGCGTCTTGATTACATTCTTGACCCAGATGGCGCCTCTGCAAATATTTCAATTTCATTATCATTCGCTAAAAACTTGCTCCAAATAAACAAAAATATTAGTGTTGATTTTATTTCAAATATAGAAGAAGAGGAAGAGATCCAGAATTCGTTAGACCCTAAATGGGTAAATATAAATTTCCTGTTGTTTACTATGAAACAGACTGAAACTGTGTACCTAAAAGCATAATGTAAATTTCACAATTTTGGTAGGGAATCCTGTTACCCATAACCATTCAAATTCACCACCACTGGCTTCCACAAACGCGGCCTAGATTCCCCCACAGCGGAAATTCACGCTGCCGTACATACTTTACTAAATTGATGTTTAAATTGTTCTTCTTTGTAAAGAGTAAAATTCGTATTACATTTTATTTACATCTCTTTAGGAGATTTGTTCTTCTGCTCGTTTTTTACATAAACTTTTCAGTTATGAGATTCCTTTACCGAGAAAATGGGCATTATTGAATTTTAGCTAATACTGCATTATTCGACTTTATCAATTTAAGAGAGGCAATTTTAGACGAAATAATTAGCAACATTAAAATCACGCATTACATCATTTTTCTGAAATTCATTTAAAACTGTTTTTCATCAACTTTTCCCCATGCCTCATTCCTTAACATTCGCACAAAATAAGACGTAGCACCGCCTCTTTGACACCAGAAGAAATTAATTATATCCTCTTTATAAAATGTCTCTCAATGAAAAAAAAACTTGGTTGTTCATCCCCCCCAAAAAATTATTACCTTTAAAAAGAACATGGACAACGCCATTAGGTACTTTAAAAAAGCGTTTTAATAGATCTGAAAATTATTTTCAAAAAAAACAAAATTGATTCGTTCAAGCCGTTTCCGAAATAAGCAATCACACCTGATAATCAATTCCAAGTCGGTAATTAGTTGAAAAGGAAAACGCGAGTATACGGAAAGTCGTTGAAGACAAACAAGAACAGCGCAGAAAATTTTTCTGCAAGCAAAGGATGTAGTTAACTTTCCATTTAAAATCGTGTTAAATTGGAGTGCCTTCCTGCAATCTCGGGTGCTCTTATCAACACTTCTTTCATGTCTATTAGCAGATATGTGTTTGTATAACCGCAGTTGTAAAGATGGTAAGTGAATAAAAAATACGCATCTGTTATGACAAAGATGCAGCTTATCCCGAGAGCCTTTTGAAGCTAATACGTTGCATCAGTGTAAAGAGCTGTCACGCAGGATGCGACTGAAAAATGGTTAATGCGAAACGCTTCGAGGTTTATATTCTTTTGTGGGCATTCTGTGTGTGAAGCCTGAGTAAGTGAATACAGTAGTTAGTGCTCCTTAAGTATTTGGCAAATATGATTATTTACACCAAACAAAAGTACATAATTATTCAATAAGTCTATAGTGAATAACAATAAGATACCAAAAATACACACAGGAAATAAATAAACACAAACTTTTGGTCTACTAATTTGAACAAAAAATTGTTTTGAAATTCTTATCCCTACAAATTTTTATCAACTTGGTCTTGTTATGTAGGCTGGTTATAGGTAGTCTTGGTTGCCACACACTGATGCCCAAATTAGAAATGAATTATACATTTTTTTTCTAATTTTATTATTTTTCTTTATACATATTTTTAGAATATAAAGAATATAAGTTTAAGCACGTGTCACGAAAATGATTGTCTACCAGTCAGCAATAGTTAATTAGTTAAAGCAACGGCGCCGGTGCCCTATTCTAGATCACAAGCGTATATAGTAATAATTGCCGAATGCGCTGGTAATAAAACTGTTAATAAAACTTAAAACCAACGTACGGTGCTATTAAATTTCTGGGAGTGAAAAGATTATTCGTAAAAGTAACGTATTAAGAAAGTCTATGAAATAAATTTCAACTGAAGTAAGTATTTAAAGAAAATGTAAGGATCAGTGAACAAAAACCCCTCTGGAGTTCTCATTGGTACGAAAGACAGCAGGATGAGTTGACTAGACCGAAAGTACGTAAAAAATATCAAGGAGCACCAAAACCTTCAGCAGTTAGTATTTGAGTTTTGCAGTAAAACGGCGACGTCAGCAAAGAATTGTGGATTACGTCTCCAATTTAAGTTGTTGATGTCACAGCGTAAAAACTTGGTCATTTATAAGAACAGCCATTACTCTTAAGCCAACTTATTACTTCAGCGCTATCATAAATCATAACTTGATGATACGAGGACAACAGGGGTTTAAAACAATTTTTAATACGAAAATTAATGGATGAGAATGCTAAAAACTGAAATAACTCATCCACACTATTTAATAACCGTTATAATTACGCGCGAAAAAAGTTAATAACAGGCATGGTATTCAGCAACCAACTGAAAGAACTAAGGTATAAATATACCAATATTTTTATTTATTTTTCTTTCCTCGAAATTTTGATGTGTAATTAAATTCATTGAAGGGCAGAATATAAAAGAATTCCAAAACCTACACACATTGAAAAGAGAGGGGTGCCATATTGATGTTAACAGCCTGTCAAATGAACTATGCACATTTTTATCTAAATTTTACGAGACCTGAACGCATATTTTTTCATAATAGATGGCGCAACTGTGTTAACAGTTTCCTATATTTTTCTAATTGTTGAAGAAGGGTTTATGTTCATCCTCAATTAATCTAGAGCAGTTGAGCTTATATATAAGTTAAGAGAAGATAGCAATAATTTTGAATGTAAGTGAAAATAATAATAAAAACAAAAATTTACTTCATTATTAATGCATTAATGCAATAGAACGTTGTTTGTTATGTCTAAACAGTAACCTTCCCTCGTTCCGTTCGGAGTTCTAAGATGTGACTTTGTCGCCTGAGGGGTGGCGGAACAAGCATGACGGTGTATCCGTACTCCGCTCCGTTAAATATTTTTACGGAAAGTCATCCTGGTAAGAACACTCCTTCAAATAAGTATAGATATTGTGGTGAAAGATGGGGAGAGAAATTTATTTTATTTAATTATTTTTTTTAAATTTTACTCAATACTTTCTTCCACCTAACACACACAAAATTTCTTTCCTAGTACACACTACACCTGTTTAGATCTGTGAAAGAGAATGCGTGTGAAACTAGGAGATTTTATTTAGTAGGGTCTGATTGATCCCTCTTTTATTTTAGTTTTTCAGGGCCGTTAGAAGAGTTCCTGGTGCTTTAGGAGAGACTTACCTTGCTGTTACTGGTTTACTCTTGTAATTTACGTCAATAAAATGTTATGAAAATAGATTCTGCTTAATTTTATCTGTTTTTGATTGAATTGAAAAGTCATATTAGAGCTAGCTGCTCCCTCTAGATAGTTATGTTTGTACTAAGATGAATTAGAGACTGATAATTGTAACTCACTGTGCCTAGATGGCGTTTACTTTAGTCTTTTATAGAGATTTTATAGTTCCATGAAAAAAGATCAGATTCCTCAGAACACATTATAATACAATTTATTGTAAATCAACGACAAATAATCTTATGTTTCGAATTAGCCTGCGATAACTTAATTTATTTTAACGTGCAACAAAATTTGTTCACTGTGTGAACAATTCTTAAATTGTTAAAGCTTAATTAAACATGAATTAGCGGTCTACACTGGTTTAGAGTTCTATGCTCGATGGGCATTTTCAGACAGTGTTTTAGGTTGTCAAAACTGAAAATATGGCTGTCTTTTGACTACTTATGTGGTTTTTACACTTTGTACATGAAAAGTTAGTCCACTTTGGATAATTAAACGTTATTTTTAAGTTAGGTAAGTACCTTGTATATTTCTTTCCATGTTTGGATATTTTCCTCTGCTTCTGGGCCTCAAGTTGTTTGTTTTTGTTTGGAAGTAAGCTTGTAACGACTTTTCACTGGTTTTGGGTTTAAATTTTTCAGTAATTAATTAGATATTTTTCATTTTTTCAGGAGCCACGCCGAAAACTTCTTCCTCTTTTTGATTCAAAGGACGCTCTCCCCGACTGTTTGTTATTCGTCGTCAAGGAGTTTTCAAGAATATTTGTTTTTTCCACAGCAACCTAGATGAATGACATTTCTGTATTGTGAGTATTTTCTAAGTTTTTACTCTTATTCGGATATAATATTGTAAATTATGTCTCTTTTTAGCTTGTTGGAGCCAGGACCTTTCTCTTGATGCCCCATATGTTACATTCCGTTAGATGAAAATTTGATCCTCCGAACTTGGTACGCTCACACACTGATTTTTTTTAAATTTCACTTTGTACACTGTTTGACGTTTAAATTTCACTTGATTTATGTTGGTTGTGCACAGATTAACTTATTCTACTTATATTAATTCTATTACAAATTTGTCTTAAACTACATATTTGCATCGACTGAACTTTTTTTATGTCTGGTTAAACTTTTACATATCCCTTATTTTCATCATAGTACATTTGTAATTGGTTTGTTATTGACTCTTGTACATTATAAAACTATATTTGTGTAGGGTTTCAGTAAATTTATTGCAATTTGACTGTTTTTTAGGTGTTACGAGCCTCTAGCTCCGTGGTCTATTTTCTACACGATGGCTGCAAGTACCTTTTAGAATAAAATAAGTTTCCCAAGATTTGTATTCATTTAAAGTGACACTATTTGCTTCGTAAGTAAAATCTCCTGGGTCTTTTTGAAGTAGGAATTTTTACATTAATTTATTTAGAATTTTATTTTATTATTTATTTTTCACCTGGGGTATACATGACAATATTCACCATTTGTATCATTTTGACGTTTTGTTAAACGACTTAATTAAATCAGAGCCCGTAATAAAAGTCCGCTTGTTTGCAATACATGTTCTATAAAACATTCACCGGCTGAGTCGACATTTCCCGCTTGGGTGGTCAACACAGTCCCAGTAACTTTAATTCATAACGTGGACTTATCATACGCTGGCGGAATTTTGCATTTCCCGGTTGTGGTGGCAGCCTTCCACTTCAGTGTATGCTCTAAGTCAAGTTTCTCTTATTAAGCAGGAAAATACTTTCCTTGGTAAAACAGCTCTGTATTTGAGGCAGTCGTTATCCGTGTTTATTTAGTCAAAATCGAAATAGAAAAAGAATATCTGTGGCTTATTGAACGCGCTCCGATGTTTTGATGTCCTGTTGGACAGCCGCTTGCTCTCCGCAGCCGATTGCTTTTCCCCGCGTTAGCACATCTCGTTCTGTTCACAGATAACCGCTGATCGAAATCGTGTAATAAATACCTATCCTTGTTTGTGCATAATTACCCCCTTAACTGCAAATTAAATCGTTAATTTATTACTGTCCAATTTTTTACTAATTTGTAACTGTCGATTAATAAAGATTTTTGTAAGGTATATTAAAATTCACGAGTTGTCGTTTCCATTCTGTACCTCTAATTAAACCCGTATAAGAAATGGCTCAGACCGAAAAATTGGCATTCATCTCAAAAGACCCCTGTACATATCCGTATCTTCACTGCAGTTAGTAATTAATTTATATCCAGCACGTTTTAGTTAGGTAAATTCTTAATTTTCCAATTTATCGATTCGACTATTCTCTTGCTCATATTACTATTAAGTAGACATCTTATAAGTATCAACATTTTTTATAAAAAATAAAGATTCTGTTGAAATATTTTAATATTACTTTGAAATAAACTAGGTAGATATACAATGAAACGTACTACAAAAACCTAGTCAAACCTCAGCGACATTTCTGCATGTCATTAAGAGAATAATCCCTCACAGACAAATCACCAGTGCATACAAACATAAAGACATGTTTACGTTCCAGTTGAAAATTTTACAACTCGTACAAAGACAAGCTTCCATCTTATATCTTATGTATGCGAATTTGACTGCAATCTACCGGAATTCGGAAACATCCAGGAAACTTCTTGATAACTTTAAGGCATATCTTCGTTCCAGCGTGCCAAATAAGTTTAATAATATTTTGTAAAGTTAAAATTATATAAATTCAACCGAGATGTTGACAGAAGAAGAATAAATTATATTTCAATCGTGCAACGTAATTGGGCAAGTCATGCTAATTAGTTAGTTGCCTAAGAAGATGTGAAAACTAAGTATTTTCATATAGACGTGGTAGTAGTAGCGGAAGTGGCGAATGTGATATTCGAATAGCTTATAACACTGTATGTGCTAATTTTTACCTCAGTATTTGCTACGAAACAGAACTAAACAGAAACACAAAATTATAAATGAATATGTCTACATAGAAATATGATAAAATGTATGAAAATCGATGTAAACAATATGATAGGCGTACTTCCTTCGACATATCAGGAAAATACGGAATCTTCTTGAAGTAATTTTTTACTAACCTTATAACTATTTTCCAACGCAACTATTTATTCATTTTTGCTACTGTAATTTTTATTAGTTTTAATGCACTTGAAAAATGAAACAATCTCTTATTTATTTTGTCGCAGGGTTGCGAGGTATTTTAGGTAAGGGCTCTAGAGAAAATATTCACATAGCCGACTTTCAGTCCCCTTTACCCACAGGACCCTTTATAGTACACATGTGGAATACGTTTGCATAAATGCTATAAAATATAAAGCAAAAAGTGGATGTTGCAACGTTCGACATTGTTTCAAAGTAGATTACTGCATTGCTGATTCTAGTTTTATTTTCAGTATAAAGCACATTTTTTCTATAAATGCATTCCCTATCTAAAAACTAAATAAATAAAAGTAGCCAACATTTCATAGAGCCTAAAACCCTTGGTGGGTGTTTATTTTTATTCTATTATGGCGTTGCTTGTAAAGCAAAAATCCTTTGTGCAGAATTAAAATTGATGCCGTAGGTCGTTTAGCATGAATATCGGTTATTTTTTTGCTGTGCGCTTTTTACTCTATTTCCAGCTAGCTTTAATGAGCTTCTGTTTTGCTGAAACAACTAGACGAAAGCTACATATACAGTATTGTACATAATTTAAAATTGTTTGTCTGAAGCGAAACTTTCCAAATAAATTAGTAAGTAAACTTTAATGATAGCATTATCTATTTACTTTCCAAGCACAAAATCTGAATAATTTAAAATAGTTAAAAAATTAATCGGTAAGTTACATTTACTTAAACTTTAATAGAAACTTTATTCAAAACTATAATTTGATAAAAATTAAACAGCATTTGCACTGATAATTTTAATAACCAGTCATAAATTATATGTTCTAGATTTTGACAACAAAATAAATAATTCCAAGGACTTTCTTTCTTGATTTCCTAGAATTTTTATTTTGTTAGGAAATAATGATAGTGGAACAGAAAGTTACAAAAAATGAATAACTTTATGGAACAAATTTGATTCGGTTATTCTATAGTTTGATTGTTAAACATTTTTATTTCAGTTATATTTTAAAAAAATGTTCTTCAGAGAATTACTTATCACCATTTTGTAAAAAAATCTACCATTAAAATAGTCTCCGTTTTCATAAACTTCTATAATAAATTTTTACTATTATTAAAATTTTCTGTGTATCCGACTCAATAGCAGTGCAGAAATTATGACCATAAAAAATGCTGCTAGTTCACCTATCTCCTGCTCACCTCGTAGAAATAATATAGCCTTATGAAAACAAGAACTCTATAATGTTCACTGAATGCAAAACTATACCATTTTCCTACTGCTTCGCAATTAAATTTATACATTGCTGCATGTAATTTGATTAAATGAACACCAACAGAGCTAGCGAAAACAAGACATTGACAAAAGCCATAGAATAAATTATGGTAATTGTTGTGTTAACAATATTACTGCAGCTATTCATTTACGATATTGTATGCATATAATACAGAGCGTTTCTTATGGAAGCATTTATACATGGAGGAGGAATATGATGCAATATTTCAGAAACATAATACAAATTGTGTATTGGGTCAAAGTAACAGTAGGTACCTTTAACTTGTTTTTATTATAATCGCTCTAACAGCAACGGTTGAATTTTGTTAAATTTATTGTTAAATTTTGTTAAAGACCTTGAGGCTACTTTAAGTAATTTAAGAAATTGTCATTAAATTTTTTTAACAGGTTCATTGTAACAACAATACCAATTAAGGAACCACACTCTAGTTAACGACAGACAAAAATTAAGTTCATGGTTGTCGACCCTCCATTTTTAAACCCCCTGTATAATTAATGACACATTTAGAAAATTAAAGACAAGTAAATTACTCTCATTTTATGCACATATTCCTATCTCAATTATTAACGGAGATAGAATCCTTATAACTTTAGGAAAATAATAATAAATGTAAAAATATTTAGTATATTAGAAGTGTTTTGTACCTGTTTTATATTTTAGCGTAAAATAAACTGCAGCTTTTTGCAATTGTAAAAAATGCCATGAAAGAACGACTAAAATGCTGAATAATACATTCTTTTCTTTTCAAGGAAGACCTGTTATTTTTATTTTATAGTATAGATTTAGAAAGGAAAATATTGTCATGTATTTTAAACTATAAAAGAAATTAAAACCCAATTATTAAATAAATAAAATTAAAAATAAACTCGGATCCAAAAAGGGAAAAATATAAAAATCCTCACAATAAAACAAATAACGAGAAACTTACGTGTGGTATACTCAATAGATAAATACAAGTTTAAAAAAGGATATCATATCGGAGAACCATCTTCATAAATCTGCTGTAGAACACCTGTTGATGCGAAAGAGGTCAACGAGCCACACGTAAACAAAGGGTCAGCCACGCTAAAACAAACTAAACGTAAACAAGTTAAAGGCATAAATAAAGTAAATGCATTGTACTATGTTTAAATAATCAATAACAGAACAGCTGTTAGTTACATGCTTTAAACAAAGTTTGAACGATTTCCAACACAACAGTTAAACAAAGATGGACTTTATTTCAGTAAATTTCTTTTAAAATTATAATCAAATAGTGTAAGACTTACCTGTGAAACCTCCAGTCTAGTCAAATGACTAGACACAATGTAAATTAGATCCTAAGACGTGTTGTGTAGTGACATTCGAAAGGTTCAGTGATGTTTCGTCGAAGTGAACGGCAGATTCAAAATTCATCTCACGTAATATCAACAAATGGGTATCCACAAATTCGTCAGGGGATAAGGATGCTGAAAATGACATAATTTCATAGGAAAATTATATAATAAAGTTAAAAAGGCAAAAATACAAACCATAATGACAGATGGGAATCAAGAAATATTTGGTTTGGCAAATTTTCTGCATGTTCCTTAGATACGAAACAAAAGGGGAGTTGTTATTAGTGAATGAAGCAAACCCACGTCCAGATCGCTCCTGAAATAAATTCAGAAAATTATAATTTAAATTGTAAATTTATATTCCCAAGACTTTCCAATGGTGAGCCAAGGCCAAATATGAAAAAGTAACGGAAAAGCAGCTTCAACTTACCAGGAATAAAGGTAAAAATTATCCTAATTAATGAGCAGCCACCTGATTGGTCGAAATCCAAAATTGCATCAAAGGCCTGTTTGGTTTAAACAAATCCAGAAACGGTGCAACAAATTCTAGAACAGTCAGCCATCATATCTGGACCCCAAGTGTCAAAAACTAGAAACAGGGCTGCCAATTCAAGTGCATTTAAAACGACTCGGTAACCCGAAAGTGCAGAACTTACTCTGAACTGAAATTTTAAACCTTAAGTTTATTTAATTTTTTTAATATCCAAAAGGACACTGTCCTAAATCTGTTGTAGATTTAATTAGTTTTAATTAGCGCAGGGATATAGATTAAGAAACGTATTTTGCTTTTGATTATCTGATGTTTGCAATTAAACCTTATATTTTGAGTGCCATCTATGTTTAATTGTAATAACCACAGCATTTAAGTTCATCTCAGCTGGATATCCAAAATACAGCAGACTCAGAGACATCTAGCTGTCAATTAGTAGAGTGACATTCATTCTGATAAAGATTTCTATAATTCCAAATCGATAGGAATATAATAAAATAAATTAGCACGAATGTCAAATAACCTTTATTTAAAAATAGCATGACAGCAGATTTATAGGTAAGATATTTCTTCGATGGTAGAAGGGAACCCCCAAAAGCCCTGAAAGGTAATAGAGTAATTATAGTAAACCTACAGTAAGTTTCACGTTAAATAATCATAAAATCATGCGCACTGTCGCTTATTAATGAAACATTGAAATAATTCTGCCCAGAGGTGGACTGATCGTGTGCCATAAGGTCGATTATTCAAATCTATATACAAGAACTTGAAGATATTTCTTTTGAACAATTAACTATTTGCAATTTCTATAGAAAATAAAATTAAATTTCAAAACTAAAAAACTTAATTACTAGTGCACTCATAAAGAACTAAATACTATAACATGCATTAAAATATAAAAAAAAAAATTAATATCTAAACGTACAAAATTTAAATTTAAATTTACCTCAAATTACAAAGTATATTAATATCAAAAATCTAAATTTAAACCATATCCCTAAAAGTCCTCCTTACATAACATTTAAATTGGCGCCCAACGTGGGGCCCGAAAGAAAGAAAAACAATAAAAATACAAATAATAAAAATATAAAAGAATTTCCCCATATCATTATAATATATTCCTCATTAACAAAAAAAGATAGTAAAATGTTTTTCAAAAACAATCACAGTCCTCTATACAAAAACAAAAGAAATAAAAATGAGGATCTCAATAAATATTTTGTGCTGAAATTATTTTAGAATCCCTAATTTAAATAAATACTAAATACTCCAGTCAGTATCCCCACAATCCCCATGCAGATTCACTGCTGAAACTAGTTGTCAAAGGAAATGATGGTATGTCTGGTTCACTACAGAACCATCTTAAAAAATATGTTATCTGACTTGTCTGTAATGTATAAAAAAATAAGGTATAAATTAAATATTATAATTATTAATCACAAACTGTATTAGGTATTATTATTTTCCAGCTTTATGGGAAACGTTCATTTAAAAACAACCATTTATTCGATAATACCTTATCAAAAATATATTGTAATACGCTAGAAAGAGAGAATAGAATTTTGTATAATGATAAACTTATAAAACCACAATGCCAACATTGCAGTTATATTCTTCATATGAAATATAGAAATCTAGAATTTACGTTTTGTTCCCAGAGAACTTTATGAAAATAAATGATGATATCAATCATTGGATTATATTTTGAAGTGTCCTAATCCATTATGGCAATAAAGTTTTAAATTGATGAATTTTTATTTTGCTCGCATAATGTATAGGTGAATATCAATCAATTACATTTTCAGTTTTATTTGCTATGTCAAATACAGACTCAATTAAAATAACAATAGAGAAAAATAATTCAATTTATTTTTTTGTGTATATGCTACTGAACAATGCTGAAGCAGACAGAATAAATAATTTGTATTTGGATAGGCTATCGTTATTTAAACACAGATTGAACTCTATCTCTAGAAGGAAAATTACCACGTAAAAACGGACTGACAATTGGCATATTTGGGGAATTTTGGGATACTTAAATAAACTAGTTGATACCCGTATTTTAAAACGAGCAAAATAAATTGTACGCCCTAATTTACATTTCTACCAAAGCAAGGTCGTCGACCTAACCTAGAAATATCTTATAGCTTTAAAATTTGCGATAAATGTCTAATACAACTAATTTTGAGTAACGTAACAGACAATTTGTTCTCAAAAGTAAGTCTCATATTCCAGATCATCCCGTAAATAAGGGAATCGTGAGCCATATTAAATCTGTCGCTTGTACTAATCTCCCACAGATTTCCCTGTACGAATATCAAATTCCTCAGGTTTAAGATACATAAATTACGGAATCAATGGCGTAATAGAGTACCTATCACACAGTTGTTTCATATAACTTAGACTATACCTTCCCCTTGTATTTTGAGTCACTGAACACGAATGACCTTCGTTTTGACCCAGCACGTCAGGTTTTTCTTTAACACCAAGAAAGTCTGTTGATCCGTAATATTACTTACCGAATACATTTAAATCAGACTCCAAAAATTATTCAACTTTAAACCTCAACCCAAAAACATTATGGTTCTTCAGTATTGACCACATAACTCAAATAAACCGTAAAACCCCATAAATCAACCACATAACCCTGGGAATCCGATGAAAACTGAGAAATCTTGTTTGGGGAGATAATGAGATTATGATCTCGATTCCACAACCCTTTCATCCCATAACCTCATTATCCCATAATACTGTAACCCCTTAACTTTGAAGATCCAACGGAAAAAATGGACATTCTAAGTATGGAAATTCATGTTATTGTGACATTAAGATCTTGAAATTAAGGCGCCATAGCTCTTCAACGGCAAACCCTCAAATCTCATAACCCTCCCTGCTGAATGATGATTTAATAATAAAAATAGTAGGCTCTCGATTGAAGAATCAATTAGATTGTGTCCTCGAAATATTGTTATCTTGTTACCAAGTAAACCTATAGCGCTCCAGCAGCAAACCCTTCTACTACCTAACCCAGCAACCCACTAAACCCATAACTACAGAACTCTGGGCACTCTGGGAATATAATAGAATAATTTATTTCTCTTCCTTTTCTTTTTTGGGATTTATTCATTCATTCATGAGATTGTGTTCTTGAAATCGAATAGATAGCCCGTGACCTCTTAGCGATTGAACAGCAAATCTTTTAGCCGTATAAATCCGTGATTGCTGCTGAAGCGCTCTAGGCTTACCCGGTAACAAGTAATAAGGTTCCAAAGGTACAATCTACTTGATTTTCCAAATCGAGAGTCTCCTATTTTTTCACTGAATCCTCAGAGTTGTGGGTTAAGAGATTAGAGGGTTTGCCGTTGAAGTTGCAATGAAACAAATTCCTCTACTTAGATCTCCATTTTTTTCGTTGGATTTTCAGAGTTAAAGTTACGGGATTGTGGGATTATGGGATGCTGAGGTTATGGAACCATGGGGTTGTGGATGTATGAAACTCAAGTACAAGGATCCGAAGTCACAATCTCATTAACTTCCCAATCAAGATTCCTCACTCATTTTGTCAGATTCCCAGAGTTATGGGGTTATGTAGAATGTTATGGTTTTCTGGAGTTATGTGGTCAACTCTGAAGTGCCACAATATTTTACCTATTAACATTGTGACACTTCAGCAGAAGTTTTAAAGTTTAATTACTTTTGGAGTCTGATTCAAATGATTTGGGTATTACGATTCAACAGACTTTTTTGGTGTTAAAAAGAAACCTGACATGCTGGGGAAAAACCAAGGTTAAATTCGTGTTCAGCGACTCAAAATACAAGGGATAGGTATGGTCAACACCCCAGCACAAATCACTTTTTTTTTGTGGGCCTATAATATCATTCAGATTTGCTGGTAATTTATAAAGACCTATCATACTATGTCTGATAGGTAGGTATGGGGCCACTTGTGGCTACCCCCTCCACTTCCACTTTTAGCTCCTCTTCCCTCCACTCCAGCTAAGGCCCGCCCATCCAGCCAATAATAATAATAATAATTTATCCCTAACTGTTTACAGGTACAGTGTATTATCCCTAACTGTTTATAGGTACAGTGTATTACTAGAGGAGGGATAATATTGCGAAGAGGGGGATAACGAAATGGGAATTTCAATGGCCGAGTGGGCGGGGCTTAGCTGGAGTGGGGGAGAGGAGAGGAGCTAAAAGTGGAAGTGGAGGGGGTAGTCTCACGTGACCCCATACCTACTAAAATACTCACTTTCTGATTCAGAGCGATGAAACCATTCCTCTGCCCCTACCGTATGTCTCTGGTAATAGTGAAAAAGAAATAGGTACCAAACAGTGTCAAAATAATGAACAAAAACTATTTTTAAGCAAAACATCCCGTATCTCGGTAACGAGAGGGATTTCATATCAGTGTTTTAGGTTAAATGTTCATAATTTGGGCAAAGAATTCTTCAGTTATTCTTTGATCCGTTGTTAATGAAACACCCTATATAAATGCAATGTAGCAAAAACCTGCAGGCATTTGTGATAACACGTTTGTCTTAACCAAAAAAGAATTGCTGAAAAACAGCAACAGCAATCAATGGTTAAAATAGAGCAATTTTAATTGATTTAATTTGCATCTCATCCCGAGATTCCGAGTTCAATCCATACCGCAGCTGCTGTTCCTGTTTTAAAAGGAATTTCGTTGTTACAATGGTCATAGAAAATTATACCTCTTTTTCCCTGTGGTACGTCCAAGGCCATTGCAGTTTTCAGAAAAGCTTACACCTTCCCTATCTAGATTTACTTTTCAGTACCTCTGTTGAAGTAATACAGGTCTGTAATTGGATAGATCCTGTCTTTTGCTACTCCTGTACAATAAGACCAATGTTTGTGGGTCCTTTTCATATATTTAGTTACCATCATATTTTTTCCATTACATGTAATTCCTTAAGCGCCATATTGAAAGCTAAAGTCTTTAACGAAGCCTGGCTGTCTGGCATCTGTTCTCCTTGAGTTTCGTTCACGATCAAGACCATCAAGTATAGCGAAGATTTCTATCTGATGTACATCAGTGGGATATTGTCCAAGAGATAAACCATTTGCTTCGATTTTTCTCCACGACTCTGTTCAAGTTGCTGTTTCCGTCTCAGGAACTCCTGTTCGCCATTTTCCTGTCTCGAATGAAGGTGTCGAAATATTTGTTGAACGTATATGGGTGTCATATAGTCTGGAGTCATGTTCAGTAGAGAGTCGTCTCTATAGCATTTACTGTCCTTGATGTCCTGATGTTGTTTCATGAGGTTTCGGATCAAATGAGTTTTGCAGCCTTGTATGATCCTAATTTATGCTATGTGAAATGATAAGCAGTTCGGTGGTTAGTTATTGAAACAGACGATGCTTCTTCAAAATGACTCCTTACTCCTATAAAACCGTAAATAATGAAAATAAAAATGGAAAAATGTCTTTTTGAAATCACACCTGATCGTGAATCTAGAACAGGCGAATGGACAATTTGGAATAGCTTTAATTTTCAGTGCTGACACTGTTGATAATAAACACGAAGGGAAACGATTATTTACTCAATAACTTTTTAATCCTCTAATCTTCATATTTTAAACTATACGTTAATGACAAGCATACATTAATATAAACTTTTCTTCTTACATTGATGAGAGAAATATACCTTTTGATGGCGAAGATTTGTATTTTATTTACCCTGTAATTTGACGATGTTACTGAATTCACAATAAATCTATACAATATATCTGTTGAGATGTGTGAGTGTTGTTATACGCTTTATTCCCGTATTATCATTTGTAATTTTTTAGTAATCCGAAGAACGAATGAAAGCGTAATTCCCGTTCAAGATATGTGAATCTAAATATTTTGTTGTCCGCAATTATTCATCTAAAGTTGTATATAGTTCCACATAGTTGCGTAATGCGAAATTCTCAAATTCTAGGTCACAAGACGCAGTTTTTCACATTTCCAGTGTTTCCACCCTTTTCCTTATTCGAATATTTCATCTTTTTTTAAATAACAAAATATTTGTCTACGTGACATCTATAAATTCTTTCGAGAATACCACCGACATAGACAGATGTGTAATGCAATAGATAAGGTGTTTATATACACTGTAGTTTATTTCGTGCCCGTAAGAGTTGAGTATGAATAATGCACCCCTTCAGTCGTGTGCACGGCATTGAAATACATACAGCGTTGTCATGTGATATTCATCTGGTCAGCCCATCGCACGCCTTGTCATGAATTACTTGAATATTTAGTGTATTATAGCAACATATTGCCATAATGTCGTCGACACATCATCTCTGCTTCTGACAGTAAAACCCGGTAGTGTGTAATCCGGCCAGGGCCGATCGTAACGTACGCCTGGAAACATTCCTTACAATGTTAAAACTTCACCCTTGTGATTTTAAAGGATACATAGTGCTACAAAACGCTATATATTCATTGCACACTGTCGTAAATTAATTGTTAGCATTATTTATTCTAGTTACAGCGTTTATGTTTTATTTTATATGCAAGTTTACGTTTACTAATTTTATGGCTATGTCTGGTCGAAATTTAATTTTATACCGCTTTAATGAATATGACCAGAGGATCTATGTTGGTTTAATCGCTATGTTTGCAACTAGGAAAGAAAAGTATCCTTACCCCTTGCGACCATTAGTTATCCCATAAGGGAGATAATGATAGTTTACTGCATTCATTACCCACCAGAATAGAAAGTCGAACCAGGTCCCAGATAAACAGTATGACCATGGATGCTGGCCATAACATAATTTAACCCATTGTCTATCAAGTCGGTATGAACGTGCTCAACAACTGCATTCAGATCAGTAGAATTTACGGTTTCATAATTCAAGGAATAACATTTTTCCAAAAAAGGACTAATACTAGGCGGACGACACAAGCCAATACGTTATTTTTTTTAAATAACGGTTGCGCCTGTTAAATATGGTAATGAGACGCTGCGTTGCTTCAGCTAAGAATCCAACTACAATACAAAACTAAAGCTACCTATCCTCGTACACTAACTGCTTTTCACGGATCACATGGGTTTTCTTTAACATCCGAAGTTTATCAACACTGTTTTGAGGCAAATTGCTGCACTTAAATTTTCAATTACTGGAACACGTCCAGCACTACCAACCAACCACCTCCAGTTCTAGAAAAATCTAACCTTGTAGATACGAAAAACAACTCTTTACACCACAACGTCAAATTCACTTGGTACAGATAGTACAGACGGTATTTGCTGGCCGACTGTAGTGAAGATGGATCGGGGTCCATAAAAATTAAAAATTTAAAATAAATACACCAAACACCCTATGTTTTGTAACAGTACAGTAACTTGGTGATCGCACTTCGAACTAATTCTATAGCTGTTTTAAATTCAAATATTTTTTATTCAAAATGAGTCAAATATCAAATATTAAAAAGGAATAAGCTTTTTCGTTGGGGTGAATTTCACCTCAAATCGGGGATTCGAAAAAAAAACTACTATTGGAACGTGTAGATAGTCGAATTCTACCCCAAAAAACCACCCTATAACGTTATTTTTGCTTTAATGTGCAGCGAGTTACAAGAGTTGGAAACTAACCCAGTCAAATTAGACAAATCGGTGGAAAAAATTCCCAGAAAGTTGGAAATTTTTTTAAACGCTTTCTTTACACTTGGGTAGACATATATCAAAAGTCCCTGAGGGTGAGGTGTGAGCTCGAGGAGGGGAGGGGGGTTAAAGGTACCATTTTTCAGTTTTTCGCTTATATCTCGGAAACGATCACTCCTATCGGTTTTTGCCCCCTTACCACAATTAAAGCTGACAAAATTTCCTACAGAAACGGGACCTATGCATTTTCCGTAGGACTAACCGTAAGCGAGTTATAGGGCGACAAAAGAAACATCATTTCACAAAATGTCCTTTATCCGCATTTAAAACAGAATTAGTATTGTGATTTGAAAAAAACTGACAGTAAATTGAATTTATTGGGTTCAACACTTCATTAGCGGAGGGTGTTGGGTCACGGGGGCCCATGAAGTCTTCAGAGTCGTCCTCATACGCTGCATTTTCTCTTCAACCTAAACATTGAAAACCGAATTACAGCCTTGTTCAGTACAATATTAATAGATTGATGATTTAATGGAGATTTGAATAAAACTTAGTAAATTGAATAAATAACACGACCTCCTTTATCCCTTAAGACTCTGAAAGTCTTGTGCGGGAGGGAATGTATTGGGTTCAACAGTTCATTCGAAGGTGTCAAGTCTTTCGGGTCATCCTCATGCTGAATTGTCGTCTTCAACTGGAGGGCCGTTAGTGCACGCGCCCTCACAGTTACCGCATATTGAAGAGCAATGGATACCTGCTTTGCGGCATCCACAACATGCCCCACAACCTTTGGTGCAGCTGCACCAAAGGTTGTGGGGCATGTTGAAAGGATGGCAGCTGGGGCAGGTTGATCTAAAGTTGTCAAGGGTTGAAGATATCCATCTGCTCCTTTCATCCAAACCCAATCAGTAGGTTCCAGTTTGTTGCCCAGCCAATCTTGAACTTGCAAATAGGGTCTGTATAAGTATTGCAGTGCAGAGCCTTCAGTTGGTGGTAGAGAGGGGAAGCCTGACTTCACCCTTGTGCTGGATTTTAGAAATGCTGCGTAACGCTGTTTGTCCAGGTCTGTTATTCTGGCGTTGTACATTGCTAGGAACATCTGTTCCCCGGCGTTTGCAACTTCCTCAGTTGTTGAAGTCTTTGTGTAAAATACGTTGGAGATCAAATGTAGGATGCTGTCCCTCTTGAGTAATTAAGCAATTATTGACTGACCTTTTCGGAAAATGTATAGCAGCCGCTAAAACCGTGAATGAACAAAATGCTCTTGGCAAAGTCAAGTTCCTGCAATTCCTTGAAGGGTAATAACATTTGCTTCCCTCATTCCCCTTCCCAGGTTTGAAAAACTTTATCTCTCGTTCCTTTGGAGCTAAAGCGATCAGCAGGACCAGCAGATCCACATCCTCGCCAATGACAAGCGGTGAACAACCACATTCTGCTTTCTCCAAAGCGCACCGTACAATAGTTGTATCCGCATCAGCATCAGCCTGTCTAACTTCTAACCCCTCTGCAATCATTTTCCGAGACAGCATACTGATGAATCTCTGCCTTATTTGTTTCATTAGTGTTGTTGCTGAGCCATATCTTCGGTGAAATCAATGTCGACTGATGCGGTGGTGATGGTGGTGCGACTGTGCAGTATTTACCATAGTGTTTTTTATGTAAGTCACATATTGATTGAATATCACTGAGAAGGTTGATCCTATACCCCACCTGACTCGATTTAAAAGGAATTCACCATCAATCAAGTGTGAACTTGAATTTTTTGAAGGAGTGCTGCGTTGCCAAATTGTCGCCCTGTAGAGCAATATTCCTTCATCCGCGCGGGAAAAATGAGTCCCCCTTCAGGCAGGCCAGTTTAGTTGGGGGGCACTCTACACACACTATTTCCATAAATATAAATACTTACCATATACTAATGAAATGTGTTTGGAAGGATTTTTAATGCAATTTATGTAGAATCCAAAATTCAGGAGCTCGTAGCTCGCTTACGGTTAGTCCTACGACAAATGCGGTGAGCCATTTGTAGTAAATTTTGTTAGCTTTAATTTTGGTAAGGAGGTAAAAATCGATAGGAGTTATCGTTTCCGAGATATAAACAAAAAACTGATAAATGGTACCTTTAAACCCGACCCCCTCCTCGAGCTCATCCCCAACCCTCGGGGACTTTTGATATATATCTACTCAAGTGTAAAGGAAGCGTTAAAAAAAAATTCCAAATCTCTGGGAATTTTTTCCACCGATCGCCCTAATTTTGTCTAATTTAACTGGTGTAAACGTTGATTTTTAAGCAGGAACCAAAAAAACCACTGATTTTTCAAAGGTTTTAAGCTAATTACCCAAAGAAGATCACATTTTCGAAAAAATTTGTCGTAACAAAAAAGTTAGCTATCAAGTTGAACATTTGACGCCCTGAAAAGGTCACGCGCTTCAAACAGTCATAACTCTGGTTCAAAAACACTTTTTGGCATGTACCTTGAATCAAATTGAAGCTTATTGCAGTACCTTAAAATTGTATTTTGGCAAATTTTGATATCAGCTCGATCAAAAACAAGACAAGGAAAATAAAGGCAAAATTTTAGTATTTTCCAAAAAAAGTGCTCGTTTTTTTTGTTTCAGTAAATTCCAAATTGAAAAAAAAAATTAAAATTATGTTTTTCGTTAGTCATTATTATTATGTATAGAGCTCAATTTTTTTACCGTGATGAATGCATTATCCTCGGCATTATCTAAAAGATTTTATACTTACTGTATTTTGAAAATTTGAAATAATGAATTTTTTGTTTGTTTTGAGGTTAAATAACTTAGCAGGGAAGCATCTTAGCTGAATGTTACCAGAGACAAGCATTGATGGCAATAAGCCAAGGAAAATGATACTGTTCTTATTTTTTTTGATAATGTTAATAAGAGATAGAAGTGTTTGAAGTTAATTCCTAAAATTTTTTTTAAATTGACGCATTTAAGATAAATATAGAAAAACTGACAACCTTTGTACTATTTTGACCTACCTGACCTTAAAGAGGATTAAAAGACCTTCAAAATGCTCTTTTGGATAATTTTTAGCGTTAACTACAAAGGAGATATGACCGAAGTAAGAAGCGCGCCTCGTTTTAATAAATTTCGATATTACTTGTTTGGCGGTGATTTATTCTCAGTACTTTGCTAATTATTAATTTTTTGACTTTAGGAGTGGTCCTCACCCTTTTAGGGGTAAGTGCAATTGTTTCTCTTATTAGGGGATGAGTATTATGTCTCAAAATGTAACAATCTGCTAAGAAAGTCCTCATCTGAAAATAACAAAAAATAATTCATTCATTCATTTTACTCCTTGTATATTATCAGCCATATTGAGGGTGCAACAAGAATTTTTAATTTTTGACTTGTCATTCGTGATCAGCGACCCCAAAAGCATAAAGAATACTTATAAGTTTCATGAATGTATTCTCGGCACTTCGTGAATTCTTGATATTTGATTTTGAGTGGTTTTCCCCCTCTTAGGGGTAAGACCAATACTTTTCCTTATTAGGATATAAGTTTTATACCTTAAAATATAAGAACTTGCAGAAAAGAAGTTCTACTTGCTCAAAACAAACAAAATATATTTTTTCATTGTACTCCTATTATATCGGCCATATTAGGGGTGCAATCGTGAATTCTAAAATTTTTACTTCAGATTTGTAATCAGCAATCTCAAAAACATATACATGAATTTTTTCAATAACTAACTCTTAATACTTGAGTCGGTATTAAATTTTGAAATTAAGGGGTCGTTGGCAGAATAAAAGAATTTGCGTGCGCCTTTGCCTCTCAAGTACAGGCTCGTTAGCTTTAAATTTAGCAGCTTACTGATACTGATACAATTTTCTCTAATAAGACTTCTAACCATACAGAAACCGTACGTAGGTGTAGAATAAAACGAAGCGGAAGAAATTGCACAAAAACTTGAAGATAAAAACTTGACCATGACACTTAATAGCAAAATCTGATGATGGTCATAAAAGTCGATTTTAAAATCTGCCCACAAAACCCTAAAAGGAAATTATTTCCCCATTAGTAACAACAAAAACAAGAGATTTGCACAAATTAATTACATCACTGGAGGGTTTTCTGCTCAAAGCATATATGGCCGGTGTCTCGTGTTTGCAATTATACCCTTCTTACGAAGTATTTTTTTTTTTTTTTTTATTTATTATTTTTTTTTTTAATCGTCTTATTTATATTAACGTCCTGGCGAAGTTTAGCTTAGAGCTATTCTGACACTTAACCAGGACACACCACATACACCCATTCCCTCCGACATTGCCATCTGCCGGAGCTGGGACTCGAACCCAGGAGAGATAGGCAGTAACTAGTCGCCTTGTGCCACTCAAGGGCGATCTAGCCCGCTGCACTATCCTCGGTAATGTAATGAGATACGGTCACCCATCCATTCCCCGGCTCCGACCACCGCTGCTTTGCTCCGAAGATCGAAGACCGGCAATTGTACGCATGACCCCATCTCATTACATATCAGTTCCAGTCACTCTTTCAACAAAATAACTACAAATTCATCCAAATACAACAATCCGGAATCGACTAGTTGCAAATTTACAAGAAATCCCAAATATTTCCAAATCTTGTAGAGCGCTACGAAAACACTACCAACCCTAAAAAGCTATTCCACAAAAATGGCTGTCTATTCCTCCTTTCCCGTATAAAGTCTAGCTGTCCGGCAAAAGATGATCGTTTCCTTGTTACTTTCATTCCCTGTCTTATTTAAAACAAATAGTAACTCTATCGGTTTAGAAGTAATATCGACGTATCGATCTAATTTAAGAATGAACAAAGCAAATGACGATCTATGCTAATTTATGAAACTTAGTACCAAAGGATATGCAACCCACTGTACTAGTCTGTGTATTGTAAAGAAACTACTTTAAATAAAGTGACAGATGAGGGATACCGAATTTTACAGATTTAAAAGTAAATTGAATGCGTTAAATAAGTAGACTGAAGACTAAAATTACGTGAAGTGCTATTTGAAGAAAAGTCAGCGGTGGAATATTAAATAACAACAAGTGCTAGACGGTAGATATGATTAGCAATAGATTATCTCTGATTAACGTACATTTTCCTCTATAAGAACCTAAGATAATAATATATGAGGCAAGGAATAAAATATATTTTCCATCCTTCAAATGTGTTCTTGCTTAGTCAGATAAATCGAAAATGTTGAAATTATTACACTGGCGACCAAAATAAACACACCACCCAAAATTTTAAATTTTATTTTATTCTAAACCGTTTTTCTGATTTTAATATGTTTTTTTTTTGTTTTGTAGGTTAACTTTCTGGAATGTACAGCCGTTCCGATTTCAAGTAAAAATTAATTCAAAACGCTCTGTGGGAATCACCAGCAGCAAAATTAAACTCCAATTGTAGCTTCATCTTGTTTGGTACACTTTTTTATCTTTGCTATTAAAGGAGATAGATAGTGGGGGAACAAAACAAAAAAGTTTGTTTCTTGAATTCCATGTTCTTGTTGCTTAACCGATTCTAAAAAACTTGTGGTCATTAGATAGGCAATTTAGTAGGCTACAAAACCTATAGGTCAAAATGGTACACACGAAAGAATCAAAATGTTAGATTTTTTAAAAGTAACCCTTCATTTGATACGCCACTGGTGGGTGCCATGTGCTACTTAATACATGTCTTTAAAAATTGATGCTTTTCTATCCGCGTTCTTTATTAAGATCTGATTGAGATAAATCGAAATAAATTGGTTACGAAAATATGACCAATTAAAAATATCTATTCTGACGCTTTTAAGAATTATTTTCTCTAACTAATTTTGTAAAAATCCAATATGGCGGCCATATAAAAAAAAGTTGACTGTCGTTGCTCAAAATCTAGAAGGCTTAGAAAATGTCTATCACGCCATTCAATTGGGAATGGTCAAAAATATAACCTTGCCAAATTTTATTAAATTCGCATAAATGGTATAGAAGAAATTGATTTTCTTTTGAAATCATGATTTTCAATTTTTTCAGGATAAACCGCGAACGAATCAAGATATCCAGCATTTCTTGGCAGGAAATTGTAGAGCATAAACTAGCGCAACTTTTGTCTAATTTAACCGATCCTCTATATCTTATATAAGGCGTAAAACATAGGGAGTACAAAGCTGACCTATAAACTAATTATTCTTTCTTCAAAAAAAAAATTCTTTTGTTTATAAATCTGTTAAAAATTACTTCAATATTTGATTCCGAGTAAGAATGGCATCAACAAATAACGTACCTTTTTGCACATTATTTTACTATCTTAATTTTTCTTTTTCCCGATTTGACCATTGAGAACCGGAATCTTTTAACTATCATAGAAGTATGCTCTAATACTTATTCAAGGATTTTCAAAAACATTATTCACCCCAATCACCCCTCGCCCTTTTTTATATCATTCGATTCCTATGGTCTTCAATAATTTATTCAATAATATCGATTTTAAAGGATTGTGTCCATAAATGATAGGAATTATAAAAGGAATTTAAACTTTTTTAAACCTAAAAAATGCTTACATAATTGAAATAATAAAATATTATATTTAGAAAAGAAAAACGAAAATTTTTATAACAAATTTGAAAAACTGCAATTCTTTTCGGTAAACCGGTTCCGTTTTATACAACAGGCATAATAATTTAAGATACAGGACCTGTACTACGCTTTTCAGTCTTTTATTACTGCTTCCGTAAGCGAATCCACGCTTTAACACAACATCCGGTACCTTAGAGTGTCTCTGAAATATTAGTCCTTACATTTACATTAATTAGAATCTCGGCTGCATAATACAGCATATCATGGGAAATGTTTACGTAATAATGAATATCTAGAGCAGGTCGTCTGAATAAACTTAAAAATTAAATGTGGTACTCGTTTACGTATATGCGGTGGGTTGTATTCATCCGAGTATTCGTCTTTTATATAAACAGGGAATTGGGATGTTGAAGTTTTTTTTACCAATTCAACATTAAATGGGTATAATACAACGTGTTATACATTTGTTCCTTAATTTTTTTTTATATTTGTTAAAATATGTCAAAGTTTAAAATTTGAAAATATTGAGAAAATTTTATTGAAAAAGTTATAATTTTGATAGTAATTCTTGGTCCCTATTATTAACGAAAACAAAAACTTTATGTTCAATTGGTAGGAAACCCATAAAAATACAGGAACAGAAGAAGGCTAGAAGAGGTTTAGAAAAATGTACTTTATTTTTAAAAAAATCGTCTTGGCTCACCCCGGCTCATTATAAGTGTTAATAATCTCATCAACATCTATGTTAGTTCTATTATTTATATAAATGGTGGTTTATTCCGCATATTGCCCCTTTTCTATACATAAAATTGCTGATGATATTCCAAAACAATCCCAGAAAGTAAATTTCAAGTCCAGTAACGGGAATAAACAAAAATAGATGTGAACACTTACAATTTCTAACAAAACAGTTATATGCACCACATAGTGAACAAGCCGTATTTATTAATATTAGAGTTTAACATAACTTCGGCATTATATTCGTCTGCCGTATCTAGCGAAATTCTCCTGTTACTGTATTTTCTCTGTATGTGTGCGCATAACTATGGATGAAGGCAAAACATTTATAGTGAATGCACCGCCATTTTACGATCAGGGCATCTGTGCATGGAGATAACGACCGCACTCATGCAGATATAGAGGATAGAGTCAAATACGGTTATTTTAGAGAACTATTACCGACAATATATTAAAGCGAAATAAACGACGGCATTAGTTTATTATTAATATAATATTTGGCAAATTGTTTTTGACTTTCACATAGGAAACTAATTTTAACGTGACCAGATCACTATTTATTATTAGCTTAATTTTCAATTCAAATAAAATTAGTACAATCAAATTGTATATAAATGCAACACCAGTTCTGATAGCTTCTTAACAAAAATAATGAAGAGTTTGTGGGATGTTCTGGATTAAAAATGTAACAATTAAATGGAAATAAAGACAAAAATTAATTTTGTTTACTGTTTTAAAATAAATTATTTCTAATTTTTTTCCGTTTTTAAGTTTTTGGTTTCGATTTGAAAATAAAGGTGTGTGGTATCATTAAGAAGGAAATATAAAAAGGCATTAATAAGACATAAGAACACATTGTTATGATATGGGGAAATCTTTGATTTTATTATTTTTAATTGTTTTATTTTTTTTATAATTTATTTTTGATTTTATTTTTGAATTTTAAGGTATGCTATAGTAATTAGTTTTTAATTTTGAAATTTAAATTTAATTTTCTAAAGTAGTTGTAAATAATTTATTCAAAAGAAATATTTTTAAGTTCTTGTATACAGGGTGTCATTTTTAAATGTCGTCCTTTAAGGAGGTGATAGAGCATCGAAAAATAAGTCGACCTGCCCAAAAAAACTATATCAAAAATGCATAATAACGAAGTTACAGGCCTTCAAAGTCGGAATAAAAAAATTGTTTTTTTGTCATAACTTCTAGACCATACGACCGATTTTAACCAAATTTTGCACAGGCAGTACTGAACTACATACCTACAATCCTATAAGAATAACTCATGTCAAAAATCACCAGTGGCGTAGATACTGGGGTGACGCCCTCTATTTTTCACCCTCTTTCCCACGCCACTGGATATATTTTTTTTTGGGCAGGTCGACTTATTTTTCGATGCTTTATCACCTCCTTAAAGGACGACATTTAAAAATGAAACACCCTGTATAGTTTTCGAATTATCGACTGTTTATGGCATACGATCAGTCCGCCACTGGGCAGAATTTTTCAATGATTTATTAATAAGCGACAGTGCGTATGATTTTATGATAATTTAACGTGAAACTTACTATAGGTTTACTATAATTACTCTTTTTCCTTTCAGGGCCTTTGGGGGGGTTCCCTTCTACCATCGAAGAAATATCTTACCTATAAATCTGCTATTGTACTGTTTTGAATAAAGGCTATTTAATATTCGTGCTAGTGAGATGAATTTTTGACCTGCCGTTCACTTTGACGAACCATCACCGAATCTCTCGAAGATCACTACACAACACTTCTTAGGATCTAATTTACATTGTGTCTAGTCATTTGACTAGACTGGAGGTTTCACAGGTTAGTCTTATACTATTTAATTACAATTTTAATAGAAATTTACAGATATAAAGTCCATCTTTGTTTAACTGTTATGTTGAAAATCATTCAATCTTTGTTTAAAGCATGTAACCACAAGAATAAATAACAACCAGAAAAGTAACAGAAAGAGAGATCCGATGTCGGCGGCTATGACCTTGAGCACATTTGTTCTATGCAAAGGACAAGGAAAGGACAAGGAAGGACAAGGATAGTTGCCACGGCACTGGCTTAGATGTTCTTCCAATTTCTTCCAAAGCCCGAACGCTAGAAATCTACCTGATTATCGGACCTCTCTTTCTGTTATTCTTCTGGTTGTTATTTATTCTTGTGATGTAACTAACAGCTGTTCTGTTATTGACTATTTTAAAGAAACATAGCACAATGCATTTACGCCTTTAATTTGTTTACTTTTGGTTTGTTCTGGCGTAGCTGACCCTTTACACGTGGCTCGTTGACCTCTCTCGCATCAACAGGTGTTCTACTGCAGATGTATGCAGATGGTTCTCCGATATGATATCCCTTTTTTATAAACTTGTATTAATCTATTGAGTATACCATACGTAAGTTTCTCGTTATTCGTTTTATTAAGGATTATTTCATTTTACCCTGGGTTTGATCAGAGTTTATTTTTAATTTTATTTATTTAATAGTCGGATTTTGGTGATACCGTACGCCATGAAGTTTAGTGGTTGAGTTAGGTATTTCAGATATGAATGTAAGAGACACCATCAAACTCTTCAATACCGCGAATGCAAGATAATCCAAAAACCAAAATAATATGTGCGTCACTTATTCCTTGAAATAATAATACCTATGTCTGAACATGATTTTTATACTCGTACTTATTACTATTACAACTAGCAATATTATTTAATATTATAATTGGCTCAACACGTGTAAAGTGGTATCAGACTACTTATCGCTAACACACTATATTTAAAATACATTTTATAAATGAAATACATATAATGTTTTGCTCATAACGCTAAGTGGTAACTTTAAATAAATTCCGTGATGTTTCTGATAATAAATGTAAATATTTTTTAGGATTTTGCACATAAATATACTCACGCTATAGTTACATTTTTATGCTAGCATTTTTATGTTATCAATGATTTCAGGAATAATGCAATGAACTTTATTTATGCATATTTAAGCACATAGTTAAAATTAGAAATTGTTTATAAATATTAATGAATTTTGTGATTCGTTGAAATGGAAGTTCTACCGCCTTGTTTAATATTAAAATACGTAAACATTTCGCAATTACTTTATTTTGAATTTTTAATGAAATCGTCAAATTAGCTAACCAAATTATTTTCTAGTTACCAACTACTATTTTGTGTATACCTTTCTCTTTAAAATGCTTTTTTTAAATTTGGTTAGAAAAATATTAGAAAAGTTACTTTCTTCATCTTTCGTACAAAGACTGTATGTATCTCACCCCAAAAATGCATGGAAGAAATCTATCCACAAAGGTCTTTTAGTTAGTTGAACATTGAAACTCATGAAAAATTGACTATTCTGAGCTGCACCAAAAGCCTCAAAAGTAAACTATATATAAAATTTGTTCCTTATAATTTAACAATAAAAATTTTCTCTGAAAATTATTGAATAAGCTAAAGCATTAGAAAGTATAATAATTTTTACTTATATAACCGAAAAAACCCAAGAACCTACATATTAACTTAGTACTATTGTAAAAAACATTTAATTGTTCTAAAATTCATTTCTTGGTTCACCATAATTTCAAAATTTCTACAGATGACGTGAACCATTATTGCGAATTTTTTACAATTTATTCCACCGGTACCGCTACGATTATTTATTTAGCTAAAATCAAAAAATTAAGAAACATAATATGTAACACTTCACATGAAATATTAAGAGAGGAGACAAATTTCCAGGGAAAACTGGCCATCCCCTGTAACTTCTAAAATATTGCCAAAATAAAACGGCTTGATTCTGAGTTCAGAGCTGAATAAAAATAAAATATGTTTCACCCTTCTGAGGCACGTATTCCATTCCCATCTTTAAATGTTTGATTACATTACTAAATTATTTAGACTACACGTTCGGGGCCCTCTTGTTACATTTAGGGGTGTACTGTATTATTCGATATTCAATCCAATTTGAATTTTATAAACCACGTAATAAGTAGATAAAGTATCCATTCTAACGTTCAAACGATCCGAGCTAAGAGTTCTTACAAGTTCATAATTGACTTGAATTAGCCAAGTTTACTTGGTTTGTGGAAATAATGTACTGCATGTGGTGACACGATAGATTCAACTTTAAGGCAGGTAGATTTTATTCATTTCCACATCCTACAATCTAGAATCCAACAATTTAAATGATGCGCAGCAAAATTCTATAATATTTCCAAAGATCTCTTTAATTACCAATTTCTTTTGCCTGAGACTGAAATGTTGCCTCTGTTTTAACCTCAGCAAGCAACTTGCTCTTACCTGAAAGTGACCAAGTAACAAAAACAAGAAACCTCACAAACAGCGGTGTCGAAAAACATATCCGACGATGATGATGATGTAACTTCATCGGAAGATGAAGATATTCGTATATTACTCCACTATATTAAATCAACTGTGAGCACAGAAACTGTCTCTGATATTAAAGAAAATAAAGCGAATATTTATTTTACAAAATTGCTCAAAAAATCAAGCACTTCTACTAGACTGAAACGTTGTTTCGGTTTTAACTTCGGCAAGCAACTTGCTCTTATAAAAAAGTGCCCTAATAACAAAGACAATGAACCTCGAAAACAGCAGTATCTAAAAACATAACATCCGACGATGATGATGAATGAACTTCAACAGAAGATGAAAATATATATCATTCCAGTATCGGCACAGAAACTGTGTCAGATATTAACGGGATTGATTAAAGCAAATTATATTGAGCGTCTCGTCTTCGAAGATCATATAAGTAGTACTCCCCCTTTTGGTACGATGACACACACACTTTAAAGCAAATTTGGTTGCCTATCCCAATCTATCGCACATCAACTTAGCATTTATGACTTCATTCTTTGTTTGTGTGTCACGGTATCACGCTCCATTTTAATTCAATTTTTTTTTCGGAAAAAAGTATAACAGTTTGATAAAAGTTCTTCAAATAATAAGGAGTTTAAAAAGATAAAATCTAACTAGTTTATTTGTTAAGCCTTATGTTATACTAATATTGCAGAATTAACTAAATTAATTTTTTTAGGAAGTTGATTCACTCTCTGTTATTTCACAAATTCTTTACGTAAATAAAAGCTTGATTTAAATTTTTATATCTTAATGGGCAGAAAATTAAAAACTGCTAAAAATTTTGTGATAAGAATTTTTTTAGACTTCCTAAAATATTGTAACTGTTATTTTTAAGATTATGTTTAAAGTGATGCATTTTATATGAATCTGTGCATATTATCCCAGAAACTATATCAATCATCCTTGCACTTTATTTCTATTAAAATTTCACTAATGTTACCAAGTTTTATCATTTATTTTCTAGTTTGTCAATAACAAAGTTATAAATAATTTTTTAAATTATAACGATGTGAAGAGTTTATAATAGCCGCATTCCATATTAACCAGTAAATTCATAGCAGGGATTATGATTTCCCACTCAAACAGTTTTGCTGGTGGACGAAATAAAATAACAATAACATTGAATGCCGCGTTCCACATAAATTTAACATGAAATGCCACTTTGCTGTAATTGACAGGTTCGATTACACTTTATTGAAAATATCGTAGTAATTGTTTTACGCAGATAATGGAAACTATATTTTTACGAATTTTTGCCTTGCGTCATGGTTGAATATTGTGCTCGAATTGATTATATTTTAGGTTAAAACTTGATTGTTCTGCAGCAGAAATATGCATATTAAAAAAGCACTTAATTTCGTACCATTATAAAAACTGCATTAGAGATTAAAAATGTGTTTTCATATTCCATTTTCACCCAATTAAACTTCAATAGATTGAAAAATATATGAAAATTGAAATTTATATATCGTTCGACGTTTAAATGGTGTACGATAGAACAATGATAAAATACAATAATCCTCACAATAAAACAAATAACGAGAAACTTACGTATGGTATACTGAATAGATAAATACTAGTTAAAAAAGGATATCGTATTGGAGAATAATCTTCCTAAATCAGCTGTAGAACACCTGTTGATGCAATAGGGGTCAACGAACCACAAGTAAACAAAGGGTCAGCTACGCTAAAATAAACCAAACGTAAACAAATTAAAGGCGTAAATAAAGTAAATGCATTGTACTATGTTTCTTTAAAATAATCAATAACAGAACAGCTGTTATTTACATGCTTTGAACAAAGTTTAAACGACTTTCAGCACAACAGTTAAACTAAGATGCATTTTATTTCTGTAAATTTCTATAAAAATGTAAATAAATAGTGTAAGACTTACTTGTAACATCACCAGTCTAGTCAAATGACAGGACACAATGTAAATTAGATCCTAAGAAGTGTTTGTGTAGTGAGATTGATAAAGTTCAGTGATGCTTCGTCGAAGTCAACGGCAGGTCAAAATTTCATCTCATGCAATACAAACAAATGGGTATCCACAGATTCGTCAATCGTCATGAAATAAGGATGCTGAAAATAACATAATTTCATAGGGAAAATATAGAATAAAGAAAAAAATAGGCAAAAATACAAACCGTAAATGACAGATAGCAATCTAGAAATCCTTGATTTGCACATTTTCTGCGTGTTCCTTAGAAACGAAACAAAAGTTGAGTTGTTATTGGGTAGTGAAAGAAGCAAATCCTCGTCCAGATCGCTCCTGAAAAATATTGATAAAATCATTATTTAAATTGGAAATTAATATACCAAGGGTGTTTATATATAAGCAACGTTCATTCTTTTGATCATCTGATAATTCTGATATTATAATAAAACGTTATATTTTGAGTGCCATCTATGTTTAATTGTAATAAAAAAAAGCATTTAAATTCATCTCTGGTGGATATCAAACATACAGCAGTCTCAGCGACATCTAGCTGTCAAATAGTTAAGTGACATTCATTTTTATAAAGATCTCTAATTTTCTAAGTCCATAGAAATCTAATAAAATAAACCAGCACGAATTTCAAATAACCTTTATTTAAAAGAAGCATAACAGCAGATTTATAGGTAAAATATTTCTTCGATGGTAGAAGGGAACCCCCAAAGGCCCTGAAAAGTAAAAGAGTAATTGTAGCAAACCTACAGTAAGTTTCACGTTAAATTATTATAAAATCATACGCACTGTCGCTTATTAATAAAGTACTGAAATAATTCAACCCAGTGGTGGACTGATCGTATACCATAAGGTCGATAATTCAAAAACTATATACAAGAGCTAAAAATATTTCTTTAAAAAAAACTATTTACAACTTCTATAGAAAATAAAATTAAACTTTTTCACGTTATTATTACTTTAAGTCCATGGAGAAATATTTAATTCTAGGTTGTTAAATCATATCGTTAGTAGTTTTTCCTTTAAGGTTTGCCAAAACACTCTTATAAGTAAAACTGTACGTGTCAAATATTGCAACACTACCACCACCAACTATATTTGACTCCTAATCTCCTCTCTTGTTGTCTTATCTGGTCTCTCATCCTTTGATTCGAGACAATATAGTCTCCAAAGGGCAGTATAGGGCCAGCAGTTTCCTCCGTCGCATTACCATATTAAATGCTTCGGGCATAATATACTACAATTGAATTATACAATCGTCATAAATCCGATGAATAATGCAAAGGTGCAGCTATTCAGGAAAGGATTAATTATATTAAGATTTGTGAAGACGGGCGCCAGTACTTTGTACTTTGTATGAGTTTGCACATGTTAATATTCATTGCAGGTCATGAGGTCGCCACCGCAAATGAACAGTTATTGGTTTATATCACACACACTGCCAGATTTGTTGAAATAGTTAATTACTGATATGAATAGAACGATCTATTATTAATACCATCAGACAATAGCGAAAGTATTTGAACTGATATTCGCATTATTGTGTTTGAGCATGAGGGTTGATCAAAATCATTATCTCAAAAAAGTAAACGCCGCGATTTTTTTATTTACATATTGATTTTTTTGCAAAAAGTCGCAACATGAAACACTGATTCATCTGTTTTTTCAATATTTTTTATTTATTTCATCAAAGATACTTCTTGTCCAGATTTGCAATTGACTGATTTCCTTCCGCATTACCAGAAAATAAATATTTCATGAATATTCGCCTGTCCTTATAATGTGTGAATGACGATATCCGACGTTAGTTCATAGCTAGTAACATAGCAAGACACTTGATTGTACCTATTGTTTGTAGTGAATTATTTTTTAACATGTCTTTTCATAAAAGTGGTGGGGAAGAAGATTCTATTTGGCATCATTTTACTAAATCCAGTAAAATTATGGAAAAACTGAAAATAGAGCTCCTGCAAAAAATGTAACGTGGAAATTCAAGAGCTTGCGAGACGATTGAAAACCCACAGTTATAGATGGGATCAGACTGCTAAAACAAAAGTGTAAAAACAAAAACAGAAACATGACCAGTTTCAAACGTAAGTATTTTTATTTTATTGACGATTTGCACTTTCCTGCCTTGGTTTTGTCATAATCTATCAGTTATCAGTTGACGTTAATTTGTGGTCAAGATTTAGATTTTACATTTTCATTATTGAAAAAATGCATGAAAGTAAAATACTAATTTTCAAGCATCAATATCTGGAGAACAATTGAATTTACTTATAAAAAAATGATAATATACAGTTCTATATAAAAAATATATTTTCCTTAAATTTCCACATTTTGCATTATAGTTTTATAAAAAAAAAAGAATTTAACAATTAACCTCAGATGTTTACAAATATATTAAGTTTGATTACTGTGGGGGAAACGCGTAAAATATAAAAATATAATTTCCCTTGGAATAAACGAATCAGCGAGAGAAAAGATGGACTGTAGTAATTTGCTGATTTTTATGACAAATATAATAAATATAAACAGTGAACGACAGAATTCGAGATATCCCTGTACTTAATCGACTTACCCTTTATCCTAGGGATGAATCCGTGAGGGCCCTCTCTATCTTCTTCGTTGAGAAATGGTAGTAACACTTGCGGTGATACAAATAATCCAAGAAGCACACAGTGGTATAATTATTAGTTATTTTTTTTGTTTTAAAAACACATAAACGTGAAAGCGAAACGTTTATTTAAAGCGAAGCGAAGCGATATATAGCGTTCGTAAAAGAATACTGCTGCTATATCGATACACTGGATATGAAAGGGATTTTTTCCTATATTTCACGGGGTTTTTGTCGATCAACGTGAGAATACCTCGAATGTGATTGATATACCCGGAAACATTCATATTATATGAGAAAACAGTAAATTTAGTGGCACACACAAAATTGAGAAATTATAATAAGTACTTAACTAAAATTATATATATAACTAAATTAACTAAAAACTAAACAATTACATTTTGGTTTATTTCAGACTTGTGAAATACATATTTATGAATAGTTAAACATACAAATATGGTGAAGACGATGCAACTTATTTCAGCGATCAAGTTAATCAGTGTTAATGGGAAGAACATCTATAGGACTGACAAGGGTAGAAAGAAATTAATTGAAACCTCGAAAGCTTGGGGATATATACTGATGTATAAGAGAGACAAGATAAGACGTATTTTATGTCTTCAGTACTACCATAAAAAATATTGCCTATAAAATCACGAATACAGAAAGAAAAAAGGATACTCAAATTAGTAAATTTTAACTCATGAATGTGACCGTTTGAAAGAAAGACACTGCATTAGGCAAAAACGTAAAGGTGAATCGTGTAAGATGATTTGGGACTATTATGGATTTGTGAGAAGAAAGAAACTGTCTAATTTTTGTTAGCAACACGTTACTTTTAAGAAGTTTATTCCATGACAAGCAATATTGATTACCGGATAAATTAGACTTTCCCAAAATGGTTACAAATTGTCCGTGCTCTTTATTTATGATTTCTAAGTGTCAGCTTGAAATCAACCATTCAAATGGAAAGTCTCCTAATTAAGCATTTTGGGGATGATATATTTGCATCTAAAAGAACAAGCCCAATTTGGAACAAATTCGTATTTTTTCAATCAGTCATTTTTTTTGTCATAAAATTTTTTTGTATCGTTAATTGATTTCAAATAGCAGATAATTAACTTTCACGTCCTTACCATCCATGAGAAGCTTCCCTTTTATCTTACCTTAATTTTTGTTGTTCAAATTAATAAATTGTGAAGACGTTATTAAAATTAAATTCATACAAGGTATTCCTAAATGATTAGGAAAATGCTTAAAGGGGTTTTTGACATCAAACCAAGTCAATTTATTCCAAAACGGTAGGAGGGCAAATTTAACGTTTCAGATCCATTATCACAAGTCAAATTCGATGCTCACCATTGGGATCTTGGAAACCGTAAGAGATAGGAGTTGCGAAATTTTATACCAAATAATATGCCGAAATCAAGGATATTTGTTACGTTTTGAGATATTTGAAGAAAAACTTAATTTTGAGTTTTTATTTTTGTTTTTTTTCCTAGATTTGTTTGAAGAGATATCAAATCGACGAGTGTCATCTTACCGTTTCCGAGATCCCAGGGTCAGCATCACAGGGTGAGCCAAAATCCAAACATCCCAAAAACTTCTTGTGACAACATGAGACATGTTGATATTTTTGAAATCAGAAAAATGGGAAAAATTGTTTAAAAATATACAGGATGTTATATTTAAAAATTTATATTCCTTCGCAAAGATGCAACCGAAGGAGACATTGGAAATGACGAAGTAGAACGCCTTGTGAAATTTCGGACAAGATAAAAATGAAAATTTGTTGCAAAGTAGTAAATAGCTAATTTATTAACACAAAATATTTTTAAAAAGTAAAGTCGTATTATCAGTATTGTTATTTTGAAATAAAAATAAAAAGGTATTTCACTATCAAACATTTTTAATGTTAAAACTAAAATAATTTAAAATAATTTCGTAAAGATGAAAAGCGATTCCTAACAATTACAAATACCGATATCGATTAATCGCAAACTATTAAACGTAGCTAATAATACAGGCAAAGTGTCCAAAATAAACAAGAACATAGCGAATTCGTTGAAACTTAACATACGTTTAAGAAACTGAAAAACTTGGGATGGACTAGGTTTTTATGTGTATAATAAAAATTGTCAATTGAACCATGAGAAATTTAAAAAAAAATGAGAATGACTTATTATTATTATATTTTCATTTATAGAGAAATATTATTTTTTCACTTTTTCATTAAAATTTCTTCCCAATTATAAACTAGGTACTTAAAATATATCTACCTCACATAAACAAGAATCTCTCTCTTCTCATTTTGATAGACCATTCTTTTCTCCTTGCTGGATCTCTGGGGAAGCATTTCATTAAAAAGCCCATTTTTGCAGAGTTACTGCAATTTACTGCTGCACAACCAGGCATTTCGCCCATAACTCTAAAAAGCAATAAAATTCGCTTGCATAGTATTTCTTTCAAATGCATTAGGTACGATAAGTGATAAAAATGACTAGTTTTCAATTATATTTAAATTGAATATAATTAAATTATTGTCGCTTTTCCAAACTTCAAATATTGACGTTTTCTAAGGGTTGATGAAGAGATACTTTCATAAACATTGGATTATCATTACCCACATTATCATATTTTGGGAATTAATCTTGATAAATTAAACCAAGCTTCATCAAAGAGAAAACTTAAAATTCATTCATTAACTGAAAGAGCCACGGCTCAGATTGTTGGATACAATGGGAAACCAAACGGAGAGCAGCGAACTGCTTATAACAGGTAAATCACTAAAATCTTGGATTTTGACTAAAAAACCAAATGGACCGATTCTTCAAGTGATCATATAGGAACGTGGAGGCAATAAACCTTTATTTTAAAGTAGTGGGATGTTCATCAGAAGCGCATCTAATTTCGCAGACTGGATTTAATGATCTTTTGAGATGTTGATCTATTAAATTGCAGTCAGATTTCTAGCAATTAAGAGAATGGAATTTTCCTTATTTTTTTAAGAAAAGAAGATCGGAAGATAGCAACATCCGAACAATTGGTGCATATTCATTGATTCGACTAAATTTGTTAGTTTAAAAAGGATATTGCTTCACAATGATAAATTCACATGAAGTATTCATACGAGAACATGCGAGTTCTTCTAGAAGCATATCTTTTTCTCCAGGATTTAGCAAATAAGAAGCATGGGAAACGGTTCTATCAAGGCCACCAAGAAGTTCGTTTTACAAAAAAATAACAATGTATCTTACAAAGAAACAATATTTTGCAGAAGAAATGACTTCTAAATACTAAATTTTACAAACTATGAATATAATTAAGAAGACATTAAAAATATATGCGTAACAAACAAGATTAATTTCATTTCATTTTATAGTGCAATTATAATTACGACTTGAGCTTCATAACTCTATTTTGTAGGTCACCAGAGCCATTTGCATATAAGCATTATATGGGTATTTTCATTAAGGTCTCACTGAAAGTTAAAACATAGTCAGAACATTGTCTCCTAACTCAATTTTAGTAATACCCTATGAATTTTAACACTGGGTAATAAAATTACGAACAAATGAGACTTAGCAAACTTTAATTATGAACACCATCCAAAATTTTAATAGGGACGATCGCGCATATTAAAATTTTAAATTCCCTCAAAGGAAAGCTATGAGAGTCTAGAGCATCCAATCGATGCCGCTAATGAACACATTACTACATTTATCACGATAATGGCAATAGATATTTTAATTAATTTCGGAAGCAAATTAATTAAAATCAATATTATCAATAATAACAATAAAAATAATTAATTATAATCCACTCGAATATTGGTCAATAATAATTACATAATAATAATAATTGAAATTAACGTTTTAATTTGTAATGTAATGATTTTACAATGTTTTTACAATTTACATTTAAATTCAAATAAAAGCAAAAAGGAACTATACATTTAAGTGTTTATTTATTTTTCAAAAATTACTATTTCACACTTAAAAACAACATCTGTTAGTACCTATAAAGAGAAGTTCTTTTACAAAATCCTGATTTATCTTCATCCTATATGCCAACAAGAAATGGTAAAATATATAACTCATTTTGAATTTCCAGGTGATAAATAAGAAATAATTACTATTTAGTGGTATGGTAAAAAAAGTAAGCACAGATAATGCAACTCAATAACACATTTTTAGACTGTAGAGGCCACCTTCGTACAAATATATCAAACAAGATGAAACAGATGCTCGATCAAGCGTTAGCGAATTGTATCCAAATATTGGTAGGAAACAAGTCAGTTTGAAAAATTGGAAATTACTTTCACTTTCAGAAAAATAGAGCAAAGAGAGTGGGGCAAGCTGGCTGCGGCCATAGAAAAGCATCAGATAAATCAAGCGACGGTTTTTATTCAAATCATACGAGTGTTTCCATTGTGTTCGAAAATAACACCGATAGAAGTTGAATATCGGGCTGGTATCTGTAAAGGCTGGTTGAATGTTCGATATGTTGAGGTGGAGGGCTCCTCGATTTGTGATTCGTTGAACACTGAATAAAATGCTATGTGGAAGTAAATTACGCTGAAAGGAAAACTGAATAAATATTTAGCACAGGGTCTTTCGGTTCAGGAAAATATTTTATTTTATATGGGACCAAATGTATAGGAGTCTTAAAGTACATATAATTTATGTCAGGGGTATCATAACAAAATCACTAATATTTCTTAAACTAGAAACAGTCAGCTGATACTATTCACATACAAGTGCTTGACGACACAAAAGATATATCAAAGGCCATAATTTGAAATAGATATATGTAAAAAATGAATTTTTGTCTTCAGAAAGATGAAAAATGTTTTTTTTAAACTAAAAAAAAAATCCATAAATAATTTTACAACTTCTTTATCATTATATTCCCGGATCTAAGGGAGTCATGACGTCAAAACCAGAATCGATTTTAGGTACTGAGAAATAAACCATTTTTCGAAATTAAAATTTTTAAAAATATAGATGAATTCTGAAGGAATAAAATTGAAAAATAGTAAGGTAAATTCTGAAAGAATTTTGGGCATATGGTGGAATCCTTCTTAAGATATTTTCAGCTTTCAAACAAAATTTCATAAAATCAACAAAGACATTTTAGAAAACAGGAGTCGATAGACAAAACGAGAGATTTTAAAACTAGTAATGTCAATCTTTGATCCTTTAGGATTTATAGCTAATTTTATTATTCAAGGAAAAATGCTACTCCAAGATATCCAAGAAGTCGGCTCGGATGGGACGACGAAATAACGGACAGTCTGAACAATAAATGGCAACTATGGATAAATGATTTAAAAAATATTTACAATATCAAAATTCCACGTCAATATTCTACTTTGGATAGAAAAAACAGTATAATTCAACTTCATATCTTCTGTAATGCTTCAGAGAGTTCGTATGCAGCTGTAGCATATCTTCGTTGGAAAGATACAATGCAAATTGAAGTCAACTTCGTAACTGCGAAAATTAGAGTTACACCTTTAAAACCCATCTCTATTCCTAGACTAGAACCTCAAGCTGCTCTCATGGGTGCAAGACTGGGTAATTTAGTCAAAAATTATTTGAAATTAAATATTTCAGATATATTCTACTGGACAGACTCAAAAACGATTCTTTGTTGGATTCAATCAGAAGCAAGATTTAAAGTATTTGTAGCTCAGAGATTAGGAGAAATCCAAGAAATAACAAATAGTGAAAACTGGAGGTATGTTAGCTCCGAAGAAAATGTAACAGATGAAGCAAAGAAAAGGACAGGGAGAATAGATGATTAAGACATCAGAGCAAGAATGGCCAAAAGAAAAACAAGATAATTCCAACTTGTAATGGTGCCTACTTATAAGGGTGTTCTCTTTCTATATGCTTACGTAAACTTTTTAGACGGAAAACTCGGGCGCCAGTTCTTTAATTTTTATGTGCAAAGAACTACACTTTTTGGCTCTCCTATTGGGAGAACAACCCTGAATAGCGAAACAGCTGAAGATACGGAATGTCCGGGATCGGAAGCTGGAGGTCTATCAAATGGACTTCGACCATACTACTCAAACGGGTTAATCAGAAATAAATGACAGAAATAATAACTCGTGAATTTTACCTCTTTAAATCAACGTATTTATTCAGCAATATTAATGAACTAATTAATTTAACTCTAATACCTCCACGACTGTACAGTCGTGTATGTATAAAACTGTTTAAAACGATTAAAAACAAGTCAAGCTGGCAATAAAGAATCTTTACGCGATTTTATTACGGAATTTGGGATAAGCTTGATTAATAAATTAGTGCGCATGGCAAGCAAACGGACCTTTCCAATAGGATGTATACTTAAATATTTAGCTATAGATATTGCAGTCTATACGGAATCTTCAAACATACGGCGAACTACTGCCACAAACTAACTGCTATTTGTTAATGATTAGGCTGATTAACGTAAGTTTTCCGAGTCGACTCTATGCGTGTCAACTTTATGGATGGCCCAAATGAACAGATCTAACCAGTTGATGTATATAATGACTATTTGGCTTAACGTAGGTTTTCCGGTAACCTATTATGCATTGAGGCTTTAAAGATGGCCCAAGTGAACAGATCTCACCAGCCGATGCATATATTAGAAAACAAAAGACCAACGGAGGTATTACTAATTAGCTCTAGTTTGATTTAGTAGTATAATACAACGATACTTACGGACAATAAGATCTCTGAATATCTATACTTAACTGAAGGCAGTACCTACTATATTCAAATAAATTTACTATTAAATTCGGAGCGGCCGGCGGTACGGACGAAAATGTTGACGGCTTCGGATTGAACTGGAACTGCTGGCGGTAGAACGGATCTGATGCGGCGGAATGTCTCGGACTGAACCTGGACTGCTGCTGACTTTCTCGGAAAAGACCACGAAGTGAGCGCTCCGCTGCCTTTTGTTACTTTTATGACGTATCTAGGTGGCGTGGTAAAGAGGCGGTCACCAACTTTTTTTTTTTTTTTTTTTTGGCATTGGGTCATAGACCATGCAGCCAGTCACAAATGAGTAATATACATATATTTAAAACTTAGATATAACAAATATAAAATAAACCTAACAATCATAAAGAAGAAAACGAGAGTGGAGAATACAGGGACACTCGCTTCTCACCCTGTGGTCTTTCAGGGCATTATATAATAGACATCATAGAGAGGACCACGGAAGGGGGGGGGGGGTGTAATAACGCAGGGTAAAACAAAGGGAAAACAAAGCAACCTATAATTTAACATTTACTTCAACCAAAAAGGATATAATAGTTTCATATATTGTCTTACAGTTGAGAGATAGAAGGTAAAGAATGTTAAAAGGCACCATAATGTTGCAATTTGAAGTAATATTTTTAATTAAATATTACGGTCACCGATTTGAAACGAAGGATTCGGATGCACAACTCGGCGTTACTTGCAGAAGTCAAGCGGATTATGCAATTAGGAGCATCAATTCGGAACTTCAATAACCGGAAATGAGTTACTTGCAATTTCTATACTATATTGCAAAAAGAAACGGATTAAAACGGACACGGATTAATATTTTAACGGGTTTTAGTAACGAATGATTTTTGTTTCCGACTCGGTCATTATTTATAATAATTCTCGGATTTTAATTATACGGGGGATTGCCGCAAAATAATCAATTAATTACTTGACTGCTTGTTTACCAGCGGACTTTTCAACAACTCATTACTAACTTAACTACAAATGAACATTCCTTGATTGGAAAAATCACTTCGTTACAAACTGCAGTAATAACAACGAAAAGTTATTTTAAGTCAGGATGTATTCATTTGGGGAAAAAATCGTTAGTTATTCCAGAACAAGAAAGATTTTCCAAATGGAATAGACTCTTACGAGCTCCAGCATGGATGCTAAGGTTTGTTAGAATTTGCAGGACAAAAAAGAACAAATGAACTTGCACCTTCAGAAATAGAAATGGCTGAAAATTTACTCTATCAAAAGGTTCAAGAGGATTGTTTTTTCAAGGAACTACAACTTTTGAAACAAAGTAAACCTGTCTGCTCAAATAGTAGACTTTATACATTTTCATGCATAACTGTTTTTACGTGTAAGAGGGAGATTCAACAATTCAACTACATTAGATATGAACGCTAAAAGACCTATAATTTTAGACCCAAGTCATAAAATAACAAAACTAATTGTACAATACTATCATGAAGAAGTAAACCACCATGGACAGGAAACAGTCATTAACAATCTACGACAAAATTTTGGTCTGTGACAAACAGTTAAAAGTATTTGAACAAATTGTCAACAATTATATTACAATTACTTACATGTCGTTAGGAACCAACTATAAGACCTTTTATTAAGTGTGGAATAGACTATTTTGGACCTATTGGAGTCACGAAAAAAGGTATGGTGTAATATTTACATGTATGGTTACACATGCTATTCATTTAGAACTGGCACATTATTTAACTACTGAAGCTTTTATACACGTTTTCGACAATTTGGTTGCAGAAGAGGCTTTCCAGAAGAAATTTATAGCGACAATGGTCTGAACTTCAAAGATGCTGAAAGAGAACTCACTTCAAAACTTAGATCAATCTAAAATTACTCAATATTAGACAATGAAAAATACCAAATGGAAATTTAATCCGTCTATAGCAACTCACTTGGGTGGTGTTTGGGAAAGGCTGACCTGTGAAGAAAAATATCAAAAAAGTTTTAAAATCAAGATATCCTCAAGAACATTGTTTGTAGAGTGCGAAAATATCATAAATTCCCGACCTTTGACTCATGTTTCCATTGACTCAGATGACTCTGAAGCTTTGACGCCAAATCATTTTTTAATCGGAACTTCCTATGAATATTTGGTGAATTAGACGAAAAATGTTTAAATTTACATTCTAAGTGGAGAGCTGTTCAAAAATTAGCTGATATATTCTGGACGAGGTGGACCTAAGAATATTTACCAACTCTGATTAGAAGTATGAAATGGTTTAAAGATCATCAACAAATCGAACTTGGTGATATAGCCTATCATGGTAGAACCCAGCGGACTCAGAAATATATGGCAAAAATGTAAAGTAATCCAATTGTATCCAGCCAAAGATGGAACAATTAGAATAGTTGACGTACAGAATTCAAGTGGTACTATATATCGACGATCCGTATCAAGACTTAGTATATTAGATATAAGAAGAAATGAAGAATAATGATTTATTTGAAGAATCAATACTGGGGAAGAGAATGTTATATTTTATTAGTTATAATAATTTGCATATTTTGTAAAACATTAAACTTAGATAGCAGGCCTTGAAATTGTAACTAAGATAGTAATAATAATAATAATAAAGAAGACTGAGAGAAATGATAATATAAAATTGTATTAAAAATTATTTTAAAAATCCATTTAGACAAGTACAAGAAATTATATATTTTGGTGTTTCGAGACAGGATTAAGATAATTCAGGTAATATAATGAACACTATCAGACGCTTTGTTTGATTACGTATAGTTCCTCTCCAAATGGTCCGATTTTTCTCATCGATGTGTTAAAATATAGAGAAAGGATCACTTTATTGCCTCTTTCTATTGGATGTGTCATTTCGTAATTTTTTCTTCAAGAAGAATTGACCCAAACAAAGAGCTATTTTCAAACGAGTCCTACAACTTGCATTTTAAACAATCGGCCATTTTAAAACTTTCCGTCGATAATCCATTCTTTTCTCTAAGCAACGAAACCTAGCTGATTAGAATCGGTTAATAAACAAAAAATTTTTGGGTATATGTAAAAAGTAAACATTTATTAACCCACCTGGTACAGGATGACCAAAAATTATTTCCATATTAGTAATCAGCTTAAGTTCCTCAGCACGCTTTCCTTCAGAAAGAATGTCAAAGCAGATTTAATAAACCTGAATTGAAAATTTTTTGTTTCCCCCTTTTTATGTTATTGTATATTCTCTGTCTGTTGGTGTTTTTTCTTTCTTTTTTGGGGTTAAGTGGTAGAATAGCTCTAATAGCTAAACTTCGCCCCTAATGTATTGTATTATATTTTATTATGTAATATTTAATGCATTAATAAAGACTATTATTATTATTATTATTATATTTGTAATTGGATTTTGTTAACGTTTTCAAATAGAATTCCCCGCACATTTTTCGATGATCGGGTGCAGAATTGAAACATTTTTCTAGTTTATTTATACTCCTCTATACATTATTTATATACAAAATTTTTTCAGAAGTTTTTAATGAAAAAGTACACACTTTCCAAACGTTTATATAAAAATATATTTTCTTTTATATAATGAAAAAAATTCGTCTCTAGAATGACCCCTTGATAATATATCATAGCAAAAAAGATACGTTCCGTTCTCCCTAGCACTGATAGCAATTATTAATAGTGTCAAGGAGTGCTGACCAGTGAAAATAACGACAAAGGAAATGGAGATCACATCAGTACAAGGACGTTCCAAAAGAAAGTGACCTCGTAAGAGTTGTGTAACCAATAATTCCAACGTCATGATTCTGGGTTGCGTCCAAGGAATTTTAGGTAGATATCAATAAAAAAGTTTTCCAGTTAAGGATTTAGTTATGCGTTTATCTAAATTTAACAAGAAGAAAAACTGAGACCACCGCCAATACGAGGCTTTCTGAAGAGAAAAGCAAACTCGTTAGAAATTTCTTCGAAAATTTTGCATATTTACATAAAGATTCAAGTCAATATTTTAAACTTCAACCTAAATCGAAAAAAATACTCGTTGTGTTATTCCCATTACACATGGAAACTTCAACATATCTATTCCCTGTTTATATAAAGGACGAGTACTCTGATGAATACAACCCACCGCATATGCCACGTAAACGAGCACATTTTAATTTTTAAGTTTATTCAGACGAACTGCTCTTGATATTCATTATTACGTAAACATTTCCCATGATATGCTGTATTATGCAGCCGAGATTCTAATTAATGTAAATGTAAGGACTAATATTTCAGAGACACTCTAAGGTACCGGATGTTGTATTAAAGCATGGATTCGCTTACGGAAGCAGTAATAAAAGACTGAAAAGCGTAGTACAGGTCCTAGATCTTAAATTAGTACGCCTGCTGTATAAAAAGGGACCGGCGGTTTACCGAAAGGCATTATAATGCAGTTTTTATTATAAGGTACTTTTTCAACTATTCGTTTTTCTTTTCTTTTAATCTTTTATTATTTACTATTATTATTATTTGTCGAAACATTTTTCAGGTTTCAATTGTTTCAAATGAAATATTAGGTAACTTCTTATAGACACAACTCCTTAAAATAGTATTAAACAAATTAATGTAGACAATTAAGGAGCCGAAATATATAAAAAAGGTGACTGGTGAATAACATTTTTGAAAATTTGAAGAGAAAACACAAACTATTTATTTTTATTTTTAGAGTCTTTAAAACTCACCTAAATTTTGTTTGTATCAAAAATAAAATATTTTCATATTATGCCGAACCTTAATTTTTTTATAATCCTATTTCGAAATCACAGCTAAATTAAGACAGCGGCTTTCCGTTCCTGTTTCATGAATATTTAAACTATACTGTTACGAGTTACACCCTTATATATGACACCTAACTTTGATTCCGTGCAGTGAACATATCTCCTCTTTACAACAAAAATTAAATCTTACCGCGCCACTAAAAACTTTAAAGTTTAACGATTCTCGCCGATAGGAGCCGTACTATATGAGCACTGAAATTGAAGTATATATGGCCGATTCTAAAAGTTTCCCTATTATTTGCTTCTCTATAGCCTTAAAGGTATCTTGCTCTTGTTATCGGATATAACGAATAATGGGTATGTCAAAAGTTTAAGTTACTTTTAGTTTTCCGCAACTTTGGGATTTATTATTTATGGGTGTTTGATTTATGTGTATGATTTAACAAGCATTATCAAAAATACAAGAAGGAATTATGTTTGTACTGTATAGTCAATACAACAAATTTATGGCTAGCATAATCTGCAATTTCAATTTTCCACTGTGTCATTATTTTACAAAATATAAATATCTTGGCTCGTTTATCGATAGAATGTGTGAACCGACCATTGCCTTCCATAAATCGTCAGATCGTACTTTATTTTATAATTGCGCTTAACCAAAGTATTAAAAATACGACTCTCCTATTTTTCCATTATTTGTATTTGTTATATTATTTCACCATTATTTTTATGTTATTTTATTGATCGGTTTTAAGGTTGCGATGAGTTGGCGCACGATAATTTGCGAGGATGTCTGCTCGTGTCAATTTTGTGTGATCGAGCACATACAGATGAGGCAGAGACCGATGAAATCTAACGTAAACGTCTCGTTGGATGAGGGCTATAAGAGCGTGCACCTAAATGGGAAAAATTCAATGTGTACAACAGCGACAGAAGGCTACATATTATAGATATCCGTGTGTCAGAGAAAAAAGAGAAAATAGTAGTAGACAAAGGACATTTACTATTAGTAACAAAACCGCTTAAGAACTAACAGGTAGCAAAGACAATATAACGCCACTGAATGGTATATGGGTTAGCTACCAGGGAGCGATACTGTTATGGTGTTCGTTCTTTACTGATACAGCTGAATAAAAGTATATGATGCATTTATTGAAATAACTTTAGAATACTTTTCAAGAATAACGTTAGGAGAGCATGGACGAAAATTTAGTGTCGCTCTCTGATAGTAATCACCTCAATTAAGATAATGTGATTCTGTGTCTTTGAACAAATTTTTTTTAGAATGAGTCATATGGAAACGATAATTACTTTAAACGATTTGGCAATAGTGCGTTGTATTAGTAAAAAGTTGTATAACCTTGAACGCAAGAATCACTTACGACGTCGATCGACGTTTTATTCTTTCTATTGTTCCAACGAATATTAATAACTAATGCTGATTGGTTGAATACAAATTTCCAATGAGTAAATATCTAAAGGAGGTAAACTATCGGTGGTGGGGGCAATACTTCGAACGACGGAAGTTCTCAATCTGCCATATTTGATAAACCACTTCTTGCACGTCAGTTTTGTGTTTTAAAATGTCCTTGCATACCCCAGGACTGGAAGTAAAACCTGATAAATTATTTTTGTTTTTTTTTGCATATGTAATATCCTTTATACTTAATTTATCGTTTACAAGGATTTTTTTATTCCAACAATTTGAATACTTTTATATAAAACGACCAAATCTCAAACGGAATCAAAGAGAAAGTAACACTGATCAAAACAATACATTACAAACATCCCTTTTTCATAACGATAACTTTGTCATCCGCAGTGGGAACTGCAAACAACGTTATCATTTTTCCTTGAACTAGAAGCATGGATGTTGACCGTACTCCCCAGTCGATACACGACAACCCACTTTCCATATTTTCAGAACTCTGCTAAATCATTTATTGTGAAGCAGCGATCCATAAGGGTGGTTGCTACTCGATCTGTTGGGTTACAGCCATTGTTCGAAGCGGATTGTGCTTTATTGTTCATTTGTGCACGAATATATTAGATATGAACCCTCTAGAGAAACACTATTGTGCTGACTTGTTTGCAGGCGTATGTTCAAAAAATACGTCGGACGTAACATCGAAATAACTAACACACAGTGTAATTTTCACTACAGTTGATTATCGTCTTCGCATCTACTCAAAGTAATTTGGATCTTAAAGCAACTGAGTATCCATTATTAAAAAGTAACACATTTGGATATGTACCTATACAATGATGACAAAAAATTAACTAAAAATATGAATTATTTCTAATATTTTTTTAAATTTTTTCAATAAAAAGGTACCTTTGGCTGATACGTCTGATACTATAAAATAAAGAAACTATAAGACAGAATAAAGATAGTTTAAGTCCTGTTTTGGAATATTGCTGAGATATATAGAGACATTCACACAAAACTTTGGTCAAAATTTTTGAATCAAATCGAAATCTAATATATTTCAGCAGTTTTACGCCATGGAGATCGTTTAGAACAAGTTTCGTTGCTCATAGCACCAGGAGCGACTTACACTCGTGCTACTTTACAAAGCATAGCAATATACCCCTTGAACTTGAAACATAACTGTTAATCACATCAGTTTACCGGACATCCTTTCCACCTCGAACAACAAAGTTATATACTTCCTAACGTAACGACATCTTCCCTGGGACCTATTCTCCTCCAGCTTTTAAGGTCAGAATATTTACGTAATAACTCCTTCGATCTCCTCGCACTCCCACCATCCTAGTCTAACTACCATGAGGTGCTAATAACAATTAAAAGTTATCCTCTTAAGAACAAACCCGTTTTCCTAAAAAAAATATTCATCAATTTATTCCATCAAGTATTATTTGTCTTCCAGAATTTTGATTTTCATTCTAAGAAATAAACAAAGACATATGACCATACTCAATTTTCCAGCTGCCTTAGCCCAGAGGCCAATAATACGACAGGCTGCTCTGGTATGCACTTTTGAAAAGCCGCTGCTGCTGTTCGACAATAAGATTTACGTATGTCCTTCAGACAAAGATTAACAACGGCACAAGAACAGTGAAAAATCGCACTAAAAACAAAGGAAAACAGCTGAATGAGCTAATAGTGTAATGCAAAATAAATTGATAGAATTCGTAACCGAAACATTGATTTATTTATTTACATTTTTCACGCAGCCAACCGCGAATTGGATTCCTCTTGTGTCCTAGGAAGGAACAAGAGCTGGGCATTCTGCATTCAGCACCGGTTCCTGCTCTTGACATGAATTGATGAGTTGAGGGTGACACGTGATCGTGCGGCACGCATACGTGTCATAAACTCAATAACTGTGTCAGCAGTTCTTGTTAAATACATATTAACCCCCGTTCCTCTCGAAACGTCAAGGATTAGACAGATTAGATTAGAGTAGGGTTGTCGAACGTGACTGGTAAAATGATTGCCTTGGTTAATCACGGTTAGAACTTCTTGATTATATATTTTTAATGCAGAACTTTCGTAGCGCTAATTTAAAAGTGGGCGCACAGCTTTTTAACAACCTCTCAGAAAAAAAATTCACAATTTGAAACCAAAAGAGGAATAAATTTTGATGAAACTGATACATAAATAAACTGGTGCACAATTGAAGTGGATAAAATGACTTTATTTAGGCTTTATACAAGCATAATAACAAAAAACAAAAAACATATCCAATTTGATATACTCACATTGATGTTTCATCTCTAAACATACAATTATTAAGTTTATTGGACCTTCTTTAATGCATGATAAAAATTGGATTAAAAATTACAAAATTCAAAACGTCTAAAATGAAATTATTGAAAAACTCACCACAAAATTCATTCATTATGGTCACCAATTAAAAACGATGTCCTCAAGAAGATGTACATGTTCTTTCGCCTTTATTTTAGCTCGTCAGGGAGACTAGACCACGTTAAATTCAAATTCTACCTTTATCTTGAAACATACTTAAAATTGTATTTATTGACATTAATAAGACCCCTTAAAATTTAAAAAAATCGTTTTTCATATTTTTCAAATACCCCATTCCTTTATTTATATCTAGACAGTGTAAATAATCGAATCTGATATACATGAAGTGTTACCATCTCTGAGATTGCCATTTTTTCAGTTCCATAAATAGTATAATTGTCAGTTCCATCCACGTAAATCATCTACTTATTTTTAGTCCCAAATATAGAGTATTAATGTTGCTTGAAAAGTATGTATAACTTCTTGGAGCCATCAATGTCATGTTTTATTCATTTTCGTTTCACAATCAAATCATAAAACACAGTATAGTTAGTTATTATTTACATCCACTGTAATTTGTACATTTGGATTAAACGCTGGTTAATTTGAATTTATTTAAATTTATTCCATTCCTATATCCGGCAAACTTTTGGGACAATGCAAATACATGGGCATACGTCCTATATATTTTCGTTAGCAATCGGTAATTGTAATTTATGTAATCAGCGTCCAACCTCTCCGCAATTAAGTCAGTGTTTAGTTTATAATTTTCGGGTCGTTTTGGAATTAGGGATTATGCTAATTAAGTTTCACCAGAGCCAGTTTTAACACTTATTTATAATTATTGCCTCTAATACCTCACTGGCTCCAATATTAACTCTCTTTATTAACAGTTAAGTGTTATTTATCGGCCAATAACTGATACGTTTTCCTTTTATTGGCAACATTTCCGTAATCCGCAAAATAGTGATTATTAATCTTTCAGTTCATGCCAAATTTGTGTATTATTATATTAACATAATGTAATGGAATAGGGGCAGATGAGATAATTTAGGAAATATTGTAATTAAAGTTTATTTTAGAATCATATTTTTTTTTTTTTGTTTTACTTATTGCATTTAATTATCCACCCATATTTCATTTACAGTATATGAATTTGTTCGCCCCTGGTGTAAGCTCCAACCGCTATTTCTATAAACGACCGTGTGTACTTTTAAGCGAATGACTTACTAATGGGTTTGCTGTAAACCCCTCCTTTTCCTTTTCAGGGCGTTCCAGGGATCTTCTGGAGGAAAGTTACCTCACTAAATATTCTGTTAATTTTGATTCAATAAAGATTTATCATTCGCCAGCTTCCTCGTCGGTAGTTGGAGTCACCAATAGAAATTCAAATCCAGATTACGTGAAACAAATTCATTTGCTGCATTTCGTCTAAATACATGACTATTTTTCTCGCGAAAGGAACAACCCATTACGTGGAGAGGAACCAATGAAAAAATACATTTCCACCTATTAAATTAAAACTTATCCCATCTAGTTTGCTGGAGCGCACAAAAACCCTAATTCTCTTTAATAATAATAAGTTAGTTTGGAGGCCCGCGCACGTATAATAGTTTTAAAACTGTTATTTTCTACACTGTGTTGGTATTACTTTGTGAAAGTAATGCATCCAGGTTTAGTGCAGGCAATTTATTGCTGCAATATCTGATCCCCGAATGGACTTTGGCCGCACTCGACCGGCCAGAATGACCGAAGTTGGAAGCTTTACGTGCTGAAGTTTTGTTATGGATACCAATTGGAAACTGTTTATGCAATCAGAGCTAGCAGATTTTCCGCCTATTTCAGTTCGAACTAAAATGGCACTTTCCAAATCCACCCCCGGAAATTTTATTCCCAGCGATTTACCGACGAAAGGATTTATTCAAATAACTCCTGTAATGGACTGCCACACCTCTGCTAATGGTTGTAATTTTTCGATGCAACTTTAACTATCTTCGGATAACGACCAGTTACCCGTATATACTGTGTCTGCTGGTGCATCATTGAATAATTTTAATGTTATTTTGCTAAACAGTTTGAATTGGGAAATACTGAAGTTACGACGATGCCATCAATGTGAATAAGTATAAAAAGATAGAAGCTGGTGTATCGATAAGGTAGTTAACAGCTCGCTTGTCAATTTTTTTTTTAATTACCTAATAAATGGAGGTATTTCATATTCGAACAAATTTTTCTCCCAATGTTGGAAAACAGTTGCTGTGCCTATCGGTATTCTAATAATCATCATTGTAACATATGGAAATCAAATTAGGATTCAAAAGACAATGTGTGAATTATTCATTGAAAAACATCCCTATGGACAGATACAAAACAATTGTAGTAGGCGTTTGGTGAAGACACAAAATCTCACTGTCGTAACGGAGCAAAAATGTGGATAGACAAAACTACAAGTGTGCAAGGATTATAGAATGAAGATGCAACTTCAAGAAGATTATGTACGCTGTTGAGTGGAGCTGAGGGGTGGATGACCGCCAATAGCTATGATTAAGGGCTATGTGGGAGGAGCTAGCGACCAATGACTGTTGTATGTTTGCTACGGGTTAATAGGGGAGAGGGGATGGCCAATAGAGATGATGAATGTCTATGAGGGAGGAGCTACGGATCAATGGCTGTTCTTTTGTTAGTATAAGGGGGCGTGTGAGCTACAGATCTAATAGCTATTCGTTTAGATCTAAATTTTTAGGGTAAGGGGGCGGGAAAGTTGAGGACCAATGGTTTTTCACTAAGATATTAGATCTAAAGGTGAGGAGGGCGGAGCTAGGGGCGGCAAGTTATTAGATAAAAGATTATTAATAGTTATGTGGGTGGAACTAATAGACTTTAAATATGCTATGAGGAGGGATTTAAGTTTAATAAATCGTAAGATTAAAGATGGCTGCCGTAATTACATGTACCGATAAATATTGAATCCGATTTCTCTCCTTTTTTGGATACGGACTGCAACCTTCCAGTTGGTCAGGAATACAGTATATAAAAAAAACTATGTATTAACAATGTAGTTGTTAGTTCAAAGGTACATACGTTTGATGAAATCAGACCTGATGATTTATTAATATAGATTTTTAGGAATACGTTTAATAACGCAATCAAGAAAGTGAGTAATCAACGAGTGTTATTTTTCGGGCACTTCTTTTGCAACCAAAAGTTAAGTTTACAGCAAATATCTAAATAAAAATGGTCTAACGCTCTTCGTAGTAAACTTAATAACGTATACATTTCACCACATGTGATTATATACTTGATTATACTAAACAGAACTGCATAAGTGCATAGTTCAATTTAAATTGTTTGTTTCGGAATATTATATACCTACGCTTTGTGAATTTTTTTAATAGTAACAGTTATATACGTAGGTCACCTTTTCAATATTGTTATTTCGAGACATTGTATTACGCGCAATGTCCTGGTGGAATAGGCTGGAAAATAATATAAAAAAAATTTACATTCAGATCCTTACCAACCGAAAAATATAAAAGGCAATATTCGAGGTAGCGAATGAGGCGTCTTATATTTTTATGTTTCTTTTCCGGCAAACAATACTCTCTGACGATACTACTTTACCATATATTGTTCTGTTTCTCAAATAATACAAGGTGACAGTCAGGGTCGTGCAAGGTGCTAGAAGTTGCCACATAATATTGATCGGGTGAGAGCAAATGTAAAAATTGTAGGAGTAATTGATGTGTCAAATAGTGTAAAAATAATTGCTTATTAAAGAATAAATATTATCAGAGCATTTAAAATAAATAAAAGTTCAAGAAAGACATAATTATGGGCAGACAGCTGTTGGTTTACTGATGGCTCCAAAACACCTGAAGGAATTGGAGCCGGAGTGTATAGTTGCAACCCAGAGGTTAGAATATCCACAAGCCTGGGGATCTATGCAACTATATTTCAGGCTGAAGTTCACGCCATTGAGCTGTGCTTGCGGAGGCTAGAACAATCGCATCCCAAGCGCAGATTAATAAGAATATTTTCAGACAGTCAAGCAGCTCTCAAGGCTCTAGAATCATATCGGTGTAATTCTAAAACGGTATGGAACTATCAGAAAGTCTTAACCCAACTGGGAAAAAGCAACAAAATAACTCTGGTCTGGATACCTGGACATTCTGGAGTGGAGGGCAATGAAATTGCTGACTCCTTAGCCAGGAAAGGTGCAGGATCACAATTCATTGGACCAGAACCTGTACTCGGCATATCGTCACGTACTGCCAAGACAGCAATCTCAGCCTGGGCTGAGAGTAAAACACTCCAGCACTGGCAAGACTTACCAGGATTGATCCATTCAAAGGCGTTCATACCGTACCCTTCGAAATCAAGAAGTAAGAAACTATTAGAGCTTAACAGGTTAAACCTAAAGACTCTAATTGGCCTGTACACAGGGCACTGCAGACTAAATTGGACAGAATTGGACTGGCGGAAAACGCCGAATGCCGTCTGTGTTTGGAGGATGATGAAAAGGCAGAGCACATTTTATGTGCATGCCCCGCTGCAGCTAGAATTCGGTTCTCAATGTTCGGCAAAGGGGAACTTCTGCCGGAGGACCTTGACAAAATATCACCCAACAAGGTTATCAGCTTTATTAAAAGACTGAACCTGTTGGGTGAAATATAATTTGGAGTGAGCCACAATAGACCGAGCGGTCGCAGTGGAGGGTTTGATCAACAGCCCACTCACAATTTACCAATTACCAAATTACATTAACACCTAATTCTCTAAGAAAGTAATTCACTAAAACTAAATTGTAAATATAAAAACCAATATGTACAACACGGACAAAACTTTTGCGGCTCATCGTTTTGGTTCCTTTTCACATAATCTGCAGTCTAGGTCATCAGGAAACTTTCCCATTGTATGCAGACGTTTTTTAACATAAAAATATCCTGTCACGAGACCTGGTATTCTCAACTGAATACTATTCTTTGGAAGCAGTTCCTTGGTCAATTTAGGTCACAGCCCATTAATTAGCGTTTTCCCATGGTGATTTCCAGAGGAACCTCTTGACCAATTTTAATAGTCCTTGTTGCTGTACTTGTGAAATAACCAACGTGGGTTCTGGTCCAGTAAGAATATTAGCTGATCCTTGCATTGATTGGTATTCTAGAAAATTCTGGTACCCAAAATAATTTTAATCTGCTCCAAAAGTAACGAATTAGGAACTCATATCTGCATGGCTTATCCATATCAATTTGTATATCAACTGTATACAAGCTAATGTCTTTAACGCCACCTAACTATCTGACACTATGAAGGTCTGTTGATTCACATACCCCTTTGTGTTTTCGCGATTAAGAGATAAACTTATCCTCTTCCTTAGTTCTCTCCATATATTCCTACCCCAGATCTTGTTTTCACTCTAGCCCGTCTGTGTATCAGGTTAATCCTTTACGTAGTATATCAGGAGTAGTACCTATTCACTCTCCGTCTCGTATGATGTCGAAACTACTTGCGATATGTGTGTGTATAATAGTAACAGCTTTTCCAGTTACACGCAATGCTGTTGGTCAGTATTAGTTCTAGCAATAGTTACGGGCAATAATGAGTTGTTCTGCGAAAGCTCTATTGACAAGGCAGTATCCATAGACGCTTGCCATGTAAGGGATTGAACTGACCTTAAATCTTTAACTCTGATCGACTTTTCATTTGTTATTTCGGCAGGTGTGATCAATGAATCGTTCAAGCCAGTAATATATCCTCAAATAGCTCCATCGAAGCATTGTGGACCAAAACTACTAGTTGTGGGTCAAGAAGGAAATATCAAATAGCTCCTTCATAGAACCGCATCTCCGGAATACTTTTCCAAATAGTCGTTTTAAAATAAAAGGCCGGCAGATGAGTAGTAACGGCCTGTATAACTGCGAAGCGTTGTCACAAATCATGTTTAATACTGGTGAAAATTGTGAAGCTATCCCGAGCCGCAGCTTTATCGCCAGGCTAAGTAATACAAATGGCTTTCATATCCCCAATAGAGTTACGCGTCCCCGCGCCGTGTGTAACTATGCTGTTCTAGTACCGGAACTGAAGTGCATTCCCGGATGCTCTGTCGACGGTTGTCATCGGAAACAATGTCATTTCAAAGTTCTGTTTTGTTTACTGCTGGGATTAATCGTATGCGGATATGACCTTAACTCTTAATCAGAACTCCAAACTGATGTTGTAGACTTTCTTTGAATAAGGATTAAATTTCATGGGAATATGGACAAATCTTCTATAGTGTCGCTTTTGTATTCCTCATAAATCATTGAATAGGACTTGCTTTATCGGATTTAGATGGGGAGGGAACTGTCGATGCCCTAGTGTGGTTCTGACTCCACAATAAACTGGATGGCTTCGTATCTCTTTCCTAACACAATGTCCTTGGATTTTCCTGGAGTTACTTAGGCGACTTGAGAGGCGGTTGGCATAGGTATAATATTTCTCTAATTCTTGTCATCTGTTTAGAAGCAACAACGTTATTTTCTCTTAGATTATTCGAAACTACAAAATGTGGCACAAGTTTGCTTACTAAATTTATCAATTTTTATCAAGGAGTGACGACTATTGAAACATTTATAATGTTTCCTTTTAAACATTAACTCCGTAACGTTTCACAACTGAAGTGTGAAGAATAAGCTTCTACTGCTGGTTGCAAACCATTCGCATATGATTAATATTTAAAACTTGTTTAAATATGTAGCCTACTACATACTGTAGGTTGGTTTATTTTTGGAAGAGGTTTTTCTTTTATGTCAATATCGGGTTGCTCGTTTTGATCCTTCTCTTCCTGATCTCTCTTGACTTGTACCTGCTTCGTTTTTCTCAAGTTGCTGGATAGTAAATCGTTCTCCATTTATAAGTAATACATTGCCTTTTATGTAAGCATTTAGTTTCTTGGACTTTGCTTCTCTGAGGTGCTTGTGCAAGATTTTGTTTGCAGCCCTTTCTTCCAACGACAACTGCTTAGAAATAATCACTTTATTTTCAAGTTTGAGATTTATAGTTTTTAATTTATACGTGTTTCTCTTGCTTTTTTATATAAGATGTGAATTTTACTATTATCGTTTGTTGTTATGTTGTTTGTCGATAGTAAAAATATCATTGATATCACTGACAGAAATATTTCAAAAATAAGGTTCATTGACTTACAGTGTATTCAGCCAAGCTTGTACCTGCATTATTACCTTTGTTGTCAACCAAACAATAACAAATTACGGAACAGTACAACATAAATAGCCTTAGACAACATACTAAATTGTTGAACAGCTGAAGGAAATATCATGGATTTTGGATCACTTACATAGTAGTAAGTAATTTGTTTTCAAATGTTCAAAATTTCATGGTTACATGTTTTTAATGAATCAATTAGTACGATCATTAGTTTTGGAACCATATATCTAATTGGTCGCCTGGCTTGTTATTTTCTCCAATAGTTTCTGCTGTTCTAACCTTAGTATTGTAAAAACACGAGTCCTTCATTTCAAGTCAATCCGCCGCTTTAACGCGCATCCTGAATACGTCATTAAAGTAATAAAACGCCGGAGGAACGTCCAGAAATCATCATTCCGGTGATAGTCCGAATCAGTCCAAGATCAATCTGAAGCAGTTCGCATCAATCCGTCGTCCGTAACCGCCGCTACGAATTATAATAATAATTTTCTTGAAAATAATATTGGTAAGAATACATCGTGGTCCGCTACTAGCCGTCCGCACCGCCTTCAGTTAAGTATAGATCTTATTTTTCGTGAGTACTGTTGTAAAATCTTACTAAATCAAACTAGAGCTAATTAGTAATTCCTCCGTTTGTCTTTTGTTTCATGAAATATGCATCGGCTGGTTAGATTTGCTCGTTCGGGCAATCTTTAACGCTTCAGTGCATAACGTTCTACCAGAAAACTTAATTTACGTCGGCAGAGAAAGCACTTGCCGTTCGATAGACTTTCTTTTGCCTCGTAGGCCCTAAGTTTAAGTACCGTCAGTATTCAAGGAAAAATATTCCTTGTTAAATAGCTCTACGTTTGTGGCAGTAGTTCGCCGTATTGTAAAACCTTCTGTATAGACAAGAATATCTATAGCTAATCGACTGCCCGCCGTTCGTACTATATCCTGTTGGAAATTTCGTTTGCTTGCCGTCCGAAATCATTTCAGCCGCGAAACACAACCCGGCTATCGAAGCCTAACCGCCGTCCGCAATAAAATCATATCCACGCGTATAGACTCTTTCTTGCCAGCTCACATATTATTATCGATATCAAATTTTTACGCACTCGACTGCAAAGTCGCTGAAATATACTGTTTGTTGATTTATTCATTACTGGTTTAATAAATAAATACGTTAGTATACATAGGTAAAATTCACGAGTTATTATTTCAGTTGCTTATTTCTAATTAACCCGTTTGAGAAATTGTCCAGTCCAGTTGACAAGACAATCATCTTATAAACCTCTGGACAAACAACCGTATCTCCATCTGTTAGCTACCCCTAAACGTTCTCACCCCGGAGAACCAAACAAGTGCTGTTCCTTACACTTAAAAATAAGGAACTGACGCCTGAGTTTCCGTTTAAAAAGTGTTACAAAGCCAGAGAGTTCTGTTTGTAAGTAGCCAGTTACAAACAGTACAGGTTACGTAAGTAGACGCCATTACAAAATATAAAAATATACCTAATTATTTTTATTTACTTTAATTTTAATGTACATTTTTAGAAGTGTACATTACATATTTTTTGTATTCCTTTACGATTTATTTTTTTCGCAGGATATAAAATTTTAAAAAGCACAATTTATTTTATACTAGAGGTAGTGAATTAGCTCCAAACCTGCCAGAAACAACTGCGTTAACACTATACGCAAAAGTGCTTGTTCTATCGTAAAATACACAATATTTGCCACTGTAAAGTAATATGCATTATTAGTGGAACATATGTTTTCAAACGTGATAAATTATAGAGCCTATATTTTGTGACGATACCCAGTGCTCGTTTGCTGGAAAAGCAATACGTATTTAAAATATTTGTTACGGTTCTTATTGAGGTATTTTAAAACAAGACCTCACTTTATAAAGCAGTTTACTTGCCTATTAAATGATTAAAATATTTTCAATTTGTAAATATAGCTATTAAAAACATCTTACAGTATTTACCTATTAGTTGTATGTATAAGCGTTTCGCGTTTCCCTTTAAATCGAAGAAGGGACACGGTTGTAAGTTCGAAACGGAGTTTTCTTCATCTACAATGCTTCTATTAAATGCTACATAAATATCAACCACGTATCGGTATCCATATCCTAGGAATTTAGTTTAAATTTTTAGGGCAAGCTGTTGAACCGACTACGTGGCCTAGCAAACCACAATCAATATACGATTTTTTTTCCAATTCAAAACTAAGTATTTGTGTGTACCAATTTATTTTGTAACGTGAAAATAGCCATTCCCAAGTATTACTCGTTTCCAATAACATTTTTACGAGAAATATAAAATCTTTCCAGTGTAAAAGTTTCATCTAACGTTTAAATGCACACCGCGTAAATGTTTTTACGATTGAAATATAAATTTAGTGGCTAATCCAAATGGCCTCGGGGTTCCCAATGGAGATATAGTTCCCAGCATGCGCCCCGAATCTGTGATGATGGCACTGGGTGAGAACTAAAAAGGGCACTCTCTTTCCTAAGAGCGTATATCTAAAGAAATACGTCTCAGCTATCCTAATGCGGAGACTTCTTATCTAGAAAAAGAGACATTTACCGAGTCTTTTTATGCATGTCATATATCTACTTGTTGTTCACTACGTGTTTGGTTATACCAATAAATCACATACACTTTTGTTTCTCACTAATTAATTTACGTTTTTTAACCATTTTATGTTATTAGGTATACGGGGACTTCGTTTTAGGTCTCTAAAAATGGAAATTTGCTATTCTTTTCTTTGTCTCAGCACGCTTAATTTCCGGGAATAACGGAATATAACTTTTTTTAATATGAGTAATGTTTTACCGAAAGAAAATGTTAATTTCGGGATATAAAGAACAGGGTGGCCAAAATGTCATGTTGAAATATGTGAAGTAAACAATAGAGGCATAAACGTCAGAGAGATACCGAAACTGTTCGAAGAGGCACCGAATATAGCCCAGGAATATTAATTAAAATTTTAAAGGTACCCTAAACAAATTCCTTGCAACGAAATTTTTGCTGTGGTATGTCAACTAGGTGTTCCCGTATAACATACCAAAAGTCTCTAATTTTTCGACTGGAGCTTCAATGCGTCACATCGATTTTTCTAAAAGGGGTCTAAGTAAATAGATTAGTTATATGAAATTCTGTTTTAACACCAACTTTTATTTGTAAATCAGTGTGTTAATATTTTAACTTCCCTACTGGTTGACACGCTTTAATTCGCTACTGTTTTTTTTTTAGAATTTGATATATTCGATAGGAAGTGCCCAGGTGCTGCGCCGCAGCGCCCACACGTGTACTCAAACTAACAATCGCGTTCTAACAGGTTGTTTCACATTTTCCAACTGTGGTAGTCGAAGTGCATTATTTGTGTGTTATCTAATTGATGTTATTGACTGTTATTGAGAATTTTATTGGTTATGCAGCAGCACTAAAAGATTAAGGACCTAATTTCATTCTATAATTCTGGTAAGTTTAATGTTAATAATAAATAAAACGAGAACGTGAGTAGTAAGAAAGGCTGCGAAGTGGTTTTGGTGTATAAATATTTGGAAGTAGGGCGTTTTTAATTTTCTAGGTTTTCCATTTGTAGGTTAGACCCAATAAAACAATGGAGAACTGTTTGCTATGCAACCAACCACTTGCAATTAAAAACACGACCACAATAAAACGGGGTCTTGATACCATTCTTGTTGCAAGTAAAATCAGAGAAGATGGATTAGCAGCATCTTTAGAATCCCCTGATCCTCCATACCGATTGTCGAAAGGGATACACATTACCTTCCAATTTGAAGAAAATACAAAAAGTTAAGGAAGCTGAAAAGATCGATCTGTCTCGTGCCGCAGTAGAAAAACCATTGCTACGTTCCCAGGTTCCTAACTTCGATTTTAAGAAAAAATGTGTTATATGTGCCGGAACAGCCGATGTGATTAAAGAAAAGAAGAAACCAAAACATAGGCGTGAGGATATTCGCGTTATTCATACAATCGAAATTAAAGACAGTTTGGTTATCGCTGCTAGAATTCGCAATGACGAAAAGGGCAGATTAGTTCTATCAAGAGTCGAAGGTGAGTTTGATTTGGTTGTTGCCGAAGCCCGCTATCACAATCGTTGCTTGACGAGTTTAAAAGAAGTCGTAGTACATGATTCCGCCGGAAGGCCTCCCGATGCTTTAAAACATGAAGCCTTCTTGAAATTTTGCCAGGCGTTGAAATATGAGGATAACTGTCAATTTTCATTGACGCACTTATTTGACAGATTTAATGAGACGGTCCAATCCTTTCCAAGATATATTGCTATAAATGAGCCATAAGTTGGCATACTCACGCTGAGTTTCGTGCATGTTGTATCTGCGGCGCTCTTTGCATAAATTTCATAAACTTTTCGTTCCTTTTCGTCAGACAAGCCCATTTTCAACTTAATATGGCACACATTGCACTGACAAGAAATTATGCACAATCGTTGTTATTTTTTCATGGCTAACTTAATTTTGCTTATGGCTCATTTATAACAATATATCTTGGAAAGGATTAGATTCAGTATACAACATATTTATATCGCCGGAAGCGCAATAAGTCGTAGATTTCGAAAATCCAATAATATACAGGGTGTTCCAATAAAAAAACATAACATTTTGGTCGGTCACGCTTTCTTCGAACACCCTGTATAAATTTGTGTAGCACCCTTAAAAACTTCAGATTAGCTTGTACAATTTTTATTTGAAACTTTTTTTTCTAAATTCAAAAATAAGGGAGTTAAGGGGGGTGGCATTTATATCCAATCACCCTGTACATTATTTTCAAAGATTATAATATATATTTAATACACCTCTTTAAATATTTTCTTTTAAATATTAATTCTTCAAGTGTTAAAGTGGATTTTAATCGCTTCTCAAAATATTTATTACGCGTTACGGTATGAATTCAGTAGATATACTAGGTGCGTACGGCGCCACTTTCAAGGCCACGCATTCTCGATGGACATGGGCCATCAGGAGAGCCCTTGGTTCTTGTAGCTACACTCTGGGGGGTCGTGCAGAGGTCATCCTTCGTCTTCAGATGACGTCTGCTGCTGCTGCTTTAGCGGGGGTGCTAGGGGGTGGTGGTGGTGGGGCCCCAGGTCTGATGCATTAGCTGGAGGATGGCGTTTCTTCAGACCTAACGCAAGAGGTGCAATGCACTAACGCATCCTGCATCCTGCACCCTGGTCCCTGGCCCTGGAACCTCTTGCGTTAGGTCTGAAGAACGCCGTCTCCAGAAGCTTTTTTTAGTTTCTAAGTTGGTACTCCTGAGCAAAGAGTATTGTATACGAAGAGAGCATAGGCGTACCTGCTTTAAAAGGGGATATAATTATATTAATTTTACTAGGGTACGCCTATGGTAGAAAAATTTATATATACCTACGTGCCTATAAGGTAAACAAACCCGACTTCTGGGAATTTTATTTATAAACATTTGCACGTGTTCACATGTAGGCTTCACAGCTTGTAAGGCAAATTGAACAGTTATTTAATTATTTTTTATTCAATCTCAATGAGTAAGACAGAGATGGATAGATATGTTTCAAGGTTAAGTATTTTAGATGCTTGGTTATAAAACAAAGTTCTTTATGACATTTTTTAAATAAAAAAACAGATATTGTTACAAGATATTTATTCACATATAAAATACATTTTTATTAAATATATTAAATTGCTCCTTCGTAATCGGGAAGTAGATTGAGAAGTTCATCACTTACAAGTCCAGACAGGTGTTCTTTTAATAAATCATGCAGCTCCAATTGGTTCATTGTAGCACAAAATTTATCCAATGTAATATAGCCCCAGATATAAAAATCACAATATTTTATACCCATTTTATTGCGCCAGGTAGTGCGATCTTCTTTTTCAAGGTGGTGGTTAGAATATAGTTTCAGATTACACATCAAAATAAAACGGAGTGAACCAATTGCTTCTGCAATAGGATCTGGAGAGCTTTCTTTTTCTATTAAGTCAACCTCATCGTCACCAATATATTTATTATAGAGCACCTCATCAGTTATAAACTTGGAAACAGATTGTTTTAATTGTTCATGAAGACCGCATTTTACCATCGATTCACAAAAGTTATTCAGCGTAATATTATCGCCGATATAAAGTTCACAATAATATATGCCCAGACTATATTTTTCTTTATGACATCCTTCACTTAGACTACATCTTAATGAAGTAAGCAGCAAATCAACAGCTTCTTTTAGCGATGCAGGTGCTGATGAGTCACACATGATGTTTTTACGTATTTCTTAATTTAGCATAAATAGACACTTTCTGCGCTGAACAATTCTAATTATGCACTTGAGCAGTAAAATTGACGAGCAAACTGCTAGGTAGTAAAGCAAGACTTCAACTGAGACGTCTGAAGGCGACGGTGGAGGGCTTGAATATACCGAAGGTTCAGGTGGGGGTGAAGGGGGGAAAAGTGAGATCCAGTTAAATTCTTCTTCTTCGATGATGTCATCTTTAAATTTTATTTTTATCTTAAAACCAGCCGTATTATTAGATATAAACGAGGAATAAGTAGCCAATTTATTACCGTTAATACGACTAGGAGACATTTTTATCCACTGTGAAGGACATGAATCATTTTGTGGATTATCGAAGCACACAAAAGCGTCCGTAGAATTATATGGTCTATGTACGTAGAGTATATTTTGGAATATCGCATGTAGCAGAATAAATTGCGAACTATACATCATGACGTTCACATAAACACTAATGATTTAACCTCAAATAATGTTTATTTATAATGGTAATAGTTAATGAAATTTAAGGATTATTTTATACGAACTGTAGCATGCAAACGTATTCCACAGGTTACACATGTTTTCTGAGAAAAACTACAGTCTGCACATATTGCAATATGTCCACACGGTATGAATATCATATCGCGATCATTTTTATAGCAAACTTTACACTTTTTACGAATCTCACAAACTTTACAAAGACTGTTTATAGAATTGGCGATATGGCCGCAAGATAAAAATACTGGAGACTGCATTTTTTAGAGAGCAATTCTTCGTGCTGCAGTAGCATGTAATTGTTTACCACATCGTCTTCTATCGCTGAATACACCACTGTTAGTGATAACACTTAATTTTTGAAACTGCGAAAACATACGCTGTTTCTCCTGATAAAACTCAATCATTTCTTTTAACTTTTGTAATTTATGTAAATGATTTTCTAACAAGCAGTTAAAGGATGACATCTTGCTCATATTACGTTCAACTAGATACTAAAAGTACATAATGCTTGCATATAGGATAATATCAAAGAGGTGATGGTGGAGAGGGAGTGGGGAGGGTAAAGAAATTAAAAATCATTAATAAAATACACATTTATTTAGGTAAACTAGAATATAACCAATAATAAAGAGTGAAGACATTTCTTAAGCTACATACAATTTTTTTATTATTAATAGTAAAATGATTTAAACAATACGGTAAATCTTTATCGAACTTTGGAACCTCGACATCAACACTAAGCTGTTCGACATTAATGATAGATGGCACCGCTGCCGAAGTTTGCGTCAAAGCATGTAATCTTTTTTCCAGAAATTCCTTTTTCTGATGACCTTTTACGTACACAAGGTTAGTAGCGCCATTAAGTAGATGATTACGTAATATTTCATTTAGGTCATTATCGTCGACGTAACCACTGCTGTACCTCAACCCATGATGATGTAATTCCAAGTAATTTATTTGTTTCTTCAAATCATAACTTAACGAATCGTACGGTAAGAGAGGTTTAAGTAAATAATGGGCATGTTGATCTCCACTAATAAACGAGATTTCCTTAGGATAGAAATCGGGCAGGTTAAAACCTTGAATATCTACGACCATCAATTTCATGTTTACTCTTCGACAGTTCTTCACATACTAAGTTATCCCTTCTGTCTCTCTCTCTCTTTTACATAATGGTTCTTATGACTCCACTGAGAGGCAAATACTCCAAAACGCGGTCGTGTACGAGAATGCAGTAGGCCTTGGTATTTGGGGGGAAGGGGGTCAAACTTTCAATTTCAATTTTTATGTCTACAATCGATGGTTTAATAGGAGCTCTTCTCTTCGAGCAGTCTATAACGAATAGCGTGTGATTCTTAAAAGCGTTAAAATCTAGCATAGGTTTATTATTTAAAGCAAACGACTTGCTAAAGTCGGTATACATATGATAGGCCTCAGAGTATTTTTTAGCCTTAAAGTTTAACCTCATATCTTCATAAGGATAACGATCATTGTTTAACAATAATTTTACATTAAATATATCAATATTATCGAATTGCGTGCAGTCTTTCGTCTTGGAATCTTTCTTATTGCTTTGAAGAGCAAGGATGGCAGCTTGAGGACTTTGAGTGCCATTTTTAAGAACTGAAATTTCTTTTGTAGCACCTGCCACCAGTGTGGGTATCTCATGAATTTCAAACTGTCTAAATGCTAGTAGGATTGGCGTATCAGCATTAACTTGAGCTAGAAAATTCATTTTTGGGATATCATTCAAATGGACATGTTTCACTTTTAATTCAATATTGGTGATGGTTAGTTCGCCATCTGTATCCTCTTTTGACGCTTTAAAACAATTATTATCGCTACGAGCTCGTATCAAACGTAGAACCTGTTTACCGAAAACGTATTTCTTATAATCGTAAAAGAATCCCAGTAAATGTTTCAAGGGTATTCTTAAGAAAAAGGTGGAATTTGTAGCGTCATATGTAATTAGGCTGCCAGCAGGATAATTCCAACCTGCGATGCTATGAGAAATATCATCTTTTTCATAACATATATAACTTTTTATTGTACTCACAATTCCAGGGTCGCGTACTTTATCTATTTCCGAGCCATTTAATTCATAACTTACGGAATCAAATAAAAAGGCGCCAGCGTTATTGGTGAATTCAATGGTGCCCGTACCAGCGGCATTTTTCTTTAAAGTTCCCTCGATTGATAGCGCCCCCTCACTTATATCAATCAAAGCATCATGCTGATAAATAGCAATTTCGATTTCATCATTATTCTCATAGGCTTTAACGAATGGGTGGTACGTTCGAACTTCAACTCGTTCAATTGAATCATCGAAGTGAGGGTCTTGAAATAGCTGTAGCTCTTCTAACATGATAGCCCAAAGACGATAAATATAAATAATTTGAATACGTTAACTTGGCAGGTCCTGATGATGATCGTGGTGGAGGTGGTGGTGATGACCTTGCACTTGTACGATTAGATGCAGAATGAGGATGATGTAAGCTTCCTCCGTATATATTAGGTTTACTATGGTTAAATATTAATCGCATGTTTTTTAAGTTCTAACCTCACACTCAGCTCCTCACCTCGAAGATTAACAAGCTCAGAATCTTGATCTAGCAGTCTCAAAGTGATATTCCGTATCTCTCGAATGCTAGGGTTTACAGGTAGATAAGTTAAATTTCCAGGTACAATGTTTATAGCGTATCCAGGATCAACATTCAAACCGCATTCAAAAATCGTATGCGTAGGAGTATTATTGGAATATGCTCCTACAGTAATGTTACAATCCACTTGAATCGTTATAACTCTGACTATTTTAACAGGTAAATCAGACTCATATAATATATCTGGCTTTAATGTTCTGCTAGCACTGTAACCCAATAGGGTGGCCAAGCTATCCTTGTGATTAAAGTTAATTTCGTGTTTACTTTTAATTTCACACTTGAGCGTATTATTGTTAGGTTTCAGAGAGAAGTATTCGTCAGCCTGCTGCTGTGATGTTACGCCGCTGTCAGCTAGTAATCTCTTTTGCAGATAGGATTCAATGTCAGTTATTTCATAAGATCCTGTAGGTATAGTTATGACGTTTTCTTTGAAGCTTCTATCACCCAGCTCCCAATAATAAAACTTGTTATTCACACCGTCCTCGATGTTAGGTATGGTATTATAGGTGTCCAGACCAATTAACGCTATTGAATAATTGTATCGCGGATCTAGTTCTATAGGATTAGTAAAAGTCACGGAGAGAACAGATTCGCAATCACTTAACTTGAAGGTGTTCGATGACATACTGATTACATATCACGTGTGTTTATTATTTTTATAGAGAAATTGTAAACATAAATGACCACAATTTACAGAGTTATATGTTTGATATGCGGTAGGATTATATTTAATTTTAAATTTCGCGCCAAAGTATCGAACTAATTCTATTGGCGGTTTCAGAGATCCAAAGCTGTCAAAATATACTACGGAATTGCCTGTTTTCTTATATGCTACCCAATGAGTTCCAGGCCCCTTTATGCTGTCCAAGTTAATGATGGCGCTCTCGTTTCCTTTAGGTGATAGCGGACGTGAAGGTAAAGAGTCTCGCATATAGACACCTCTGAAATGGGGGATTTTTAACTTTTTAGCATACTTTAAGATATCTAGGTCAGAGAGTGCTCTATTGGGTAGCTTCAATGGTAGTTTTTTTTCAAGTATAATCCGTATCCTTTCTTATATGGTTTCATGTATAGCCCGGAACCTTTTTTACCCAAAGCTACATCCTCCACGGCTCTATTGTGGCGGTGAGCTTCTTCCAAAGTTTTCCTCGCATTCTTAGCGTCTATAACAGTTTTAGCGATGGCCGCAGCGCCACCCGACAGAGCTCCAAGAGCTGAGAGACCTGCAAAGATCGGTATCAGAGGTAAAAAGCCTCCGGTCTTTGGCAGCGGTAGAATCCGGGGGACATTGATTTTCTTCCTTCCACCTGCTTTCTTGATGGCAATTCGCGCCGTTTTAACACTCATAGCCATATCCTTTTTCACATCATGACTTGCATGCTTTTTCAGCGCTTTAGCAATGTTCGATATGATGGCCTTGCGGAAGGGAATTTTCTTTTTTCTCTTATTATTACAGCCTCCTGCAGCACCCATACCTAATTTACGTTTAACCTTCATAGCGTTAGTGACAGCCCAAGCTGCTGCTTTTTCGCCTAATTTGGCGTCTTTAGATTTAACGCGTTCCCAAGCCCTCTGTTCTAGTAAGTAATCAGCTTTATGTCTGTCTTCCAAGTTTGCGTTTTCACTATAAGCAATATCGTGTTCGCGGCACGCTTGATCTAAAATGTTAACACCTTGATCCCCTCGAGCTAAACGTTTACGTAACTTTGTACCTGGGCCGCAGTACTGATAACCAGGTAAATGCAGTTCGAAAGGTAGCTTATTGATAAGAGTGTTAACTACACCTCTGCCTGTTACACGACGATGTTTCCTCGACGTCATCTAAACTAGAACTGATGATGTACGAGATCGAAACTTCTATATATAGGAATGTACAGAGTGAAAAGTATAGAGTTCATGATGCGCATTCAAAGACAAAAGACGTCTCTCCCTGTAGAGAATTTAGATTTATTAACTTCTGATGGTTCTGTAGAAGAATGTGATAAACATGGAGAATTATTTCCTAACGCTTTAAGAACGATTGTATGCGGACCTAGCGGAGCGGGGAAGACAAATATTCTACTAAGTCTATTATTCGACTCTAACGGTCTGTGGTTCGAGAATGTATACGTGTACTCCAAGTCTCTGTATCAACCTAAATATAAATTATTGGAAGATGTGCTGAAGAAGGTAAAAGGCGTAGGCTACTTTCCATACACCTCTAACGAAAATATCATCGATCCATCCGAAGCTAAAACGAATTCCATATTTATATTTGATGACGTAGCATGCGACAAGCAGGATAAGATACGTGCTTTTTTCTCAATGGGGAGACATAAGCTTGTAGATTGTTTCTATCTCTGTCAGACATATACCCATATACCGAAACATCTCATTCGAGATAACTGTAACTGTCTAATATTATTTAAACAGGATAAAATGAATTTACGTCACGCGTTTGATGATCACGTAACACCTGATATGAGCTTTGAACAATTTGAACATTTATGCAGAGAATGTTGGAACGATAAATTCGGAGTGCTGGTTATCGTAAAAGATTTCGAATTACATAAAGGACGTTATAGAAAAGGCTTTGATCAGTATATAAGTATATGAGATTTCAATAACATCAAGTATTATAAGATAGACGCTCAGACTGTACAGACCTGTTTTGAAAAACAGGTTATCTGTTGTGAAAAACCCTGTATCTGTTTATTACCTGTTTTAAAATACCTGTTACCTGTTTTAACATACCAGTTTACCTGTTTAACAATGAAGGGTAATAAAAAATTTACTCTCGCGGAATATAAACCACCTAGGGAGAAGGTGTATAGCTTTGACCGAGATTTCGCACTTAAAAGGAGGATAAAAAAAGCTTCAGATTCCATTCGAAGAAAGTACTTGGCTTTAAAATTAGGTCGAGCTGAACAAGACGAAACAATTAGACGTTTATTGAAACCGGTCATTGATCCAATACGAGAACTCGGTGCGGTTAAGAATTTCCCCTGGCAGCAGCAGCAGCAGCATACTCTAAAAGTAGAGAATGTCATTAAATCTGATATAAAGAAAAAAATAAAAGTGAAAGAAGAAGTGGAAGAAGAAGAAGAAGAAGAAGATGATGATGATGAAATGTTTGAAGATTCAAGTAGTACGATTGACCCTGATGCTGCCGCCACCGTCACCGCTGAACAGTATCCTACGTTAGCTAAGCAATATTTAACAGGTCTCTATGATAAAAGTAGTAAGGATTACGATGAAACCTATGGCGTGAGATTTAATACCGAAATGAATAAATTATACATCGGATCTATGGAACTAAATATCGGTTCTAATGCCGGCTTGAGTATTGGCAATAAAATGTTTACCGGAAGACAAGGCTTATATGAACTGCTATTTATGAAGAAGCCTCAAGGTTACAGCGAACAGGACTTGGCTGATTACAAGGAAATTCTAGAAACCTCTAACGCACATAAACGAAATTATGATCCTGCAAGTCAATTAAATGGCACTCGATCTCATAAATATACTAAAGTGATAAAACCATTATTTAAAAACAATAGTGATGATACTCCTAAAATAAAACATACTCAACCTCATAGCAGCGGACAGGGTATGAATATGGTTTACAATGAAAAACCGATAGAATACCTCTTCTGGGATGATATCAATGAATTAGTTGACAGGTTAAGACTTTTAAATGCCTCCAAAGCTGCAGGAAATACGGATTCACATGATAACGAAATCTTAGCCATTTTGAATGAACTGAAAGAAGCGGGAATAATATATTAGTGTGTTACAGCTCCCTACACCCATCATATTCGCAATGAGTCTCGATAAGTTCGGTCGTTCAGCCCGAGGTGGCAGCGTTAGCAAGAACATCAGTCTATTACCGCAAGGTCGAGGTTTTAATTTCACCAAAGATGGAAACATTGATGTGGAAAAATTGAAATTGTGTAATGTTCAACCGCCCACTGAAGATGGCGATGCTGTCAATAAAAAGTACGTGGACGATAATATGACCGCTATTGCTACGACTCTAGCGACGAACTTTAACAATTACCAAAAGGACGCGTCTACTCGTTTAGATAAACAGAGAGGCTCCATACAAGACCTCCGAAAATCTATAAAAAAATTAAATGACGAAGTAATTGTTCTATTGCAAGCGAATCTCACCTCTCTGTCTAACACAGTGAAAAATATCGAGATGGAAGTTAATAAAATTAAAGCAGGCAAAAGAGTATAAATTATAAAATTTCGACTTATATGTTCATTTAATTTGATACCGTGCTATTTCCATCATCATCTTAGCTGTACGATGTCGCATTCTAAAGAAAAAATTCAATTGGTTAATGAGCTGCATAAACCTGCTCGTAGAAATATTAAGCGGCGCAGGCGCATAGTAATAAAAGGAATAGATGACTTATGGCAGGCAGATTTAGCTGAGATGGGAAACTACTCCAAGGATAACAATAATTTTAGATACATTCTAGTGGTGATAGATTGTTTTTCTAAATTCGTATGGGCTAAAGCGATAAAAAATAAGAGCGGACCTGAAGTCACCCAGGCTATGGAGAACGTCTTCAAGGGGAGCAAGAGATCTTGTAATAATTTAAATACAGATCAGGGTACGGAATTTTATAATGTTCACTTTCAACGCTTGATGAAGCAATTTAAGGTTAACCACTACAGTACATTTACTGTTAAGAAAGCCGCCATAGTTGAACGTGTTATTAGAACGTTAAAGGAGCGTTTATACAAGTATTTCAGTTTAAACGGCTCATACCGATGGCTGGAGGTGCTTCCGGACATTGTTAAAGAGTATAATAACCGAAAACATAGGACCACCCAGGTAAAACCGGTAGATGTTAACGCTAAGAATGAAAAACAAATTTTACTCTCGGCTTACAATCACATAAAGATAGCAGCATCACGACGCTACAAGGCGGGCGATATAGTGCGAGTTAGTAAGAGTAAGCATGTGTTTAGCAAAGGATACACGCCAAACTGGAGTACAGAGTTATTTAAAATATCCGAGGTTCGAATCACCAATCCTACCACCTATTTACTTGAAGATATGCAGGGTAGACCAATTAGAGGAGGATTCTACGAAGAGGAGCTACAAAAAACGAAAATACCCGATGTGTACCTCGTAGAAAAGGTGTTACGTAAGCGCGGTAATAAGTCTTACGTGAAATGGCTAGGCTTTGATTCTGCGCACAACAGTTGGATTGATTCAGATAACATTCTTTAACCTGCACGTGTGTTCATCGATTTGCATGCGCTCTTATGAGAAAATGTGTTATACCCGTCATGAAATACGTAAAATTACATTATATCTTATGAGAGAATAGCACACATTTATGAAACTTGGAGGCCTTTTTAAAAATAAAATTAGTACCCTCCCTCCCTCCCTCTATCTAATTACATAAACAAGATAGATTATACCTTATACAGCTTAGTTGTCTGTTAGTCTTTGAGTGTGATAGAATCAATAATAATAATGAAATCACCTGGTGCTAGTGCATCATTTTCCTCTGATGAAGATTCCGGTTATTGGAGTGAAATTGATCGCGTTAATGACATTTATCATGAGGCTATACTCGCTGAAGAACGATATATTTGTGAAAATGTATTTTACATTAAAGATTCTAATTATAAAATAATTACTGGACTTTCTCCTGCAAGAGGTTATGTTCCTGCTGTAAGAATATTGCTGAACGTGTCACATCCTGTATTCACGAAACCAGATAATATTTCATTCATAAGGGAAGATTGGGATGATTTTATTACTTACCTTCAGCAATTTACCTCAGATTATTTTAATAGTGAGATTAAAGAAGCGGAAGAAGAAGAAGAAGAACTGGAGGAAGAAATTCATTTCTCTGAATATGCACTAATAAAGGCTCCTTTTATCGGAAACAAGATGCTAAAATTGTCTGCCGCTGGAGTTTCAAGTTTATTTTATTTTTCAAGAAACACTGTATACGAGATTATAAATATTAGCAAACTTGTATCATCACACATGGATTTACTGCATAGTTTAAGTTTTACTGAATTCTATGATAACTTTTTAAATGTCACAAATAACATATTAAGCGAATCGCAATACGAGTTATCTCCTAATAATGTACTATTTAAATTAAGTGAAATATATCCTTGTAACATTCACACATACTGTATACGTGAATGCTTAACTTATAATTTAGATAAAATACTGAATGATTTAGATAGAAAAATGTTTTTATTAAAAGCTTGAATAAAGAAAATATTAATTAAACCTTTATGTGTGTGTGTTTTTTATTTCTAGGTTAGGTATATGGAATAAAAATATGATGTTTTAAATAATATATATATATTGAACTTAAAACAGAGTATATATGATAAATACAATATAAAATAATAATATATGGGTAAATACAATATACAATAATAATAATATGCGATTAAATATAATAATAATAAAATTAATTCAATTTTTACAATAAAATATAATAGACAGAGAGATTTTTTTAGTGGGCATCATCATCATCCATGATTGAATAGTGACCCCAAGGCAAAGTGTCATATGAGTTAGGTAGAGTGTAACGTTTATCATCGAATGGATTAAGAGCTATTTTAGTCTGCTCAACGCTGTACACATTATGTAATTTTGATTGTATACAGCGTTGTGTTTTGTGGAGTAAACATTCATCTTCCCGGTGCTGTTTATTTGAGGCTTTCTCAAGGCAATTAAAATAATCCTCGTAAGTGATTTTGTTTCTCACCACATTAGTTTTTACGCCTTTAGCCTTCTTCACAACTTTACCTTGCGCAAGCTTATACGTGTACTGCTTCGATCGCAAACCAACAAAGTGAGTCATCAGTACTCCGTTATTTTCATCTTTCATTAGGCCGGGAATTTTTTTATTCATTTGAGGTATATTCCAGCGATTATCTGAAGGATAGTCACTGGTGTCAAATCTATGAATGTCTTTCTTGATGACCTCTTCATACGCGTCATTACACTGTACTTCATATGTTAGACTGTCAGTATCGGTATATAAAAGTTTACAATTGTCTACGGGGAATTTTTCCAGCATGTAATCATAATGAAATTCGTAAACACATGTTTTAGAAATATCTAATATAGCCATTCCTATATACAAGGGTTTATCGAATATAATGCGAGATTTTTTCATTTCTATAGCCATAAGTGTTTCGCTGAAAATGGATCTATTTTGAAAATTTGGACTTGCTATTAAATTTTTAGCCCCGTAACGCCCCTCCCATTTTTTTATTAATTTAACGATTCTATGCTTACGAACATTCTGCATCGTCTTGCCGAATGTACTGTTATTCATTAATTTATAATTATTTTTTTCAAAATTAGACTCTGCTAGAGTCCTCAATCTAGTGTTTAATTCTATGTAAGGTTTAAGCCAGGCAGACTGTTTAAATTTCAGCACTTTATGGATACGAACTAAGCGTAATCCGTGCTGCAAGACCTGTTTTAAACTTCTATAATGTAAAACATAATTTTGCTTAGGGTACAAAGTGGTCATTAATTTTTCAAATTTAGAATTTGGAGGAGCTCGATGCTCAGCGCAAAAAGGTAAATCTTTATGAAGATCGTGAAGATTTTCGGGGTACTCAAGATCAACGTCAAGAATGTACCCAATTTCGGCATCATCAGGTACCGAGGTGACGTCAATATTGGTATCATCTACCCATTGAAACCCTTCATATGGAAGAGGTTGATTCATGGCCCATCCGTAAAGGTTATTTACATCAAAATAAAGCAAGTATGTCGAGGGTTTGGTGCTATCATAGCTGTCTAAATGTTTATTATTAGCCTCGGCATGTCTATTGCTACATTGACTGATGCCCCCTCGGATGCCGCGTTCAATGAACATTAACATATCCACGTCTTGGATGGTTTCTAGTTTACACCCTGTATATTTAAGCATACAATCCCAAGTGTAACCTGGAATGGTGTAATAGTGAGCGGGGTCTAGGCCGTACGTCTTGTGACAAGTACAGCGAAAAGTCTCAAACACACAAGTTAATAGCATGATGTCTGTTTTCATGTACAGATCGCTGTAATCACCTAAATTTTGACAGTTAAATTTATCCCAAACTGTTTGCGCGTGTTGATAATCATTTTCGTTAATGTCTGAGTCATTTAATTTATTGTAAAAATTTGTCTTGTCTGGTAATTGTGGTTCGTCAAGTCGTTCTAAACTGTTTATGTAATCGTAGGGAAATATTCCCTTCTTTTTTAATAATTTTAATTTTTCGTCATTTAAATTCGGAAATTCTCGTTTTAAATTACTGAAATTAGCTTCCTTTAACGTGGAAGCAAGCTCCTCTAATGAACAGCCCATGAATCTGAATGAGTCTATAAATCGGAATGTTAAATTAGTTTCTTCATCGTAAACGGTGAAACTAATGTATTTTTCCTTATTTTCAGGTAATAATGTAATTTGATATCTCTCGGCAAGCTCTCTAATTGCAAAATGAGCGTCATACCCTCCCAAATTATGGAATACCACAGGAATTACGAAGGCATTTTTATAATTTAAATTACATCTATTGTGCGCAAACCCCCTGAAATTTCCAGTAAGATGGCAATGATCGCGAACAATTTTATCTTTTTCGTTGAAGTCATCCTCACATATATGACACGTTTTACTGGCATCCCGTAAACTAACTATAGTATTCAGGGGTTCCACATGTTTCAATTTTGAAAAGACAAATTTTGCAATATTACTTAATTGATCCGCGAACCAAGACATGCAGTCCAAACTCCGTTCACTTTTATAATATGACCACTCATCATTATAATTACATTTAAAATAATATCCTGCACTGTATGCAGTATGCTTCTGATATCGGTTTGTTTTACAATGACTACTATCTTCATTGAGGGGCTCTAGCAGAGATTCAAAGTCCGCGTACATTATAAAAGGTACATTTTCCTTGTAAACGAAATTTTTAAACTTAACAAAAGGCTCACGCGAAAACTCTACTTTACAATCGTTAAATTTTTCGCACATGATGGAATGTTCTTTTAATTTATCATCTGAACTAAAATAATTCAAGCATCTATCGCAGAAAATTTTTTTTTGATGTTTTGTAGACAGTTGACCACTTAACAGTCTAGATAAATCTTTAATTAAAACATAATGATATTTGATATTTTCCTCAGTTTCATCATCTTCTTCTGGAATAGTCTCGAATTCTTTTAGTTTAGGATAATATTTATCTTGCACAATTAACAAATTTGCGTGCTGAATTTGTTTATTTTTCGTTAAACGAACGGGAACAGTGGAAAAATTTGATCTAGAATCCATTTCCAGCGCAAACACATTAACCGAAATGTTATTTTGTTTTTCAAATTTAGCTATTTGAGGTAAAGTCATAGGAAACTGAATATCCTTCAAATTTAACACTTCGGCGTATTGAGGGTATGAAGTGATTCTATCTGGGTGGTTTAGTCTCTCTACCGGATATAGAGCGCTAACAATGCTCCAAGCAAAGCATGCTTCATCATATAAATTTTTTACATTAATACATGCCTGCTTTTTGGCTATAGACTTTGGCAATGGAATGTAAGATGAAACGCCATTCCCCACCTCATATTTATTTAAATTAACTTCTAAACATAATATACGCGATAGGGCCCAACCTGATCCTGATTCTGAGAATTCTGAAATAGCGTGAGAAATATCAGCTTTTACGTTGGTGTTAAACCATTCGGAAAAATTTGTTGAAATGTCAACCTGTTTGTTTTTAGTATTAAAATATTTCCTCTCAGTTATTTCGATGTCCCCTGATTTCCTGATAAATTCAGCACAAAAACAAGTATTAATTTTCAGCATTGGTAATTTCTTTAAAGCATTTTTAACCCTAGCACTGAACAGATGTGATGCATCATTGAAAAATTCCTCGATATGTTTATGAGTTAAATTTATAATAACCCCGGTACGAACGCGACTTTTAAAAGCGGTGGTTAGATCCTCCCACTTTACGCGGTTCCCTCGTATATGAGTTTTCACGACATTTCCAGCACCCACACTATAATTTCGAATGATATGTTTAAATCTTTTTAAATGACCCAAATTGGTTTGCAATTTTCGCAGTACACCTACAGGTAAAGCTGCTGCATGAATGGCCTTATTGAACAGTCTAATGTGACAATTTATTTGTCTTACCCAAATGAGACGTTGCGTTGGAGTGCATCCTTCTTCTAAGAGAGCCTCCACTTCTTGAAATTTAGACGTAATTTGGGTGCTAAGGACTGCTATTTCACTTGAGTTGATCGCCATGCTGGTCTACGTTTTGTCTGCACGAAAGACGTCTGTTAAATGAAGTAGGATTTGCTGCTCCGTCTATTATATTTTATAAAAAAATTTTCACCACTAAAAAGATAAAAAACTTATTAATTTTAAAATATTAAATTAAAAAATGATTTTTACTTACATTTTATACGGATTCTAAGAATCTAAATCTGGATCCTAATGCGGGGTTTCCTTCCTCAATTAGGCCTTCGAATATTAGACTGTATTTCCCGTCAATAAATTCTTCCAGATTGTCTTTCATTACGGCTACCATACGTTTGGGTAAAAATAAATTTTTATCATGTAATTCCAATAATACACTATCACCGTATTTGGTTTTGATAATTTGTGCTCGATATATCAGGTGAGCCACATTAATTGGTAATTCGTAAATTTTAACGAATTCTTTGGTCTCTAAAAGGGATACTTGATTCAATTGAGTTAAGTCCATTTTTCTAAAAAATATCACACATTACTAAGTCATACTTTAAAGAAATAATAAAAAAATAACTTACATTTTTTATCTGCTGGAGCACAGCACGTTTGAATATTATTTAAAATTGGCAAAGCACACCAATGTAGATTTATAAAAACGTATTTTTTTAAATGTCTGTAAAATTAACTTCAGTCAGTTAATATTAATAAACACACAAAAGCACGCGATGAGATAACTGGTACGTAGTTATATGACGAATTAGGCTTGCGGTGACACGTTCGGCTTATTTATATTATCTGTGACGTCATCTTGATTACGTATCATACGAGGGGCTTTGTTCTACAATTGCAGCTGCGGGGCTTACGTCACGCTTTTTTCTAAGAAAAATACGTGCTAATTACTTATTTCCCATGGGTCGGCATTTAAAGCATAAAGGCGCTGATTTGTTTAATATTGACATGCATTAAGATTAATGACTTAAATTGTTTATATTAACCTAAATTTGAATTACACTCGGACTAAAATTCCCGGAATATCGCCTACTGCTGTTTTTGCTAAATGCGCATTTAAAATTTTTTCTCATGGTTCGGTTGGCCCTGAATTAAATCATTTATTTGCCACGTGTTTAGTATTTTGTTTTGCGTCTCTGAGATATTGCGATTTCGTTCTAGAAACTTTTTATTTAGCTTATTCGGCATAAATGTCCCCTCCTCACACACCGTTTCTTTACCGGTTTTCTAATCGTAGTTCATTCAGTTTTGTTTCATCATTGTTACTGTATGTGCGCACGTACCTAAGTTTAAAATGTGTAGCGAAGAGTTTTATCGTCTAAGTTCTCTTATTAATAGATATACTCCACCTAGGAACCTGGAGGAATATCTATTTGAAAAGTAAGTTGATATTTGTTCTTTTTTACATTTCTGTACTTACAATATATTTTTTTTACCGTGTTTAGCGAATTGAGCTTAAATGATGTTGTCGATTTACCACCAAGTCCATCGACTTCGTCTACGTCCGATTTCTTCAGCATGTCACCATCAGAAGTTGAGCTTGATTGGTCTAGCTTGCCAGATTTAAGAATGCCGTAAGTAAAAATAATAACGTTAATTTTTCCCGCTGCTTTTTTTCTCTAAGTAATAATAATATATACTTATATTTTTTCTTATTGTTACAGTGATACAAATGTCTACCCCCATCGATTTCCGTCGCCAAATTTATTTCGTACATCAGAAGACGCTCATTTCTCGTCTACCAGTGTACCAGATTTAAGAATGACGTAAGTTTAAAATAATAGCGTTAATTTTTTATGCTTCTTTTTTTCTCTCTCTAAGTAATACTATATACTTATATTTATTTCTTATTGTTACAGCGATACAAATATCTACTCCCCCAGCCAGTCACCAGATTTATTCTGCATGTCTGAAGATACTGCTTTAAGAATAACGTAAGTTTTTTTTTTTTAGCGTTCATTTTTCCTGCTTTTTGTCTCCGCTAAGTAATAATATATACTTATATGTATTTCTTATTGTTGCAGAGATTTCGAACCACGACCTCCGAAGCTGATTCCGCTAAGTTTGTTCATGGAGCCTCCACCTCAGGTTCCCTCCCTAGAAAAAGAAGAAGAAGCCTCCACAGTTGTAATTATTCACAGTGACGCTTGCGATGAGGATGTCGCTAACCTGGGTGACTTCATAGAAGAAGAACCCCGGCAGACAGTGATTTGTTGGGCGCATAAAAAATAGAATTTTTAAAAAACTCTGTTTTTTTAAATTAATATATCCCCTTATTGTTATATCAATTGTTTTATTTCCACAGTCAAAATTAGCTAAAGAGTGTAACTTAAATTATTAATTAATAAGAAAATAAAATTTTTATTTGGTACACAGTGTAAAGTGGATTCTATAACGTAATTTGGTATAAAAGCACGTATCGTTTTAGTCAGCGATAAAAATTCAATGTCATGTAGCTTCAATTGATTCATTGACAATATACTGACCTAGTGCTGTGTGTGTGTGTGTAATAAATATGTCTTGATTTCATCTGGTTTTTAAAACGTTAATTTCGAACTTCATTAAATAATAACTTAATAATGTATTATACTAGGTGTGCATTATTTTATCACTCTAAAATGTAATTGCAAGTTCAAATTTTTAATTCTAACTAAAGAGCATTTATTTTTTTTAATTTAATTAACCTAAATATATTAGCCGATAATAAGTGATGCATTCAAACTGAGTGAAGGTGATGTTTATATTAGCATTCTCGGAAGTCGGGTTTGTTTACTTAAAAGACACGTGTCGGATACCTAAATAGCAGCATTGATTTTTTTCTCTACCATAGGCGTACCCTAGTAAAATTAATATAATTATATCCCCTTTTAAAGCAGGTACGCCTATGCTCTCTTCGTATACAATACTCTTTGCTCAGGAGTACCAACTTAGAAACTAAAAAAAGCTTCTGGAGACGGCGTTCTTCAGACCTAACGCAAGAGGTTCCAGGGCCAGGGACCAGGGTGCAGGATGCAGGATGCGTTAGTGCATTGCACCTCTTGCGTTAGGTCTGAAGAAACGCCATCCTCCAGCTAATGCATCAGACCTGGGGCCCCACCACCACCACCCCCTAGCACCCCCGCTAAAGCAGCAGCAGCAGACGTCATCTGAAGACGAAGGATGACCTCTGCACGACCCCCCAGAGTGTAGCTACAAGAACCAAGGGCTCTCCTGATGGCCCATGTCCATCGAGAATGCGTGGCCTTGAAAGTGGCGCCGTACGCACCTAGTATATCTACTGAATTCAGTCACCTTTTTGACTAGATCAAAATGAAGCTCCAGTCAGATCTCTAGAGACTTTTCGTTCATGAATAAGAGACATCAAATGAACACTTTCCGCCAAAAATTAGCTTGCAAGGAATTTGTTAAGGGTTGAAACTTAATTTTCCTGGGCTAATATAAAGGGCTCCTCAGTCCTCATAGGAACTTCGGTTCCAACACTGGATGTAGTTCTAAATTGGACCCTCTACCTTAGATTTCTTACTACAATGCCCCCGATGGCGGTTTTTCGTTTGGAAATAGCGTTTGAAGTTTTCGAGTTTTCGCAATTTTTTCAATTTTCTGAAACACGCCCCCCTTACGAACTTAATAACTCGCGGCCCGGCTGCTTCGAGATGGACGGACAGGGTATTTTTACTAACATCTAGATAAAATTTAGAACATTGACGGGCAAAATCGTTTACCTCGATTTTGCTTCCTAAGAAAGTTATAATTTTTCTAAAAGATACGAATTTTTCAGATTTTAACAAATTTAGGGTTAACTTGAATGGATAGTTTTTTAGGAAAAACACAAGACATCTTTTTTGTGTAAAAAGGCTCGATTTGTTAAATTTTTTTCATAAATTGGCAAAAAATGACGCAAAAAAGTTGGGGTAATGTTTTTACCTCGACCCCCCTACTTTTGTATCTTTTGTATCTCTGAAACTAAGCGTTTCCCGCCTCATGTTTATAGCAACTTTTTTCATATTTTGTGAAGTTCTATCGTTCCGTAAAGTCTGGTCCGTGCAATTCGGGACATCCTGTACTGTATGTATTTTAAACTACTAAAAGAAATTAAAACCCAACTATAAAATAAATAAAAGTAAAAATAAATACAGGTAAAACAAGAATAAGATAAAATAATCCTCACAATAAAACAAATAACGAGAAACTTACGTGTGGTATACTGAATAGATAAATAGAAGTTAAAAAAAGGATATCATATTGAGGAATAATCTTCCTAAATCAGCTGTAGAACACCTGTTGCTGGAATAGAGGTCAACGGGCCACACATAAACAAAAGGTCAGCTACGCTAAAATAAAACAAACCTAAACACATTAAAAGTGTAAATAAAGTAAATGAATTGTACAATGTTCCTTTTAAATAATCAATAACAGAACAGCTGTTATTTACATGCTTTGAAAAAAGTTTAAACGACGTTCAACGCAACAGTTAAACTAAGATGCACTTAATGTCTGTAAAATTCTATAAAAATGTAAATAAATAGTGTAAGACTTACTTGTAAAACCACCAGTCTAGTCAAATGACGAGACACAATGTAAATTACATCTTAAGAAGTGATTGTGTAGTGCAATTTGAAAAGTTCAGTGATGCTTCGTCGAAGTCAACGGCAAGTCAAAATTTCATCTAACACAATATAAACAAATGGGTATCCATAGATTCGTCATGAAATAAGGATGCTAAAAATAACATAATTTCATAGGAAAAATATAGAATAAAGAAGAAATAGGCAAAAATACAACTACAAACCTTAAATGACAGATAGCAACCTAGAAATCCTTGATTTGCAAATTTTCTGCATGTTGCTTAGAAATGAAACAAAAGAGAGTTGTTATTGGGTAGTGAATGAAGCAAACCCTCATCCAGATTACTCCTGAAAATATTTGGTAAAATGAATGGAAAAATTGGATATTAATAATATTAATATACCCAGGACTTTCCAAGGGTGAGTTAAGGGCAAATACAAAAAGTAACGGAAAAACTCCAACTTACCAGAAATAAAGATAATAATTATCCTAATTAGTAAGCACCCATCTGATCGATCGAATTCCAAAATTGCATCCAAGGCTTATTTGGTTTAATCAAATCCAGTAAACGGTGCAAGAAATTCTAGAACAATCAGCCATCATAACTGCACCACAAATGTCAAAAGCAGGACTGCCAATTTAAGCGCAGTTAAAACGACTCTGTAACCAGAGAGTGTAGAACTTACTTATTTTTAAAACACTATAAGTTTATTTAATTTTGCTAACATCCAACAGGACACAGTCCTTAATTTGTTATAGATTTAATTAGTTTTAAGTATCGCAGGGATTTAGATTAAGAAACGTAATTTCTTTTTGATCAAGTGATATATGTAATAAACGTTATATTTTGAGTGACATCTATGTTTAATTGTATCAACCAAAGCGTTTAAATTCTATCAAACTAACAGCCGTCTCAGCGACATCTAGCTGTCGATTAGTCAAGTGACATTCATATTAAAAAGGATTTCTAATTTTCTTAGTCCATAAAAGTCAAATAGAATAAAACAGCATGAAATTCAAAAAATCTGTATTTAAAAATAACATAACAGCAAATTTATAGGTAAGATATTTCGTCAATGGTAGAAGGGAACCCCCAAAAGGCACTGAAAAGAAAAAGAGTAATTGTAGCAAACCTACAGTAAGTTTCACGTTAAATAATCATAAAATCATACGCACTGTCGCTTATTAAAAAACACTGAAATAATTCAGGCCAGTTGCGGACTGATCGTATACCATAAAGTCGATAATTCAAAAACTATATACAAGAACTAAAATATTTCTTTTAGAAAAACTATACAACTACTACAGGCAAATTAAACTAAACTTCAAAAACCAAGTACTAGTGCATGCATAAAGAATTAAAATTTAAACTTTCCTTCAAATAAAAAATTAACAAATCAATTAAAATAAATATAATAAAATCAAAAATCCAATAATAGTATCCGTAAAATTTCCATATCCATAGCAATTAAATTGGCGCCCAACGTGGGGCCAGAAAGAAACAACCAACAACAAAATCAATAAAAAACAATAAAATTAAATTAAATAAATCAAATAAAAATTTCTCAAAGATTACAGTACTCACTTTATAAACCCCAAAAAAAGACATTCCTTTTTGGAGTGTACGCTATGAGCTTCTGTTTATGATATAAATTTGTATTGAGATACTATACAGCTATTCGTTGTGCAGCCGCGGTCTAATAAATTGATTATATAATAATAAATAGAAAGAGAAGTGTACTTGACATAATAAACAACTTATGGTTGATAAATATTCATATAAGATAATCCATATAGTACATTGTTAGTACATTAGGAAACGAAACTCGAGACGGCAGGACAGAGTACGGTTGACCAATTTGACTAATAATATCTATTCAACATCACTCGTATTTGTGATATTGGATAAAATTATGCAATAGCAATGACTATCCTATTTAAGGATATTAGTACATTTTATTAATTCGTAACTAGCACAGGAAACAAAGAAATATGTTTGTTTCGGGGAATTATAATCCTTGTTTTCCTAGTATAGGGTTATTGATTATAAATGGAATCTCCTTAACTTCGCTATTTTTTGAGATAAAAAAAATATTTTTCAAACAAAAGTTTTAGGCTGTTCTATGAATTTTCTTGTTACCATATTCAATAGTATACAGGGTGCCTCATAAAAGTTGGACAAACTAAATTTATGTTTTTTGAAATAGAAGGCTTGTATATTTGAATATTATGAAACAGCGGTTTTTATTTATATAAAAATCGAATGGACAACAGTATGCCACGATTTCCAAAAACAAAAGATTATAAAAAATGTATTGATGAAAATGGGGGACATGTTGAAAATTTATTATAATAATTTTTTAATCTTTAGTATGTATAGAATCTCGTTATTAATCCGTTTATTACAAAACTGAAATATAGATCTAACTAATAATAATTATGCATAGAGATATAATGGTAAACGTCAATATATTACAGAATTTTGGAATCAGGGAGACGAGGATTTTCATAATATGCAAAAATACACAGTGTTCCATTTTAAAAAACTTAAGGTGGTTTTGTGCCGCTTTTATGAGGCACCCTGAATACTATTGTATATGGTTGTAAAAAAATTATAGAATGCCCAAAACTTTTGTTTGAAAGCATTTTTTTATCTAAAAAAATAACGATGTTACCTAACGATGGTTCCATTTATAATCAATAACCCTATACAGCGTATTAAAGCACTACAATAGTATTTTAAATAACAAGTTTTGAAAACGAATCTTTTCACATGAGTGAGACAGTTTGGTGGGACGAGCCGAAGGCGAGGCCCACAAGTCGAATGACTGTGAAAAGATGTTTTCAAACGTGTTGTTTACAATATTTTTTCTACGATTGGAAAAAACAAACAATTTGATAGATATTTTTATTTAACAAAACCAATTACATTAAAATTAAACTTACACGTCCGCGGTTACTATGAAACTGAATAAGTCTAGCCTACCTAAAAAAATACAAATAACAGATGTCCGTTCTGTTTTTGACAGGACTGTGTGAAAAACATGACAGTACTGTGTTTTCGGATTTTTGCACACATCATGTGAAAAATGATAGTTAGGGGTCGTGGTTGCTGTGGGTTTTTTGTAATTTTCGAGGACAGTCGTAGAAAAACATATTTTATTTCAAATATTTAGCACTGCGCTAAATCGATTAGCAATAAGTATCTAAAGCTTGCCGAGATATAATATCATGCTGTACGTCACGTCTTATATTTATGCGTTCTAAAAAAAATTGTTTGCTAGCAATTTTGATAGAACAGGAAGCATAGAAAATGTGCTCGACAGCAGTTTCCAGTTCAGTTATTCGGATTTGTTCTCCCAATTTATTTCTTTAAACCTCCTTTGAGTCTCTTATCAATAGCTGTTTTTTCAAACACAATTTTTTTACTTCCTTGATACACACTTTTGAAATCTATTCAATGTAAGCTAGAAAAGGTTCATGTTTTGTAGCATTTAAAATTTCTATATAATTTTTATTTTAAATATCGTTCCGCGGAGAAGTTGCACTTCCATTACTTTGTTCTGTTTTCTATCTTAGAAAATATTATAAGGACAGTTTGTCTCGTTAAAACTATGAAGAATACAATTATACAGATGCTTTCGAAAGTGGGAGTTTGTTTTAATTGCGTGTTATTAATTTTTGTGTTAGTTGTTACTGTTGTAGATAATACAAATTTTACTTATTTAATTATGTTTTTTTATGTGTGTATTGTTTCAATAGCTCTTTTAAAGTGCAATAAAAGAGAATTATCTCCAGACGTAATATAAAGCAGAGATACAAAATTAAAAATCATGTTGACTATTTTCAGTTTTATTATCCTAATCATCAAAGGTTTCAACCTGAAAGACCAAATCACATGCAAATTTGGGAGAAGATAGATTAATGCTTTTTAAAAAGATTGAATACAGTTTGCATAAGATAAACTGCTGGATAATTGAAACGGACCAAGCAAATTTTGAGGTTAACCTTAAAGTCAAATATTTTACGAACCAATAAAGATATCGATGCGCGATTTGCAGAATTTGAAAGAGAATTTAATTCTGAACAAGCCTGTTCATTTCAATTTTTTTGGTTTCAAACATATCTCTGTCTACAGGGGGTAAAAGAAAAATATGTTTTTTTAACCAAAGGTTCTAAGTACCGGGTCTCCACAAAAAATTTTTTTGATTGACATTTTTCAGGTCTCTTGTTTATAGGGAAAGGACTAATTTCCCAAATTTTTGATATCGAAATTTCATGAACGAAGGTTCATGAAATTTCGATTTTTTTCTAAAATCCTGTAAATTTCAGGTGAATTTTGGATGCCCCCATTATCCACAAAACGTATCTTTGAACGACCATTTATTGCCTGGGTAACATTGCAGTAGATTACCATGATACCACTGTTATTAATTATAGAGATTTCATCAAATTGTCCAGTAGTTTAGTACCTATACTTATAAATTTATGAAAAAAGACTAATCATTTTGCGCCATAATAAATTTTGTATATTTATAAGCCAATATTCTTATTTCCTTTTTATATCGAGGGGTTTTCCCATAAAATGCGATTAAAAAGTTCATTGATTTAAACGTTTAAGCGCGTGCAGAAGGACAAATATGTTTTTACTCCTAAATAACGGAGAATATTTATTTTAAAAATTTATTGAAATGGTAAAGGCTTCAACTTTGATTTGCATATGTTTTTCTTTTGTTTTCCTTACGCTTTGATCTAACAACCAATCATCAATATAAATATATCAAATTGGATATTTTTGTTACTATTATGCTTATGTAAAACATAAATAGTAGTTTATATCTAATACCAAAGTTTTATTAACATTAATGAAATGATATAGTAAAATTATTATTAAAAAAATAATAAAAAAATATTTTTTCTAAACTTGCTTTTCTTAAAAAAGTATTACAAAGTAAAAAATAATTTCTTTTTTGGCAAAGAATTTCATGTACAAGAAAAGCAAGGCGCGCAGGGAATGTTCTAATTATCATTAAATTACCTGTTGTCTTCTAAAACTTCACGCTATACAGGGTGTCCCGAAATAACGTGAAAACCTCTTAAAGGTAGATTCCTCATCAAAAAATAAGTATAGTCTTTTATGTACAGTAAGGTCGAAAACGCGGCCTCCTTGAGCCGCTAGACCTCCTCAAAGGGGGGCACCAAAAAGTGATTTTATTTTTTTTTTCTCGAAAGTGACTAAAGTTAGCGGAATGAAATTTGGGCACGACTTTGTACTTATGGAACGTCTTCTTTTCAATGCATTTTTATTTTTCTACTTACTTTTTAAATAAGTTAAATAAACAACCCCTATTGAATTTTTAGTCAGAACTTTTAAACAGTTGAATTTTTTTTTCAAATTAAATTTTTTTCAGAAAGCCAAAAAGGAATAGTAAAATGTTTCTGTTAAATGTTTGTTGTGTTTCCTAAAGAGTCTCATGCAAGAAAAAAATTGGTTAGATGCTTTGGGATTGAAAGTAGAAGACGTACAATTGAAAACAGCAACTGCTTATTCTACAATTTATTTACAAAATGCATTTGCCGAAATGATACACACCCATGGTAATGAATTCTACTCGTCTCCCCCGACCCGCTATTGTTCCCTTCTACGATTGTAGACGCAAAACGTAAGCAAACGGGGTCTATCCTATATGGTCGAAGGTTAAAAACATACTTTTCGATTCACTAATTAGAATTTACTTACAACTGATTTTCTTTTAGATACAGTACTGGTAACAAAACTGACTGCTTTTTTAGACTTATTCTTTGTAAATATTTTTTTAAGCGAAAGATAATTACGTAGACTTGAGATGTAATAATATCGGAAAAAAGATGGAAGTAAAATGAATTCTTAAAGTCCTTACATGAGTTTATGATAAAAATTAAAATAACGATTTTTTGTTTTTGTAGAAAAATTACTGCTCGTACAGAAAAATTTGTAGTCATCGTTTTTATGTCACAGTTTTTTTGTAACATCATAAAATAACTATTTTTAACATGTACTAATGCACTTTTTTACTATTGAAAAATTTACGCAATGACTTTCTCTTTCGTTTTTTTTTTTCTTCCTCTGGTCTTTCTCTTTTCAGTATCCACTAAATTCATATTCTCATGCGTCCATTTATACTGACGCTTTATTTCTTTGATACCTTTAATAAATCGTGCGCCTTCCTCCCCATTACAATACCTTCGATTTTCTGGGAAGTAATCGAAATGAGAATCCAGGAAATGCAATTTCAAATTCATCATGGATCCTAATTTTCCTAAATTTTCGATCATTTCAGCGACTTACTTTCTCTTAATTTTGATTTTTGTGATTCCAGACAAATTTTCAACATTTTCAAAACTGTACTCTGTTTATTTTTCAGTGTTATTCATTTTGATAACGCAAATTTTATCGTACAAATTTGAACCATTTTTTGAGATAAAAAACGACGACGTGATAAAGTGATATCAATATCATATTCGATTTAAACGAAATATATCAGAATAACATGTTCTCATCCCCTTTTACTTAGTAAGCAGGACAATAATACTTTTTATCGGTTTCAGGATATTAATCCTTTGTTTACATATGCAAAAGTAGGCTGGTAAATAAGTCATAACTAAAGTTGTACAGTTATATTTATTGCTTGTACGGTAATATTACAATACAGATCTGTCAATAACTGTCAACAGATGAAATAATAAATAATGAAGCCTTAGATGTCTTAAAATCCTCGCTCTACGAGCTCGGATTTCAAACCGACATCTGCGGCAGTTATGATAGTCATAACATTCCTAGATATGTTAATAGCTATAAAAAAGTAGAATTTTTAAGGACTTACACCTATTTCTTGAGGTTAATAAAAAAGAATCGTTTCGAATTCAGTACATCAAACTACCAACATAAGGATATGGTGGTATTTTATTTACATCTATGGTTGTATCAAATGTTTAACTGTTGGTAAATCACACTGATAAATACTCTCTAATAAGCCGAAGGTTACACCAAAATCAATTAAGTAGTTACGTATTATAAGCAAAATAATCTGCATTTTTTTAAAATATGGCGGATGCGCCGAGATGAAATATGTAAACAGAAAATTTAATTTCAAACTTGTATCAATCTTAGATGTGTTTTGTAAAATTATCATGCTGTAGTCTCTAAGAGATGTAGTGAAAAGGATTGACTAAATATTTATTATATTTACCTCTAAATGAATCTCTTGATATTTGCGTAATAAATTTGTTCAAAAATTTGTATCTAAATGTTAAATGTTTAATGTTTCTACGCATTTCCTAACGAAAAGTATTAGATAATAAGAGACATCATTACCTGACAATTATTACGACATTTTCATATAACTTTCAATGTAAACTGGACATGAATTTAAATCGATTGCTCCTATACACATACCAATAATTAAAGTTGCCGTATCTATATATATTTTCTAAAACAAATAGTAGACATCCAAGGATGTATCCAGTAAATTGATATTCTTTACGGCAAATGTAATAATCCTATGTCCACAATAAATTGCAACTTTATATTCTAGAAAGGACTAGTTGGGAGTACATTTCATTAATAAAATTTTCTGATCGTGTCCGCAATTGTTATCCTGGAATCTCGGGCCCAACTGAGCTGAGCAGCGCCGTCACGTCCCATCAACAGTTAATTGGATTTGAGATTGCATAAAGGTTTATTTTTTTTTAAGGCGAAATAACAAATGAAATTGCATATTTTTTCATTATGTTGTGTGGAAATATGACGTGAATTATAATGACGCAATTTTAAATAAAATTTCCCACGTTTTTGATGAAGATCTGATGTGAGGTGTGCTGTGATCTCTGAAGCAATCAGATTTTGGATTCATATCTAATTAGAATTAATTGTTCCTTCTCTCTGTAATTTTCCAAAAATTGTACACCAATTCAAGTTACGTTAGAACATTCATTAATTGTACATTCACCATCCACCATTGAATAGAATAATTTTGTAAAATAACTATAGAATTTATTTTTCCATAAAATGTTAACGATAGGTAATTCGAAAATGCAACAACTTGCACAAAACCAACAGAGCAGAATATTTACCACACTGTTGGGAATATTTCATTGCAAGAACAAAGTTGAAACATTTATTAAAGTCTATGAAAGTTAAATAAACCACTCATTTTATATAGGGGCGGAATAATAATTTTGAAGCGGTACTTTTAAGCTCAGTAAGATATTCTGGTAGCACTATACTCTTAATTTATCGCATGTGTTCTGTAATAGAGACAGCAGTTTCACAAGAACGTGTGGACAGTCGCCAGAAAAGCTTTGCTCTTGGTAATTACAATGAATGTGCAACGACATAAATAAACTCAAACTTTTTCTCCTCACGTATATTTTACTTTGAAATACTTAACGTTGTAACATTGTGTCTTACTTAAAATGGAAAAAATACAGTGCGACTCCATTTGTGCACGAGTGTATTTTAACAGGGCCGTTCGTTGAGGATATTTAATAAAGAGCAGTGACTACTTATTTTATCTACTTCACGAAATCGCATAAACAACTTAGAGCTAGACATGGCCGCAGCAGCTGAAAGATATAAGATTTTAGTTATTTTAGGAAATCGAAATGCAGGGTGTTTCAGATAACCATATCGTAGTTTTAACCGTGAATTCTACAGGAAGAGTTTAAATAGTTAATTTATGAAGTCATCCTCCTATAAAATTACTCTACCCATGTCCCCACAGAAAGAAATTTAAAGGACTTAAATCGGGTGACCTGGCGGGCCATTCCACAGGACCTCTTCTTCCAATCCATCTCTCAGAAAACTTATCCAAAAATTGACGGACTGCTATAGGAAAATGTGAAGGCGCCCTCTAAAAAAGTATCGTCTTCGAGGATTTGGGGAATCATTGGGTTGCTGTTATTTTCTAAGAGGTCGAGGAAATTTTCGCCATTTAAATTGTCTGGAATAAAGAAGCCAGAGAATATTATTCCCCTTCCAGCCCAAACATTTATTTCTGAGGCCTTTGGGTATGAGTATCGATGAACAAATGTGGATTGGTTTCGCTCCAGAACCTACAATTGTGCCCGTTAACCTCTCCCTTTAAATGAATTGTCAATTCATCAGAAAAACAAGTAGATTGGCATTACCGTTTAATTATGCACTAAAAGCCTCACAAAATTGAAGCTGACGGTCAAGATCATCCTCGTTTAATTTGTGTACCAATTTAAATTCATATGGATGAAATTTGTGGGCCTTATAATTCGTGGCACACCGGAAGCCTCAGCTATTTTCCTTACCGATTGGGAATTATCCATCTGCAAATGACCCAGAATTGCCACTTCAACTGCTTCATTCCTAATCCGTTGCTGAGGTTCATGCTTTTTGTTTCCCACCGAACCTGTTTCCATAAATTTTTTCATCCAATTGTAAATCATACTGAAAAGCAACATTTTTATCTGGATGATTGTTATTGAATATTCGCGCCATAGCTCTAGCACAATAATTACTATCATTTTTTAAATAAATGCTGACAATTTTTGTACTCTCCTATGAAGGGTATAAACTATTTTATCCACGACTATTGTATAATGTACCCATTATACGTCTGTTTGCTCGACCTTAATAATACCCATTAATCACGGCAGTGATTAATGAGTCATTAATCACTACTGTCAGATGCTTTCTTGATTTAGCTATAATATTATATTGTTCTGCTACAAACTTCAACAAAAATATTTAGTAGTCGTGGATAAAGTATAGTATTCTACTCGCGTATAATGGCTATTATCCACTCGGTGATTTAGGCTACTCGCCTGCGGCTCGTGGCCGTAAACTTCACCTCGTGATTAATACCCATCATTATACGGTCGTTGAATAATATACTATTATCCACGAGTAGGTACTAAATAATGTATGCATTATATATGTACTTCCTCAATCATAATGCTATCCATTATTCCCTGCAGTGAATAATGATTCATTATTCACTGCGGTGTATAATGAACAAGGTTTCTATGACAACGGATAGGACATTTGTTAAAAATGTCATTAAAGTGGCCATGACATGTGAGTCAAAGCACGAAATTAATTGTAAACAACGTTCAAGAACGTTGTCTATAATCGTTGAACAACGTTGACGTTTAAATTTAATTTATGACAAGCCTTTCTTTTGACACATAACGGCCTACTCATAAAAATTTTTAAAAATAAATGGTAGGTACTTATAAATTTCTACAATAAAAGATTTAGTCAAAAATATTTATTAGTCGGATAAAATAGGGTATTCTACTCGCATATAATGGCTATTATTCGCTTGGGTGATTTACGACACTCGCCTTCGGCTCGTGCCTTGAACTTTTAGCCTCGTGAATAATATAGGCCATTATATGCTTGTGGAATAAAATACTATTGACAACTCACTTTCAGGTAAAAGGTATATCGATTTAAAATTAGTTGTGAATAAATTAATTTTCAAGGGTTATCAAATACTTATGAAATTTTATTATTATAAAACGGACAAGAAAAGTGTTTTTTGTCGAAAAAACTCGTGCCAATTTGAGAGCACTAAAATATGTAGTTTTTTTCATAAATTCCAATGTCCAATGCCGTGTAATTTTGACAATTTAAACAATTTTGTTTGTGTTAAAAATTAGAAAGAACACAGTTATGTAGAAAATTGAAACCGTTCTCGGTTCGTAGATGGCGCCCCCTTTCCACTTTGACATTTAAATGACACTTTTTCTTGAGAAAACGTCACTTTGACTGCTGTCACAAAGAAAATTTTTTTCGAGAAAACGTCACTTTGACAGTTGTCACCGAAAAGTCTAAAACACTTTTTTCTTCAAAAAAAAATGGCAAAATTTATTTATCCGATAGCCAGCCCCGTAGGGGCTGGATCCTCTAGAACCTATTATTTATTCGGCCCCACAGGGGCCGTTTCATCATCATATCTTAAATAGAGCCCCGCAGGGGCTCTGAACTTTTTTGTTTTTTTCTCAAATTTTACCCCTAAAATCCTAATATTTTCCCAACTCCCTGCCCCTGCGACCCAATGTCGGACTCTACTTTCCTCCCGAAATTTCAATATCGTCTTTCAACTAAAAACCCCGAGATAAAACCACTGACAAGAGAGTCAGCCTCGCAGAGATAGATCTAGTATTACATTAAAATATGTCCCCCTTGAAAATAATTTTTCAGAAAATTTTTACCTTCAAAGTTATTCTGCGGGTCCACTTTTGCTTGGGACACCCTGTATAATTATTTAGTCGAATATTAAAAATTTCATACTAGATGGATAATATTTAGATTTACGTTTCATATTTCTCCATCCAATTATTGACTACTTGTTCCTTAATTATTATAGTCACCCAGACATTTTAAAACCATTCTGGCCATCAATCTCTTTCCTATGATGTCAAAAACATTACCCGTAAAATAGAATACACGTATTTCCAATTAGTATTTACCAGTAAATCAAAACTCCCCTATAATTGTACGAACACGAACCGATTCGAGTACCTATATTTGATCGATTTTTTTCCCGTTTGAATATGAATACGAAGTGAAACGGGAAGACTGTTCATTAGGCATTAATTTAATTTTAATCTGAGAATGTGCAAATTGAAAATTATTCAGGTGGAATAGAGAAGCCGACCGGAAACCGTAATGGGTGGCCGGAGTTGGCACTGTTCTCTGGTATGCGGCCACCACTATTCTAATTGAAAACTCCACGTCGCCTCTTGCCATGCCAGCAGATTATGCAACTCTTCGTGCACCCGGACTTCCGTTCCGGAGTGTAACTACTGGACAGTAGCGGGCCACGGAAGAATCGGAATTGCCATAAGCCGAACAAATAAAATTTAACGTAACGCAGATACGGCTTGGTTCCTATCTGAGATTTAATAATATTAGTTGTGTATAATAGATTTCATCAGTTCAATATTTCTATCTATTTTTAGGATAGTGACAACATAAATTATTATTTTGCATTAGTTTGACGATGATATGAACTTTTTTCGAAACGTCGATTATATTAAAAAACGATTCTAATCATCAACATTCGCCTTTCTATAATAGGTAACATTTTCTTGACTAGTTTCAATAATATGTTTAGGTTAATTCCGTTGATGTTTGAAAGAAAAAAATGATTAAGTTTTCTATAAGTATAATTGTATGTAACAATAACACGAGCAATAATAGGTCCAAAAATAAATTCTTATATTTCTAAAGGTAATCCTCGGACCAACATATATTTAATAAAAGGACATAGTTCGAGTATGATAAAAATTCAGATCTATCGCTAATGTGTTAATTTAAATTCAAACTTTTATTTTATTTTAAAAATATTTTTTCTGAAAGGATGACTAAAAGATACACCAAAATACGTAAGACGCGACGTTTATTACAAAAAACGAAACACCCTATTTGTATCTTATTTTATGCATTACTTTTAGTATTTCTGTGTTGTAAAAATTGGAGAAAATTTGTGAAATTTTATATTATGATGTATATACACAACAAAATAGACGAGAACTTGATCAGAATTTCTGTTAACAAGCTGAATTATGTAAGTGTTCCAACCATATACCCCATAGATAGATTAATTATTCTTCTGTAGAAAAAATTTAATTTTTAATATTAAAAACCTAAATTTTCTACTTCTAATACAGTTTGTTGAAGGGAAACTCTACGATATATAATATATAATACTTAATAAGAAATTAATTTCTTAATATTGACGTCCTACACAGGATATGAAAATATATAAGGAGGTCTTATAGTAAATATGTATTTTAAAAACAAATTACTAATTTTAGAACAAGAAAATATTGTCATGTATTTTGAATAAATAAAATAAATTTAATACTATTTATAAAATAAAATGAATTTAAAAAATTGTCAAAGTAAAACTTTCCTCTGAATTCAAAATCAGCGAAAAACTTACGTAAGGCAACTGAATGTTTAAACCTGAACAGCGTTAAAGGATACCAGTTTTGGGAAATTTATTTTCTTATTTGGCAAGACCTATATTTGAAAACAAGCAACAGTAAAGTCAATAAACTCAATTTGAATTAAATAAATCTTTATTCAATCAAAATTAACAGAATATTGAGTAAGGTAACTTTTCTCTACTAGAAGATCCCTGGAACGCCCTGGAAAAGAAAAAGGAGGGATTTACAGCAAACCCAACAGTAAGTACACACGGTCGTTTACAAAAATAGCGGTTGGAGGTTTCACCAGGGGCGAACAAATTCGTATACTGTAAATGTAATGTGGGTGGATAATTAAGGGCAATAAGTAAAACAAAATAAAAAGAAATTTGATTCTAAATAAACTGAAATTAAAATATTTCCTAAACAAAATAATAAATAAATATATACAAAATTAAATTAAAATTCCAATAATAATTATATACAAAAATAAAATATATATACGTACTATCATATTACATTACATTTATTTGGCGTCCAACGTGGGGCCAGAAAAATAAAGAACTAAATGAAATATATAAAATAAAATAAATAGAAAAACCCCATATTACATTACATTATATTCTTTTTATTTCAACGCGAGCAATGTTTCCTCGAATGTTTTTTAGTCGAAGATTGTTGATAATGAAGTCATATATAAGGTGGAACAAAAGTATCAAATAATGGCTTTAACTTTGTTATTTGCAAAATTATAAAAAAATGTTCAATATAAAAGTTGTTTGGTTCTTTACCTGCAAGTGGAAAATTTTCGGTTATACTCAGTTTAATAAACTAGGAATGGTACTATAAATGCGCAATAAGTGGAATTTACTATGAAATGGTATCAATTGGTGGAGGGTATGCTCAGTCATTAGTAAGTAATTCTAGAGCTGCTATATGTAATCGGAATTGGTTTTAAAGAGTCAACAAGAGTTCAGTTTTCTGAACAAGCATACAATATATGGAACATATTTACGAAATTTAATTATTTATAAATAAATTATTTATGTCACAAATCAGAGTTTTTCCTAGTCACCTCTTATGCTTTACCAAATATTACCTTAAATGTTAACTGCGTATGTACGTGCAAATAAATTTCAATATTTCAAGAAAGCTCTGTTTCTTGTAGCTAATGAGGAAAAATTAAAAATTTATAGCGTTTATGTACAAGTTTGGGAAAGTTCGAAAAAATTTGGTCCTAGGAATTTGAAGGAAGTGCGAGGAAGTTTGAAAGTTCGAAAAAAGTTCCAGTAATGCAAATTTTCTGCAAGTAAAATCTTTGCTGTACCAAATTTCGCTCGTGATTCATAGCTCGTAATCAACGATTATTTTTATGAGACGATTTCATAATAATTCGAAATTAACAACACCAGCAATAATAACAATAAAAATAATAACTGAATCATACATATTATGGCACGTCGGTTATTGACGAATTGTAGGATTTGATTTGGATCAATTTTTCTCAAAAACGGTAAAATTTTGAGCTTCTCAATAAGACGACTATTTTTAAGTATATCTAGTCTGGAAATCACTTTTGATAAAAAAAATATAAAAAAGGGACAGATAAAGAAAATGCACCCAAAAATTAGGAGGCTCCCCTCGTTTAGTACGCCCCTTGTTTAAATTCATGATAATCAATACCAGTGAATGAATGCCCGTATAAATACCCAAATATTATGGTCTTGGTCCAAAGGGTTTGAGAGACAAAAAAATAAAAACTTTAATTAAAGCACCCCTTTCAAACAGGTTTAGCTCTATATTAAGATGTATTTACTGACCAATGTTCATAAAATCTTTTTTTCTTATTTTGTCACGCAGTCAACCAATTATTGTCACGAATTTCGGAAACGCCCTGTATAATACCTTAATACCAGGTGAATCTATAATTAAGTATGATAGTGGCATACAACACAAACGAGATTATTGAATGCCCTTTTGGTATACACTGACAAACAATAATCATTGACAAAGAGTATTCTTGAAGTTGGTAATAATAACCTCACACTAATTAATTCAAATTTCGCATTAATTATCTCGCAAACGGTTTATCTAACTATACGAAAGCAACGTACAGGGTTATATTCTAACTGTCAACATATTACTCCAGTTATGATTGCCACTGTTCATTTTTTTTTTTAAATCGAACAAAAACGACTATGAATAATTTTTTCAAGATGTTTGATTTAAAATTAATACAATATTGTATCTTATCTTAATAAAAACAACAAAATTATTTTATTTTCTCGAAACTCGAATCTTATCTACTCGTCCAAAAGAAACAGTATTTTCCGGACTTGTTACGTAATAGTATATTGTGTGCGTAGTAGGAAAAGCCCAATAATTCCGGACGACCGTGAGGATTGCTTGTCGAGGCGCAATCCGAGATAAGCAACACGGAGTCTGGTAATGTGCTTTCATTACGAAGTGCACATACTATTTTTTTTGAATTCGCAATCAATATTATTATAAATGAACGAATTTAAACATAAGACGCGTCCGGGAAAGTTACTTTCCTGGCCTAGGCCGGAAAAATAACTTTTCCGAACGGTTTTGTGATGGTTGTTTAGCAACGGACTAAAATACTAGAGTAGGCTATTTTGGGTTTTAAAATTGCGCCGAGAAAGTAGACATTCTTGAGCGGTTTCAAAAAAATATATTAATATGCATAATATTTTTTTTCTGAAGCGAAGTGTATAATTTTAGAAGAGGACCACTAGAAGATGGTCAATATTATCTTACAAATTATCGGCTCAGCAAAAGATTTAGAATCAAATTAGGGATAGTATATTTGTTCGTTTTTTTCTATTTTCTCAATATTTATTGAATATATTTCTAACGTAAAAAAAAACTTCTGTAAATCTAGTTACGGTAGTTCCGGGCAGTGCTATACCGTATTTGAACAACTAATAGAAAATGAAACAGACTTTAACAAGCCACAAATGCCTAAACCTATTGATATTGTACAACTTAATAAAATTAATTTATTTTTAAATTTCTGTGTAATTATTTCATCCAAATATTTCTATCAATAATTCTGTTTTAATGTACCTCATGTTTTATTAATGGTGACAAAATATTTCCAATTTCATTTTAATGGTTTGTTTTATTTCTACATTATCATTTATTTGTGTAGTGTTATTTTTATTTGTCTATATTTTCGAACAGGATAAACTATTCTGACATACCACACATAAATGTATAATTTGAAAATTGAAGTAGTAATAAATCAAACTAGTTTATTTGCATTAAAAAAAAAACAGTATATTAAATGATGCAAAAATCTATTTCTCACAAAATTATTTTTATTGTCGTGATCTATTCCGTTAATATAGATACTCCTCATCTTCGAGCCATAAGAAGTTACTCAAAGTGAAAATCCATGATTTTTTTGTTTTCTAAATGCTAAAAATTCGCCAAAGTTCTGACTTCGTTGACTCAAAACCGATTTTGGTGATTTTTATTTTTTGAAATTTCGAAATGTTCCCTGTAGGTGAGAAGGTGTGCTTTATATTTTTGCAATTATTATTAACAATTAAGTGTTTTTTTAATACACTCTTAATTAAAAAATGTATAACTCTTTTATTTATTTAAACAATTGACTGAAATATGAGTACCTACATAATGTTTCTGTTATCACAGATTACGAATCGTCTCAAAATCGGTCTAAAAACAAAATGGCGTCTACAAAATGGCGTCGAATATCTTATTTTTTATTTTCTTTTTCTTATTATATTTAGCAGATATCTGGCGGTTTTGGCATTAAAACTAAAATAAAGTAAAAAATGGCGAATCCAAAGTGCTATTCAGCAATCCACTTACCATTAATTAGCTTATTGGCGATGTTCTCTATTTGGCTATTTAAGTTCTTGGATTTAAAATAGGACACACCCTGTTTGTGTAATCACATAATTGTCGATATTTCTAAACTGTTGCCTAAACAGTTTTTAAACGTATATTGTGTTATGTCTTGTAAAGAAACTGGTGGAAAAGCAAGGTACGAAACAAGGTATTTATTCGACTCCAGTTCAGAGGTAATAACTTACTTTATCTTAGCTACAACAATTATTTTGGGTTAGAGACCCTCAATTATGTTGATATTATCAAAACGGTCCATCCTACTTCTAATTCACAAATAAAACCTTCAAAATTATTTATGTTGCGTGATGGCGATAACGGTAATGAGTTTTATCGTTCGTACAGAATGCTGATATTTGAACGTCCGCCATAACAGAAGTGCGACGTTTATTGTTTGGTTTTGTTTTATCGTTGGGATTATTTACCGAAATTTTGCATATATTTTCAGCCGAAATCGTTAAATCCCATTTCATGTGTAATGATAGATATTAAAAATTATTCAAATTCAAAAACCGGGACACGCAATTAAATTGCAATCAATATATTATAATTGGATCATTATCGACAACATGCATTTGAGTTTGACGTGTGAAGCGGAATATAGGAATGGCATTCGGAGGATATTTATATGTTGACAATTTTTGTTCTTATGGTAGACTTCAGATTTGTAAGACACATAAAAAACCGGCGGCTTGTTTGATGCCCATAAAAACTTCAAACAAACCGGCTCTTTTTATGTGCTGTATAGATATGACACAGACTTTACCAATATATTTCTACCTACTACAATAAATCGACGTTATATTATAAATGAAATTAGTTGTATATAGTATGTTATATCCAGTATGCTATTTATTTTGAAAAGTTTGGCAAAGTAGGTACATGAACGTATGTAGTCAGTTTGGTAAATTTTTTATTTGGATTTTATTTCCTTTAGTTTTAGAGTTATTGAGCAAGACGTTTTCGTAATACTTTCGTTGTTTGAATTTTAAAATCCATTGATTTCATTTATTGACATAACTCATTTTTTTAACCAACATTTTCTAACAAAAGTGTTTTTATTCCCTATCATCACACCCTCGTAAAACATAACTATAAAAAATGTTAGGGTCTTTCATTAAATAAAAATTTCTCTAAAAATAACATTATGGCGGTGTTGGCGGTGTTATCGTAAGTGGAACACACTGTATAAATATATTTATCGCAGTTGCCTGTTCTGCATACCCAAATTCTTACGTATTTGTATGTAAAAGCGACAGGGTTTGCCTGGCTCCCTAAGTCCCGGGATTTAGTCGGAAAAGGCAGGAGTCGCAGAGTGTAAACTAAATAAAAGTTCCTCTAGACATTTTACGCTTTAACTTTTATTTATATTACCAAAAGTGTGTGTTAAACATCGAGTTTATTAAGCGGAACCCGACCATCTTTTTTCTTGTAAATCGAAGTTTAAACAGAGCGAACTTTGGTAATTATTTATTTAGAACTTAAATTGAAACGAGTGAATAAATATTTAAAAAGAATGGATAACTATAAGATTTAAATACTTAAGTTAATAAATACCAACAACTATCTTAGACTATCTGAGTACCTATTAGGTGAATAATTATAATATTACTCACCACTTAGCGTAGTGCAAACATCATATGAGGGCGACGTCCAACCCTTGGGCATCCACCACTCGCACGTGAAAACCAGAGCCTACTAACTGCTCTTCTGGGCTCTGACGCCCACAGAAAATCCCCGAATACAGCTACAAGCCTTAACACTTGCAATACCCAAGCTATTTTAGAAATAACAAAGATATTGACAAGATACTCGTCGAGATCTCGGCTCTGGTTTGACGAAACCGGTCGTTCTCTCTACGATAGAGTGAACTAGATATGTCCAAATAAATGTAACTAGTGTCTTTTTTATATAGGTAGTTATACTCCGTCTCCAGGTGCACCTTGTCGTTCATGGTATATGGATGTCAAAACTACTAGAGGCTTGAATATCTGTTTCTTTCCCTAATAGTTCGTGTCCCTTGGTTTAATCTGAAAAAAGATTGCAATGTCAAAAGCTTTTATCCAAATTATAACTTATGAGCTAGTAATAGAATCTTCCACTATAATTTACTTGCCAATTGACAGTGATTTTCTCAAATATTTAATAGACCAGAAAAAATTTCGAGACTAGTTCTTTGGTAAGTGAAATATTTTTTGCTTATTTTTGCATATTGTAATGTATTATTCACAACCGAAGTTATGGCTAAAACAATCCTGTTCTGGTCTTAATTGACCGCTGAAGCCACGTGTGTTGACTTAACTGAAAACAAAATGTAGTTCTGGAATATTAAAAACTATCTTTTGGTCAGATATGGTCATGGAATTAAAAACTGCTGTCTCAGCTTTATTTTAACTTTTTGTAAAGATTATGTCAACTTTTTAATTGTCAAAATATGAGAAGCAATTCTGGAGATTGAATTAAGACTCCAAGAGGCGCTAATAGGCACTCAATAGTGGAGTCAGGAGTCGGAAGAGGTAGCAATATTTTGTTAAAGATGCAAAACCAACTTCTCCCTCCTTTTTCGAGGGTGCTAAAAATCCATGAATTCCATGAATGCGAGAGTAACTCACAGGGTGTTTTGGAAACGTGTGAAAAAACTTAGGTTTCAAATTCTCTATTAATTTTCATGAAATTTGGAAAAACTCACCATTTCTCCCAATTCGGTTCATACAGAATGAGTTTTGCTATAAACTGAGCAAAAATCGGTTCACCGGTTTAAAAGCTTAAGGACTTTAAACTTACCCAAAAAATCGAGGGCGTTACTTTTTTGGATCTGAGTGTAATAATGATGCCATTTGTAAACAAATTTATTAATATAACTTATTTTCTACTAAAAAAATGAGTGATAGATAAATAATCCCACAAACTTATTAAAAAAAATAAAAATTAAATGTATCAAACATTAATTTAAAAAACCAAGATCGATGATAATCCTTAATGACTTATTCGGAATGATTTCATCAATTTCAGTCTCTACCCGCATATATATTTCACTTAATTTTGTGCCAAAATAACCCTGACATCCGACCACTTTATTAAAACATCTCATTACAAAATAATGGCTTAGAAGGACGATGAGTAAGTAGTGTATAAGTTAGTTAAGCATTGTGAGGATAATGATCGGTAGACAAGAGAGTGGGATCTCTTGCAATTTGATACGTTTCGTTAATGACGCGATTTTCAGCATTGTCTACGACTAGATATAGCGGCAGCCAGACTACAGCTGGCAATTCACACAATCCAGCTTCATCCTGCCTTGTCTGTCTTTAATGGTTTTGATTATGGTTGACCATCCGCTGGAAGTCACTAGGAATAAGGCAGGGTATTTTGGGATTAATGTGCTGGATATTGTATTGTTATCAAAGCTCTCTAAAAGGACGCAGAAAATTATTGATATACATATACAGGATGTTTCACTTTTCGTGAGTACACCCTCGTATCTCAGGAATTAAAAAACGGATCAATTTCAAATTTAGGTGGGAAGTATACTCAAAATGTATATATTGCTCATTGGCGTGCGACTGTGTGGAAAAATTGAGGTCGAGTTTTCAAAGAAAAACTATTAGCAGTTTTTTTATAGAAATTTTGATTTTATAGATTCGTATTCAATATCATCAAAAACCCTCTTTTGTCAAATTTTAACAAAATATTTCACGACTTTCCAAGATACGAGCTCGCATTTTTTTTTAAAGAAAATATTTTAAAAACTCGAAAACTGTTGCCTCGTTATTAAAAAAAGGAATATTCTTACTTATAGGTTAATTTAAGAATAATAGAATATTCTGTACAAAATATTCTAAAAATAATTTAGGGATATACCTACCTATTTGTGCTATCTGGGGATATTGATAAGTAAAATGCCATTAAAACTTAATGTTTATTACTCCAAACCCAATAGATTTAATGTTGCAAATACCTATAAATATTTGGATAACCAAGCAACAAGCTCATCAAATATCCGTAAAGAGGAAAAGAAGTGCAACAGAGTAAGTACAAGTTTTAAAAAATTCTGGGGCTCTTGGCACGATTCACAAAGATAATGGATTCTAAAATCTTGCCAAGGAATCCATTTCATAGCTCCCTGAATATTCGTATATTTCGCAAGTGAACGTAATGTCTGTGGAAGGTTTAATGATTAAATCCACCATCCGAATGAATGAAATTGTTATTATTTAAAGAGCTCTCTAGAAGAAACTTATTACCTACTATAGCTCAGGTGATAAACCTGCAATATAGTGGATAATACAGTATAATCAGGAATTTAAAACTGGTGATACTTTTAATTTGTTAAATAATTATTATTTTTCATGTTCTGCTGTTTTATTTGTTACAAATTTCTCATTATTATAATTATCATTTATTGATATGACACGGACTGGAGGAATAAAGGAACGAGACAACAGTTTTTGGGTTTTAAAATATTTTATTAAAAAAAATGCGAGCTCGTATCTCGGAAACTCTGAAATATTTTGTTCAAATTTATCATAAAGGGGTTTTTAATGATGCTGAATACAAATCTAAAATCAAAGTTTCTATAAAAAAATCGCTAATAGTTTTTTTTTTCAAAAATCGACCCCAATGTCCCCCACACGCCAATGAGCAATATCAAAAATGATCACGTCAAAACAATCACATTTTCAGTATATACTTCCCACCTGATCCCCGCTGATTTGAAATCCGATGTCAAAAGTGACATTTGACAGTTGGCAGCTGCCAATGGCACTGTCAACTCGCCGTATGTTTGATAGATCTATCAGAATATATACCGGGGGATTTTTATGATCACTGATTCCAAATCCAATGTCAAAAATTACATTTGACAGTGCTAATTGACAGTTACTTATTGCCTTATTTCTAATAAAAAATATACATAAAAATATATACCTACCTACTGGATTGTTGTCATCCACTTTTATCAAAAATACGGCGAGTTGATAGTGCCTTTGGTATTACTGTGGTATTACTTAAATAGTAGTAAAGTATCCTATTATGCCCATAAGACTAAAAAACAAAATCCCATTATTTTGATTAGTTTCAGCAACATCTGAAGTTACCAACAAACGAACTGAATCGCCCTGTTATCATAAATCACAATCTTGTCTTCAGTTATTAAAAAAATCATTAATTTGCCTTCAACAGGGCACTTTTGGGTCCCTTAACATTATATTTACCTTATAAGGAAAGTGTATAAAATGTTTGATTCAATTCATTTTGCTAAAATGCAAATTATTTTGCGTAGTATCTTTACTATTTATTAATACTTATACGCCGTACTCGACTTCATCGATCGAGTTAACAAGGAACGTACTGCATATAATGTACTTACAATATAATTTTTATTATATTGATCCATATATTACCTCGTTTAAATTAAAACTTATCGAAAATAACATTTTATTTTGTAATAAAATAACACACCCATACAATGTGGATGAGATGAGAATGTGCTAAAAAACCGTCAACACGTCTTGTATTAAACTAACCGTGGCAGTTACCAATTTCAACCCGGTTAGGTACCTAGTAATCGAAAAGCTTAGATGGTTCTGCTCCGCCCTCTTTTTGACATTTGTTAAATAAATTATTTGACAATTGACACTACGGACCATTAAAAAGATTGACACTTTTATGTAAACCAAGATGTTTACAAAATAGAATTTGTTGCTTGTATGAACACCACAGAATTTGCATTATTATACATTTAAAAAGGTAAATGTTGATTCCCTGTATTTTCCTAAAGTAACCTTAAAATTAATATTTTCTAGGAAATTACGACCATGTCACGGCAGATGATTCAGAATGAGCGAAAAATCGCTGAGAAACTTATAATCCTCAATGATAGGGGAATTGGTATGCTGACTAGAATATACAACATCAAAAAAGCATGTGGTGATGCTAAATCTAAGCCGGGTTTCCTTTCTGACAAAAATTTGGAGTCGTCTATCAAAAATATCGTAAGAAGGTTTCCCAATGTAGACGTAAAGAGTTTAACACCAATTCAGAACTTGAGAAATGAAATTATTAAATCATTGTCTTTATATTATTACACGTTTGTTGATTTGTTAGATTTTAAAGATCACGTATGTGAACTTTTAACAAGCATGGATGCGTTTCAGGTTGATTTAGATATTTCCACCAATTTTGAATTAACCAAACATTATTTAGATTTAGTAACCACTTATGTATCATTAATGGTGCTGCTGTCTCGCGTGGAGGACCGTAAAGCTGTGTTAGGTTTGTTTAATGCTGCCTATGAAATTGTGCATGGCTCACCTGACCAGAGTTTTCCGAGATTAGGGAGTATGATCATGGACTATGATGTTCCATTTAGAAAATTATGTGAAGAATTTGTTCCACATTCGAGGCTTTTAGCGCAAGCAATAAATTCCCTAATTCCAGTTTACATTCCTAGAAATGTTTCCGCAGATAAGTGGAGATCAGAGCAAAAATTGACGCTAGTCGGAAATCCAGCGTTGCTCCTAAAGCCTGTTTTATCTGATAGAATGTCATGTGAATTCTTATCCATGGACACGATGGAGAAATGGGTTGTATTTGGATTGCTGTTAATACACAATGCACTTTTACAGCAAGACAATTTTAACAAATTATTTTTAAATGCGCTAGAATCATCTTGGGTTATTCCATTATTTAGAGATGAAGTTGTTCATATCCATCAGTATATATGGTCCTTTTTTGACACTCTCAAAGGTTATAGTAAAAGGATATCTGAAGTTAAGGACACTTACACTCATGCTGTACAAAAAGCTGGTTATAATCATCGAGAAAGGCGTAAATTTTTAAGAACGGCATTAAAAGAATTAGGCTTGATTTTTATGGATCAACCAGGTTTGCTAGGACCAAAGGCTCTAATGGTGTTTATGGGTTTATGCTATGCCAGAGATGAGGTGTTATGGTTACTGAGACATAACGACAATCCTCCCATCCACAAAACTAAAGGAAAATCAACAGAAGATTTAGTTGATAGACACTTGCCTGAACTTTTATTCCATATGGAGGATTTACGTGTACTGGTAAGAAAATACAGTCAAGTCATGCAAAGATACTACGTTCAATACTTATCTCATTGGGATGCTATTACATTGAAAGAAATAATGCAAAAATTGCAAACCTGCCCTGAAGATGAAGGAATCATCTTATCCTCTCTGTGTAATAATATCTCCAATTTATCAGTTAAACAAGTTGAGGATAACGAAACGTTTAATTTCTTTGCGTTCCGTTTGGATTGGTTCAGGTTACAGGCTTATACTTCGACTGCTAAGTCTACTATGAGAATCATTGATAATAAGGGCCTGGCGCAGTTATTAGACTCGGTCCAATTCCACACAAAAATGGTAGATAACTTAGATGAAATGTTAAGGGAAACTTCAGACTTATCAATATTCTGCTTCTACAATAGAATTTTTGAGGATCAGTTCCATATGTGCTTAGAATTTCCTGCACAAAATCGTTACATAGTTGCGTTTCCTTCGATCTGCAGCCATTTTCAGAACTGCACTCATGAACTGTGTCCAGAAGAACGGCATCATATAAGAGAAAGAAGCTTGTCAGTGGTCAATATGTTCTTAGACGAGATGGCTAAGGAAGCCAAAAATATAATAACAGCGATTTGTGACGCACAATGTAAAATGAGTGACAAGCTTTTGCCAAAGAACTGTGCTCATTTGATATCTCAACAAATAAACAGAAAGAAAAAAGAAAAGAACAAGAAAAATGCCATCGAATTTGAAAAACCCGGTAAAGAGAGTTACAGAAAAACACGAGAAAATTTAACAACCATGGATAAACTACATATGGCTTTGACGGAACTTTGCTATGCCATAAATTACTTCTCGAATATCAATGTTTGGGAATATACGTTCGCTCCCAGAGAATATTTGCATCAACATTTAGAAAATAGATTTGCTAAAGCATTGGTTGGGATGGTAATGTATAATTCGGATACGAATGAAATTGCGAAACCGTCGGAGTTGCTTGTCTGCGTACGATCTTATATGAATGTGTTGCAGACTGTTGAAAATTACGTTCATATTGATATAACGAGAGTCTTCAACAATTGTTTACTGCAGCAAACGCAACCGATGGACAGTCACGGTGAAAAAACCATTGCAGCAATCTACACACAGTGGTATTCAGAGGTCTTACTACGACGAGTCAGTGCTGGAAACATAATATTTTCGATGAATCAACGTTCATTTGTCAGTTTAACCGTTGAGGGGTCTATTCCGTTTAACCCCGAAGAGTACTCAGACGTTAATGAGTTAAGAGCGCTGGCAGAGTTAATAGGTCCTTATGGAATGAAGCAGCTGAGTGAAACTTTAATGTGGCACATTGCAAGTCAAGTTGTGGAACTTAAGAAATTGGCTGAAATAAATAAAGATGTTCTACTGTCTCTGAGGACAAACTTTGATAAACCAGAAATCATGAAAGAGCAGTTCAAAAAATTAACGAATGTTGATAACGTTTTACAAAGAATGACGATCGTTGGAGTTATATTAAGTTTCAGGCAGTTGGCACAATCGTGCCTTACGGATGTTCTAGAAGAAAGAATTCCTTTCCTGGTAAGTTCAATTTTAGATTTTAGACACCACCTGCCAAGTGGTGATCCCATGAAAATCGTAAGCGAAATGACCTCAGCAGCTGGACTGCCTTGCAAGGTTGACCCTACACTGATTTCGGCACTAAAACTGCAAAAACCTGAGTCTGACGGAGAGAATGAACATTTACTAGTCTGCTTGTTAATGGTTTTTGTAGCTGTATCCATACCAAAACTTGCCAAATCTGAGCAGTCATTCTATCGAGCCTCACTTGAAGGACATACAAATAATATTCATTGTATGGCTCTAGCCGTAAACAATATTTTTGGTGCTTTGTTTACGATTTGTGGACAAGGTGACATTGAAGACCGCATGAAGGAATTTTTAGCCCTAGCTTCCTCCAGCTTGCTGCGTTTGGGACAAGAAGCTGATAAGGAAGCCATAAAGAATCGAGAATCTGTATACTTGTTACTTGATCAAATTGTACAGGAGTCTCCGTTCCTTACAATGGATTTATTAGAATCCTGTTTTCCGTATGCTCTTATTCGTAATGCATATCATGATGTGTATAAGCAGGAGCAAAATATGTAACGTGTTGATAGTACAGATAATATTTTATTTAGAGGCAATGTACACCTATCGTTATAAGACTATATTTTATTTTATACCTACGTTATATTTAGTATAGTTTTATTATTTTATTTATTTATATCATTTTGCATAATTTATAGCAATTTGCACATTGTTATTAACTGCTGCCAAAAAAATTACATTATCTTGTGTACACTATGTATTATATTATTCCGTTTTTGTAATTGCTGTATCAATATACCTAATCTTTTATAAATTACAGTGGTTTTATTAATTTTTAGGAACTATGGTATTAATTATTAAATTTTGCAGCGATGAAGGTTCTAATGTCGCAGATTAAATCATTTTTGCCTATTTCTTATTTAACTAACTACGATTTGATTTTATTTGAAAAAGTAGACTTAAATAAAATTTATCTACAAAAGTTTATACGACATTATATAGGTAGCCATTTTTTTTTCACTCTATGTGTCAGCATTTAATTATGTGTGGTATTACGGTATTACCAATGGTGGGCTGGAGCGTATTTAGTGATCACACATGGAAAAATTATTGATTTCTGCTTTAAAATGTGTTCATTAAAGAATGAGCCAAACTGTAATAGTAGGTTCCTTGAGTAAAAATAAATCATTTTAGCTGAACATACCTTAGTACCATTTTGCTTCCTTAAAAATTTATGAACCATTATTTTTTTAATTAAAAGTTTTTGATAACACGATTTCGTCCAAATTTGGTATATGGGGTTTTTTGGGGTTTTTTTTGGTCATTAATTTTTGGAGCATCAACTTTAAAAAAAAGTAATATGTATTTGTTTTTAATGCAGCATTAAATTCTACGTAAACAAGGAATACTTATTTTAAATCAGTAAAATGCACCATTTTCGAGAAAAATGCATTTAAACTTTCTGCAGCACAATAAATAGAATTATATAAAATTTAAAACGCAGTAAAAAAATCGAGTTATCTCAGTTATGACAAAAAATCTGTGCAAGATGCGTGAATGGTAAGATATATGAAGTGGTAATGAGGCTGCTGTATAAGTTAGACAAAAAATCAAATAAGAATGAGCTAGCCCGTCGTAATTGTAATGTAATGAAAGCAAATGACTGAAAAGTGCAGTTCGTGAAACTGCTACTTCTTTCGTCATAAAATATCCGACACCGAAAATATTATTCATTTTTAAAATGTAATGTGCCTCAACTAGTTTTGATAAATTAAAAAATGAATATATGGAAAATGTATGACTTTATTTTATATTACAGTTGACAAAAACACATTTATTTATTCACAGAATTATAAAAGCCATCGGACAATGACTCGCACATGTGTACGTAAGCAGTACGTAAAACATTAGAATTGGTCAACGAGGTTGGATTGTACCTACTAGCAATTCCAAAGAAGTATTGCTTAATATTTAAATTTATACTGATGGGTTTTCAAATAAACCTATACTTACATTTTTAATGTAGGTAAAATCCACTACTCCAAAAACGTAAATAATTCGGTACAGATTCATATAAAAACAACTATTTTATTCCAATATTTACATATATTATTTTTTTACAATATTTATCAATTACAGAGGTTATCATCAAATATAGATTATCTTTATTTGATATCTACCATTAAAGACAAATATTATTTTGAAACGGTAAAATCAATTTTTTATATCACAATTTCCAGAAAATTTAACAATGGTACAAAGACAATTCTAAATTTAGGTAATATAAAAATAGCAATTTTTCAGACAATAAACGATCAAAAAATCATGAGATCTCTGCACAATCTGAAACAGTACTAACATTAGGGATATTTGATATAATACAATTTTTTTATAACTATAATGTAAAATGGTAAGTTATTAACAATATATACTAAAAAACATACTGATTTAGAAAAGTTGCAATTTTTTTAAAAAAACATCTGCTGACTAGCTCAACTGGTGATGAAGATATAACTAATCGTTAAAGACAATAAAATACACCATCGATGTTCATTACAGTTTAAATTATTTAACTCAGTAAATGTCATAAACATAAATAAAGCTTTAAAAATTGTTTAGTATGTCTACTCTTTTGTAAATAGTAGTTTTTAGGAACCGTAATCGGAATCATCAAAAAAAAAATATTGGCAGGAAAAAAGCATATTGCTGAAATGGTTGTAGACCCTTTCATGATCAAAATAAAAAATAAAGTTTATTAAGTGTGATTAATACTTCACATGTCAAGCACCGAGGTACAGTTACAAAATGTAAAACTGTAAGTTTTTACTTTTAACATGAAAATGAATTTTTTTATCGAGATTTACGAAAGGCCTTTAAAAAAATTATTAAATATTCTACGTCGATTCATGAAGTTGTTCTATTGCATCACTAAGAAAAAAACTTTATTCACCCGGTGATTCTTCCATAGTTTAATCAATAACTGCCTTTTCTGCACTGACATTTTCTCTGAGGGCATTGGTTTTGTTAATCAATTAATCAAATTATTCACAGAATTGTAATGATAACCATTTTTGGCATTTTTTTTTGCATAATAGCACAACGATCTACCTTAATATTTTAATTCAATAGCTATAGAGCACTCGATTGAGCAACTGTGTCAAACACCTTTGTTATAATAATCAATAATCAAAATAATCTTTTAATAACTACAACAAATTGATTCGGATTGTTTTCCTAAAATAAAAATTATCCACATTTTGCTTTATTGAAATAACATTAACGAGGATCAATCTTGGATATATAATTTCAGTATATTTGAATGTAGCTGTGGTATTTTTAAAGTTGGCTATAAAAGTTATTCTCGACAATTCATATGCCCAAATTTTATTCAGAGAAAATTGTTTTTTGATTCGATATCTAAGTTCTACCCTTATAAATAAATACCCACATTGCTTTTCCCATCTAGTTGTCAAGGAAATTTCACAATTAATTCATGAAAAACATGATTGTTTCACCAAGAAATTATTTGGGTGGTATAATATGACGAAGACAATAATAGTTTTATAAATTTTTCTACATTCTGTTTTATTTTTCAAGAACCAATTTGAGGTGAATCGGAGGCAGTGACATAAAAGATGAGAGGGGGCTATTAACCAAAATTATTCACTAGTACTGTAAATACTAGAAACTATCATAAATCAATCAAATATATTTTAACAGTTAAATAAAAACTTCTGTTATTTTTAAGATAAAATGGTTTTTAATGTGTCTAACCAAATTGGCTATAAATATTTTAAAACATGAAAACTATCTCTTGCTCTTATTTTGAAATTTAAATTAAAAAATAAAGGCATTGCCCGCAAAACCTACCTACATTTATTTATGGTTATGATTTGAAATCCGATTACCTCCCTCTTAAAAAGGTAAACAATTATTATAAGGCTGCAAAATTACAATATTTGAAAATTTAAGTACAGATTTTTTATAATTATACTATAGTAATATAGCCAGTACACTTAAATTGACCTCAGGTTGTAACTTGTAATTAATACGTAGGATTTGGTTCACGTGTTCTTTATATTACTAAAAGATTTAGGTAGCAATATTTTTTTTACAAATTTATGGTTATCGTTCTTTGTTATTACGATGGCAGTTTTATAGGTCAATTTGCCTTACATCTTATATTTAATCTAAAAATCATGCATATACCTAATTGATTGTTACACAATTAATTAAAACCATACAAAAATGTTTCTTGAAATTTTTTCCATTTCAAATAGGTAGGTACTTTCGGAAATCGAATTACCCAAAATAAAAAAAAAATGTCAAAAATAGTGATAAATATTTTGATAATGTTACAATATCGAATTACTCTTTTGAAACATTTTATAATTTTTCCAATAAATATTCTTTTGAGAAACTGTACTAAATATCAATATTTCACTAATAATTTTTTGTAGACTATTTTAAAGAACAATTCTGTACTCCTTTTCGTACCTCTCATACTTTAAAAGAAATGTAAGTGAAAATGTTTCCTAACAGTATAAAAAACACAAGAAACAAATTCTATGCTTCAATTACAATTTGAATCTTATGAATTTTTCTTGTATACTAGTCCTCCAAAATGCCTACCCTTATGCATAAAATATGGCTTGTCCCCTAAATATTCCAAAAACAACGTTCAAATTCATAGATCAAAGTTAAAACTCATTATAGTCAATATTAATAAATAAACAAAAATAATATGCAACTTCTCTAAAATTTTTATTAACTCATGATACTGAAAATATCCTATCGTGATTACAGTTTTATTAAAAATAAAATTCTACCCACTTTAAAAATACATTAAAATAATTATTATGAGTATTTACAGTTTAAAAAGATCTAATAATAACTAAAAGAATAGCACAAATAGGAAAAAATATAATATTTCTTTAAGTAATACAGTTTAAAGTGGGAAGGATTAATAAAAACAACTAAATTATATTTGGTGCAGGATGGCAAATAAATAAAAATACTGAAAAATAAATTAGTTCAGAAATTCTAAATAATTGTCAAGAAATGACACATTAATTTTTACAAATTGTTCTAAGTTCGGGGAACTTAAACCCCTTTAAATGCAACAATAAAATGGACAAATTTGTTGTTAAAAACCTATCTTACCCAAAATGTAGAACAATATAAATCAGCCTTTCATCAAAAGGAAGCTAACTAATGAGTTTACAAACTTCATAAAAACATTATTCTCAAATACATAAAAAAAATCTTAAAAGTAAAGGTGACTATATTTTAACGCACCCGTTTTCATTCATTATTAATTCAGTTCACACGCACTTACGTAAGTTCCCGTGTTTCAATCACAGAGCACATTGGCCGAACATTTAAAGTTAGGTTAAGTTGAGCCACGCTGTTCACTGGTTTCCGTTTGTGGATTAATAACAATAGTTCCAATTTTTGGACTGTTCGTCGCGTGGACAAGCGGAGAACCTTCGAATTGAATGTTGGCCATCGGAGTACCAGGGTAATCAGGTGGTGGCGATACCCGACTGTCCCCAGCTTGCCCGTCCTGTCAGACTTTGTTTCTCATTTCGTAACTGTTCCTGTCGTATGCTCCCGCGTACAGCTCTGGGTGATTTTGGCGGTTAAAGCTAGCCGGAGGGGCGGTGGCTAGTGGAGAATAATCTATTGTATTATGGAGAAAACACTGAGGTTAATTTTGTTAGTGTGTCTGTAAGTGTGCTGATGTACATGCGCCACAACTACTAAAACAAATACACTATATGAAATGAGCATGAGCTTAAACATCTATTATGTGATACGTTATATTTCATATACACCTCACAAATAAAAAACAGGTAAGCAAATCCTTAAATACAATTTACGACTGTTGAAACGGAACACCCAAAATATTAAATATAGCAATTTTCAAACAATTAATATTATGAACATGAACAGTTTATTAAAATATAATGTATAAAAAGTGTTTTATTGGCTGGATGTTTTATTCCTTGGTAATTTTGAATGAAGCTTATGTCAAATAAAACATTCTGTATAGGTTCGTCATATTTCTTTGATTCAATTAATTAGATTTTATTTTTCTATATAATTTGTTCTAATTTAATATGAAAATAAAGTCTAAATAATGGGAATAAATCGGCAGGATTGAATTTTCAACATTATTAGGATATGACCATATCATGTGATACTATGCAATAGGTGATCTAATCCAATATAAATATAAGCTTTGTTCGTAGAACCGATTTGTGATAGTTCGATGACTGTAGAGATGTGACTTTTAATAGAAATTTAAAAGTGCTTTGACTTAACACGCGCAACTCTACAACCAAATGCGCATGCGTCGGACAGTTTCTGATGGTTTCTGACTACTCTACGAACAAGGCTATAATTACAGCCGGGATCGTTTAAAAAGACCTCAACCGCAATAAAACGTGTTCTAAGAATAATTTCTTGGGTTGGTTGCGGTTGGGAATTTCGTGTACCTGACAAACATTCAATAAAGAGTGGGTACTTGCACATTTCTTGCCTAAGATTTGTTTACAATGGAGAAAGATGATTGAAATCAGCATTTTTCTTTGTTGCATATTTTATTGCGGTCGCGGTCTTTTTAAATGATCACGACAATATTTATAATCGTTCTTTTTTTCTAAATGGGAATATAAAATTAGAAACAGAATCTCTGTAACATTAACAATTTCAACCAAAATGTACTACTGATTATAATGAGGAATTGAAAAATTAAATATTTCTCATGACAAAAAAAATATTTTTAAAATGTTATCAACCGAAGATAATTACAAAATTTCGATTGCCAAAGAAATGAAGTATTTAATATGTCACATGATATTTCATCAAAGAACTGCATGTTTTACGTTTCTCATTTTTAATTTAAAGATGTTCATGCTTCTGTTTCTTCGGGAACTCTAATTTAAATGTTTCTATATTTTTACTTAAAACAATTCCCATGCAAAAAGATTATCTAATTCCGATAACAAAATAGTTACCATAAAGGTTATTATAATGCTTATGCTTTTGACATTCTACAGGGTGTTTAAACAGGAAACTTTAATATAAAATTCAGCCATTCATACCAAAATCATGCTGCCTTTGTGAATGTTACAAAAGCTTTTGAAAACTTTCAATTATTAAATTAAGTATATACATTTAGTTGAGTACTAAAATTCGGATGACAAAGAAATTCTAAAGCATGATGATGATTTTATATTAAAACTTCATTTACAATAGGGTAGATTAAATGCAACAATATAACAAAAATTTGGCTTGCTTTTAAAATGATTACATTTAATGCTTCTTGTAGCTAAAGACAAATGAAAACAGAAGCAACGAAAAGTGGTATTCATGCACAGACTGTATTTGTTGACATTGATTACATAAACACACACAAACATTAACAGATAGCTTAGCTTTTACCTTTTGGGGCATGATAATGTCCCCTACCCTCTCCATACCCTGCACGAGGTCCACCTTGACTAGCTGACGGTCGACTAGACCTTTCTTGTCGACTTCTACTAGGCCCATGGGCACTCACGTTGTGGGGAGCATTATGATGATACCTCTGAAAACGTGAAATCAAAAATAAATTATTAGATACTCAAAAAATACGCAGACAAGTTATGTGCAAACGTTTAATGCAGCCAGTCGTATTGATTAGACTGATATTTGTATAATGCATTAAGTTATATAGCACAATTTGAACAAAAAAAAATGCATGACTTCTCATGATATTTCAATTCAAATACTTGTGCAACTCCTTTTTTTTTCAATAATCAACAGTATTATTATGTTGAACTTCTTGGGCATTTCTAGAACTAAAAAATTCATTAATGAACTTACCATTCTCCTTAGGGTATTCATAGGCCTCCTCAGCGTTTCACTAATTCTACGTGCTGGTGGCTTCTTGGGATTCGATGATGGTGTGTGAACAGCACAACATTTAATGAACAGTCCCATAAAAATGATAAAGGCAATGCCCATTAGCAACACCGCCCACCAATACTCAGTAATCCACTGAGCTACAGTAATAAGCGTTTCTCGATTGAGAAGGAGATTCATTAATCTTACTAAAGGTCCGTCTGCATCAACAGCACGACACTTCAGGAACACATCGCAGTAACCCTGAGAATAGATAATTTTAAAAACTAATAATTGCTTCTTTATATTGGCGAAAAAATTAAATAAAAATTGTAATTTAAGTTACGAAGTTCTTTATTGTATATCAAAGCTCTATTTAAAGATATGTACCTGAAAATTATCACAAGGAGATCCTGGTCGCAAACTAATACCTCCGGGTGGGAGCCCTACTTTTTCAGAAAATTCACTTGTACTTCTACAAATGTCTGTTCCATTTTGACATGCTAGTTCGCATAATTTTCTCTTGTCGATGTTGGGGTGGTCCTGAGTCGTTATAGAGCACGCTTGCAGATTCCATTCCAAACAAATAGAGCCAGAACATTCTCCATTAATACATAACTGAGTGCCATTGTTACATCTAGTTTTGTTACGGCGAGGTAAGGGCGGAGGGCACTCTGCAGTTCTGCCATTGCATTTTGAGGACAGAGAACAATCTGATTCCATCTTGCATACCTCATGTTCATAGGACGGGATGAACGAACAGGTTTCGCTGCTACAGCAGGGTCCTTGGCTAGGGCTTGAATAAAAATGAAACATAATTAAAAAAAGAAAAATGAATACTGAAACATGTTGTTCCATAAATCATAGAAAATAAAAAACCTTAAAAGGTTTCAGCAACAGGAAATGTTCTTTATAGGGCAGAATAGTTAATTTCCAAGATTTACTTACCTACATTCGGCTCCTGCCCTTCTTCGACAACCACTAGCATTTTTCTTTAACTGTTTATCTTCCATACTAATAATCCTAGGATAACAGCACTTATCCTGACACTCGTTATCGTCATATCCACAATCACATTCTTCGCCTGCTTCGACAATTTTATTTCCACAGAACGCACCGGCGGAGGCGGTAAAGCAATTTCTCTTCTTATTGTCTTCTATGGCATCTAACACATTACTTATATTACCTATACTACAACCTGAGAATTTGCTGTTGTTTGGACGATCTCCACTAGTAGCAGACGCAAACATGATAAAGTTGCCATTGAGACCACCTGGACGACATTCTGGAGGATAGTCATGCTGTGAAAAGGAAAAGACAATTTTATCAAAAAAAAAAAAAAAAATTGAACATTTTTAAAAATCTTAACACACATATATTTTTATGACTTTCTGTAAAATGCTGAACTAGGCACCAGCAATGTAAGGATTTTAGTATGTTGTTTATGTTTAATAATAGCTGAGGTGTGATAATTAAAAAGAAAATAATAATTACATACAAACTTAAAAAAGAAAATACATACTGGTGAGCCGAAGTTATGCCCAATTTCGTGGGCCAACGTCAGTTGCGACACCTTGGGCGGTACCCTGCTGTTGTAGTTAACAAAAGTGATAATCCCTGTATTTAAAGATCTTTTAGTCGACTGATACATGCCGCCGATAGTTTCCGTGTAAGTTTTATACTTCTCGCAAATGCCTCCTGAAGCACCTGATGCACTCGCAACCCAGGCTAATCCTAGGGTGCCACCTGTGAAGTCTCTGTATGTGAACACATAGGCTAAACAAAAATCTTCGTGGTTGCCAAGGGAATGTATGTTAAGAAAGTTACTAACGTCGATATTTTCTAAGCAAAACTGATTCATCTCACCACAGTTACGATGATTACATTTGCAAGAAGAGTCATCGTCGATCTGCAAAAAAGAGATATCAAAATATAAATATTTTTATGTGATTATGTGTTTATATATTATTCACTTGCATATATGAACATGTCTGTCAATTTAAATAAACAAAAAATAAATTCTTACCTTTATTCTTTGTACTTCAAATTTAATATTGCGATGTTCACTTCTTCCATCAAACTTGGTATCACGGTAAATATAATTAACGGCAGTGACATGATGAGCAATGAGGGATAAAATCTCCTCTCTAGTCTTTTCATTTACTTCTGTTTCCTTCCTTGGATCAGCATGCTGAAATTTAAGTATTTAAGATGCATGAAAATGTAATCAATTAATTATAACTACCGACATGTTAAATTCTACTTCATAGATAGATAAATAAATACATAATTTATTAGCAAATATATGGTGTAGAAATATACAACATTTTCTATATACTACTACTACTCATACAAAAAAGTCAATAATACCTAGTAGTTGTTCTTAAGAAATTCACAAATTAATATTTATAATATTCTGTTTCGAAACAAAGTACTGTTCGAGTTAATTTGCATTTTTGGAACATCTTTAAGTGTATTAATTCCATCTGAGCTTGGAAATCCAGGCAAATTAATTGTTTTTACATTGTAGGCAGTTTTTAAATTAATATAATATTTGCAAATAACAAATAATTGGTAGACATTTTTTCTTATAACAAATAAAAATGTTATTTATTTCAAATTTTATATTCCAAATCAGCATTTAAAAATATTTTAACAAAACCTTATTTTTAGCTAGTATTAGAATATATAGCACTATTTTTAAAGTAGTTACGATTATTTTAAAATTATAAGTAAAAATTTTCAACATGGAATATTTCATGCCTACGTTAATTGTAAAGTTATTAGTTCTCTTTTAGATTCACCGACTAAAGAGATACATAAATTATAAATTGGAATGCTTACCTCTGGAAACCCTTCTCTGATATGCCTCCATATGAGAGGATCAGTCTGAATATACAAAGAACAAGTGTTTTTGTTCTCGTCTCGTCTTGTAGCTCTCCTATGTCTACTACTAGTTCCTTCATTGGCTTCTTTTGAATATTTACTAAACATATCTTCATAGTTTGGGGGCGGTTTTAGCTGTTCTTTACTTTTCTTTGCATCTGAGCTTAAAAGTTTTTTATGTTTTTTAGGTTTTAGAGGCGGTGTTGGTGAAGGTGAAGGAGGATCCTCGTTTCCTGAATACTGTATTTTATCCATCCATTGGAGAACGTCGTCATTTATGCCGCATCCAGAAGAATGTCCTAAAAATACATTTAAAAAACCGTTAATTATTTCAGACTTAAAAACTTTTACAATACATTTTGCATAGGTAGATAACAACAACGTTAAGGTTTTAAAAGCTTTATTAATTTTGTTTGTAGAAGAATTTCTGAACTCTCTTTCGCTTTGATAATCTTGCTTGCTTGACGTTTTGACTATCTTTTCGTCTTCTTTACTTTGTTTTAAAAGAAAACCACGACTAGAACCGGGAACTTTACTTTTTTACTAATCTTCAGCTCTGCAATTTTATTGTCATTTCGTTAATTTTAAATTTTATGATGCGATATTACCTCCAGTTGGGACGAAATAAAATAGAATATTGGAGACAAATGAAAAACCTCTTGGATGCAATATTAATGACAGTAATAAAATTGGTTATTTCACAAAATTTTTTAAAACTGTCTTTATTATTGAAACGTGGTATGATATTTTAAAAGCTCGGGAATTCTATAGAGTTTGAGGAATTTTCTTAGGTCACATTGGGTAGTTATACTGTGATATAAATAGGGCAATGTGTACGAAGCTAAATATCTGCGAATATCTCCTAAACCCTGTAAGATAGGTATAGGACATATTTAACAAAAGTTGTAGGGACTAAATAGGCCTATAAGATTCTGTAAAAAATATGGGGTGTTCCATTTGAAATAAGCGAGATAATGAGCTTCGAAGTTTTCTGAAAATGTCAACATTTTCTGAACAGCCTGTAACAAATAAATCAATTCTCGTCTAAACTAGTAGTTAAAATAAACCTTCTTTTAACCCGAAATGACGAATTGAAAGGGTTCTTGTTTAACTTTACACAGTGACGAAATAACAGTAATTAAAAAAAAAATGCTGAAAATTTCATTTTTTTTCTTAATTTTCTTAAATATCTAGAATTTCATGGAGAATTCAAATTTTTAAAAATATATAGGGTGTTCCATTTAAAAACTTGACATTATAGCTACCCGTATATTTCGAACTAATTTTAAAATGTAGCCATTTTGGTCTCCTACAACTTCTATATAAAATTTTTATTTTCGATAATAAAGGAAGTGTTGATTCACCCTGTACATATATAAAAAAACGATTTTGAAAATTTGTATTAAATAACCTGCACCATGTAACATTAAATGAGGAATTGGTTAAAGCAAATTATATAGTTTGTGAGGTAATTATGTTATACCTAAATATAAAACCATAAAAGTTCATTTGCAAACAAGTAGGCTACGTAAATATTTAACCAATTTATATATGAACTAAACGTGTATGCATTGCTAGTTAATAATGTCTCATTTAATATGTTTGTTATACACAATTGGAACTTGTATAGGGGTAATTCTACAGTGTCAATTAAAAAACAGATGGATAAAACTGTAGGGCCGTTGGTACTGGCTTTTTCCTTATAATTAGCCACCCCTCTACAGTGTTTATTTGAAGAAATACAGAAGGATTTTATATACAAAAAATTCTCAAATTTGTTCTTTAGAATTACTATAAATCATGATATACATGTTTAAAAAAATTCCAAAATTTGTTTAGGAATTTGGGAGAACGATAAACTTGAACATAAATGTAAGGACTTGGATAATCACCCTGTCGATAAGAGAAACACCCACAATTTAAAAAATCTATTTACAATGAACGAAATTTTGCTAATGATTACAAAAAACCGCATCAAGATTAATCATCTAATTTCAAAAATATTGAGGTTCAAATATTGCCCATATTTTCCCAATATTCACTTCAAATATTGCGCACCAGTTTAGCTGTCATTTATCTGAACTGTTTATATTCTTTCTATGTTTATTGATTCCGCAGGATGTGCACTGTGCAGGCAACTAATATGATTTATACGCGGTGAAATTATCGTAATAAAACTAATAAAGTATAATAGAAACTTTATTTACAAAAGTGCGGACATAAAAGCTACACCACATAAACCGTCAGAAATGGCGAATGCGCCGTGGGTAATTTATTTTTTAAGACAAATTCGGACGAAAACTGGAACGTATACCAGCTAGACTAGTCATAAATTCAAGCAACTTATTATTGCCCTTTAACCAAGACAGACGGTTATACAGAGGCAGTTGCGGCAAAAGTACAAAAAGAATTAGACGTCATGTTATATAATATAACACATAAAATATGTAGTCTTGTGTTTGTAATTGTACAGAGAGATCAACAAAATATACGTTCTGAGCCTAAAATTATTTCAATTTAACGACGTTTTTAAAATTATTTTAAAAAATAGCACCCGCTATATGAATATAATAATAGCAAAGTTATTAAAAAAATTTAAATAATTTATCATTATTTATTTTTTACTTGAGATTTCCTAAAAGTTAATATGTATATCGAATTTCGAACATTTTCCGGATTGCCTCGTACATAAATCATATTTTAATATCGCATGCTCGCAGTGAAGTCTATCCGTTTTGTGGAGATATATGAAATGATGCCCAAGCAAAGTTTTATATTAAACAATATTAGAGGCGGAGAATTGCCTTGGTCTAGAAATTTAATATATCCCAACAAAAGTAGTTGCAATAACTACAACTAGGCATTTTCGACTGCCAATAATATTATTTAAATTAAGCTTAGTCACACACACACACACACAGGGTTGCTATAATATGTATATGGAACTAGGTCGCTTTTGTTGAGACGATTCGAGATAGGTCCTTGAAATTTTGTCTGAAGCTAAAATATATTAAAGTCGATATTTTGACACCGCATAATTTTTTTGAAATTAATCGTTCGAGGCCGACATAAACAGTTGCCTTGAAACCTGACAGCACATAATTTGCCTCTAATGAAACACACCTAACGGGTCAAATGCTTTAGACAGACTAAATAAAAATGCAGCAGTGTCTGTTCATTTATTTGGGCAGAAATCATTTTGGCATCGGAATATTAAACGGATATTAGGTACGCTTACATTTATCTGTTGAAACTATAATGCCTTAATAACATTTTTAAATTCTCAGGACATTTTTACGCCCTAAGCGAAGGATTTTAAAACTCCAAGGAATAAAAAAAAATCCACTGAAAAACGTGAAATCGAAATCCACGCAAAGCCTGCCGGCTGTCCTACCCTTGTAATTAATTTAAAAGGTACTAATTATCACAAAATAACACTTACCCTCCCTCTGATGTGAATATGGATCGCCGACGTGATCCTCATGGTAAATAACAGAATGGAATGTTCGGTTGGGGTGTTCGGTGTGGGGGAAGTAGTGATGAGCTTTCTCCACAAAATAAGAGCCCTTAGGTGATATAATCTTCCCCTCGAAAACGCCATCAATTAACGAACCGAACACCGAGCTCCCTGGTTCACCTGCAAAATAATTAACAAAAAATAGAACAAAAGGCGCCATTAACGATATTTGGTTATCATAATATAAGGCAGTACACTTTAAAGAAAATAATTGTTCAGGTGTGAAACAAAGAACTTAATTTAGGTAGGTATAGAAATTAGAAATTTCTTATCATAATTAATTGTAAAAGTATCAAACTTTAAAAACGTCCCAATTGTTTAATGAAAAATTGACCTATTAACGTTATCAAAAATAATTCAACCACAGCTCATCTTTTTCGTCAAGACGTCAATTTTAGGAATCTGTTATGGGCGTATCGATTTTCAATAATTTTGACCGTCAAAATGGCGTTAACAACATTGCTACTTTTCGGAGCAGCGTTTTTTGCAAATAACTTTACAACAAATGAACGTATCTGCACAAATCTTTCATATTTGAGTTGCTGGGATTTTTCTACAAATTTATAAAAAAAATTGTTGCTCTGGGACATGTAGGAGCCGAGATAATTTTTTAAATTGTTTAATGCGCCAAAAGTTTATTTATTAATATTTATGGCCAAAATTGAAACTGGTTGTTAATAAGATCTTGAATTTTGTGAATTCATCAAGTGCTATTGAAAACGGGCCCTTTTTGAGGTCAAAATATAATTTTTAATAATTAGTGATTTTAGAGCGTCTTCAATTTGTTTGGCTCAAGGGACAGGTGAATTTTTGATCAAACGAGTTTCAAATTGGGGTAGCGAGAAAAATTCGTCATATCTCCGTTATTTTCCGGCCAATTTCGACGTTTTTTTTTTTTAATTTGGGGTAGCTCACGAAAATAATAACAATGGGCACATTTGCAATATCCAAATAATAAACAAATAATATTGTTATAAACAATTTTTTTTTAATTTTTCCTTTTTTGGGCTTATGCAACTTATAATGTGCTAATGTATTAAATATAAATTTATAAAGATTATATAATGGTAGCAATGTATGCACAAACTATTTCTCCATCAAACAATATACGATGTTACAGCATTGTTACCATTATATAATCTTTATAAATTTATATTTAATACATTAGCACATTATAAGTTGCATAAGCCCAAAAAATAAAAAATAAAAAAAATAAAAAAATTGTTTATAACAATTATTTGTTTATTATTTGGATATTGCAAATGTTCCCATTGTTATTATTTTCGTGAGCCACCCCAAATTAAAAAAAAAAACGTCGAAATTGGCCGGAAAATAACGGAGATATGACGAATTTTTCTCGCTACCCCAATTTGAAACTCGTTTGATAAAAAATTCACCTGTCCCTTGAGCCAAACAAATTGAAGACGCTCTTTAATCACTAATTATTAAAAATTATATTTTGACCTCAAAAAGGGCCCGTTTTTAATAGGACTTGATAAATTCACAAAATTCAAGGTCTTATTAACAACCAGTTTCAATTTTGGCCATAAATATTAATAAATAAACGTTTGGCGCATTAAACAATTTAAAAAATTATCTCGGCTCCTACATGTCCAAGAGCAACAATTTTTTTTTATAAATTTGTAGAAAAAGACCAGCAACTCAAATATGAAAGATTTGTGCAGATACGTTCATTTGTTGTAAAGTTATTTGCAAAAAACGCTGCTCCGAAAAGTAGCGATGTTGTTAACGCCATTTTGACGGTCAAAATTATTGAAAATCGATACGCCCATAACAGATTCGTAAAATTTACGTCATGACGAAAAAAATGAGCTGTGGTTGAATTATTTTTGATAACGTTAATAGGTCAATTTTTCATAAAACATTTGGGACGTTTTTAATAAACAAATAGAATTTCTCGAAAACTAATAAACATTTTGAAACGAAATTTTTTTTGTAATTTGAGGGTAATGAGACACATATTCCACCAAAGATTCAAGAGTCTAGCATTTTTCCTTTCAGAGTAAAAAATGCTTGAAATTTTCGAAAATGTCGATGGTTTTCGGCAATTATTTAAATAAATAATCAATGAAATGAAATCAACCGGGGCTTAAATTAACCGGTTTGGAATTACCTAGTAAACAGAAACATTCAAAAAAATTAATCTACTGCAGTCTTACTGCAATTTTTAAAAAACTCCAAATTTCATGATTTTTTCACATAAACGTGACTTATAAACAATGTTCTGTTTATTTGATTTGGGAGGAATTGCAGAGGTATATTCCTTATAACTAAATACACCTGTTTTTACCTACGGCTATCTGAAACGAATTAGTTACACCGTTTTTTCTATTTCTGCAGGCCTAATGTAGGATAGTTTTAGGAAGTCTATCTAGGATAGAAAACAAATGGTTTTGGGCATTATTTGTGAAATTGTCGAAATATGTACATTTCTCGCTTTATCCGAATGTCATATCTGTATATTTAATATCATTACCAGCAACGTTATTAACATTTCGAAGAAAAGGAGGGCGCCCCATCTAGGACAATATATTGTGCATGACGTGAGAGATATATATCTAGAATTTTCTTATTACAGACGTCTTCCTGACGACGAGGTTATTAATATTTTCATACAATTACTTGAAAGAATTCTATTAGGCACATTTGTTAGTCTCGGTTTCTTCTGTCTTTTACTTGCTTTTTCAAATGCTTCACTTAAATAATTCATTCGGGATGAGCACTTTGTTCGAGAATTTATAAATATATTCAGTAAGCAACTCTCAAACAAAGCTATTATAATAAGTAATCAAAAAGCAGACAAATCTCCAAGATAGTAAAGCCAGAACATGTTACCGTGAAATACAATCTGATGTGCCATGAATATTTATCAGGATTTACAGAATAAGTTTTTTTGAAGTGGGTTAATTTAAGTTTCCCATAAAGTAAATATTACAGGTTGTATAATGAGTTTTCTTTGATAAGCCCGCAAACACAATTCAATTTAAATCTGGAACGTAACTGGTAGAAGGTAGTTGTACCATTGCTGGGAACTTGTAATAATATAATTTGATTATTGTGATAAGGGTCTTGAAAATACAGAAGTTATTTTGGGATAAATTTAACAGAAAACTTTCAAGGACATAAATATTCATGGGACTTATTTACCCCTTATGGTTAAATAAAATATCACTTTTAAAATTAATAATAGAAATATGCCGAAAAGGCGTCGCGTCGGATAGAGGCAAAAAATGAAAAATGCACGAAGATGAAACGAAACAAAAAAATTCAACAAAACGGCGAAGAACAAATTGGCCTCATCTCCAACCGAAGACCGAAATTCCTGAAATAGATCGAAGTTGTTAGTCAACAGCGACAACAACAAGAGACAAACTTGATTTTTTAGTAGACTGCCACATTGAACTTTCAAAAATTCCACAGAAATAACACCCGACATTTTACTGGCAGAAATGATAAACGATAGCCTTTTCGAATCTGCAAGTTAAACGAGCGGCAATAGAAACTCTAGGTAAACATACTCTTCCATAATGAAGATCCAAACATAATGTTTAAAAATCACTGAAAATATATTAGGGATCTCTGTAATCACAAAAGGTTACATTTTGGAATCCGGTACTGGAGCAAATAGCTTGCGAGTGCATAAAAAGGTTGTCACGGAAATTGGGGCTGTAGAAAATTAGGAATTAGCTGATTCTGCAAAGAATGTATGGGTTTAAATTGTGAAAACGCTGATGTTCCAGAAGTTACGGAATATGTCCAAAACGATGTTGATGAAGATATTGATATTCAATTCGAAAACATTATTTTTGATTTTTTATTTGTATTTTAATTTATTTTATTTTATTATTACAAGGAAAGTTTTTTTTAATTTAAGAAGTATTATATTTTATTAATTTAAAAACTAACTTAATCTACAACAAATATTGGACAGTGTCCTTGTGAATAGTGACAAATTTAATAAAGTTAAAGTTTCTAATTTTAGTTCAAAGTACTCCCGGCACACTAAAGTTGCCGTGTCGCGTTATTTACTTTAAATTGGCAGACCTGTTTTTAAGTTTTTGACACTTGTGGTTTGTGGTCCAGATATGGTAGCTGGCAGTTCTACGATTTAGTGCCCTATTTACTGGATTTGCATAAACTAAATAGGCCTTGGATGCCCAAACGGATTTCGATCAATCAGGTGGCTCCTTATAATTTAGGATAAATTTTACCTTTATTGACGCTGTTTTCTGGTACCTTATTTGGCCTTGAACCATTATTCAAATGTACTTGAAAATTAAATTTCCGATTTAAACTTTATATTTTTCTATATATTTCAGGAGAGATCTGGACGTGGGGTTGCTTCTTTTACGACCCAATAACAACTCAATATTTTGTTTCGTTTCTAAGGACAGGCAGAAAATTTGCCAAACCATGGATTTCTAGATTTTCAACTGTCATGATGGTAAGTATTTCGGTCGTTTTTCACTTTATTATATACTTTTGCTATGAAATTATGGTATTTTTAGATTCCTTGTTTGAAGATGAATCCGTGGATACCCATGTGTCGATATTACGCGAGATAAATTTCAGATCTGCCGTTGGCTCGTACGAGGGATCACAGAAACGTATCGAAGATCACTGCACTCACTTCTTAGGAACTAATTTACATTGTGTCTGGTCATTTGACTATACTGGAGGTTTTACAGGTTTGTTTTATCCTATTTAATTACAAATTAAATCTAATTTACAAAAATAAAGTCCATCGTTCAACCCCTGTTTAAAGCCTGTAACTGACAACTGTTATGTTATTGATTATTTTAAAGGAACATAGCACAATGTATTTATTTCTTTTACGCCTTTAATTTGTTTATTTTTGGTTTGTTTTAGCGTAGCTGACCCTTTGTTTATCTAAAGCTCATTGACCTCACTCGCCTCAACAGGTGTCCTACAGCTGATTTAACAAATGGTTTTAAGATATTATATCCTTTTTTTAACTTGTATTTATCTCATGAGTATACTATACGTAAGTTTCTCGTTCTAGTTTTATTAGGAGGATCATTTCATTTTACCCTGGTTTGCACTGAATTTATTCTTTTTTTATTTTTATTAATTTATTAGTGGGGTTTTAGTTTAAAATACATGACAATATGTAATCTTCAAAAGAAGAATCTTTAAACAGCTATAAATCAGTACAACATTAAAGTTTTTTTATATCTAAGATCATATGCATAACAAAATTTTGAACAAATATCTTTATTCTCGTCTTTATCATTATCACTGAAAAACCGAAAATAATTTTTTTGTGTAAAAATTAAGAGTAACATGGTATAAGGGTAAAAAGAGTTAAAATCGTAAAAAAGTAGGTAGCTTTGAACCGAGCTTTGAAAGACTGTATCTCGGCCAATTTTTATCAAAAATACTTTTATCGGGCACCATTTTGACCGGAATCACGTCAGCTTCCTTTTTTGTGAACCAATACCTATAATCCACAGAAAAAAGTTATACACAAAATTTTTCGGTTTTATTTTAAATAGTTTTTTTAACTTATTTTGTTGAAAAAAAAAAATTTTTGACTTTTTAAAGTGCCATTGTGACAGGAAATTTGATTCTTTACAAAAAATCGTATGGTTTTTGAGTTACAGTTAAATAAATTTCCAAATTGAAGTGTCATGGCATAAACTAGGTATCTTAGTAAAGAGAATCGAAAGACCTTCAAACGAGATGCCACTCGACCTCCCCATTTCCATTTAAGATTTTAGTAGTGAATCTCGCCCTGCCCAAGGGATCGTAAATAGGGGTTTGTGTATACGCCTAAAAAGTGCCCCCCTCAAAAACAAAATTGTAACGTGCAAGCGTCTTTTTTTTAATGAGCTTAAGTGCCCAAAACCAGCGCCAATTCGATTTCGTTGGGCCACCCTGTATATTACTACCCATAAAACCATTTCAGTACTTTATGGACTAGACTTTTTTTCCAAAATGAAATTTATATAAGATAAAATTTTAAGTATGGGCTCTTCCCTCTGTCGTATTATTTATGCACTTACCAATTTTTAAAGCCAGCGTTCAGTCATTTCCTTTTTTAAATGTGAAGATTTTAAAAGGTCGGATTCAAATTGGATTTATGTCCACGAAAACAACCGTAAACGCTGTTTGCATATATGGTGTTTGTCAAACGACTAGCATCATCTAAAATAGATTTGGTAGCAGTGGCGGGTAACTGTATAGTTAGTTGTCTTCTAACCTAATTTTTACGAAACACAAATTGTTCTTTTCGAGAATACTTTTATACAGTACACCAAAATCGCTGCAATGTGATACTGCACCATAAGGCTGCGCCAATGAAGTGTTTACTTCCTACTCTTGACAATTTTTGAGCCAGTCGTAAATTTTGTTGTTTGATTGCCACTCATGTTCCTAAAGTCGTAGACCATACTGTTTACTTAGCTCTGGATAAAGCCTACAACATTTACCTACAACTGACCTCGATTCGTGAAAAACTTCCAAGCCACTAGCTTCGTTGCAAATTTATTGTGACTAGTTAGATTATGCGACAACAATTAATTGCAACTCCAATTAATTTCAGGCGGTTTCAAACTGCACGATTAATTAGACCGGAAAAGTATGTCTTCGTAATTAGAAAAAGAATCTCGATGAAGCGCTTAACTGCCAGCAATTTTAGAGGAAATAATTATTGTAACTATATTTATACGGTAAAATGTAGCTTTAGCTTCCAAAGCTGTTAATTAGATATCGCAGAATTTGACTAAATAACTCATTCTCTTCCATTTTTTTTAAAGTACATGCAATATTACATTACCGCCATATTTAAATTTATGTAGTAAATACTACCAACTGAAACCTGAAACGCCACTGTCTCTAACTCACTATAAAAGTCTCGAAGTCTTGGAAACACCTCCGACCCGACCATCCGAATACTTTTTGCTTTAATTTGGAACATTAGTAACAGCGTTTAAATGCTCTTCCATTCAACAAACTTTCCCAGACTTCCTTCTATGATTGATGGCGCGTTGGTGTACGGTGCTTTTTGTTCCATATCAACTATTGATTTATTTGTTTTCCGGAAACAATCAGCGATAATAATTAATCTAGCTTTGGGCAACTTGTTAGGCATCTCTTGTTGTAGCTATTTGGCAACTGGCAGTGCCAATGAAACTTCAAAACTAACCGCTTAATTAGCATTGTCTATGAGAATTATACGAATAGCTCGCAATTCACCGACAATTCAATCGCTGAAATTAGGAGTAATTGTAGAGCATTATCCCGGCAGGGTTGTAATTTGTTTACAAGAATAACTTTATCGACTATAAGCACGTGATAGAAACCCAGAATGTTCAGCTGAATAATACATTGCTTATTATACGGAAGATATTTGGCTTCATAAAATATTAGACAAAAACTGACTAAATTAAACAAAGTTGCGACGGAAGTAGCGGCTTTATTGTAGATGATAATAGCTGGCGCGTGCCGTAGGCATACAGGGGCGGAATTAAAAAAATGCCACGTATAGTAGGGGTGGAAGTATCAAATTATCGGGAGAGGAGTGGAATACCTGGAAAAAGTTGTGGAGTGCTTCTAAAAACAACTGAGCAAAATATTTTTTTGGCTGGCTTCACGTTAAAAGTTTACAAATTTTTAAATTTTTTGATTTTTTATCCCACATCCTCTAATTTCTTTATTTTTATCCTAAATCTTGATGGAAAATCTAGTAAGTATCTACTAATGGCGTTTTGAAGCAGTGTTAATTTTTATCTGGCGATTTTTTAATTTTTAATTTTAAACTTGAAGTAAATAATTGTTTCAAAATAATAATGGCTCATATCAAAACGAGGAAACTGACTCGTATTTGGAATTCCGGAAGAGTTGAGTCCCCATTATTTACCAACCTACTGTAACGTAATGTGATAAAAATCATCGAGTACCGAAACAGGAGAGAGATTTTTTGTTAAACCAAAGAACAAAGCGAAATATGGTTATGGTATCCGTCGATTTAGTCACGACCAAAAAAAAAGACGAGGGAGTTCATTCAGCTTGGTTCAGATTCACGGCTGCCTTCTTGTTCCAATAAGCTAACGCAAGCCGAAGAGGAGATGATGGAAATGGATTGGCCACAACCAGGCCTTTTCTCCCAGCTGATTAAAATGGAACCAAACCGTCCCCGAACAATTAGAAGAACCACTAGGATAACTAGCAGGTGAAACTCAACCACATTCATCACAAGCATCAGTGAAAGCAAAGCGCATTTTTCTACCATCTCTAGCTCTGACCTGTGATCATACTGAAGTGTCGGATAGGTCTGCTGCACTTCTAGACTCTGCTGTGCTGCCAGATGTAGGACTAATCAAACCAGGAGATAATCGCTTCGCTTTGATGGTTCAAAAATAATGTGCGAAAGAACAAAAAAACGGAATCAGTTGATGCAAGAAGATAGAATAGGGCCATTGCTTAGACTCTACTTCGATGGATGAAAAGATAAAACGATGTCGTAGGAAAAGAAAGGATTGAAGTACTATCGAAAGGTTGAGGTCGAAGAACGCTACGAAACAGATGAATTACATTAAACTTCTATATTGGCAGAGCTTTCAAGTCACTTTTAACTGCAAAATTGTCTGCTGAAATGTTAAGAGAAATTGCCGAGAGTGGTTTCGATCCAGAAAACAGTATTCCCTTGCTCTTGCTGCCATTCCATACGCAAGCAGTGGAGCGTTCCTTCAAATTGGTTACCGAGGACTCAGTAGGTGTCTGCGGAATACTACAATAATGCCGACTATTATGCGCACTTTGCATAAGCGAAAGTGATTATTAAAAATATAAAATAATTAACGTAGAATTAATCCCATGTGGGTTGTTCATATTGAAGAAGAAAAACAACAAAGGTCTTGTTCCCACAAAATTCTTTTTATTGCAACCGGTTTCGTGATCAATACATTACATCACATCATCAGGACACAAGACTACAAATAGGAAACATTTTTTTATGTAAAAAACTATAACAATCCAAATATTACATAAACTACGCGGCAATTGAACTCGAACACCTTGAATTTTCTATACTTTTTCAAAGTATGTAACTCAAAAACTAATAGATCGATTTTGCTCAAATTTTGACAAGTGTGTGATTGTTCCTTTGGCCTTTTTATTTTCAGTTAGCGATCCATTTTCACCTACTTGCTCCAAGATACAGGGTCAAGCAAATGTTCGTGTTTTTTGACAAAATTTTAAGAGACTCCCATGTTGCATGTAGAGGGGTTAGGTAGATATTCGATGTATAGTAAAGAAGAGTACCTTAGTACCTCGGGACGTTTTTGAGTTTTTGTAGATATCATGGCCCACTACAACGATAAAGATATTTTTCTGATTTTCTGAAAAATTGTGAAAAAATTCTGAAAAATTGTTTTGTGTAGGTATACAGCGGGGACCCCATATGATTATTTTTTAATTATACCGAGTGTTTATCTGATAAGCATTTACAATAAAATAATACATTAGCAGTAATTTTCTTGTTGTTTTTGTTCTTTTTCCTGAAGTTTATATTTACCGTATTATTTCTTTCCTTTTCTGTTTTGGGATTTATTACCACATTCCTTGAGATTCCTATCCAAAAAATTCGATTTATCTAAAAAATATTCAAATTAAATTTTTTTTAGATAAATCGAATTTTTTGGTTAGGAATCTCAAGGAATGTGGTAATAAATCCCAAAACAGAAAAGGAAAGAAATAATTTATGAAATGCCACAAATAACATTTAAACTACCGTATTATTATTGAGTTATATTGTTAAATTGTAAGATATTTTCACCTTGTATAATATTATTCTAAGTGTGTTCTAGAGTTCATATTTTTAATAATATTCGCGTAAATTAAGACCCATTAAAGTCATAAACATTACCTTAAAACTGTGTAGTTAACTGAATTGCATGATATTTATTTAATAATGTTGCCATATTTTGACATTTACGATAGATTATTAAAATTCTAACACTCGGTATAATTGAAAAATAATCATATGGGGTCTCCGTTGTAACACACAGTCGCCCTTATCGCGACGTGTATGTTTCTGAAAAATTTTATCGAAAATCAGAAAAATATCTTTATCGTTGTAGTGGGCCATGATATCTACAAAAATTCAAAAACGTCCCGAGGTACTAAGGTACTCTTCTTTACTATACATTGAATATCTACCTAACCTCTCCACATGCAAAATGGGAGTCTCTTAAAATTTTGTCAAAAAACACGAACATTTTCTGTACCTGTATCTTGGAGCAAGTAAGTAGGTGAAAATGGATCGCTAACTGAAAATAAAAATGCCAAAGGAATAATCACACATCTGTCAAAATTTGAGCAAAATCGATCTATTAGTTTTTGAGTTACATACTTTGAAAAACTATCCAAAATTCAAGGTGTTCGAGTTCAATTGCCGCGTAGTTTAGTTAAATTTAATTAAACAAGTAAAACTATTACGATAATATCAAATATTGTTTTTATATATAAAAAATATATGTTTGTAAATAAGATAAAAAAGTTATTAACAAAAGATACTAAAGAGATTAAAAACAAATGAAATTATGAATATATAATAAGTTAAAATAGAAAATATACTTACATTTCTATAAATACCAAAGGTTTGTCAATATTAGCATTAATGAAAAATTTGTCCAATTATTAAGAAAACTAATAAATATTATGTAAAAATACATGTACTTGAATTTATTTAATGTCATTAATTAATTTTAAATTAATCAACATTAAAAACACAAAAGACGATGTACGAGGACAACAGATTAAAATTTAAAATATAATAATGTCCTTAACACCGTACAAAAAGGAACTAAATGAAACAAATGTTCTAGAATATCGAAAAAAATTTTTTTTTTTATATAAACCTTTTTAACGACCTCTATAGGTACATATAGGAACGCAAGCATATATAGCAGATTAATAAAACGAAAACAACGTACAATCTTAATCGAAGTATGGATACTTATCAATAGATGGCGCAAGTTATGCACAACAGAAAACTGCAAATATCGAATAAGTAATTGAAGTCATATGATACCTATATTAGACAAAAAACAGATAAAATATTTAAAATGGATGACAAACACATGGGAATCCAAAACGCTAACACAAATCCTAGAACAAAACTGAGAAGGTAAGTAAAGATTGAAAATTTAACTGTGAACGACAAGACAGTTATATTCTCCTTTATCGACATAGTACCGGATGGCGAAATTTCAAGATACCTACTTAAAACTGGTAGATAAATTTGAGGCGAATCCAGTAATGCAAACTCGACGGTGTCTCACGCTCGGAAATAGGTGTACAAATCGTTCAATAATTTCCGGAAATTATCGGAAATTTTCAGAAATCAGGAAATTCTGGAGGGGATTAGGTTTATTTAGTGAAGACTTATACGGGGTGGGGATTGTGTTTGTTCTCGGTTTTAGTAGTGGCTAGTGCATCAAATTCGAGATCAAATTCATAAAAAAAATATAGTTAAGTAGGTATAAAGTGAAATATACAGGGTGTCTCAGAAAGTCTACGTCATAATTTGTAGGTGTATTAGAATACATATGTAGACATAAAAAAATAAGGTTATTTTGTTTAATAAATATGTGTCCTAAAATGCTTAATTTCTGAGTTACAGGGCGTTTAATTTTCATGAGAAAAAAATATGGTTGGCAGCAATGCAGCAAACGATTATAACGGGTTTTGCGACAGCGTTTACTGCCATTTGGTTTTTAGCCTACTACAACACTTATTTCACTGATTTGGTTACTAACAGCTAAATATGTGGAATTCTTGAAGCTAAATAACTTTAGAACGACGCATTTTATCAAAAATGTACAAGATAGCTTTGTTATGTGATATTTTCAAAAAAGAATCAGTGACGGACTTTTTTTATAAAAGGGGGCCGCAAACCACCGTTGTAAGCCATTGACTCAAGGGGTTGAACTGAAATTTTGGCGGCTAATATCTAGATCTTGAAAGTAGCACCTCTCATATAAAATTTGAAAAAAATCGGCTGATTATTTTGAGAGATATGGTCAATCATATATATTATGTATATATATTTTATTTATGAAAGTCAAACGCCCTGTAACTCCGAAACGAAGCATTTTAGGACTTATATTTATTAAACCCAATAACCTTGTTTCTTTATGTAGGTAGAATTCAGCTGCAAATTTTGACCTGGGCTTTCTGCTATTATATTTATCACTGTTGAACAAAATCTTAATAGATAAACATTATTTTTTTTTTACTTTTTAGTTCGGTTTCCCTTTAAAGCGTGTTTTTTTTTAGTTTTTTTAAACTATATTTTTCTTTATATATTTTAAGTAAAATTTTTTCCAAAATTTTTCGATTCAAAATTTTTATTTCAAAATTTCCTCAAAATTTTTGAAATCGATTTTTTTCCAAAATTTTTTAAATGAAATTTTTGTTTTATCCTGCTGGTCCTGAAGGACATTAGGACAAAATTATAAAATTATTGTATTGTCATCGATCCTTGATAAGTGTGCAAAGTTTCAGTTTAATCTGACGTTATGAAGTGGGTGAAAATCTCGTTGAAAGATTCCGTTACATACAAACAAACATACAAAAAAAAAACAAAAACATACACGTGAAACTAATAAAAGCGTGTTAAAAAGTAGGAAATTTAAAAGTTATTGATTGGCTTCCAATTTGTCAACGTAAGTTGATAACGAATTGCTTTTTAACTTTCCTAATCTAAATATACAATAATGCAGTGTTGCCAACACCGAAAATTTTATCAGAAATATACGATTCACCCATTTGACGCATTACATATTTAGGCAGTGGCACGACCAGCATTTTGGTTGTGTCAATTCTTAGAGTAGATTGATAGAGTAAAAATTAGCTAGGTAATTTTTTCCTCCGCTGTACTTCGTGATCCCTTTATAATTTTGGCATAGAAACCGCTAGGCATCAAATAATATGTTTGTTAAAACAATTTAAAAGTTTTTGTTTTTTTTTTTCAGTAAGTCGTCTAACAATTCCTGAATTTCAGAATCTAATTTTCGAAGTTTGAATTTTCGATTTTTTTTTCCAAAATTAGGTACAGATGTTTTAAAGAATTTTGGTAATTTGAGAAATTTTTCGGAAATTTCGGAAATTTTTTTGAAACAGCAAAAATATTTCTATTGTGTACTATTTCACTTGTAGGTACTTCTACTTAAGTATGTGTAACTAAAGACACTAACCTGCTAGATGGCCGTGATACACATGGGACGTGTCCACGTCGATTTGTCCTTCTGGTCCGTGCACCTCCAACGAATCACTGAACACACTAAGGTCCCTCTTCAGCCGTAGTCGAAAATCACGGCTATGGGCACGAAACGATAAATGAACGAAATTGTCTCTAACAACTGATCTCTTCGCTCGGGTGTGAGCTTTGTGAACGTCCGCTGTATCGTAATCGAGAGGCTCATAGTGACTTATGTACTCGTTCAAACGTTCAGCTGGAACAGAAAGAGAAAAAAATCATTAAGGCGTTACAGAGATAAATTCAGCGTTTGCACATATAGTAGAACCGGTTGAACTTAGGGGTAAATGGTCATTTGTGTATTAGCGTTTTAAGGATTTATTATTAAACCCAACTTCAAAATTTTCGTCAAAACGTCAAAATTTCGCTCCTACTGCCTCGAAAAACGCAGCGAGACCGTGCGATTTACGATGTAGTTCTAAGTTGGATTTTTTACAAGAATGGCGGCCCGGCGGAGATTTTTCGTTTGGAAATAGCGTTTAAAGATTTCGTGTGGAAAATCCTGGTCGATGGCTCTTCTACTAAGATGTACGAACATAATAACGTGACTATGACAAAATCAACAAGATAAAATAAAACAGTGTATTCGAGGAACTAAGAAATAGTAAAATATCAACTATATACATTAGTTGCTATTTTATTCCGAAGTGAAGTTTGGTCATTGACCCCTGCCAACAGAAGATATAAAATAAAATATACCTAATTAACGACGTTTTTAATTATTCAGAATTAAAGAGCTGTCATTAACCTTCCACAACTACAGGCAGAATAAATTAAAGAGTAATCATAAAAGCTGTAATGCGGAATTAAATTTAGCACAGGGTTGTTTTCTTCAACAGAGCACGAAAAAAACTTAATAGCCCTAGAAAGTCTATTCAGTTTATTTTGTGAATAATTCAATTTGCGAAAGCGAAAAACTTAGTCATCATTAAAAAAATAATGCGATGGCAAAAAGTGTTACTAATACTATATAATTTAGAAGTTTGTATAAAAAGTTAATTTACTTTATTTATTATATTTAAAACCTGTTGAAAATATTTGGATCGTACAGGTTGATTGATGACTACGAATTTGAACAACAAAAATTAATATTAAAACATAATTTCATAAAATTCAATCTTTTATCAAATTTATTCATTGTGTATTAATAATGACATGTAACCGAGTTCAAAAATAATGAACATGAAGGTTATTTAATGGCCATTTACCTTTCGTTACACTTAGCTCAGATTGGCATTGTACTGAACTAATAAATAAGGCTACGGAACAGGTCTCATACATTCACCCTTATGCAGACTTGAACCCGGAAAATTGGCGAATATGTCAATACGCGGGGTTACAGGTTCAAACAGACGGCTTTGCAGAAGTAAGGATTGGTATTTATGTTCTTGAAACGAAGAAGTCATAAAAAACGATTTAGCATAGGTAGGGTCTATTTTTGTAATACGTATCTGTCTTTTGATGCAGGTATTATGATCGAGATTATAATGATGATAGTGTCAATTTGGAAATAACGACACAATTAACAATTTTTCTAAATAAAACACAATATAGCAAGTAGTCCTACTAACTTATTCAAAAACCCTCCTTATAATTGGAAATCAGTTCGCTAGGTCTTACCATTGAATAATTGAGAAATTTTATGATTTTGATTTACTTTAATGTTGTACTAATTTATAGCTGTTTTAAAGATTCTTCTTTTGAAAATTATACCTATATCTATTATAATATTTTTCCCATAATGTTTTCGAATTGAATATCAATATCTTCATCAACATCGTTTTGAACATCTTCCGTAAAAACTAAGTATCTGTCCTTCACTTGGTACTCTCAAGAGATCATTAATGCATATGTTGAACAAGATATGTCCCAGGACTGTACCCTGTGGCACACGGTATTAATTGTGGTAGTCTTAGGATATCATCTAATTCAACAAACTGTTCTCGATTTGAGAGAGGGCTTTTTAGCAGGTCCAGTGCTTTGGCTCCAAGATCTAGATTTTCAAGTTTTGCCAAGCCAATAATTATGCATATAATTGTATCACTAATATCAATTTCATTATGGTAAGAAATATAATTGAATTTTGTGTGAAATAGCTAGATTTAAATTCAAATTACATTTCCGACAAAATGTTATATTTATTCAAATAACTAACAATCCACTTTAAAATGTTTCCAATATTTGAAATGACGCATATATGTAGCTCGCAACATTTGTGTTCTTTCCATTTTTAAATAAAGGTTTTTTATGACTCTAATTTTAAAAGCAGATGGGCAAATACCAGATTTATAACTTTATATATTAAATATGTCAGTGATACCTACTAAAATAACATCAACAATTACTGTTACAGTTTCCGCTGTTAACCCATATTTGCCGGGGACTATGCCTGATTTTAGTGACATTTTTGTTCTATCTTCTAATTTCTTTTTTATCGGTGACAGGCAGGAAAATTGTATTTTTATTATTCTAAAACTTTGTCCGGTTTTATTATACAGGGTGGTCCGGTTTCCACGGCGGAAACGATAGAATATCGAAAAATAATAGAGTTTGCTTTATAAACATTGCTTCTAAAACGCACCGTGTTTGAGATACAGGGTGTTGAAGTTTTTATTATTTTATATAAGGCAAACTCATATTATTTCTCGATGTTCTATGAACTGAAGTTTCCGGATCATCCTGCATTGTTATATTATTTGCCAGTTTTTCTCCTAGTTATTATTTAAGATTAGGAATGAGTATCGAGCCGGTTATCTCTTATGAGGTTAGAGCAGCAGTAAATAATTTAAAAAATTCAAAGTGCACTAATATATATGTATATATATATATAGTATAAATAGTTTAATTCTTAAAGAGACCATTGACATAATTATACACCCATTTACGATTCTTATCAACTTCTGCATTAGTGAAGGACACTTCCCATTTCGATCATCCCAATTTTTGGAAAAGGCATTGAAATCATTCTCAAAGCAAGGCTCATAAATTACTTAGACAAAAATAAGATTTTAAATTGTTGTCAATTTGGTTTCAGGAATAAGTGCTCCACCACTATGACAGTTTTTAAAATAGTGTGTGATATAGTCGAGGGCCTTGAGAGGGGTGAACATGTGGCCATTAGCTTGTGTGACCTCTCCAAGGCTTTCGACTGTGTCTCACATGAAACTCTTCTCAAAAAAATTAGTTTTTATGGCATTAGAGGTTTACCATTAAATCTTTTTTATTCTTATCTTAATAACAGACAACAGTGTGTATCTATTGATAATTTCGTTTCAGATCTTTCTCCAGTGAAACATGGGGTGCCCCAAGGCTCTGTCTTGGGGCCCCAATTTTTCATATTATATATGATCGATTTCTTCCACTTTATGCTACCTAAAAAATGCATCGATGTTAATTCCAATATTAATGACTTATATGATGATAGTACGGTTTCTATAAAACAAGCAGGTACCTGGTTCTCTTCAAATAATTTAAAATTGAATGAAGATAAAACACAAAAGCTTGTATTTTCAACAAATAATTCACTGGTTAAAGGTAACTGTATTAAAATTCTTGGTGTGATCTTAGATGACATTCTTAGTTGGATTAATCATGTTGAACAACTGTCACATAGATTATCCAGTTCTATATTTATGTTACGTAGACTAAAAAATCAACTTTGTTTTCAAACTTTAAAAACATGTTATTTTTCATTTTTTCACTCACACATTAGTTACGCCATTCTCCTATGGGGTGGCTCATCGCATGCAATAAAAATCTTTCGTATACAGAAGAGAGCAGTTAGGTTACTTACTAATGCTGGCTGGAGGGATCACTGTTCACCAATATTTAAATTACTTGGTATAATGCCGGTTCCTTCACTTTACACTTATTTGACCTTACTAGAAACACAAGAATATAAACTCTTTTTTTCCACTAACTCCGATTTCCACGCTTATGGTACTAGATCTGCTAATCAACTCAGACAGCCACGTTTTAGATTAACTAAATCACAAAAAAATTCATTGAACCTTCAGTTATATAATCATATTCCCATTGACATCAAATTACTAAATTTTAATAGTTTTAAGCACAGAATTAGAGACCACATGTTAAAGCACTGCTTTTATTCAATAGAAGAATTTTTAAATACACAAATCTGCACTACTGTAACTGAGACTGTAACAATTTAATTCAGTTTGCCGTAATTGTTTTGTTTTATTTGTTATGCACCAGACTGCGAATTGTGGTATAGACTTGCCTCATCTTATCATCTAAGATTTTTTGTGATATTTACATCTATTTTTTTTTCATTGTAAGCATAATGTTTAAATTTTAGTTTTTCCTCATGTTAACTTGTTTCATACATTTCTTTTTGTACTATTGACCTGCCAAAAACATTTTGGATCTTGGTTAAATAAAATCTATGTCTATGTCTTCGTACGAGGAAAGACGAAAGGTGAAAGAACGTTTCCTGAAAATTTCATTTCTTAATTCGTATAATTAAAAAACGTCGAGATTTTTTAAAATTGGGCAGTTTAAATCTTATACAAGCATTGTATGAGCACAAAGAGGAAGGTTTTCAGTAAATTTTGTTTCTTAATACGTGTTACTATTTTTCAAATTTGAGCATTTTCGAGTTGACTTTCTTTAAAAAAATACGCCGAGTCCTTGGCCGGTAATAACTTCTTTATTTTTCAAGATTAAGAATTGGTGTAAGTACGAGAGGAAAAACGAATGTTGAGAGAATTGTTTCCTGAATATAATTTCTAAATGCTTATAATTTATAAATAAAAATGTTACGATTTTTAAAAGTTGGACAGTTTAATTTTCTTTTAAATATGCTGCCATAAATGTGTAAATATTAAAAATTTGGCCATTTTATCAGTGCTCCATTTTCAAATGTAATCAATTTAATATTGGAGTTATTTTTGTTATTCACACACTGCCATACTCTTTTTAAAGTATTTTTGTTTTTATTTAGGTAGTTAAGATTTGAAATAATTGTATTATTTATTAGGAGAGTAAGTGTATTTTTATAGTTTTTATATTCTGTCTGTAGTTCTAAATTATTGGGATTTCTGCATACCTTTTTAATAAAGTGGTGCTTTTTTATTTATCTTCTTCTTCTTATAATTGAATATTTTAATCTAACCTTTTCGTATTAATTATTGTTTATATAATTAGAAATTGTATTAACAAGCATGTTTGTTACCTCCTTTACAGGAGGTTTATAAAATTCAGTCTAATTTTTGTTGGAAAAGCATTTCTTTATTTTTTTTTAAACTAATGGATATATATTTTTTTTAAATATAATATACCTACTTATTGGAAAACAATGTAAAACGCCAAAAAAAAAAAAACTTAATATGCGTATCCAGAGAATACGCAAATTAATTCGTCATCTTCTGAAACATTGTAGTCTAGTGCCGATGCCGAACCGGTTTTCAGAGGCCAAAAATCGACAAAATTCTTAGCAGTATATGAATGGTCAGAAAATTTAGGATTAATGTTATAAATGGGGAAAAATCGATTGGACCCCAACAAATAACCAGAAGTAGGGTGGGGGGTGGAAAAAGGGGTGTTTTTAGGGGTGAAACGTGTTTCTTAACAATTTGCGACAAAACTAGGCCTCCTATCGCAATAGTTAAATGCAAAAGTTGTAAATAATTCAAAGATCTAAACTTTTATTTCAACCATTTTTCAACCTCAAAACTATTGAGAAAAACGCGGTAAACACCAATTTTTTTATTTTTTGTTTTTATCTCCCACAAAATGATACGATTTTAATGAAATTTGGTGCAAATGTACATTTTTGTGTCTCAAATAAGCTGTAAATTTTTTGAAGCGAAATATTTATTTTTTGATTTTATTGCGTTTGCATTTTTGTGGGAGATAAAAATCAAAGATCAAAAAATTGGTCTTTGGTGTTTTTCTCAACAGTTTTGAAGTTATGTTGAAAAATCGTTGAAATAAAAGTTATAGATCTTTCTATCATCTACAACTATTGCAATTAACTTTTTCGATAGGAGGTCTAATTTTGCAGGAAATCGTAAAAAACACGTTTCACCCCTAAAAACACCCCTCTCCTTCCCCCACCCCACCTCTGGTTCATTGTTGGGGACCAATCGATATTTCCCTATTTAAATACCTACCAATAATCCTAACGCATCCATATACTGCTAAGAATTTTTTTTTGAAAAAAAAATTATTGGCACTGGAGTATTGACTAAACCTCTCTGTTTCAAACTTCTACAAATTATGTTAAAATAGCGATTAACGTAGTAAGGAATCACTATCTGTATTATCCTGTTACGTTTCCAACTTTCAGGACATATAGTTCTGAACTTAAATTCTTGGCAACATTCAGTAGGCAATACAATCAGCATGACCGAACCATTTGGATCTGTTTAGGGAATACTATTTCGTGAGCTTTGTAACGGTATATATAAATCCCTTTTAGGAACTTCTTGTACATAAACCCAGTTACTTGTTGACAATGCTTATGCATAAAGAACTAAGAGTCCATTTATGCAATAATATTTCGCTAACCAAATACGTTTATTAAGAAAAAGCTTAATTCTATTAAGATAAAAGTAAAATGAATGCTCCCGAATTCTTTACCTTCTCCTGCGCTTTACTGAACTACTTCGAATTCCTTGACCTACTTTAAGTGCTCCAGGTCTTCCAGTCTAATGGAAACCCCTATTACATTACTAAAAGGCAGGAAAACTGACCGTATTTACTAAATTTATAACTGATTTTCTTTATAAAGATATTTATTTGAGCACTTCATTCATCTCAATCAATGAAATTCTTTTACAAGAATCTCTTTTGATCTATTTATTTAGTACGGTTGGGCAAATCCATACAATGAAAATGGTAACCTTGTTAATGAGTGTATGCTCGTTATGTTCTCGAATTTGCAATGACCTTTTTTTTATTTTCAAAAAATATTTTGTAATATTAGTAGGTAATATTATAAAATATATGAAATCAGTAATTTTGTTTTATTGCAAATTTAAGGGGCAATATTTCCAGATTAGAAAAAGTTCCTGAAGGCATTCAATCGTATTTTTCTTGAAAATTATACAACTACATCATTTAATTACATGCCTGAGTTGACGATAAAAGGGCGCTTCAGACAAATAAAAGTTGGTCTCATTTCCGGTTACACCAAAAGTTGAGTTTGATCTTTCCGTTAGATTTATATCATCGGAAGGACATAGGATTGCGAAAACTTCTTTAATATCTCGTTAATCCAAAAGTTACTTAAACGGTATGGTTTTACGAGCAAGTTGAATTAATACCTTGCAAAAATAGAAATTTGTTTTAAAGATATCTATTGCACACGCATAAATTAAATCAAGAATTTATGTACACATCTAAATTACAACTGTGTCACAATGCATATATAATTTTCACAATTTTATGTGTACCGTGACGTTTACTTGGGTATACTATAAAACATAATAAGATTTCTCTAAATTGTTGAATGTTATTGTATCCATTAAAATTATTATAATACCTCGACTTAGTTGGAACGATATTTGCGTTTCACTTGAAATAATTTCGCTGTAAGCTTCCTTGATATAATTGAAAACTCTTAATTTCTGGAATTCTCTTGTCCCCATTTCAAGATGAAACATTACATTCAGACTTAAACAACGCAAGTTAATTTAAATATCAACCCTAAGAAAATTAATGCACATCGTTTTTACCGTGAATAGTTTTATGTAAAATAAAAATATTTGTCTAAGGTCATTTATCACGCCGTTTTATATTCAAAGTGTTTAGCTAGAGCTCTATAAACATAGCATGCAATTTCTATTTACTTTATGTTCATAAAATACGTGTACTTAGTCGTGAAAACTGTCGTTGATATTTTTACAGAAATAAATATTTTACAACTTAAAAGCAGACATGGTTTGCTAGAATTTACTTTTCTATAAAATAAGTCGTTACTGAAATATTCCTTTATCTTCTCGCGGTGTCAATTTTTGATATGATATTTCCTGTTGAGTTATGTATAGTGTTGTCGTTACAGTTAGACATTTGGCTATTTTAAAAATCAAAAGTTATTTATTACTAATGTTGCATGGACTGAAAAATTCATGTCAATTCAAATTCTATAGTACCTACACCTTTGTTATCTACGCTTGAGCTGTGATATTTAGGATAATCTCTTCTGACACAAGCAGGCATTACTGGCTATAATAGTATCTAATATCTGCCTGCAAACAAGTTTATAGTTTTCAATTATAGTGAGAGAATTGCTACTTTACTTTTACTATTACTATAAAATACGTTTTAGTTTTATTAACAAAATCTAAATACGACCTAGTTTATATAAGGATTTCACTGATGCATTTACTGAATAATACTGGCTTAGTATAAAATCAAGTCAAACAAATAACCTTTAATGCGTGTTATTTTTAGTCATTGAAAAAAAACTACAACGAAAGGCCAGCCAAGCTACTAGATTAATTGATTTTTAACTCACTTTAACATACTGTAACAAAATGGCATTTTTTGTTAAGGAATTTGGAAATAGTATCTATATTTAGCGATTTTTTTTTATTTTCTGGACACTAAAAAATATATATTTTTTTAAATTTAAACATTATTAATCATTCGTTCTTTATCGTCATCAACGATTTTTGTTTACTTTTGAATTTCCTCAGTATTATTTTTGAAAAGAATCTTTTTAATTTTTTTATAAATCCATAGGTGAAAAGTTTATTCAAAACTTATCCTGGCAAGATCCTTGAACCGAGGAACAAAACAAATCAACCCTTCTATAACTGCACAATTTCCCAATATTTTTCCCATATTCAAAATCAATTTATGTTAAGTATATAAAAAAAACATTTTCTCAATCACGTATTTCAGTGTAACCCTCACTTTGTGTTTTATTTTACGTTAACCTAGCGCAAAAATTGCAAAATTGGGATAGATACGAAAATTAAAAACAATTTCATTTTATGCCGTTAAATTTAAAATTTCATTTCATAAATAAATGTATAAATTAATTTATTTTTAATTTAAGAAATCTACAATTCCAAACTAAATTCTCACATCAACTTTCCAATAATATAAATCAAAGGTAACTATTTTAGTGATAGGGGAAATTATTGTAAAATAGAATTATTTTAATTTTATTGATGGTTTTTTCTTTCTATGCCCCACTTTGTATGCCAAATATTTTTGTGATGTTTTATGGGGAATTTTTTTTCATAAAGATCTGATTATTTTAAATTGTTGAAAAGGTAGGTGGTATAAATTTAGTAATATTTATTGCACGTTAGTTTAAAGAATAGTTTTCGAATACCATGTCTTTAGTATTTATTTTATTTAGGAGGTATAGTAATTTAAGTTAATTTTAGAATTTATTTACTAGTTTATTTTAATTGTGACCTTTTTTGACTTGGTTCACCCGTACTACTGATGCAAAATACTAATAGCGCCTTATGCACAGCGACCAGCCTTGATAAACGACCGTGAGTACTTCACGAAGCGAATAACTTACTTTCAGGTTTTCTGTAATTCCTGTTCAGGGTATCTTTGGGGTCTTTTAGTGGAGGAAACTTACCTTTCGTATTCTTTAGCTTATGTAATTTTTATTAATAAATGAAAATTATGTTCTCAACAGGTTTTGTTTTATTTTCTAGTGATTTTCCTCTGTTTTTTTTTGTCTTTATCACAATTTTCTTATTTATTTTCAGGAACGACTTCAATTACGTGACGCCTCTTTTGAGCTGGTTTTTCAACAACTTTCTTTTTTGTTCCCGTCTCCATGGTGATCCTGAATTATTTTTTGTTTTGAGGATACTAGATGCCAAACTGTCATTTTGGGTATGTAATTTTTGAAATATTTTTCTTATATGTAATCATGTTGTGGAAATCATATCATTTTTTTGAACTCTAGGTCTCATAACCGATCTATACATATCCAATATGTCATATTTCGATAAAACACAAATTCACTTGCCGTTCTTGGCTACGATGGAGCACTACATTTTTAAATTTCACTTCACTATACCTTTCTACAGTTTTAATTTACAATGTGTCTATCCTTGTGGCATAGACGATCAGTTTTACATAAAATTAAGTCTTAATTAACATCAAGTATTAATGCTACGTTTTTCTACGTTAGACTTTTCGCTAGATAAAATTACAGCTTTGCTCAATCTTTATAAATCACTGCTTGTTTGACACTAGTGAATTATTGACTTGTTTAATATTACCTTTCTGCTGGTTAATGTTATTTTATTTATCAATTTTGTGGTTTTGATTTACTGTTTTAGGTGGTACAAGCCACATCTGGTGAATCGTCTTACTGCTAACCCCTAACAGGTGTTTCTGCAACGAAGATGAGTTTCCTCGGAGTGGTATCCTTTAAAGCTATATGTTTAAACCTTTTTTTATTTAAAGTAAGTTATTTGCTGCTTTTATTCAGAGTGAAGTTCTATATGAACAATTTTTTTTTATTTTTTTTATTTTTCTTTCAAAGCATTGAATTTAATTTTATTATTAAAATACATGAGACTATTAAGTAATAAATTAATTAAAAGGCAAAACCTTTCGCTTTAAAATAAATTTTTAAAATTTTTATTTAACTTACTAAATATTACTGTTTACCTTTTCTCCCAAAGCTTAACAGCCGACCGGCTGGATATACCTTCTATTTAACTACGATGTACTAACTTTGTAATTGCATTACTTAATTGAAAACTAATGCAGTTAAAAAATACTTAGAGACTTTTTTTCATAAATTTCTTTATCTTTCATTTGGTCAGATATACCAGGTGACAAGGAAATCATTGTACAGGGATATCCAACGAAAATGACCACCCCTAATAACTTCTCTATTTTTGATGCTATATAAAAAAATTTTCTATAGAAGTTGTAGGGTTTATTGAAAGCATTTAAAATATGTATTCAGAAAAATAAATGAAAGTCGTTTAGAGGAGATATGGTTTTAACTTGCATTTATTCAAATGGACCACCCCATGTTTTTTGCATTTTTGAAATCAAGCCGTTTTGAGTTATTTACAGGGTCTTAAAAAAAAAGTCGAAAGGTCACGAACGAAGAGGGATATGAAAAATTTGAGAAATTTGAGAAATTAGTTTTTTCCTTATAAACAAGTGACCAAAAAAATGCTAACCAAACAAATTTAAAAAATTTTTTGTGGAAACCCGGTACTTCGAAACTTTGGTTAAAAAACCATACTTTTCTATTACCCCCTATAGACAGTAGTAAGATGTTTGAAACCAAAAAGATCCGAATAAACAGGCTTGTTCAGAATTAAATTATCTTTTAAATTCTGCAAACCGCCCATCCATATCTTTATCCGTTCGCAACATATTTGACTTCAAAGTTAACCTAAAAATTCGCTTACTCCGCTTCAATTGTCCAGCAGTTTAGTTGTTAGTGAAACATATCTTTGAATATTTTAGTTATTATTTCTTATTTTATCTAACGGCTTTCATCCCAATGAAGTAAACAATTCATATTTATAATATTGGAAAATTAATGTAAATAAAAAATATTATACCAATTAATTTTTTTCTTGCTCGTGTGTAATTTTCAATAATTCATTTCAATAATGTTGTTAGTTGTGGTAGGAATACTAACCATGACGTGAAACGACGAATATTTGGCGTTGATTTTCACATATCAGTTGACTGTCACTCTGCTTCAAATATCATGTGAATATCAAGAAGACAATATGCATAATTACTTGTGAAATTCCATGCTGGTAGTTAAATCGGCCCAATTTACTCGGTAACCAACTGATGGCAATGTTTTTTTTAAATTTAATACGAGTAATAGGAGTGCCTGTTCTTTTTTTGAAAATTATAGTTTTAAAATTTCTTTTATACTTATTTAAAATAATTTGTATTTTGTAAATTTAATTGATGTGCCCTACATTCTAACACAGAAACATATATTTTGGGACATTACATAATACGCTACCAACTAAACGATACTATTTTCATTTAAAATGTACACTATCCCGTACAGGGTGCTATTACACGTAATTTTATCTCTGGTAATTCGTTATGACCTGATAGAACATAAATCTTCAGTCTCGAGTGCCGTATTTTATGCCTTACAATTTGTACCGTAAAATTTTGATAGCAAATAGAAGATGTGGTTTCTTTCTGGTAATAATAGTAATTTGTAATGTTAAAATCACGGAACTCTTGAAAGGAATTATCCCCGATTAGTTTTTCGTCCACGCTCTTTTTCCTCATGCAGGGTACATACGGCTATTTGTTAAATACATTTGACTCCAAGTCGAATTTAACAAAAATTATTCTATTTTGGTTTTGTGCATTATAAGTATGTAAAAATAATATAGATAGTTATTTATGATAGAATATTTAAATCGACATAACTCTGAATAAAGCTTTTTTATGAGAGATGCTCTTTTGAACCGTCTTGCAACATTTTTTTACCCAAGAAACTGACCAAAGACAGTTAATTTTCTAAGACGGTTGCGGAAAAATTATAAATGACTTGTTGTTTGCCGTTCCACTATTCACACCATAATATACAGTATGTCCGGCGATGTGGTAGACAAGAGAATAAACGGACCAAAAATTTAATTTTTCGAGGAAGTCATTCTTTATAAAAAAAAATTCTTGCTGAAAAAATACGATTGTCGCTGAAAAAAAATTAAAATTGTATACAGGGTGTCCAAAAAGTTAAAAATTCAAATTTTTTACAAGAGTAAAGTAGATACCCTAATTCTAAAATTTTTAGCAAAATGATATTTAAGAAAATTGTTTGCTCCATTGTTAACATTGTAAACTAACAAAATCTTTAAAAGTTAAAGCAAAAAAATTGTTGGAAAAAATTATTTTAAAATTATTTAAAGCAAAAAAATTATTGCTATCCAAACTTAATAAAAACCAATATCTTAGAAGATGTGATGATTTGAAACAATTTTCTTAAATATCATTTTGCTAAAAACTTTAGAATTAGGGTAGTTTACTCTTGTAAAAAATTTTAATTCTTAACTTTTTGGACACCCTATACAATTTTTATTTTTTTTCATCGACAATTGTATTTTTTCAGCAAGCAATTTTTTTTTATAAAGAATGACTTTTCCTCGAAAAATGAAATTTTTGGTCCCTTTGTCCTCTTGTCTACCACATCGCCGGACATACTGTATAAGAATTTTCCTAAGAGTCTGGCAATTTAATGACTTAAGTTCTAACTGCTGTAATGATTAAATTTCATATGCAACTAAATTTGTATACTTAAAATGAAATGCCAGTATGGAAAGTAATTCCTAATGAATGGGATGACAGATATAAGTAATTAGACCATCGTGACATTGCATGTTAAAAATGTTTATAGTGTCGCTAATTATTAACTGCATTAACTATCGGCAGCTCTCGAAGGAAAAATTTGACCTACAAAATTGATTCGTGAATTAGTAATAATACTTATATCTAAGGAATTGCTTTCAATTTGCTGACAATGTCGATTACCCACTTATGCTTTCGTTAAACATTAAACTATTTTAAATTATTGGCTGTTATTTATATACCGAGTTATATACCTTATATACGCAACAGATGTTGCCAATTGAGTGTAATGACAAATAATTGTTCCTATACTATCTGGTGAAAACGAGTCCGCGTCCCGCCGAAGATAAGATAGTTGAAGAGTAGGTAAGTGTGTCGTATTATTATAATAAACTAGACCAATTAGACGAAACACAAAACAAACAAAATGGTTAGGATGAAATCAAGAAAATGTTCACATTTTTTCCAAACCCTAGAATAATACACTCACTGACATAATTATAGTATATTATGATTTGCTGAAAAACTTTTTCCCATAATTACCACCCTGTGTATTTCAAGTATAGACAAATATGTTAAAGTAGAAAATTATTTTTATATATTTCGAATATAAAGGAGAGTAATATACTTTTTAATGAATAATATTAACGAAGAAAGAAGGAATTTGCGTCACTCCTTGGTGGTGACCACTATATTTTAAACAGTTTGTTGCTTCAATTACAACAATATCTTTCACGTCTTCCTACTTTATATTTATCAATGGTTATGCTACAAAAAGTGCAATTCTATTTTCTCATGGGTTTCATTTTTATTTCCTCAGCAAGTGGACACATTTCACGGACTTATACAGGGTGTCCCTAAACTACGTTCGGAAAATTCGGGAGGTGATTGCATGCGCGAAAATATGAAGAAATGTTCCTATTGACATGGGTCCGCAAATGGCTCCTAAGGGAGCTACGGCCCCCTGAAGTTGGCGCCCCAAATATGTTTTTTTTTAAATATCTCAGGAACTCTTTGAGCTACTGACATAAAATTTGGCATGCTTTTTAATAAAATATTTTCAAAGCGTTAATCATTTGTCATGTTTCGAGGAAGCCTAGCTAAAAATGTACCTTCACGTAAGTTAAACACCGTTTTACATAATCCCATTTTTCTCGAAAACGGTGCGTCCTACGACTCTCCAACAAGGGGATCTTTCTTACGTAAAATTGTCCAGGAAATTCATTTCCGATATCAAAAATGCAAGAAAATCACAAACAAAAAAATTGGTGGGAAAAATATAGGAGCCCCCTCCAGTTTAGTACGCCTCTGGTTAATATTTTCTATTGTTGATAATGCAGATTCATAACCCTTACTAACAGTAGATAGCATGCCAAATTTTATGTCAGTAGCTCAAAGAGTTCCTGAGATATTTAAAAAAAAACATATTTGGGGCGCCAACTTCAGGGGGCCGTAGCTCCCTTAGGAGCCATTTGCGGACCCATGTCCATAGGAACATTTCTTCATATTTTCGCGCATGCAATCACCTTCCGAATTTTCCTAACGTAGTTTAGGGACACCCTGTATATTCATTTTGTAAATATCTATTGCATTATCATTATATGATAGCAAAACATAAACACGGTACCTATGCATAAACATAATAATTGTAAAATAGTAATTACACATTGGTAAATAGTGAATTTCAGTTGGCTGATTGGTATGTTGTGGTTCGGATAACAAAGCTAATCAAATTACTTTATAAACAATGAATGCGGTAAATTAATTCGGCATAAGCTTCATATGCATAATTTGGTTGGGCAAATTAACAATTTTGTTTCACGTAATTAACTGGAAAATAAAAACCTCCCCCAAATACGTTTTATTTTTTTAACCATTAGCAGAGTAAGTGAATGAGCGTTTTATGCCCTATAACTTTTAAGTGACGGTCTGGTCTGCTCAGGATCGCTTTCTTCTAAAATCTGGGAAGGTTTAATTTTATAAGGCCTGTAATTTTCAACTGCCACCCAGTGCTATAATTCTCTATTATATATGGTGCGTATTGCGAAATTTTTACCACCATTTAACAAAAATATGTAAAGAAAAAATAAAAACATAACATGGGAGAAGAAATTATTTTATAATTTCCAACTGCATGCTTCATAAGGTGGCAATTGCGAAACTTCCATACGATCGCTTAACACCCCTTTTAGCACCTTCTAACTTCACACCAGCTACTCCCAAAATCATTGTTGGAAATCTTGACACTTAAGATTTTTAATTTACGAGACAACTTATTTATTGAACTGGACGTTGAAGAAGTAGTAGAAAATAACCCTTCTATAACAATTTGTGGTAGTTCTTATTTTCTTCGAAGTTAATATATTTTATTCCATCTTTAGCTAATTATACCTCAGCTATTAGGAATTGAATTATTGTGGGAGACTAGATGCAACTTCCACATGTTTCAGTGGGTTTGAAAATTACCTTAAAGTTGTATGTTGCTGTCAGTTAACGGCCAATCTGTTGTTTATCCTATTTAAAATAAGAACTTACACCCTTGCTGTTGGCAGGTTTCATACTTAGTTAATTTTCTTGTACCTATTTGTGGTGCAATCTTTTTTTATTTCTAATGATCTGAAAATTAGTTTTTTAAAAGGATTTTTGGAAATATGTAATAAATAAAAGAGTTAGGGGTAACATACTGAGAGCCACCCCCAAAAACTACCCCTTAAGAAGAAAAGATGGTTTGATTGATACTATGTAAACTGGTGTCCAGACGGCTTATATGTAAGTTTAAAATATTAATTTAATATTTTGAGGCGGTCGGAAGATATTGCAGAAAAACTGATATTTTTGGAAATAAATTTATAGAAAGGAGTAGGTGTACCTTTATTTTTGGAAGTACTATCAGCCACAGAAATATCGGGAGGCAATTTTGGACCACCGTGTATATTTCGTCGTTAAATAATTTTTCTTAATTTCAAAATAATCAGGATAGAACCTTTTATTTCTAAAATCATACTTGAAATAAACATAAATCCGATTAGGTTGATATAATAAAATTGTGTTATGCCAGTATTTTATATTAACACAGAAAGTTATTACATTTATAAATAATTAAAAGCGCTATATTGATGCAAAATATTACACTAATTAACATGGCTCTGGTTGTGCAAAGTTGGTTCTAAATTATAAAATTGTTAACAATTTTGTTAAAACAATTAGCGCCTTTGTTTCCTCTGATTATTGGAGGATGTTGTTAAAATTAGCACCTCCGTTTTTCACATATTTGGATGGTGCTAAGCAATGGTAAAGGCAAAAAAAATAAAACCGGTGCGTGGTGCCAAGTTAGTTCACATACCTACCTCTTTTTTTTTTTCGATGTTTTTCAAATCGTGTATGTTACATCGAGTCGTTCAGAGCATTGCTTTAATGAAATTCTTATGCTTCCTTGGGACGGGTATATATTTTATTTTCTTCACTCCTTGATTTAGTTACTTTAAATAATGTACCATAATTTTTAAAGCTTTTGTACAGATTACGAAAGTAGGTATGTAGAATGAGAACACTTCCGATTTGCAAATCGTGTCCTCTGCCTTTTCTTTTGAAACTCTTGCAACCTGGTTAAATTTAATAAATAATTCCATCATACCAGATTTTCTTCCACAGTAAATAACATTTTCACTTTAATTGGAGCATTAATTTCACACTTTACCAACAAGGTGTTCCACTTAACATATCAGTTCAACAATAAAAAGTCATGGTAATATTTAAATATTAATTTCAAATATTTCAAAATTAGATTTTGTTAAATTTTTTCTAAAAATAAATCAGATTGTTCTCTTGTTGGTACAAAATAATTTTTTTAATTGAAACGAGAAATGTATAAACACGTTTAGATCTAATCTAGAAATTGAATTTAAATATATCTTAGTAGTTTCTTTTTGTAATTATTTATAATTTTTGAAAATAAATATACATATTTTATACTGTCTGTTTAAACCGTGACATGTGGTATGAATAAGGTGATTCCTATAACATTCACACCTTTCTTCTTTCGTAAAGTAACAAGATTTTTTCTAATTTTAAACATCTAAAAATAAAATTCTTTATCTTATCGTTATACAGGGTGGGGCAATAGTGCGTCGGACCTCGATATCTCGAGTTCTACGATAGCTAGAAATTTTTTAAAAAATTGTAAACTAGATAAAAAAGTGTATAACTAGAAATTATTTTCGAACATACAGGGCGAGCCAAGACGAAATTACAGCACCAAGTGCTTTTTTTTTAAATGGAATGCTATGTATATCATCGGTACATTTTTTGAAGCCTCTTTCTAGGCTCTATTCATTCCTATATTAGCATTGAATATCTCCCAACCACTTGGATGTAATGAATTTTTTTGTTGAAATAATGCAATCTGCAGATGGATATTAAAAAAATCACCAAAGTCACAATTATGGGTTTTAAGAAAAACTTATGTGAATACTAGTTACGGGACATCTAATTAATGTTTTTGAATCATTTTCATTTCCTAAAACTGTACAGAGTGGCCAAAAATTATTTTTCAATTAAGAACTTTTTAAATTGAATTTTCTCAATTTTTGAAATAGAACATCCTGTATATTTTTCAACGATGTGATGTAGAAATGAAAAACGAACATTTTTTGTAAGTATCTACTTCCCTATGGCTAATTGCAATCAATTTCGTGTTATTGAGCAATAATTACAAATTTCAAAAATAAACTTAAAAAAGAGGTTTCTTCAAATGTTCCACAGTTGCCCATTTTCATTGACCACATCTCTATGCGCTTTTGAAATGAGGTTCCCACTGTTTCTAAAAATGCCGGTGTGATAGATCTAAAGGCAGTTATTATTCTTTCCTTCATATTTTGTACTGTTGTTGGTGAGTGTAATTTTTTCTACTGAGTTATTTGAAGAAACCTCTTTTTTAAGTTTATTTTTGAAATTTGTTATTTTATTGCTTAATAAAACGAAATTGGTTGCAATTAGCCATAGAGAAGTACTTACAAAAAATTTTCGTTTTTCATTTCTACATCACATCGTTGAAAAATATACAGGGTGTTCCATTTGAAAAACATTGCTGTGATTTTTCCCATTTTTATTTGACTTTTAATTGTTATTTTTTTTTTGTTGAAATTTTCGAAATCCTTGTGACATATCGTTGGATCGGGCATCGAGAGACGGATCGAACACAAATATTTTGCCACGTTTTAAACTACGCCTATTCTTACAAACTCCGAAAAACGAAAAATTTTGGAAGTTATATAATTTTTCCACCATATTTCGATGGGACAAAATGAAATAAGTTGCTCAACTTGCCTCCCAATGTTCCATTATGTTGGGGGTGACTTTTTTAACGCCGCAACAGACTAACCGTGTGACATATCGTTACACCAGGCATCGAGAGAAGAATAAAAACACATATATTTTCACCCCTCCTCTTGTAAATTGCAAAAACCGACTTTCAAGTTACGGTTATTGGCTATATTTCGACGGGACACGATATTATGTATCTTGGGGGGTTGTATGAGGGTGACTTTTTTTAACGGCGCGACAAACACGAGGAATCGAACACATACAGTATTTTTCGAATTACATGAAGTAAAATTATCTTTCCAGACAGTGAGCCAAAATACTTCTGAAGGAAAGAAACCAATTAAATGTTTATGAACAAATTTGGTAACCTTTTCGACATCGCTTTGAGCAAATGCGCTGAAATTAATAGTCCTTAAAGATACGACGTATGGTCAGTATCTTTGGTTGGATCCTGACATATCACGTGTTACAAGCAACCAATTTAAAAATCACCTGTAATTAAATTCAGATACTTAACTGTTATATCTTGGTATTTTTTATGAGTTTGTCATTCAAATTTGGTAAGAAATAATGAGGAACGAAAACAATATATTCTTCAAGTGAGTGATTAACGACACAGCTTATCCAGACGCAAAGAAAGGAACTGGATTACAATCAACATTTTGTTTAGAATTTTGCATACTGCATGAAAAATGATCACTATACTTCAAATATCTTAATAAAAGAATTAATTTAATTCATTGCAGTTGCATTGCATTTATATTTGTAAACACTATTTTTTTATAAAATTAATAGATAACAATATTTATTAGATCCACATCGGATGAAAATAACTATATTTAATCAGGGCCGAATTCAGGGCACTGTGTCAAGGACATTTTAATGACAGGGGGAATGTTCAATAAATGCGCAGGAATGGTCGGGTCGTGGATCATTTATGCTCTTAAGCATTTGCACTAACATGCACCATAAATTCTAACAGAGACTCCACCGGTTATGGAAAGCCTAATAAGCCTATCCATGGAACGCCCTAGGATCATATTATTCTGATCGTGCTATCTGTTACCGTGTTCACCGCCATTGCTTTATTCGAGTTTGTTACTTTGTGCAACTTCACTTAGGATGTTAATCAAACTATCTTAACGTAATGGTCCGTCAAGGTCAAGGTGGACTATTTCTAATGTACTTGTTATCGAAAAAACCTTAACTTCCTTTAAAAAACTTGTTTTACGTGCACTGATGATAAAATCCTGACTAGGCCATGGCAAACAGAAAAAGTTCTAGTTTTACAATATTTTTATCTTCTCTAGCACGTATTTTACATTAGTAAATTATTCAGGGAATAAAACTGGATTGCCCAAGTTTACAATTAAACTGACATCCCGTCTACAATTAAACAGAAAATATAAAACGTTGGTCTGATACCAGACGTGTACAACTGTACAACAAACGCTTAGGTTGGAAACAGTAATATCACGCTTAAAACTCGCGTATTTTTACATAAAAATGAGGTTTAGAAGGAAGACTAAAATAATATGTAATGAGATTGCAAAGGCAAAGCACAATGTTTATGATTAGTGTCGACAGAAAAGTCATAACTTGAATTTGGCCATTTTTACGAAAAAAACCTATGAAGTATCGTAAGTTATGAAGTATGGCATATTTTTTAATTTGAATGGTATAAAAATTCAATATGGTGGCCACAAGAAAAAACGAAATTACTATGAATAATATCTACAATAACCGATCGAAAAAAATAAAATACGTTATTAAATCTAAAATAAAATGTTGCAATGAGAATGTTTTTACAGAATTTAAAAAAATGTTATAGATAAAAAAGTTATGACCGAAAAACGAACAGCGCATTTTTTTTTCGGTACTTAAAACATATTTCAAATTTTTATTCGGATTATTATTGAGCATTAAGTTTAACAACTTCGCCAAATTTGAATCTACTCTTTATCTCTTAAGATAATAAGCGAGATGCCCATGGTGGGATCGAATTTCCAAAAAATGGTTTTGGTAACAATTTAAATATATATATATATTTAGAACGCTACTGTCAATCCGTTAGCAGGAGTGGAATCTACTTAAAAAACCGTGTAAAGTCGGTTTTTTAATTTTTGGAATCCGTCAAAGATAAAAATAAAAATGGGGGGTTTACATTAATAAAACTAACCCTGTACATAAATTTTCAATTTAAATTATAATTTTATCAATATATTTCAGGAGCGATCTGGACGAGGGTTTGCTTCTTTAACAGCCCAATAACAACTCCCTTTTGTTTTCGTTTCTAAGAAACATGCAGAAAATTTGCCAAACCAAGGATTTCTTGATTCCCATCTGTCATTATGGTTTGTATTTTTGCCTTTTTTAACTTTATTATATAATTTTCCTATGAAATTATGTCATTTTCAGCATCCTTATCCCCTGACGAATTTGTGGATACCCATTTGTTGATATTACGTGAGATGAAATTTTGACATGCCGTTCACTTCGACGAAACATCACTGAACCTTTCGAATATCACTACACAACACTTCTTAGGATCTAATTTACATTGTGTCTCGTCACTTGACTAGACTGGAGGTTTTACAGGTAACTCTTACACTATTTTTCTACATTGTTAATAGAAATTTTCAGAAATAAAGTCCATCTTTGTTTAACTGTTGTGTTGAAAATCGTTCAAACTTTGTTGAAAGCATGTAACTAACAGCTGTTCTGTTATTGACTATTTTAAAGAAACATAGTACAATGCATTTACTTTATTTACGCCTTTAATTTGTTTACGTTTGGTTTATTTTAGCGTAGCTGACCCTTTGTTTACGTGTGGCTCGTTGACCACTTTTTTCGCATCAACAGGTGTTCTACAGCTGATTTATGAAGATGGTTCTCCGACATGATATCCTTTTTTTAAACTTGTATTTATCTATTGAGTATACCATACGTAAGTTTCTCGTTATTTGTTTTATTAAGAGGATTATTTCATTTCACCCTGGTTTTATCCGAGTTTATTTTTAATTTTATTTATTTAATAGTTGGGTTTTACTTTCTTTTATAGTTTAAAATACTTGACAATATTTTCTTTTAATAAAAATGGATATGAGGGGGCTAAAGAATGATCGATTAATTTTAAAGTTTCATAAACAGGCCGACATGTCATTAGCAGTTATTTTAGAAAATGCAAATATATTTATGAAAATATACAGGGTGTTTCACGTAAAACTACACAGGCCAATAACTGTATAACCAAAAACAATTTTTAAATTCTGCGAAAAGTGTTATGGAGTGTCATTTACAGGCTATTATTTAATGCAGAAAAGACGGCGTCGTCTGTTGCAGTGTGGGCGTCGCGACGCTATGAAATAATTTTTCGATGGCAGGAACTTTGAAATTGCGATAACTGTAAGGTATCCTTAATTCTGAACATTTTTTATGTAGTACATTTTTTCATTTGATTTGGTACTTTTGGAGTTATTTCACTTTTTGATAGTAGGTTTTATTGACTATCATGCTGTGAATAAGCTATTTTTTATCTCCTGAATGGCATATTTAACAAAAAAAAAAAAATGTCAATATTTCTAAATGCCATGTGTTCTGTCCTTTTTATGTAATCCAATTCTTATAAGGCACTTGAAAGGGTTTGTGAATGTTGCACGTAAAATAGAATAGAATAGAATAATATGATGTATTCTATAGCCACGAAAAAATAACAAATTATTTTTAATTTCAATTCGACGATAAATACATATCTACAAATCAACAATAAAAAGAAAACAACAACTAAACAAACAAAAATTACCTACTATGAAATTATAACTTTTCTATTTAGTAGCTAATATTTTATGAAAAAAAAATTATGTTGTAATAGTTACTGTAGTAGAAATAACTGTGCGAAATTTTGTCCATTTAAAAAAAATTATAAATAATGCTTTTGACATGTGCATTCTTGGATTTCAAGGTGTTTGGCCTGGCAACTAGATTAATTTAACTAATAAGTGGAATTATACTTTATAAGTATAAAGTGAAATAACTCAAAAAGTACCAAATCAAATGAAAAAATGTACTCTATAAAAAATGTTCAGAATTAAGGATACCTTACAGTTATCGTAATAGGGTCATCCCTCACATCAAAATTGTGATATTCTAATACATGTGGTGAATAGCTTAGGGGTATTAATTCATAAAAACAGCAACAAAATCTTGATTTATCGCCAATTAGTATTTTATTTTAAATTTTGAAATTTGCATTAGCACTAAATAATTTTGAATTCTCGCGCTCAGTGACGTCATAAATCCCAGTTCCCAGCGCACGCGCATGATTCCTATTAGGCTAGGTCTGACAATTGACATTAAAGAAATTAATGGTGAATCATGACAGGATGTTTGTTTTCATGTTCCTTTCGTCCGATTTTTTAAATTTTGTGAAAATATGGAACAAGGATTTGTGAAAAGTGCTTCGGACAACTTGCCAAAAGTGGATTCCTGCATGATAGACGAATTTTATATGGACAATTTAGATTTTTCAAATGCGGAGCTGAGAAACGTAAAATCGCACCACGACTAGCTGTCGCCGAGTTTTATCTACTGGTACTATTATAAATAACTTGTCAGGCATATTTACAAGGTTATTTGTACATATTGGCACAGAGCAATACTTAATCATAGTAATTTTCAATTCTCAAGAACTATCATAAAACTCGAAATACTATCATAACCTAAAACACTGTTGACAAATAAAAATCATTTTTTGGCGTATCAAACGACGAACTCCGGTTTAGCTCGTTATTGGTGTATTTTTAAATAGGAATTTATTTCAGCCAATCACAACGAAGGTCCGCAGTATCTACCTTATCGACAAACAACAACCAATGCGGACGACTCGGGATTTACTACGAAGAGCGCGAGTTTTGATTTATATTTTATTTAACTTTTTTTTTCTTATGTTAAATGATGCAATATAAGAAAATAAAAAAATAGGGGTGATTTATTTTTTTATGAAGTTTTATAATTTAAAATAAAAAAAATATGGGGATGACCCTATTTCAATGTTCCTGCCATCGAAAAATTGTTTCATAGCGTCGCGACGCCCACCCTGCAATAAACGACGCCATCTTTTCTGCATTAAATAAAAGCCTGTAAATGCCACTTTACAACACTTCTTGCAGAATTTAAATATTGTTTTTGGTTTTAAAGTTATTGGCCTATGTAGTTTTACGTGAAACACCCTGTATAATAATTAGAAAAACAATAATTGAAAAGTTAAGATGGTGTTCAAGAAGAAGTAGAAAGCTTTATCTTTAACTTGATATGATTACCGATGGGAGAATAATTTATGAACTATTTTTCATTAAAATAAACAAACTGTCAACAAAACAAAAAGTTAAAAAGTAACCAAGTACTTATGTTGAATTGATAGAAAATCAAAATTGCTTTCATTCTCTACATGTATAAATAAGAAACGTTTTTTTTTTTTCATTTAAATACATATAGTTTAAAAATCATAAACAAATAATTCAAAAATATTTTTATTTTTAAGAGGCATAAAAATGATTTAATTATTTAAATGATACTTTTAAAAAATTAAATTAAGCACTTTTCGGCTTATGTGTAAAATACGAAAATGGATGGTGTATATTGCTCTTAACGCAAACAGTATTTCTACTGATGAGTGAACATTCACTGAATGAACTTCGTATAGGTATCTAATTAATTCTATTATATAAATAAAAATTCAGTCGCTACTTGAGGATACTAGCAAGCCCTTGAACTAACCTCTTTCGAGCTCAAGCGATCGTGATCTCTGGCGATGGGCAACAAATTATGCCGACTGTTATCGTACACCTGGCTGACTTCACCAATTAGGTTAACAATGCTGTATAAAAATATTCACAATTCCACTCGGTGCGTTTTCATAATACACCTTTTAGACGTTTATTAAATTGGCGCATCACAGCGTCCATATCTGGCTCTATCAAATGAACGAAACGAAACGTAGAGCAGATACAATCAGGGCATTCGGCTCAATTAGCTCGAAATTCAGTTTCTGTAATGAAATTAGTGTTGGATGTTGCCGTCGATTCTTTGAAGATGAAACGAGTGACGGAGAGACGGAGAGGACTGACACACATGAACGGAGCAACACAAAGGACCACCCATCATTCGAGCTGGCTTAAAAAGAGTTCATGGGTCAACCGTTTATCCCTCTCGAGTATGATTTTGTTATAAATCAGCGGCTGATAAAAGGAAAATATGCTGATTTCATCTCTTTTCAGAATTTATTCTGTTCGCTATATTGACGAATATAATTTACATTTTGTTGTATTCGAATTTTTGTCAAATAAGTAACCGGGGGCCTAAGAAGTTGAGGTACAAATTATTTCCAGATCCGACATATTTTCAGTGAAAAGTCGTTTTTTTTTAAAACGGAGCAAGAGCACTGGCAGGGACTTTATTCTATTTTTATCTTTTTTAATAATATTTAGTTTGGAACTTTATATATAAATCTGCGAAGTATTCCATATTTTGATTAAAAAACTGTCGCTTGTAACTGTGCGAGTTTATTGAACATCGAATCGAATAAACCGAGGAATAAACCCTCTCCCTATACTTGTTTAGTTTATCAAATATGTCAGCCAAATATCCCTTCAAGATCAATCGCTAGTGCTATTAAATATCCGCATCGTAATTTAGCGTAGTATTTACTAAACATTATTATACTGTATCTGGAAATTAGAGAAATAGACATGTTTTTATCCAAATACAAAGAATTAGATATAGAGGTAAATAAATGAAAAATTTTGTAATAAATCTTTCTTAGTAAGAGATAATATTTCAAAATTAGACGTACCTACCAGCGATTATCAATTAATATCACAAACCCAGTTTGCAAAATAAAATTATTGATTGCAATAACGGTGAAGAATTTATTTTTAATAATAGAATTACTCATGTTGGCTAGTTTACAAATTAATGATGTGCGGTTATTTTTAAACTTAAACCAAGTAAGAGTGATAAAAAAAATAAAGGTTGTCCACTAACAACAAGTTGAAGGTCGACAACTATAAATTAAATAAGTAAACAATTTAAAGGGGTTTCTTATTTATACAGGGTGATTCACGAGGAAAGAGACAAAATGTTATGGTAGATAGAGTTCACTTAGGTGAATTAGAAATGACTATTGAAAAAAGCCTGAGCCTTTTTTTTATTGATCTACAGGGTGATTTATGAGTTTTGCCCAATACTTCTTAAGGTAATATCTTTTAAACTAATCACTAGAATCAGCTCGTATTGTGGGTATATGGTATACTATTAATTGTCAATTTACATGCATAATCAAAGACAGAAAATTCCAGGGCCGGCTCAACTAATTTTTATTTTTAGGGCTCCTATGAAAAAATTCACCCTGTGTACGTGCTTTTTAAATTATAATACTGAATTATGAAACTACATACAAAAGTGATCGAAAACATGTACTTTGTTGTTTTGCCACACTTTGGGCGAATTTTAAATAAACGATCAATTTTCGCCAAAATCGAAGGTCTGCACAAAATAAATTTATAAAATTACATTTTCTCTCGCATTTTCCTCTCTTATTCAATCTAAAATATTTGTTATACAAAAATTTTGTGATTTCATGCATGATTAATATGAAATAAATAATCAAAAATAAATAATTTCAGCATCAGATTAAGTAATTTTTATTTCTGAGGTTTCTGTGAAAAATCAGTATGTACCTACCTATACATTCTTCTCAGATTCTGATAATAAATTATGGAACTGCATTTAAAAATTAACGAAATTATTTATTTTTTTATCACAATACATCAATAAACAGAACATTATAAACAACAAATTCACAGAACATAAAACCTTATAACTTATTTTCAAAATGAAAGCCTTCTGTCACCCTACATTTTCTTTGTCGTAAAATTAAATTTCCTACTGCTTTCCTAATAACGACAAGATTATTAATGCTATGTTTATTGATGTAAAAAAATAAACAATTTCGTTAATCGTCTAGAAATGCAATAAAAATTTTGAAAATTTTTTTCACGAATACTTACATATCTTCCTCACTTTTGGTGAGGAAGTATCACCAAAAGTGAGGAAGATATGTAGGTATTCGTGAAAAAAATTTTGAAAATTTTTATTGCATTTCTAGACGATTCTCGACGAATTATCACGATACACAAAAATTTTCTTTTTTTGAAATAAAGCTTTCAAATTTAGTACACACGTTCTAGAGGTCAAGGGAAAGATTGAGTTCGTTGATGAGCAAAATCGGTCTACTGGAATGGGGTCTACCGGACCCCAACATTTCTATTTCTAACTTTACAAATAAATTTATTCGTGATGAAAGATTGTAAATAGGATCTGATATACAACTCATTATCATATTGTGTCCAAATGTTGAAATACACAAAATAAGCCAAAAAAAAAACGTACAAAAAAAACAAAATGCGTCAAAAAACAAAATACGTCAAAAATTACTTTTGTTATAAACTCCACCACACGATGAGGAAGTTTTGATCCCATAATTGGCAGCGGTTTTTTTTAATGTAGTTCCATAATTTATTATCAGAATTTGAGAAAAATGTATTCAAACTGATTTTTTTCACAGAAACCTCAGAAATAAAAATTACTTAATCTGATGTTGAAATTATTTATTTTTTATTATTTATTTCATATTAATCATGCATGAAATCACAAAATTTTGTATAACAAATATTTTAGTTTAAATAAGAGAGGAAAATGTAATTTTATAAATTTATTTTGTGCAGATCTTCGATTTTGGCGAAAATTGATCGTTTATTTAAAATTCGCCCAAAGTGTGGCAAAACCACAAAATACATGTTTTCGATCATTTTTGTATGTAGTTTCATAGTTCAGTATTAGAATTTAAAAATCACGTACACAGGATGAATTTTTTCATAGGAGCCCTAAAAATAAAAATTAGTTGAGCCGGCCCTGAAATTTTCTGTCTTTGATTATGCATGTAAATTGACAATTAATAGTATATTATATACCCACAATATGAGCTGATTCTAGTGATTAGTTTAAAAGATATTACCTTAAGAACTATTGGGCACAACTCATAAATCACCTTGTAGATCAATAAAAAAAAGACTCAGGCTTTTTTCAATAGTCATTTCTAATTCACCTAAGTGAACTCTATCTACCATAACATTTTGTCCCTTTCCTCGTGAATCACCCTGTATATACATATTTATATTGTCATATTTTGCAATAAATAGAGTTTTGACAGACATTAAATTCTTCGGTTCAAATTTAATGAGTAATGAAAAAAAAACACTCACACTTGAGTACACCAGAAAACGAAACGGACATTTGTTTGGCAAATGATATGCTGTAGCCAGTCATGCGCCTAATGTTTGCTGGTGACGGTGCAGATATGCTAATATTTTTAATATTCCACTAAAACATGAAGTGTGGTGACAAATACATCTGCCTGATTGTCTTTAAACGCCATTGTATGGTATGCGAACAGAATATATTGTTTATGGGCGCCAGACCAGTTATTTTGCCTTAAATTAACATAACTTGATTGCAACCGGTTAGTTTTTTTTATTAAATTAATCAAAGCGTCAACGAAAATAATGCGAAAGCCTTGAGATTATTTTATAGTGATAAATACATTAGCATTGAAAAATCATATTAGTTTATTTATAGTAGTAGGTATACCAATTTTAATTTTAATCGCGATAAGTTCTAAAAATGGCGTATGCGCCAGTCACAATTTGAGATAACCTTCATATCCCACGCAGGAGAATCTAACATCAATTAATTCTATACTGCTGAACTCGAGTCGAAAATTATTCCATCGCAAAACTAAATCGATGTTCAAAATAAACGTTCCATTCGAAAATTTCAGTCAATTTCAAACTAGTATTAAAGTATTTTATTCGTTCTATTTTTTACAGGATGATAGCGGTCCTAACTATAAAAGTCAACAAAGGGAGTAGAAGTCATAACAGAACATTTCTGAAATATGTGGTTAACTTTTTGAAGTAAAAAATTCGCTAGATTCTCTTTGAAAACGACAAAAGAATCAGTTTTTGTTGAATTTCTTGATGAATGGTGCCATGAAGCTTTTCCTCGATTTTTTCTACGTACGAAAAAAAAATTACTATTACTATTAACTATGTGAAGTGAAGTGAAACAAATTAAAGCGAACCACTTGATGACCGTAAAAGTTTACCTATTAGTACCTATTACTAACTTCCAACTTTAATATGCGATGCAAACTTCAACTGGGGACACTAATGTATCGTCGAGGGCAGTTCACGTTATAGTTTGAGTTTTAGTTTTAAAGTTTGCTTTACGTAAATCAAGTTAGTTCTTTGCGAAACAACTCAGTTGCTTTTAAGCATCAAATATTCTTGTTTGTAATAGGAGACCAAAATCAAGTTGAAACGCAATTTTTTTTCTCAATTAGAAATCAAAAATCATATTATTATTAAAGCTCGGCCAAAGTTCTAATTTATGACTATGTTGATTATTTCTCTTCGTTTTCTTTTTTGGGATTTATTACCACATTTCTTGAGATCCAAATCCTATCCAAAAAAGTTGATTTATCTAAAAAATATTCAAATTAACCAGTTTAAAATTGGGAAATAACCTCTACGCCTTTGAATGTGGTAATAAATCCCAAAAAAGAAAAGGAAGAGAAATAATTTATGAAATGGCACAATTAACATTTAAACAAATCTTGTTGATTATCATACATTAATGCGACATCAAAAAAACACTCTGTAAAATATTTTTCAAATCGAGAATTACGTTTATTACTCCAATAAGATATAAAACTAAAATACCATTTACAAATTAAATGCAACCGCAGTCTTAATGGGATCATAAAAATGGTTTTATTACATTTTTAGTAACGACACTACCAACATTAATTTAACGTCAGATGTGAAGAATAAATATTTTATGGCACTTCGTTAAATGCCCTTGAAGGTTATTTTATTAAATTACTTATTAAATGTACACACATACGTCAAAAGTAAAAATATTAATTAAAATAGTTATAATACATAGTTATTTACTTTTTATTATTTTAATGGTGTAATTATGACACCACAGAGGGAATCCGTTTTTGACAAGGATCATTTCCTACACAATTCGATGTGCTGAATCCAAATCTACCCACCAAGATTGGCTATCAAGTCCGGATTTTGGGACATCCTAAAATAAAAGGGACAAAATGGTCATTTTTTGGTATATTTGGGCTTGGATATATTAGAAACCAGAGGTGATGGAGAAACTTGGCAAACGAATTTGAATTCTACAACAAAGAGTCTACAGGAATCAATCATGAAATCTGGAAAAGAAACTCCTACGATTTTTTTATTCTTCCAACGTTTGAGATGTTTTGTTTGGTATAACTTATACTTAGGATAACCCCCAAAGAAAAAAATCAGGAATGGTTATATTAAGAGATCCTGCTGGCCAAGGTAGGTAAGTCACCAAATCTAGAAGTTGCACTTCCTGGAAATCGTCTTTAAAATTCGTAACTCGGCTCAGATTTTTTGACTTCCGTAACGCCCAAAACAGAATTCGGTAACATTCCCGATTCATAAAAATTTCATTATACAGTGCGTTCACAATGAAAGGAATAAATTCAATATAATCTGAACCACGTAGTTGTGCCAAAAACGCTCGGACACGTCGATTTGTAATTTTGAATTGGCACATTTTGAGTTATACGGCAAGTCAATGTCACTTCCGGTTTTTCCGGAAGTGACATCAACTTTGTTATTTTAAATGCAACACCCTGTATTTTTGTACTGATTTGTATAGACGATAAGAAGACGTTTCCAAAAATGTAGTTATCACGTTTTTATTATGGTTTTTCCGGAAGTGACATCAACTTTGTTATTTTAAATGCAACACCCTGTATTTTTGTACTGATTTGTATAGACGATAAGAAGACGTTTCCAAAAATGTAGTTATCACGTTTTTATTATGAAACGTTTTTGTATTATTTACAAACTTACTGTAGCAACTGTCTTAAAAATTCCTAAATTGTTAAATATTCAATGTGTTGCATATTTTGAGTCACACGGCAAGTCAATGTCACTTCCGGTTTTTCCGGAAGTGACATCAACTTTGTTATTTTAAACGTAACACCCAGTATTTTTGTACTGATTTGTATAGACGATAAAAAGACGTTTCCAAAGATGTGGTAAATACGATTTTATTATGAATAATTACTTTTTGTATTATTTACAAATTTACTGCACTAACTGTCTAAAAAATTCCTAAGTTAATAAATGTTCAATATGTTGCCCGTTTACGTGAATGCATTTTTGAATTCGAATAATTATGTCTCTTTGGATATTGCGAAACATTTCTGGTGATATTAGTCGGATTTCTTGGCGTATTCTCTCTTTTAAGTCATTAAGATTGTTAGGTCGGTTCACATAAACTTTAGATTTTAAATAACCCGATAAGAAAAAATCCAAGGGAGTTAGATCAGGTGACCTCGGCGGCCACTCAATCGGTCCCCTTCTACCAATCCATCTATTGGGAAAGGTTGCACCTAGAAATTGACGAATTGCGATCGCATAGTGGGGAGGTGCCCCGTCTTGTTACGGTCAGGATGATTTTCACTAAATAATTTACATAGCTGGTGATGAATACGAACTCAATTACCAAAACCAATCATTATAAGCACCTCAATTGGATCTTTTTCCGTTAAATTCATTTTTTAGGTAAATAAATGTCACTTGAACTTACAGCACTAAAAAACTTATAGTAAGCGTTGAATAAATTTTTAAGTTGTCAAAAAATAATTGTGAAGTGACATTTATTTACCGAAAAAATGAATTTAACAGAAAAAGATCGAATTGAGGTGCTTATGATTATTGGTTTTGGTGATAGAGTTCGTACTCAACAGCAGGTATGTAACTTATTTAATGAAAATCATCCTGACCGTCCACCGATTAGCCAATCTGTCGTGAGTAAAATTGAAAAAAAATTTAGAGAGTTTGGCCACGTTAGAGATTTACCTAAAGGCCGAGCAAAAAAGGTACTTGAAGATGTTAAGTTAAATGTCCTTCTACACGTTCAAGAAATTCCCCATGTGACGGTTAGAGAACTCTCAAGAGAATATGAATTGTCAACGGGATCAGTATTAAAAATTCTTCGAGCAGCTAAGTACCATCCTTATAAAGTACACCTGGTGCATGAATTGTCGGAAGACGACTTTGTTCGAAGAATGCAATTCTGCGAGCAAATACAAGAAATGCACAATGAAAATTTGAATTTAATAATAGCAAATTCTTTTTTCTGATGAAGCCACTTTCTGTTTAAGTGGTCATGTAAATAGACAGAATTGCAGATACTGGGCGACAGAAAATCCCCATTGGATGCAAGAGGTTCACACACAATATCCTCAGAAAATTAATGTATGGGCAGGAACTATTGGCAATCGAATTATTGGGCCTTATTTCTTTGAAGGAACACTAAACGGAGAACGCTATTTAGAGTTTCTTCAATTTGAACTTATTCCTGCTTTAGCTGTTCCTTTTCCCAACCCACAAGACCCTGACGTACCAAGTGAGACAATTTGGTTTCAACAAGACGGGGCACCTCCCCACTATGCGATCGCAGTTCGTCAATTTCTAGGTGCAACCTTTCCCAATAGATGGATTGGTAGAAGGGGACCGATTGAGTGGCCGCCGAGGTCACCTGATCTAACTCCCTTGGATTTTTTCTTATGGGGTTATTTAAAATCCAAAGTTTATGTGAACCGACCTAACAATCTTAATGACTTAAAAGAGAGAATACGCCAAGAAATCCGACTAATATCACCAGAAATGTTTCGCAATATCCAAAGAGACATAATTATTCGAATTCAAAAATGCATTCACGTAAACGGGCAACATATTGAACATTTATTAACTTAGGAATTTTTTAGACAGTTAGTGCAGTAAATTTGTAAATAATACAAAAAGTAATTATAAATAAATACACCACATGTAATTACGACCCCCTTTATCCCAGAAGGCTGAGCCTTGTGCGGGAGGGGGCTACACATTTAAGGACAAGGGACACACATCCAATATCCATGTATAATGGAAAAATCCCTCTCACAGTATTATCCATTGCCACGACCGGGATTCGAACCCGGGACTTTTGGGTGAGAGGCAGATACTCTACCATCTCGACCATCAGCCAATTATTCATAATAAAAACGTGTTTACCACATCTTTGGAAACGTCTTTTTATCGTCTATACAAATCAGTACAAAAATACTGGGTGTTACGTTTAAAATAACAAAGTTGATGTCACTTCCGGAAAAACCGGAAGTGACATTCCAGAAAAACCGGAAGTGACATTGACTTGCCGTGTGACTCAAAATATGCAACACATTGAACATTTAATAATTTAGGAATTTTTAAGACAGTTGCTACAGTTAGTTTGTAAATAATACAATAACGTTTCATAATAAAAACGTAATAACTACATTTTTGGAAACGTCTTTTTATCGTCTATACAAATCAGTACAAAAATACAGGGTGTTGCATTTAAAATAACAAAGTTGATGTGACTTCCGGAAAAACCGGAAGTGACATTGACTTGCCGTATAACTCAAAATGTGCCAATTCAAAATTACAAATCGACGTGTCCGAGCGTTTTTGGCACAACCACGTGGTTCAGATTATATTGAATTTATTCCTTTCATTGTGAACGCACTGTATACGAAAGCAAAAATTAAATCAACAATTTTTTATTAATACAACACAGATGCAAAAATGAAAGCATATAACAAACATGGCGAAAGTTACACGATCTAAATCAATTAATGTTTACAGACGCAAAAAGGACATGAAGCTATTGAATTAAGTGAGCCAACAAAATGGGGTACGGAGACGCTAAACGTCATTAAAAAGTTTCATTATAATGTAGTGCAGCTGAGTTTTGCTCGCTCACTTCGACTCCTTTATGTCGCAGCTCGGAAGTAACGGCATAAAATGTATCAATTTATTTTTGTATGCCTTCCTCAGCGTTAGGCATCCCTCCATTAAACTTATCAGTATTTATTATAAGTACTGCTCAGTGTTTAAAACAAAATGTTTCTATTGTAAATAATATACCTACCTACCCTCTAAAATGACAAGAAGTAAATTACATTAATAATTATCCCTTAAAATTTCTTTAACGAATGACAGACCTATTACACTATAAATGTGCCCAGGAAGAATAAAACGGACACCTAGTCACTTGAACGTTTGCGGAGAAATAATTATTGTACAGAGTGTCCCAGTTAACACGACGTAGTTTCTTCACAGGAATCTGATGCGGCTAAGAAACAAACAATTCAAAAAAGGAGTTTTGGCCGAAAAAACAATATGCTTAAAAAATTCAAAATGGCGCATTTTTGTATTTTTTAAATTGACTATCGAAGGTTAGTAAAAAAATGCATGGAAATTTTAAATAAGTATCACTTCCGATTTACACGGATTCTTTGTAAGTTTCCCCCTCGGTTTCCCCTATTCTTTTACCCCCTGTAGACAGTAAGATGTTTGAAACCAAAGAAATCGGAATAACAGGCTTGTTCAGAATTAAATTATTTTTCAAATTCAACAAACCTCGCTTTCTGAAGGAAAGAACTGACAAGGAGAATATTATCTGCAAAACCATGCCCACACGTAACGAGAGTTGATAATATAACAGAAGAAAATTGACAACAAAACAAATCCATGTGGAGCACAATTGGTGCTGGAAAGTCATCCTAGGAGAAAGTATCCAAAGCGAAAATTGTAATATCTAGTTCAAGATAATGAAATTAAGGAACGAAAGTTGATAATATTATATAATGGGCGAAAATTGACGATAAAACAAGTCCTTGTGGAAGAGTAACAATTGGAGGAGAACTTTTGATTTAAGACTTCATCAGACACAATTACGTTAGCAGAAGGTCTCCAAGAATACTTTGAATACTTTGGTCTCCAGTCTCGGACAATGTAAGTATTTGTTTCATAAAGGTAGCTAGGTATTGACTTGTTATTAGATTATCGTCGACTATATTGGACCAAGCGACCTTCAGATCCATCCATTCCCTGTCTCTAATTCAATGAACAGTCTATACGCATTCCCATGCTCCAGATTTCCAAACTACCTAGTTCGCGTCTTTTACTTAAATTCTCATTAAATTTCAGTGGTAATGGTCTCTAAAACTGTAACCTGATATTTATAGTTTGTTTTAGCCATCAGCCCATTATCAATGGTAACAACTTTCTTAACAATTTAAAGTGTTATTTTATTAGCCTCAGTAAAAAAATACACTATTTAAAATATAAAATGTTAAGGCTTGTATTTATAAAACAATTTTAAGAAGGTGTACTAAATCCTAAGTGTTATAATTAATTGTAAGTATAAATTCCATTGTAGCTGCACGAATGTTTGTTTACGAGCTAAATAGTCGTTTTCATTTTGCTTTAAATGTACACGGGTCAATAATTCCTGCTTTTAAGATAATTAAGTTTATTCAACGTGCATTAAAGATTATGTATGTTTTAATTGTGTCTGGACGTATTTTCCATATTATTATAGCAATTCGATTCGATATAATTTGTTATACTCCTTGAATAGTTGACTCTGTGTTAGCGAGATCGGTAGGTATACGTCGACGTTGGAAGACTGAATATTTGTGGCATTTTGTAAGTATTTGCATAAGAGCTTATTTTATAAGATCTACAAGCAGCATATTTTTGGGTTTTAATACTCACAGGCAAAATAATCGATCCACGCAAATTTTCGACGAATTTCAATCGCAAATAACTTTTTTATTTGATGTTGGATTTAAATGAATTTTGAAGAATATTGTAGACAAATTAATGGAGAATCGCTCACATTTTAAAAATTTACAAAAAAATATACATACGTTTATAATATACAGGGTTAAACAGAAAGATGTTTTTTACCAAAAGTTTAAGACGCTCTGTGGAGTGGCGAAACAGTAAATTGTTCTAAATTAAGTTTTAATTATCAAGTCTCATCTATTCTTAACATTTTTGTTTTTGGTTCACCTCGATATCTTTATTTTTGTGGAAAATATGGATTTTTTAAAAAAACATTGCAATTTCCAATAATTTTTTTGTACGACGAACTAAGATAGAGGACTGAAAGTTTTGTCGACAGTTTTTGTTGACAGTTTCTTTGTAAATGAATGTGTTACTTCTGAGGTGTCTTCTTACTTTTAAAAATGAATGACTGGCTGCATGGTCTATGACCCAACGCCAAAAAAAAAAAAAAAAAAAATGAATGTCTCCGACTGATGTTGCCAGAGCCATTGCTTTAATCCAGGATGGACGGTCACAGTACTACGTGTCAAGAGTTTTAAACGTCACAAGAAGTAAAGTACAAAGGGCTGCAAAATTGGTTTAATCAACATGGCGAGTACAATAGAAGGAGTCAATGAACGAGATCTCGTTCATTCGTACACCTCTGACCGTGACCGTCCATCAGGATTAAAGCAATGGCTCTGGCAACATCAGTCGGAGACATTCATTTTTAAAAGTAAGAAGACACCTCAGAAGTAACACATTCATTTACAAAGAAACTGTCAACAAAAACTGTCAACAAAACTGTCAGTCCTCTATAGCAACTTTAGTTCTTCGAACAAAAGAATTATTGAAAATTGCAACGTTTTTTTAAAAAATCCATATTTTCCACAAAAATAAAGATATCGAAGTGAACCAAAAACAAAAATGTTAAGAATAGATGAGACTTGATAATTAAAACGTAATTTAGAACAATTTACTGTTTCGCCACTCCACAGAGTGTCTTAAACTTTTGGTAAAAAACATCTTTCTGTTTAACCCTGTATATTATAAACGTATGTACATTTTTTGTAAATTTTTAAAATGTGAGCGATTCTCCATTAATTTGTCTACAATATTCTTCAAAATTCGTTTAAATCCACCATCAAATAATAAAGTTATTTGCGATTGAAATTCGGCGAAAATTTGAGTGGATCGATTATTTTGCCTGTGAGTGTATTTCAGGTTTGCTATATATTTTAAATTAAAGATATTTAGCAATTTTATCAAAATACCTTAATGGAATATTAAATTATTATGACAGAGATTATTTGCAAATATGTCCCAACCGGAGATATTACCAGAAATTTAACATTTTTTTTTTATGATAAATTAATTTAAAAAGTGTTCCGTCAAATTAGCATCACTTTGACGGAACTATCTTTCCATTATATTGAACACAAAAAAGTATTTTTAAAATGCTGTCAGTCTCTATATTCAGTGGATAACTTTAATTGGATGTTACCTGTTGGGCCATAAAGGCATTTATAAAAATAAACATATTGTAGTGTATTTAATTTAGAAATTTATATTTTCTAAGAATATTTGATATTTTTGAGTTCCCCAAAAACTCCTGCCCTCCACGTTAGGTGGCACTGAATAATAATATGATTTCGTTTTATTGTTTTAGTAAATTAATATTATTATTCTTTATTATAAGAAATTCCACAATAAAAACAATAAAAAAATGTTCCCCGGAATATACTACATTCAGTCTTATTTGTTATTATTCTTTCTAGCATATGGACGAAAATGTGTACGTTACCAGGAGGATTCACTTACTATGGTTGATTGTAATCCCTTCTTTTTATTTTATATTTTTAGGGCGTTCCAGGGGTCCTCATTCTCTAGGAGAAACTTACCTTGTTCTAGAGCCTGTTTATTTGTAACTAATGATATTAAAGTTTTATGGAAAAATAATTTGGTTTATTTATTACGAGACGTGAATATTTTGAATATGTTTTCGATCTTTTAAGCAGGATAAAAATTTTAGAAACATCAATATCGGGTTGATTTACCGAAAAAAAATTGATAGTTTCAATATTTCGTGAAAAGTGTAAGTTTATAATGGATGGGGCGTTGAAGTCGACAATCGCAAATTAGAAAAAAGTGTTTCAGACATGAGGTCCATCATTTCAAAAGCGGGGCTACAAGTTTTTTAAATATGGTGAAGGTCAACTTCGTTTTTTTTTAATGTAAACCTCTATCTTTCATTGCTTAATTACTCACAAACAAAGAGTTCAATTGGAAAACTGGTAGTAACAAAAGTTGTTTATTTTTTAGCGCAAAATATGAACCTGTAAAAAAATAGGGATTTATATTAAAAGAAACAAAATTGACTTTCAAATGGCTTTGAAGTCATTCACCAAATGAAAAAAAATTATAGCCATTAGATCCAGCTTTTGAAATCTTCTGTCTGAAACATATTTCTCTAAAATGCTTTATTTTCAAGTTATTCGCAATTGTCAACTTAAATGCCCCACCCCGTATATAATATTCCAAAAAAATTTTTAACATCAGATTTACATATTTTAAGGTCCTACTATAAATATAAACCGGCTAGCTCGCTGGCTAAGTATGCTAAATAAATTTTTTATAAAAGTTATTAATGTTTATTCTATCTCTAATTTCACGAATTTTGGAGCAAACACATTTTTTATTTATTTTCGTAAAATAAAGAGGGTTAATTTAATTTTTAAGGTAAATCCTCTTGAAGCATCTTAAAGTACACATTTCAAGCTTTAAAAATCACACCTACAGAAATCTAATAACGTGATTTAAACCAGAGTAATAGGTGGTTAAAGTTAGTTATACATATCAAATTTTGTCTCTCAAAATTTTGAAATTTTGGAAATGTACATCTTCAAAAATAAATTTTTGAGATTTTTTTCACTCATAGGATATTTTTATACATTACCTCAAGAGTAATACGTGAAAGTTCCAGGTTCCCGGTATCTTAAAAATTGTAGAAATGGTAGAGATTTTACCGATTTCATATAGGAAATCTCTTTATGTTCCGACTTCAAATATGTACTACTCCTACATACATTAATTTTTAGATTTGGAACTGTAATAATCCAATAGCCAGATGTTTCTTTTTTCATTTAAGCTTTGTTGGGCTCAATTTCATTAATTAGTTCAAAAGTTACAACATAATTAATGTAGCGCGCCCGAGGCCGCGCGCGCATTGCGCACCTTACTTGCATGTCGCCGCGCTCCATTTTCGTGCGTTAAACAAAAAAATTAGGAGCCTACATTTTGATCGTACAAAAAAACTTTATATACATTTTTGATGTGAAATTTCCCGTACTTTCGAATGGCGCAATTAGATTTTTAAGAAAAAATTATTTTAAGAGATATTTAACAAAAACTGGCATTTTGCAACTAATTTGTTTAATAACAAATGACGCCCAAGGGATATTGTTGGTAACTTTTGGTATGTTGTTCCTGACATGTTCAGAGATGTAGTCTCATAAGTTACCGCTTCCCGGAATTTTTCCGAAGTGAAAACCTCTATTGACTCCACTATATATCCATATATCGATTTTAAATAAGTCAAATTTTTCAAGTTCTTTTAAACACCAAAACTACTCTCCGACAATTCTAAAATACGCATTATTTTCATGGTTCAACTGAAAACAGACAATATCGAAAACTTAACGGGAAAACTAGAATTCGGCGGTAGGGAAAGGCAGCGCAAGGGAACAAATATCTAGATTAGGATTACACCCTGAATAATAAAATACTCCGGTATCGACTGAGAAGCTTTTTGGTCTTTTCGAATTGAATACCACAATTTATCACATTGAGCCGGCATATCACCATCAGGACATCCCCCGGAATGATTTATAAACGCACCCACCACACATAATTCAATTTAGCAATTTTATTGTTTCAGCATGTAATATTGACTGTTCGTGGAACTTTTAGAGATTGATGAGCAAATAGCAAGTGTAAAGATCAGTTCGTTGACCAATATATCAGGAAGCGCTTTGTATTTTGCTTCTCCCCGGAGAAAAGAGCCCAACTGTAATATTTATGGCGCAGACAAGGGTACCTTCAACCTTCATATATTCTACTTATTCCCGGAGTTTGAAACACGAGCGCTTTACAGCAAATCTGCAACAATAATCCTGAATGGTAGCTTTACATAAAGTGGTTCGTTTTTCGAGTGTACATATATGAGAGGAAAGCTTTTTACCCCGACTAGTCCCACTAAATACAAAGAGACTCGCTCTGAATTAAGTCAACGACACTGAATTTATGTGGAGAGTGGACTTGCTTAAGATGTCTCCATGTAAAAAACATTTTATTATGTCGCACGTATGAATTATACATTATGATATACAGGGTGTGTAAAAAGTGTGGAAAATTCCGTATAACTTTTTGAGTAGGTGGTGGTTTTTTCAAAAAAATACATTTGTTGCGGCTAATAAAATTTTTTATTCTATTTAGACATAACAATCATGGAAAAAAGTGAATAAACTTAGGCAAAGGCATTATAATAAAATGCAACCCTTTTTTCTTTGGTAACTTTGGCAACTTTGGAAATAGTAAATTAAAATGTTTCTTCAATAACCCAATAACATTACAATAATTATAAATGCAACCGTCACTTATGTTTAGAAATGTTATATGAAATCACTTCCAATTTATTCGAAATTACCTTAACTTTCGATTTTTTTATGAAACACCCCTCATCATAATTAAAATTTATGTATGCATTTCAGCCTTCTTACTCTTTTTATTCCGTGCGTAATTGCATCAGCGACGGTGTACGTTATTATTAAGAAATAACAGTAAAATTAGCACATCTAGTATATAATTATAACGTATTACACCAATATCTTAGAATCTTGCATTTTATAATTACTGTTCATTAATGAATGCTATTATTATTATTCTTATTTCAACTACAAATAGTAAAAATTATAATTTTGTCATCCGGGAAGTTACCGCAGTAATTACGACAAATGTCTGCTTTTTCAAGATAATTATTAGTATTTCAATATCTTTATCTATTTTGAAACGGAATTAAATCAACAACTGAACGAGGGGTGTTTCGCTGAAAATATTATGTACACTAATTCCCAAGAAAATTAGTAATTCCTCTAATTCCCTACTAATTCCCCTAATTCTTTACTAATTCCCCTAATTCCTGACTAATTCCCCTAATTCCTGACTAATTCCCCGAATTCTCAACTAATTCCCCTAATTTCTACTAATTCCCTACTAATTTCTTAGTAATTCCGCAAATTCTTAAGTACCTAATTCTCTTAATTCTTCATGCTGATTGGTAGTTAACACCAATAGTATTCATAAGCAATAACATCAAGGTAAAAATATCAATATTAAACTCTTCATTAAGTTATAAGATAACGAGCAAGGTAATTAGAATTTGTCTAAATTTTTGTAATAAAAACTCATGAAAATAAACATTTAATTGATTTGGGTGTGAGAGTGCTCATATATACAGGGTGCTTCACGCTGAGTGGCCTATTAGACGTTTCTGGAAAACCGCAAATAATTTGGACCTGAAAATTTATACATGGGGGTTTTCAGAGGTGCTCTATTCAATGAAAATAATGGCACGTATGTAGCACTTCCGCTTATACCGGAAGGCGACGTCAACTTCCTTATTTTAAAAGGAATGAATAAATGAAAATTTTATGCCAAATTCAAAATCTGCTCATAATTTTGAGATAATTTTCATTAGCATTCCCTATCTCTAAAATTAATAGTTTTAGAGATATTTCGACTTTATTAAAATCATCTACAAAGACGAAGCCATATTTGAAAATTAATAACTTCCGCTATGGTAAATTTTAGTAGCCGAAATTTTTACCATATCTTTTCTAATGTTTGAGCTTATCTCTAAGCAACCTACAATAATGGTAAGATGTACAGGGTGCTCAGAAATGGAAGTCAAACTTCGGCAACTTCAACCTCTATTATGTCGCTTATTTCAAATGGAACATACCATTTAGACAATTTTTTCTTTCGCCATTCGTCAGAACCCTTCTGGTGCTATTCAGAACTCCGATCAGAACTCGTTTGTACCTTTTTTATTATAAAATGACAATTTTTCGAACTAAAAATTTGCAATTGGATTTTTTGCGATAGACAATTTTTTCTTTCGCCGTTCGTCAGAACTCTCCTAGTGCTATTCAGAACTCTGCCCTCGACTCTGCCAAATTTGAATTTTTTAATAACTTCAACAAATCGATAGAACTATTGTTAAAAATGGTCAGGAACTCCAGAACTCATTTTTCTCTACCGAAATATGCCATCAGAACTCATTTTTCACAAAAAAGTGGTGCTGCGTGAAGTTAGCACCCTTATTTAATTTTGTTAGATTTCTTGCCTTATTATTGCAGAATTATTGTGTTCTTTTCGGCCAGGAACTCTGGAACTATGCTTTTTCTACTCAGAACAGAAAATTTACTCAATTTTGCAAAAAAGTGGTGCTAACTTCACAGGGGTTTTGCACGTTTACAACGGCGATACTAGTACACGTGTGAATTATGCACAATTCACACTGTGGAATTATGGAATAAACGCGCATGTGTGGTTGTAGTGCCCGCCAAAAAGTCTGTACCATATGGGAAATTATTTTATTATTGACTTTCAGAAAAATTTTTTGAAATCAAAAAAATATTTAAAAATATAGTTCAGAAATTACGCGTAAAAAAGTAAAAATGGTAACAAATTTTATTTTTCGAATCGAGCAACTAAATTTGATATTTGGATGTTACTTTGCATTATGAACAACTCGGAACAACTTCTTCAAATAACATTTTTCGACATCTTCAAAAATAAGGGTAGTTTATTCTTGAGCCAATTTTAAATAATTTGATTTTCCGACCTAAGCGCCCGGACTAACACAAACTTGTCTAGACGCTTACTCGTTTGAGACTATGCACAAACTTTTATCAAGTAGGTATAAAATTTTTCTGAAAGCCAATAATAAAATAATTTTCCTCGTAATTTTCCATATCAGACTTTTTGGCAGACACTCTAGATAGAGTTGCGTGCTCTGCGAATTAATTATCCCCTAATTATGTATGTAATGTATCCTACTGATTCCTTAGTAATTCCTGCTAATTCCCCTAATTCCACAACTAATTCCCCTAATTTCGACTAATTCCATACTAAGTCCCCTAATTCTCAACTAATTCCCCTAATTCCCGACTAATTTCCCTAATTCCCTACTAATTCCTGGAGTTTGTACACCAAAATTCCCCAGCGAAATACCCCTCGCAACTGAATAGGAGTAATGTAGCGAAGTGATTTTTCCAGCCAAGGAATGTCCGTTTTTGCTTTAAATATTACCGTCACTTGGGTACACCCTGCCGCTGCTTTTTAGTAAGTAAGTCCTGTTTTAGTTAAGTTAGTATTGAGTTGTAAAAACCCCCTGGTAAACAAGCAGTTAAGTAATTAATTGATTAATTTTCGATAATCCCCGGTATAATTAAAATCCGTGAATTATTATAAATAATGACCGAGACGGACACAAAAATCATTAGTTACTAAAACCGGTTAAAATAGTAACCCATTTCCGGTTATTGATGCTTGGTCAATGTTGCTAATTACATAATACGCTCGACCTCAGTAAGTAACGTTGTGAGGACGAGTTCTTTGTTTCAAGTCAGTAAGCCCCTATAACGCGCCGTCCGGATACGTCATAAAAGTAATAAAACGCCGGAGGAACGTTCAGTACGCATCAGTTGAAGATCAGTCCAAGATCAAGCAGTCCGCACCAATCCGAAACTGTCACACCTGACACCTCGCCACCGTTTTCACTTCCGTCCGTAACCGCCGCTCCGACTTATAGTAATAAATTTTCTTGAAAATAAAATTGGTAAGAATACACCGTGCTCCGCTACTATCCGTCCGTACCGCCTTCAGTTAAGTATAGATATTATATCTTATTGTTCGTGAGTACTGCTGTATTATGTATTATACTATTAAATCAAACTAGAGCTAATTAGTAATTCCTCCATTGGTCTTTTGTTTCATAAAATATGCATCGGCTGGTTAGATTTGCTCGCTCGGGCAATCCTTAAGGCTTCAGTGCATAAAGTTCTACCGGAGCACTTAACTTACAAAAAATAGTCCTTGTTAAATAGCTCTACGTTTGTGGCAGTAGTTCGCCGTATTGTAAAACCCTCTGTATAGACAAGAATATCTATAGCTAACCGACTGCCCGCCGTTCATACTATATCCTGTTGGAAATTCCGTTTGCTTGCCGTCCGAAATCGATTCAAGCCGCGAAAACAGACAACAGCTATCATAACACATCGTCTTCACAAAATAAAATCATAATCACGCGTATATACTCTTGATTACCAGCCCTCATATTTATTTCGTTATCCAATTTGTACACACTCGACTGCAAAGTCGCTGAAATATCCTGTTTATTGATTTATTCATTACTGTTCTAATGTTCTAATAAATAAATTCGTTGGTATACAAAGGTAAAATTCACGAGTTATTATTTCAGTTATTTATTTCTAATTAACCCGTTTGAGAAATTGTCCAAGTCCAGTTGACAAGACAATCATCTTAAGATCCCTGGACAAATAACCGTATCTCCATCTGTTAGCTACCCCTAAACGTTCTCACCACGCACCGGAGAACCAAACAAGTGCTGTTCCTTGCACTTAAAAACTAAAGAACTGGCGCCCGAGTTTCCGTCTAAAAAGTGTTACAAAGCCAGAGAGTTTTGTTTGTATGCAGCCAGTTACAAACATTACAAGTTAGGTAAGTAGACGTCGTCACAGTAATATTAAGAAATTAAGTTTCAGGACATATTATGGTCGTGCAAAATGAAAACAAAAGTACAGCTGGAAGAGATGATTTTTTAGTTTTTTAAACGTGAAGTGGAAATCTTTCATAAATATATACGTTAGGAATACGTTTGTCTGTTCGTCGACTTGGAAAAATTTCGATATGTTCAATAAAATTTGGCTTCTTAAAGATTTTCTAAGTTCAACCTTCTACAAAAATGGTCAATGAAAATTATAATTATTACTGAAAATTATAATTATTACTGATAACAGTAAGTTTCATATTATAAAAGCAAGAACATTTGGCAACAATTATTTGGTGATTATGGAGCAATTTTTTAAATATTTCTTATGAGACTTTTGGTAACTCATCTATTTTAATGAGCTTCTACTTACCAAAACTGACTTCAAATAAACATCTAAGTACCACAAGAACAACTTACCTGAAATTAAAGAAGAAAAAAATTAGTAACATTAATTTACAAGAGAATAAATTTAATTTCGATTTAACAGCCGCAGGTATACATTAATCTATAAATCCAATAGAATAGATGTGAGATATGTTGAAACATCGCATTAAACAAAGAACTCCCGTTTCGATTACTTACAAGAGAGGAGCTGCGAATTGCAGCATAAATGGAATGAAACGCAATTCCACAAGAAACCATACAAACTCTTACTACTAGCATGCCTAGAAGGATGCAAGCTGAATTTGAGGAGGAAACACTCGATCGTACATTAATTAGTACAATCATCTTTTTTGGCGGGTGCGCCGGTGAGATCGAATGAAACGGAAACCAATTTTCGATTTATCAACGTTACTTTATCAAACTGTAACGGCACCACCCCAGGAAATACTTCTCAGCCCGTAAAAAAAACAGATATTGAGCCTTCCCATTTTTTCGAAATAGGTACAAATAATAAATCATTAAGTAGGTACCGGTAGAATATAAAATATTTACGCGTATTCCTATTTCCCATTGTAATTTAAAGGAAATAACAGACGTAAAAATAGAACGTAGTTGACTAAAAATAGGTGAAAGGCCGGTAAACAGATCAATAAACAAATAAGTAAAAAAATTGATAGAGGGCCTATTAATACGCCGTGTTCTGTTTCAACTTTGACAATTCCTCGTAAGTTTAGTAAAAAGTATTTCTTATTAGGAAATTGGTGTACACAATTTCATTACTACGTTATATTTTATGGATACGGAAGAACTTTGTAAATAATTTACTTTTATTATATTTAAAGCGATCAAATTGAATCATTGCGAGAGTCGTATTTTTTTACAAGCAGATTATACAGGAAGAAACCTAAGTCAAACAGTTTAAACCAGAGAATATTTATTTTTGGTTTGAGACATATCAAGAAACAAACAATTTAAGTAAACAAAGTTTGCCTTAAATTTTTAATGAAAGAAACCATCATACAAATTGGATACCTAACAAATATAGGTCTGAAATATAGAATTTGTTTTTGTTCTAATTTTACTTATTTGATTTTGCGCGTTGTTTCATGGTGTTAATCGTAACATTTTTTCATATAAAAAATACATAGAACGAACAAAATATTTTTAGAATAAACAAGAAATATATAATCAAACTAACAGGAAAATTTTATTACAGTCGAAGGTGCAGGTCAGGGCTAGGATGGATGAATTGAAATGGTAAAGAAGAATGTTCCTCAATTATGTAAGCTCCTTATAGTGGAGGGAAATTAGTCAAAATATTTGATGAAAAGTAATGTAATCGAAAACCGAAGAAATTAGCAAAATCGGGCTGAGTTTCGCGAGAAAAGCTCATTTTTTATGTATTTCGAGTGCATCGCTACATAATTTTTTAAATATCTCCGTCTCTATTTGTCCTAGAAAAATTAAAAAAAAAATCTAAATACTCATAAATAAATAGCCTATCAAAGTGTTGGGGTATAGTTACATTAAAAGTACATTCTAACCTCAAAAAATCCAAGTTGCTCAGTTTACCTTTTTTTTACTAATAATGCAATAAGTGGGGTAAAATCTTCTGATCTTTACGAAAATTGGAGAAACTACGTATTTTCATATCTACTATAAATACGTGATTAAATTAAAAAAAATAATAATTAATTTTTACGGTCGCCATTGAACATTTTCGAAAAAAATTAAAACGCTTGCCATTTAATGCAAAATGGTGATAGGGTAATTTTTTTTTATATAAGTAGGTCTTTTTATGTACTTTTTTGTGAACATATACCAGAATCTGTTTATCAAGTTAAAATGTCGTTTTAATAATAATAAAAAAAAAAAATTTCATTTTTTTGAAATTTTTATGCCAGATTTTCATATAAGTTTTGTAAAACACGAAATTCAATTATATTATGAAGATTATATGACAATTTTATTTTATTTGCTTTTTTTAATTTAATCACCTATTTACAGCATGAAAATACATAGGTACTTATTTCCTCCAATTTTCGTAAAGATCAGAAAATGTTTACCCCACTTATTGAGCTTTTGTCACGAAGCCCCAACCCGATTTTGCTAATTTTTTCGGTTTTCGACTCATTTGCATGTATAAAACAAAAAAAAAAAAAAAATTCCAACTTCCCGATTACATCACTTTAAAATCCTAATTTCCCTCCACTATTAATATAATCTAGGTATATTTGATTGATACAAACTTTGAGCCGATCGTGGTTTTAAAGTCATGCCGCGGTCAACTCGCGTACTTACACTAAAAAAAACATTTAAACTCCAACGTTTGTACAGCCACATATTATAACAAGCTGGATACACCTGTACGTTATGCATACATTTTCCCCAAGGATATTATCAGCATAAGGTAACCCAATTTCAGTCTTTAAATACCTGTTATAACAGCGAGCACTGCAATTAAAATGAAAATGGAGTTTCACAATTGCAAAAGGAAATAATGCAAACTCGAGGGAAATTTTAAACGTAAACATGTCCTACTTCTCAACCACTTACACATTTTTAGATAACTCTGCGTATTAAAATTTATTCCCACGAGTTTTAATTCAAAAGTTTCCGATGACAACTCTTTACAGAACTCCCGTTTGCAATTAAATTTTATAAAAGAGATCTGCATACATTCCTGATGTGGATCCAAAGATATCTATGAGAGTGCTTAGTTTAGAATGCTTAATGCAATTAAAATTTTAAGATATTTTTATTAAATAGAACCAAAAATATTTTCTCACCAATAACAAAATCATAATTATAAACTGGTAAGTATATTTTGCCAAGGCGTTTCGAAAGATTAAACTTAATAATAAAGTAGTTAAGTCAGGGAAAATATTGTTATGGCACCAGGACTTATTTTTATTTATTAATTTTGTTTTTTCTTTTATTCGAACCCCTTTTTTCTTTCGAGCCCCACGTTGGTGGTGCCAATATTATGTAGTGATATGAGGACATTAGGGATACAATGATTTTTTGATTTATAATTTTATTTTTTGATTAATTATTAGAAGGTAAGTTTTTTTTAAATATAAGATTTTCGTTATTATATTTAATATTTTATATTTGCACGTTTAGATATTTAAGTTTTATATTCCCTTATATTATTATGTTTGCACTAGTAATTAAGTTATTTAGTTTTTTGAATTTTAAATTTATTTTTCTAAAGTAGTTGTATATAGTTTTCTGAATTATCGACTTTATAACATACGATCAGTTCGCCCCTGGGCTGGATTTTCCAACAGTTTAAACAATAAGCGACAGTGCGTATGATTTTAAGATAATTGAACGTGAAACTTACTATAGGTTTGCTATAATTACTCTTTAACCTTTCAGGGCCTAAGGGGGTTCCCTTCTGCTATCGAAGAAATGTCTTACCTGTTAATCAGCTGCTGTACACCTTCTGAATAAAGATTGTTTAAATTTTGGGCTGGTTTTATTTTTTATTGGATTGGTAATGATCTTGAAATGTTAGAGATCTTTATTAGAATGAATATAATTTTGTCATTAGACAGCTAGATGTCTCTGCTTTTGCTGTAGTATAGATATCCAGCTGATATGGATTTGTATGCTTTAGTTGTATCAATTAAACATAGATGGAACAACAAGTCGTATTTATTACACATATGAGACAATTCGAAGTGAAACGTTCCTTAAACTATGTCCCTGCTCTAACTTAAACTAACTTAATCTACAACAAATATTGGACAGTGTCCTTGTGAAAAGTGACAAATTTTCTAATTTTAGTTCGAATTATTCCCGGCACACTAAAGTTACCGTGTCGCGTTGTTTACTTTAAATTGGCAGACCTGTTTATAATGTTTTGACACTTGTCGTTTGTGGTCCAGATATGGAAGCTGGCAGTTCTACGATTTAGTGCCCCAGTTACTGAATTTGCATAAACTACATAGGCCTTGGATGCCCAAACGGATTTCGACCAATCAGGTGGCTGCTTATTATTTAGGATAAATTTTACCTTTATTGCTGGTAAGTTGATGTTTTTCTGGTACCTTATTGTATTTGACCTTGAACCATAATTCAAATGTACTGGAAATATAAATCGTCGTTTTTAATTTCGTATTTCAGGAGCGATCTGGACGTGGGGTTGCTTCTCTTACGACCCAATAACAAATCTTTTTTTTGTTTCGTTCCTAAGGACACGCAGAAAATTTGCCAAACCATAGATTTCTAGATTTTCAACTGTCATAAAGGTTGGTATTTTCGCCTTTTTCCACTTTATTATGTATTTTTACTATGAAATTATGGTATTTTTAGCTTCCTTATTTGAAGATGAATCCTTGGATACCCATGTGTCGATATTACGTGAGATAAATTTTAGATCTGTCGTTGGCTCGTACGAGGGATTACTTAACCGTATCGAATCTCACTTCACTCACTTCTTAGGAACTAATTTACATTGTGTCTGGTCATTTGACTAGACTGGAGGTTTTACAGGTTTGTTTTAAATTAATTAATTACAAATTTCATAAAAATTTATATAAATAAAGTCCATCTTTGTTTAACTGTAGTTGACCATCGTACAACCTCTGTTTAAAACATGCATCTGGCAGCTGTTAAGTTATTGATTATTTTAAAGAAACATTGCACGATGTATTTATTTCATTTACGCCTTTAATTTGTTTATTTTAGGTTTGTTTTAGCGTAGCTGACCCTTTGCTTACCTAAGGCTCGTTGACCTCGCTTGCCACAACAGGTGTCTCACAGCTGATTTAACAAATGGTTATAAGATATTATATCCTTTTTTGAACTTGTATTTATTTCATGAGTATACTATACGTAAGTTTCTCGTTCTAGTTTTATTAAGAGGAATTTTCATTTTACCCTGGTTTGAATTAAATTGATTTTTTTATTAATTTTATTAATTTATTAGTGAGGTTTAGGCTTAAAATACATGACAATAAGTTGAATCTTCGCAAAAGAATGTGATCAAGGTGTTTCATTCAGATTTTTCGAAATACGTTACTTTCATCATCAAAATAGTTCAATATAAATATATGTAAATATACATATATATCCTAATGTCCATTATTATTAAAACAATTTATTGTTTTAATTATTAGCTGTCACCATCTAAGTAAATCTAGAAAATATATGCATATGAAATTATATTTTTTTCTTGTAGATACTAAATGTCTTAAACTCAAATTTATGTTATCTATTTAAATTGGCCTTGACTGATACAAGTGAGAAGCCATAAAACATTACAAATTCGGCTGTAAATTTCGGACAATTCGAAATATTTTGATTACGTCGACTTAAACATTTGGCGAAACTGCAAATGTTTAATTTTAGATAAACCTTGTTCCCTTAGCATTCAACGCGGCTTCTCAATAATTCAGTTTAAAGACTTCGATAAGATTGATGAGAGCCTGGCATTCTAATACTCCCCATCCGCCCCTCGGAGAGCCAGATAATAAAAAGAAAGTTTTTAGTTACAAGACAAATGGTCTTTTTGCTCGGCATACGGTAGGCTTATCAAAATAGACACAATTCGACACAATAATAGATTCTTAATTGCAGTTTGTTGTTGGGGAACTTGTTGCCGACTAACGCAGAGTCTTATGTCGCTTAACAACTTTTTATTAGAACTTCGCTCTCGGCGATCGGTTAAGTTTATTTCACTATAAATACCAATTTACCGACCTAGATGTTACAACAGGATACATGAGATGTGTAGCCAACTGAAAACCGGACTGGTGCGATTGATATGGCTTACTGCAAAAACTTAACGTAACGATTCTTTTATTATTAGAATCAGCGCTGTAGATCATCAGCTTGAAGGGGTTTGTCGTTTTCGTTAAAAAAACCTGTTTTGCGGAAATGACTGAAGCATTATCTTATTGGAAACTTCATTTAACATTTTACAGCCCCTCAATCTTTCCCCAGAGGACCTTGACGCAGTATTTTTGATTAACCGTTTGACTTTCAGCTTAATCATCCATGGTCATACACCTAATGTCGAAGAAAACAAATATTCATTCGCACACTTCATATACCTTTTTTATCCAACGAAATCAGATTTTTCCAATGCACTGAATCGTTATTATTACGATTATAGCTTCCTGGTCGTCATCTTGCAAAGCCTATTCCAATTCAACGAGAAATTAGACGTTAATGCACTGCTGGATTTTTTTACTCCAATGATTTCAGTAACACACGCATGAGCTCGAATCAATTAGCAAGGCAAAATTGAAATTGTGCGGCGCGGGAATGCACAAAGTCAACAACTTTTCCTTCAGTCTTCTGTTATTTGTTTACAAACGAAACTGTAATTATTTAAATTTTATAACTTAAGATCTATTAGTACAAACTTAAGGGCAGCACAGTAGTTCACTAACAGATCTTGGAGCACTTCCTTAACCACAATCAAAGCACCTCGAGAAGCGTTGCTAATGATCAACGTCTCACAAATATCCATAACAATTTTTTGATTTCGGATGAACTAGGTTTGCGGTGCAATTGGTAAATCCAATCATACACAATTATCAGTAGGCGATAATTTATCTTGTCCAAAGCCTCTGAATAATTCAACAGGACTAATGCGTTCAGTTTATTGTCACTTACCCGTAATAAAGCTTCAACACAACAATCATTTAACTGAAGTGTCCAATAATATCGATAAACTCATTAAATATTTTTTCATTTGTTGGGTGTTAAAAAAACTATGAACAATATCTTTGTACTTAACATATCTACCCGGATACATACACTGAATTGGTTGACTACTCCTTTCATCAGTTATGATGACAAATAAGAATCTATTAAAAGAACAACTCATCTGTATGAGCAAAGATAATAGCACGAATTCAAAGTGTAAGTTTTTTAAAATTTATTTATTTAACGTCGACCTATTTCTGCTAGCACGAATTCAAAGTGTAAGTTTTTTAAAATTTATTTATTTAACGTCGACCTATTTCTGCTAGGTAAGTCAATTACCAACGCCAGAGGACGAAATATCTCCAACCTGGATTTACAAGTACTGGGAGCTACTCAAATCGGACAGGAAACAGTATACCAACCGTGAATCAGTTTCTAGCTATTTGAACGTAATTAACAACGTTTGAATTTTTAAGTCAAGTACGCTTGAGTATTGATTTATTATCTACCAGACACATATATTAAGGAATATCACTCGTTCCATATAACAAAAATAATTCTGTGACTACTTGAGAAGAAGAAGAAGAAGAAGAAGTAGAAGAAGAAGAAGCAGAAGAAGAAGCAGAAGAAGAGGTAGAAGAAGAGGAAGAGGACGAAGAAGAGGAAGAAGAAGAAGAGGAAGAAGAAGAAGCGGAAGAAGAAGAAGCGGAAGAAGAGGAGGAAGAAGAAGAGGAAAAAGAAGAAGAGGAGGAAGAAGAAGAAGGAGACAAGGAAGAAGAAGAAGAAGAGGAAAAGGAGTAGGAAAAAGAAGAAAAATAAGAGCTTAACATAGAATTAACCGTAATAATAATAATAATAAATTCTTTATTGCTGTAGATCTTACAAGAAAAAAAGACATTAGCATTGTCAAAGTTCTATAATTTTTTTTAATAACTATTTTGATAAAAATAAGCGATAATCATTGGAATTTCATTCATATAAAATTTACGTATACAAATTTTGTTCGTTACTAGCGATCTTCTCCATCTTGCCGTCAATCTCACATTTCTTGACGTTGTTGGAGGTGCATTTCTCTACGTCATCATTCAAATTGGTGACAAATCTATAATAGTAGCTTGAAAGTTGAACCATAATTTCGAATTTTGCAATGAATATTGATATCTCTATATCAATATTCATTGATTCAAATATGAATACTGAATCATTTTCACTACTAGCTTATTGCAATCAATGATTCTATTTGGCTCGAATAGGAACGTACATATTGGATTACTATAGCAAATATGAAATAGCTTAAAAATAACATAGTGATTAGATTATTAAAACATCGACAAGAATTGGTATATTGAAAAAATATTCGTACAAAAACTATAAATTTAAGAATGTGACACAACATAGGTACCAACTTAGAAGTTATTAATTTACAAGTAGCGGAAATAGGTTTTCTCAACTTATTTTTATTTCGGTATAAATCAGAGAGTTACAAATAAAAAATTACAATAATTATTACAATCGAAAGGAGAAAATCTTTTTTATAGCTGTTTTACGACTGAAATAAAGTAAAAAGCTAATAAAAAGTTTCGTTAAGGACTATCAAGTGCGGGCGGTTTGACAAACAAGGACTTAAAATTTTTGACCATAAAGTGTGAGACAATAAAAAATATATTTTGTGAGATTAGTAACATTATTTCGTTCCATTTGCTGCAGGTATTTTATTCTTTTTCTAACTTGACGAATGTTACAAGTCTAATGAGTATTAGTAATTTTTGTGAGAACTAATGAATAGTTGCATCTGAGCTCATCTTTTATTAATTTATATTGGATAAAAAAAATTACCATAAAGCTATTTATAAAAGAAGAATAAGTACAACAATATTAATAGCTACATATGTATGAGTAACGGCAGTATTACTCATTTTTACTTCCTTATAAGTAAAATGAAATTATGCAAGGATCGCTACAATGACTGCAAAATTTTAACATCAACATTTAAGATGGTGGTATCGAAACAATTTGGTTTTACAAGTTGTTTTATCTAAGATTCGCCATTTTCATTTATTATTGCATCACCAGTTATGATGATGATGTTTAGAAGTCCGGAAAATACTGTTTTTTGGACTCGCAGACTTCCAGGACTCGCCTACGGCTCGTCGTGGAATCTTGTCTACTCGTCCAAAAAAATAGTATTTGTTCAATAGCCTATCTATCATGATCACTTCAAAACCTCTAGAGACATTTGATGGCATCTAGTTAAAAAACCTGCCAAGTTATAATAATAGTTGGTCAATACATTAGTTGAATTAATTAAACAAATTTTTTTAAACGATAACCCGTTATGGTATAAATTATTTTTGGACATTGCGTGCCAACTCTTAAAATAATTCTGAATCCAAATCTAAGTGTCTTATTATTTTTTAAATCATACACGAAACATAACAGGTCTTATTTTCTTATAAACTTATAACAACGTAATATGTACCTATTTATTATAACACCTACACAGACGTCTATTTCTAAACATAAATGCACTTAATCGAGAAGAAATTCAGGCACGACTCGCCTACATGCATTTTTTTATTACGTTTCAAGATACATAAAATAAAAGCAAGTTTAATTCCATTGTGGAAAGTTCAGTCTGTAGATGTTTTTACTCGTTTAATATTTTCTCGGATATCACGAACACCTGAAGGTGAGTTTTCATGCTGCAAGACTGCCTCAGCTTTCCGGCTATAAAACTATCTTAACTTTTCTTTTAGCAGCATTAACCCTGTAATAAAATATTTTTAGGATTAATAAAATGATGATTTCTTTTTACGCACCGGCCCGGACCTTAGAACGAGGGAACAATTTTGTTAGGACTAAAGTTGGAATTATATTAGTACAAATACTGAAATAATAATAATAATAATAATAATAAAAATAATAATAAACTGAATTTCAATTTTAATGCAAGCACCGTTTTACATTATAATGTGTGTTTCTTTTTATTAAATAATAATGTTGACAAAAAATATGAGGTGAAAAATCACCTAGAACTAATTTATCTGATTACCTAATTGAAGTTCCAAAACAAGGAATTAATTGAGTAGTTTAATGAACGAATACTCAATTAATGTGAATATTTAAATCCGAGTTTAAATCGAAACAAACATTTTGATAGAGGACCTACGTTCGGATATATATCAATTTCGCAACGATATGCAATTAGAAGGTCCAGATGATAAATGGAAAGCACAGTTCAATTCGACGGCGACGTAAGAGAAAGATAAAATATCTCGCATGACGCATTTAAATGTCAACGCATTTGACTGAGATTGTTATCAATTCTATTCAGAAAATTAATTGGTTTTCCACGACTAACATTTATTGACATTTTCACCACACGTGTCTAACAATATTTGGAACATCACAATTCATAATTGAGATGACATTTCCGGATACTTTGTAAAGTAGTTTCCTTCGATTTTCATATTTATTAAATAAAAATCAATAATGGCAATTTTACGCAGCAATCTTAGTATCTATGTATTAGTAGGTATTTGTCTAAATTTTGAAAAGTTAAAACAGAAAATGTAGAAGACACTGGTAACAAATCCATTTTTTTAAATACAATAACACAAAAATGTATGCATCTAACGATAAAAATATTCCATTGAACGCGTAGGTATTTATATTCGTTACTCATTTTCTATTTTATAAAACGCTAAAGTCAGGCAAAAACTGCATAATAAAACAACATGCGGATTAATGAGGTCGACTTTAATTACGTACAGTTTTTTGTTAAACGTCCCATTTACTTTCGTCTTTAAGTAGAACCACAGGGAGATATCTCTTTATCTCCGGCTATAAACTTATACTGCAATGCTGGCAGTGTCGTGATTTATACTGCGAAGATGAAGTAATGACAACATTCAGAGCAATCCCACACAATCTATCTTCTTACAGATAGAGCAGTCCTGCTCGATAGGCTGATTAATATATCACGTGTTTCATTTTAAAATATCCCTAGATGAAAACTCAGTCTACAAATTAATTTCATGTAATTTAATAAATATTTTATTTCTTTCACAACATAAAGTTCGGGACAAAAGAATGTAAATGCAAAAACGTAATAGAAATGATACTATTTTTATGTAAAAATAATATGAATCGAAGAAAAAAATATATAAACGATTTCGACTTAGGTCACAAAAAACAAAAAATACCAAAAACTAAAAAGAAACAGTTTATCTTTTAATTTACAACATAATGCCAAATAGAAAAGTTTCTAATATAATGACAAAATTAAGCTACTAATTTCTTATTGAAAAACAATACAAAAAATTGTATTATGGTCACACTGATATGATTATAGGTAGTTAGAATTTATTTGATGACTAAAACCATAATACGATAAAGAGCGAAATTATTTTAATAAATGGCGAAGTCGCCGGTGATGCAGAATTCAGCTGTCGGTATATTTGATCTCGTATTGAAGGAAACAACGATCCAGCTTGATTTCTACTATGTATTTAGAAATATTTTATTACATGAATAGTAATAAGACAATATTGTTACGTTATGGGGATTTTGGGGATTTATTATAATTTTTTGTTTTATTGAATTTTATTTTAAAGGTGTTTTTCCTTTTATTTTGGGCCCCACGTTGGTGGTGCCACTTTATATGTTATGATAGGGGGATCTTAGGGATTTAATAATTTTTATTTATGTTATTTTTGTTTTATATTTAAGATTTTGTTTTATTATATTTGCACGTTCTAGATATCTATTAATTTCACTTATATATTATTATGCATGCACTAGTAGTTAAGTTATTTAGATTTGAAATTTAAATTTATTTTTTTAATTTAGTTGTAAATAGTCTTTTAAATGAAAGTTTTTTAGTTCTAGTATATAGTTCTTGGAATTATCGACTTTATAGCATACGATCAGTCCGCCACTGGGCAGGATTTTCCAATGTTTTTAACGATAAGGGACAGTGCGTATGATTTTAAGATAATTTAACGTGAAACTTACTATAGGTTAGCTATAATTACTCTTTTACCTTTCAGGGCCTTTGGGGGTTCCCTTCTACCATCGAAGAAATATCTTACCTATAAATCTGCTGTTGTACAAGTTATGAATAAAGATTATTTATATTTCATGCAAGATTTATTTCTTATTTGATTAGTAAGGACTTGAGATCTTTATCAGGATAAATATTATTTTGTCATTAGACAGCTAGATGTCTCTGTTTCTGCTGTAATTTAGATATTCAGCTGAGATGAACGTTAATGCTTAAGTTACTTGAATTAAACATAGATGGAACTCAACAAGTAGGGTTTATTATATTTATGAGACAATTAAGAGCAAAAATGTTTCTTAAACTATGTCCCTGCTCTAACTTAAACTAATCTAATCTACAACAAATAGGACAGTGTCCTTGTGGATAATAACAAATTTAATAAAATAAAGGTTTCAAATTTCAGTTCGGAGTACTCTCGCCACAATAAAGTTACCGTGTCGCCTTATTTACACTTGAATTGGCAGACCTGTTTTAAGTTTTTGACACTTGTGGTTTGTGGTCCAGATATGGTAGCTGGCTGTTCTACAATTTAGTGCCCCATTTACTGGATTTGCATAAACTAAATAGGCCTTGGATGCCCGTTCGGATTTCGACCAATCAGGCGGCTGCTTTATTACTTTGGATAAATTTTACCTTTATTCCTGGTAAGTTGATGCTGTTTTTCTGGTACCTTCATTCAAAAGTAGTAGGAATATAACTTTCCTATTTAAAATTTACATTTCTCTATTTATTTCAGGAGCGATATGGACGTGGGTTTGCTTCTTTTACGACTCAATAACAACTCTCTTTTTGTTTCGTTTCTAAGGAGCATGCAGAAAATTTGCCAAACCATGGATTTCTAGATTTTCAACTGTCATTATGGTTGGTATTTTCGCTTTTTTCCACTTTATTTTATAGCTTTGCTATGAAATTATGGTATTTTTAGCTTCCTTATTCGAAGATGAATCCGTGGATACCCATGTGTTGATATTACGTGAGATAAATTTTAGATCTGCCGTTGACTCGTACGAGGGATCACAGAACCGTATCGAAGATCACTGCACTCACTTCTTAGGATCTAATTTACATTGTGTCTGGTCATTTGACTAGACTGGAGGTTTTACAGGTTTGTCTTATGCTATTTAATTACAAATTTAATAAAAATTACATAAATAAAGTCCATCTTTGTTTAACTGTAGTTGACAATCGTTCAACCTCGGTTTAAAGCATGTAACTGACAGCTGTTGTGTTATTGATTATTTTAAAGAAACATAGCACAATGTATTTATTTTATTTACGCCTTTAATTTGTTTACTTTTGGTTTGTTTTAGCGTAGCTGACCCTTTCTTTACATAAGGCTCGTACCTCTCTCGCCTCAGCAGGTGTTCTACAGCTGATTTATCAGATGGTTCTACGATATTATATCCTTTTTTTGAACTTGTATTTATCTAATGAGTTTACCATACGTAAATTTCTCGTTATTGTTTTATTAGGAGGATTATTTCATTTTGCCCTGGTTTGAACTGAATTTATTTTTTTTATTTTATTAATTTATTAGTGGGGTTTTAGTTTAAAATACATGACAATATGTACTTATATAATGATACGGAATTTCACCCAACAGCCCTGTAACATTCAAATTCTGTAAGTGGCAATAGAAGGGATCCGATAAACTGAATCATATAAAATTAGTTCGGTAAACTTAGAACGGGTTTAAAAGAGTTCAACATTCTCCTTTAGATAAAGGAACTAGGTAGTGTTTGTCCCTAACACGCCGCAAACGGCGAAAGCCACTCTCCATAATTGCGCAACTTGCCTCATTTCGGTTGCTCCTTCCGAAATAACATTCGTTCAATTTAGATTGCAATTCATGCTTGTACCTGCATCATTTCGGTCCTCGTAATAACCTTAATTTAAGTTCGAGGAAGTTGGAATTTAGTTCTTAGTAGGTTTTAAGTAGCATTATAATTGAAGGATGACTAAAAATGATATCGAGATCTTAACAGTTAATTAAAGTTTGTGTTTCTGTTCTAATATATTGAAAATTTGAGAGTGACACCCAAGTGCATTTAGCAGCGAAGAAACTCTTATTTAAAAAGTTATAAGTATGCGCAGCATACCTTTTATTCATTTTGTATTTGTACGCGCACTCACTGAAATTAATGTGTTTTTATATTTTTTTAAACTCGGTTAAAAATACATGTTTACCATCCATGTCAAAGGAAAAGAAATTATAAGTATTTAATACTTATATAATCATGGAATTTACGGAGGTATTTTTACTAGACGCAAATGTTTCTGAAATAAAATGAATAGGTCGCAATATGAGGCGAGACGTTTATGGTGCGGAAACGAGTAACAACTGTAAAATTTAAGGAATGCTTTGTGCAGAACGAATTTATAATTAAAATAATTCTCGTTATTTTGTTTGAGAAAATTTCGTGTTTTAACTTGCTGTTTAGATTTTACTTTTAAAAACGAAATTATTAACATTATTAAACTCAAACTCAAAACAAGAGCAAAGAAAATAATTTAGGCTCCTGTGAAAAATGTACAATTTGAAATATGTACATGAAATCCCAAACATGATATTTGAATGCTGCTCTGATTCATAACTCAAGTAGAGATTTATTCTGGCTTGTCAAGCCGGAAGGTGTTCACAACATACAGCTTTACCGTGGACTCGTGACGGTGGTAAAGGTTCCTGACTGCAGAAACGCAGAGCCGATAATACATTTGCAGTCTATGTCCGATTTACGTGATTTTGGTCTACATCAAGCGACATATCGTGACATTACCTCACCGCAACATTAATACGAGACAGACCAAATACCAGTGCTGCCGTTGTCGAAACGAGAAATGCCCAATTTATTGAAATTACTTGTTCCCGACCGTTAGACGAATTTAAGCAAATAAGACGCAAATAAGATAATCATACCCGTATTTAAGAAGGGGGAAACAGACAATATAAAAAACTATAGACCATCATCATTGTTCAGAGTTTTTTTTTTAATAATTGAGAAGGACTTTGCAAATCGAATTGCTTGCTTTTAAATAAACAAAACTTAGGTAATTACAAACAGTCAACATGGATTTAAAAGTAAAGTCGACCACATTTTTATAGTGCACGTAAAAAACGTCGGCTTCTTTTAAGTTCTTATCGGCATCAAAGATGCCGACGTTTTTTGTGTGCACTGTTGTATTGATCTACTTTAACAAAATTCAAGACATAAAAATTAGTGAATATTATTACGTAAATGATCCTGACAAAAATTTGAGAAGAATAAAATCGATGGTAAATATTGCGTTATTATGAACCTCAAACCTAGGTAATTCTTAGCTAGTTTAAAGGTACTTGGAGCGTATCATTTGCCTTTGGTAGACGTAGCATTTTGGATCACCGTATATGTATATATTACTTCTCTTATAATAATATTTTTGTATTTACGTGTGCATCTAATTAATAAATAATGAAAAGTTATACAACAAACAATATTTCAATGCATAAGTTCTTGCAGAACAAGGAACAAATTAAAGAATTCCCAAGAATAACTTAAACAAGTATCTATTAATGAAGTAATGCAGCACTTTTATCCGCATTTAAATGAATCATATTCGCAGGCAACTTTAAAAATAAAAACATTTTCATTTCAGGTTTTTAAAGAAGTTGAAACAATTCAAAATAAAACAATAGGGTTTTAATGATTTTCTAATGCAAATTATGGGCCTGCTGTGCTGGAAAAAGCCATTTATTTTTATATAAAAAACATTCGTACCTATATTAAATGTTTTTAAATAAATTGTAGCAGTGAATCAGAGAAACAACTTCTGGTTGAAAATAACTTGATGGATCTCTGGACAAGAAGTGAGTATCCTTCGTAATTTCTTATTAACTCGTTTTAAAATTACTTCTGTGCTCACCAGATTTCCTAAACATATTTTTTGACAAGATGACAATGAAGATATTTATCATCCTATAATTGTAGTAAGTTTTAACTTGTTAAGTTAAAATAATTTTATTAAAAACGTTTCTTGCCCTCTTTAAGAGAATTAAGCAGTTCGGAAAAAACCTGAAAAATGTTGTGAATTGGATATTAAGTATCATACCTTCGACATTAGGGAGAAGTTCGGATATAAGGTAATTTGATTTTCGAAATTATAGAGTAAACAGACACATTTTTTTCGCATTGCTATTTAGGTATATATTTTTCAGAACACCATGATATTTTAAAAATGAATGCTATATAGATGAAATTAATTAAAACTGCCCAAAATCGATTCTAGGAGAATAATATAGTTTGATATCTTCTTTCAGTTTTAAAATATATTTACAATTTTTTTCTCTAAGTTTAGGTAAAGTTAAGGCCAATAATCAAACGAACAAACTATACAGGGTGATTCATAACTCGAGGCGAAAAATTAAGGAACAATAAATTTTTTTAACTCGAAGCAAAAAATAATGGAATGTATACAAAAATAATAATATAGTAATTTATTTAGAAATATACTAGAAATAGGTAAACGTATTAATAACAACAGAAACAATGAAAATAAAATAGGTAACAATTAATTTTTTTTGGAAATAAAAAAAAAACATTAATATCTAATTTAAAGCAAATGTCACTATTTCTGTCATGTCACTCATGGCCTGCTATTAATAAATTTCAACTTATAATATCATTTAACTCATGACTTGCTGTTATTAAATTTAAAAATTGATATCACGTGCGCAAGCTTTGAGGTCTAATAACTCGGAAACAAAGCCGTTCCGGCAAAAAAACTATTTTGCGTTTTTTAAGAAGAATATGCCTCTGTACATGTTCCTTAATTTTTCGTCTCGAGTTATGAATCGCCCTGTACATTAATAAAATCAACGTTTTGATGTTCAGAACAATTTATAATAGTTTGTTGTAATTATATTAAAAATAATTGATAAAAGCATCAGTTCCTATAGTTGATATTCAATAGTAATGTTGTATGTTGTTGTATGTGTTTTATAGGTATAGAATTTTCCAGAATTAAGGTCTTCATATTCTGAAAATACAAATAGAAAAAAATTTAAAAAAAATTTCATACTTCATTTCTGTAGATTGGGCATCAGGTATTGGAGCAACCAAAACAACTTATAATTAGCCTACACAAGACCAAGTTGACAAAAATTGGTTGAGATAAGAAGAATTATAAAACATTTTTTTGTTCAAGCTTTAAAAGTACGGGCTGGTTTTCCTTCAATTCGCTATATCGTCACAACCGATGAACCGATTTAACTCGTCAAAATGGAGGGAAGTTCATTATTTCGAAGTCTGCTAGTTGTTCTGCCATTTTGACAACTTTATTTTCAATCATGTCCGCCATCTTGAATTTTGACATTTCGGCCATTTATTCACCATTTCTAGGAATATATTCTATAGGTATACTCTATAACAATACCAGATTAATTGAAATCAGTTGAGAAATGAACAATTAGCAGGCAAAATATCAAAATTTGTTTTTTTTTGTTCCAGATTTAAAAATGGCAAGTACTTAGACTTTTTTTTAATTTGCTATATCATCACAACCGGTGAACCGATTTAACTCGTCGTGGTCTTAAAATGCAGAGGAAAGTTCATTATTTCCGAATCTATTAATAGTTTTTCAATTTTGACAATTTTTAATTAAAAAGAACGAACGCAAAAAAGGGCCTATTTTCAATCGTGTCCGCCATCTTGAATTTTAACATTTCAGCCAATTTGACTTTTGGTCTTTATAGTCTATTTAATCAGCTAATTATAAATATCAAGTTTGTTAAAATCGGTCGAATAATAAAAATTTGACAAAGAACGTTAAAAGGTACGTTTTTTCTGGCCACCCGGTATATTACTTACATTTGCTGAAACAATTACGAAGTCCACAAACATTCTACTAGTAATAATTCATACCTACAGTTTATTTGGCCGCGATGCTTGCAAATTAGGCAACGTGTGCTGTGTATTTTTTGCTCGACATAAAATTTTAAATCGAGACGAAGGAGAAAATGGATTAAAATCTAATGGTTTCTCATTATTCGATACAGCTTCCATTTCGCAGTTTAGCAACATTGAATGGTAATATTCTTTTTACAGATAGTATTATATTATTTACGCGATTCAGAAGCCGTGTTCCATTTCGTTTTAATAAAACCGGAATCGCTGATTTTGTTTTTTCGCAAGCTATCCAGATATTATTGAATAAAAACGAGCGCAGCGATTAAATCGATGTATTCTGAATTACACGATTGGCATTTTTTAATGTTCGGCATAAAATCTGAAAACTTTCTCGACGATTGGTTTTCGTATTTCTGTTTCGTAACGTTTAATTAAAGTAAGTAATAAAGTATTTGCGACGTTTCACATTGATCAAAATACTAATATTAAATTACAGAATGGACATTATGGACAAAATTAACAGATAAGCGGATCTGCTTGCTCTAGAATGGAAATGTATCTGCGATATGCGCACGTTAAAATTCCTTACCCCTTCTCTCCCCTAAGATAAAATGGGAGTTCACGTTTTTTGTTACGATGGTTACGTTATTGTTTTCACAGTATTGAGCTAATCCCTGAAATCCATACTCTCATTAGTAGCGTTATATATAAAGCGATTATTACCGTAATTAATTATTTTTAAAATCACATTAATTGGTAAACGATTGAAAATTAGGTAGTTTCTAAAGATAAATTAAAACGGCACAAACTTCAGAGCGCAAAGAAAAAGTAAATGTTTTATTAAGGTAACCTGTAATAATTTAAGACTAAGATTACAACTGTGTTTCTGAAAGATAATTTTAGTACCAACGATTATTATAATTCAGGAAGATATAATAGAGATGGAAAGGAGAAGATTATTATACGTTTTAATTAAGTGCAGATTATCATTATTGATTTACATATAAATTAAGTTCACCCTCGAATTTCACAGAAACACACAGACAAATTAGACGAGGAGTATGTATCTTATTTTTAAGCAATAAAAAAGGATAATGGTATTTGTTGCATATACATTTATTATTATACATGCGTGTCCACGATTATTTTAACAATTTGCCAGTTACAAAATATATCAGAAGTGGAACAGCAATAAATGTAAATATTGTAGTGATAGGGGAAATTATTGTAAAATATAATTATTTTATTTTATTGATGTTTTTTTTTCTTCCCATGCCCCGCTCTGCATGCCAAATATTTTTGTGATGTTTTATGGGGAATTTTTTTTTATTTTTAAATATCTGATTATTTTAACTTGTTGAAAAGGTAGGTGGTATAAATTTAGTACATAATATTTATTGCATGTTAGTTTAAAGAATAGTTTTCAAATAGGATGTCTTTAGTATTTATTTTACTTAGGAAGCATAGTAATTTAAGTTAATTTTAGAATTTATTTACTAGTTTATTTTAATTGTGACCCTTTTTGACTTGGTCGACCCATACTACTGATGCAAAATACTAATACCTGCGCCTTACACACAGCGACCAGTCTATTTGCGTTGATAAACGACCGTGTGTACTGCGCGAAGCGAATAACTTACTTTCAGGTTTTCTGTAATTCCTGTTTTCTTTTTCAGGGTCTTTTTGGGGTCTTTTAGTGGAGGAAACTTACCTTTCGTGTTCTTTAGCTTATGTAATTTTTATTAATAAATGAATATTATGTTCTCAATAGGTTTTGTTTTATTTTCTAGTGATTATATTTAAAAGTTGGTATGGCATGAAGTGCAGGGACCTGTAATTATTGAACTAGAACTGGTTATGCAGCATATGTATAGTTCTTCAGCAGGACTCACAGCACGGATACTGTTCTGATTGTTAGAATGAGCAAAATTTATCGTTTTATCAAACCAGACATAGATGGCTTTCAAATTAACATCTTTTATTCATTTAACAACATTAATATCGACAAATTTGGTAAATAAATCCTTAAGCTAAGAGCCTGCGATAACTTATCTATGTAAAATCTACTAACAAATGAAATCCTTAATTTAATGGTTAAAAAGGAAATGTCCCCCTTAACTTATCTTATAAGTAATGAGCAGTTTATCTGATATTTGTGTTCTATGGTTTTAACGAACTTATGAACCTACTGTCTTCACTGAAGTTCAATGACCGTGATCAAAATGGCTGTCTTGCCAGATATTCTGTGCTTTTCACAATTAATCAAGACTACTTTATGTGCCTAAGCCCTCAACTATATACTATGTAAGTACCTGATTTTTCTTTCTTCTATTTGTTGATTTTTTGTGGAGCCAGGGTATTATCTCGTTCAACTTTGATCAAATTATTTATTTTAGCTGGTGAGTAGAGATTTTTCTCTGGTTTTTCTCGTCTTTATCACAATTTTCTTATTTATTTTCAGGAACGACTTCAATTACGTGACGCCTCTCATGAGCTGGTTTTTCAACAACTTTCTTTTTTATTCCCGTCTCCATAGTGATTCTGAACTCTTTTTTCTTATGAGGATACTAGATGCCAAACTGTCATTTTGGATATGTAATTTTTGAAATATTTTTCTTATTTGTAATTATGATGTGGAAATCATACATTTTTGAACTCTAGGGCTCATAACCGATCTATACATATCCAATATGTCATATTTCGTTAAAACACAAATTCACTTGCCGTTCTTGGCTACGATGAAGCAATACATTTTTAAATTTCACTTCACTATACCTTTCTACAGTTTTAATTTACGATGTGTCTATCCATGTGGCATAGACGATCAGTTTTACATAAATTAAATCTTAATTAACATCAAGTATTAATGCTACGTTTTTCTACGTTAGACTTTTCGCTAGATAAAATTACAACTTTGCTCATTCTTTATAAATCACTACTTGTTTGACACTAGTGAATTATTTACTTGTTTAATATTACCTTTATGAATTTTGTGGTTTTGCTTTACTGTTTTAGGTGCTACGAGCCACATCTGGTGAACCGTCTTCCTGCTATCCCGTAAGAGGTGTTTCTGCAACGAAGATGAGTTTCCTCGGAGTGGTATCATTTAAAGCTATATGTTTAAACCTTTATTTATTTAAAGTAAGTTATTTGCTGCCTTTATTCAGAGTGAAGTTCTATATGAACAATTTTTTTATTATTTTACTTTTCTTTTAAAGTATTGAATTTAATTTTATTATTAAAATACATGACAATATATATATATATATATATATTAAATTGGATTTTTTTTCTTATTATATATTATGTTTGTATATAACCTAAATACGGTTATTTAAAATAAAAAAATGCTGTATGGACAAACTCTGCTTCTTATATAAACCTCTCAAAAATGAGTAGGCAAATAATATCAAAATAAAACGTTACCAATTGTGTATAAAGTTAGAAACAGAAATTACGAAACAATTAATCTATTAATTCTGTTTACTAACAAACGTAATAAGGAACAATCTAACAAAAAAAACGAAATTAATGTTGGAAAAAGTTGTACAATTTTTTCTCCAATTATTATTATTAAGAAATAACCAGCCATGTGACTAACAAGGTCGCCAGTCAAGCGAGAATGATAATTTCACAAGCTTCCATTACAGGAAAAATACTACATAAAAAACTTATTTTACATCGTACAAACGTGTCCCTGGTAAAAACACCACCAATGTCGTTAAAAATTATATCCTATCTTATTACAGTTGAAATAATTGAGGTCTTGAATAATTATTAACATTAGTCAATATAGTGGGTAATACTAGGTAAAATAATAAAGGGGTAAATTACCGTCGACAGTTGAGAAAAGGTGATTATTATCCTCGCTATTATCCCACCATACCAATGGCTTATTGATGAATATTTATATACAGGGGGTCCCGTAAATAATGGGTAATCCTAATAGGCCAGGCAATAACCTATCAGAATATTACAACTATAGACCTTATTGAAAACCCTACGGTTTTCGAGATATGGGCACTCTTTTGAAATTTCAAAAATTTCTACTCTAGCGTCTTAGTTTTCCAAAAAAAATTACAAAGTATGCCTTGATTGTGTCTTTACAGAAAAATCAGTTTCCATTTTTAACTTAACAACAAAAGTATGAACGGCTTTATAGACGTCCATTGATATCCATGCAATGCTACAGTCTCATTTCCAACATCTGTCTAACATTTCGAAAAACTTGTGGCGTTAACTGAACAATACTTTGTCATAAATTATCTAGCAACTCTGGTTGAGTTGCATAGACTTTTAGCTTCAAATGCCCCACAAAAATAGTCTAGGGAGTGAAATCCAGTGACCGAAGTGGCCACTCCATCATCGGACCTCTTCCACCTATCCAACAACCAGGGAATGTATCATAAGAAACCGACGGTCAGTCACAGCAGAATGTGAGGAGCTTCCGTCTTATTGAAATGCAAGAAAATTTTCAGTAGGAATCTCATCGGTTTCTAATATTTGAGTCATTTGTGGATGAACTGCATCTCTAAGTAATTTCATAAAGATTCGCCATTTAGATTTCAGCCAATAAAAAGAGGTTCAACCTAGTTTGATAAAATAGGATTTATAGGAAACAACTACTGGACGGGCAAAGGCCCCTACTCCCATTGAATTATACCTATAAATCTAAATTGGTAGCCAAATTTGTTATTTGTCTTTTCTCCACCAGACACAGACCGGTTTCGAACTCTTTATGTTCTCATCAGTGTGCCACAGGTAGCTGAAAAGACAAATAACAAAGGCAAACCAAACTAGTCTATGGCAGACCCAGCACAAGTAAGTAGTGAGGGATAAGTGCATCCCTCTGGTGGTCAGTTGCTACTACCAGTCGAGACATCGAAGATGTCTCTGTGACCGATAGCGGCTTGCCAAGCAAGCACCAAGAGCGGCGACCTCTAGCCCTGATGGACTAAAACGTGCATGATAAAATAGGATTTATAGGAAACAACTACTGGACGGGCAAAGGCCCCTACTCCCATTGAATTATACCTATAAATCTAAATTGGTAGCCAAATTTGTTATTTGTCTTTTCTCCACCAGACACAGACCGGTTTCGAACTCTTTATGTTCTCATCAGTGTGCCACAGGTAGCTGAAAAGACAAATAACAAAGGCAAACCAATTTAGATTTATAGGTATAATTCAATGGGAGTAGGGGCCTTTGCCCGTCCAGTAGTTGTTTCCTATAAATCCTATTTTATCATGCACGTTTTAGTCCATCAGGGCTAGAGGTCGCCGCTCTTGGTGCTTGCTTGGCAAGCCGCTATCGGTCACAGAGACATCTTCGATGTCTCGACTGGTAGTAGCAACTGACCACCAGAGGGATGCACTTATCCCTCACTACTTACTTGTGCTGGGTCTGCCATAGACTAGTTTGGTTTGCCTTTGTTATTTGTCTTTTCAGCTACCTGTGGCACACTGATGAGAACATAAAGAGTTCGAAACCGGTCTGTGTCTGGTGGAGAAAAGACAAATAACAAATTTGGCTACCAATTTAGATTTATAGGTATAATTCAATGGGAGTAGGGGCCTTTGCCCGTCCAGTAGGCCCGTCCAGTAGTTGTTTCCTATAAATCCTATTTTATCATGCACGTTTTAGTCCATCAGGGCTAGAGGTCGCCGCTCTTGGTGCTTGCTTGGCAAGCCGCTATCGGTCACAGAGACATCTTCGATGTCTCGACTGGTAGTAGCAACTGACCACCAGAGGGATGCACTTATCCCTCACTACTTACTTCAACCTAGTACCAATATTCTCGCATTACATGTGGATCACTCTCAGTCCAATATCTTCAATTGTGTCTACTGATTATTCCACTGAGACTAAATGTACAGCCAAGTCTAAATTAAATAACTATGCGGAAACATATCGGTAATAATTCGATTTTAAAATGCCCCCCCCCCCCCCCCCCCAAATACCAAAAATTTCCAGAGAGAAAATGCTTTGGTATTTAAATGGTCTCTTCGATTTGCCGGCCATCAGACGGTAACCGTTCATCATCGAATTTGCACGTCATTTCCCTTACCAGAACAATAAAATTGTTACCCAGTTGTGGAACAAATACGCGCTCAATTCACTACAAAATAGCTCGAGTGGATGTACTCTGCCATTGTTGCTACCTTTAATTATACCTCCACGATATCTATTCCCTTATATAATTCACTCATTTAGTGGACTGACGTTATCGCCACGACGCCATTCCATTTCGCTATAGGGAATAGAAATAACTATTTTCCCCGCAATACAATAGCGGTTCTCCCCATCCCCAGAGGATATGACAAAGTTTAACTTATATACATACGTACAATGTATACATGAAACCTAACTGTACCTTTATTTCCATTGGCGTCCCGAGGGACAAGGAGATTTGTCTTGTAGCATGTTACACAACCAGCAAAAAATAGTGTGGAAAATGAGAAACAATTCACTTCCTATATTGCACTTTATTACCTAGCCGCGGGATCACTTTGGCGCTTTATTTGGGCTTTTTCTAGGTTGTAATATTTCCGCTGAGAGATAAATGGGCTATCCTGAAATAGGCACGTATACCTTATGATTGATAACGACTCCTTAAATCGTAAAAATATGTGGAGATAACAATAAAAATAAAGTAGCTGGGGAGTAAATTTCGTTTCTGTCGTTTACGATAATTACATTTTATGGCACCACATACGCTGGTTTTGTAATGTACGTGAAATTTTTTGTAAAAAATGGTGTCACGCACATAATTCACAATGTTTCTGTGCGTCCTAAAAATGTTAACATGTCAAGTAATCAACAAATAATATTTTACAATGCGCTTAGCAAGACAAACTGAAAACGACACAAATGACGTCTCTGTCCACTAATGACATTGGGTACTCATTATACGTCAGATTTTTACATATACCTATTTCCGAGCCTATTTCTTTGCTATTTTATGGTTTTGTTTCATATTTATTCATTTAACATTTTGAAATTTTTTAACAACAGTTTATGTTCCCAAATCAATTATTGGATTTTTTCAAAGGAAAATATCTTTACTAGCCGAATATCTAGTAGACAAAAAACTGACTGCCAACTGCCTTCTTTACATCCCCTCCCAAAGATGATACATCAACTACATTACTCTCATCTAAAGTTGCATAGCTACACAAGAAACCGCTACAAGGGAAGACGAAGTCGGTGTGTTGATCCCAACCGTTCGAATACGAAGACAGTCAATTCAGAGGGCAAAACATTGTTATTATTATTATTTTTTTTTTCTGATCTTAAAAATGAATCCTGTAAAAAGCTAGGTACAGTGCACCACTGATAAAGTAGTCAAGTTAAACTAAACACGATAAGGGTTTTCAAAAGCACAATCATTATATAAGGGGGATGAAACACGCACGTCTATATTACGTTGTTTGACTATTGTCATTTTCATTTGCTTACCAGTTTAATAGATAATGGGGCATAAAAACTATACGGTTAGGTAAATATTTCTTAAAGCTAACGGAACTGTAGTAAGTTCAACGTTCGATCAACCCTAGTTTGGGTAAGTCAATAAGGGGATGTAAGTAGCGACATTAAGGATATAATATGGTGTAAGCACGGTACATGACAAAATTTCCTAATTTACGATTAAAGAGTAAGATTTAATTTGTGTGTCTTGGGAAAAATTTCTCCCAAAAGAAATGGTCAAATTTGTTTTTAAATTCCCTTATTCTTTATGTTAAAATATTCTTAACTTTGCTTTTTTGATTTGGGTTCGCTAAATTGAAAATTTGAAAAACCTTTAAAATTGCTTTTTTGGAAATAAAAAACCAACTATTTTTCCAACAACAACAGCATTGATTTGAATTTTTTTGCAATAGCTTCGCAGGATTCTTTAATTTTTAGGGCTTATGCAGCTAAATTACAAATACTTTCCTAAAATTGATGACAATATTTAAGCTATTGGAGACCATTAGATGAAAAACTAGGCGTTTGTATTTATGAAGTAATGTCAAAACCTTTTGGTAGAAACTTTTCTTATTTTATGATATTTCTAAGGGTGCTAGTCTCATAGTTTCGGGAAATTAAGCAAAATATGAAAGAAACTAAATTCTTACCAAAAATACTACTTTTAAGGATTTTTTTCATATTTATGGACAATATTTAACATAAAATGTTTGTAGAATTTAAAACAGTTCAAGAAATAATGGTTGATAATTATTTTGGGGTGGAAAATTATTATGATATTTTTTTTAAATATTTTGTAAAATCCGATATAATCATAAGCAGCTCTGTAGTGAACTGAGAGACAGGACAAACATTGAAATTCCTTAAATAAATAGCCGTCACTGAAAAACCCGTACTCTCAAATAATACAACATTTTTAAAACCCTAAACGTAAAACTTCGAGGAAAAGAAAGGAAGGAAAGGTCTAGAGTCTAAAGTAGGTATCTTCTATGAAAAGTTTAAAAATAATTGCTGTTTTCAGTGTTTGCTATACCGGGTGACCACGAAATGACGCTCGCCCCTATATTATCTTCTTGGTTTTACAAGATATGAATTTCAAATTTGGGCACGTCAAATAACGGATAAATATGAATTATTTCAACTGAGTTACCATTTTCTGTCGCTTCCGGATTCACCGGAAATGATACTAACTTTGGTTTTTTAAATGGAACACCCTGTACATTTTTACACTTATTGGGGGGCGGCAGCCCCCTGCGTAGCGACGCAGGCGGAAATTTTTCAGGATTTTCAAGGTCATTGTGTTTTACAAGTACCCCAAAATTTCTATTTAACTCTACATTGACATTAATAACCGTCTAATGCTTTTTAAATTTTGAATAGGTGAAATTATTTATTATTACAATAAATATAGAACACTCTACTTAGCCAATATAATGTATTAAAAAATATAAGTATATCAAATAATAAATAATACAAAATATGCCCAGTTTTGCTGGGTAATATTTATTAAGTAATTTTTTCGTTGTCTTTCTATAGTTTAAATTTAATACATTTCGAGGATAATTTAAATGAGCATTATTTAAAATTAAGAAAGCATTTAGTTAAAGAAGCTAGGTCTAATAAGACCCAACGTAGGGTACTTAAAACTTTCTTATAGTATTTAAAACGAAATATAAAATATTACTGATTTATATTTTGTATTGCAAACTGAAATATTTACTTAGTGCACAATATGCAAAATTTCAATGTGCAAGTTAATCGATCTAATGCTTAAGATATTTAAAATAATGCGCGGTTAAATCTTACCCAAAAATTTCTTCCCGTTTGGTGAGCGGGGGGGGGACCCCTCGCGCCCCCCCCCCCCTGGTTACGCCACTGCTTCCAACACAAATGTCATGTGACATAATACCATAATTGTATTTTTTGATTAATTATTGAAGCAAAACAAAACATTTTTTGGGATCACGGCCGCCTAGATAAAAAATTAAATTTGCTCACAAAAATGCGAGCAAAAAGGTCAATCATTAAATTTTTATTTCAGTAGGTATGCCATGACTGTATCCAAAATGATCTCCTGAATCCAAAATTGTAAAAATATATAGGGTGTTCCAATTAAAAAATCAAAGTTAGTGTCATTTCCGGTGTAACCGGAAGCGACAGAAAGTGAAAAATCGGTCGAAATAATGCATATTTAACCATTATTTGATGTGCCCAAATTTGAAATTCGCATCAATGAAATTAAAACAGAGTGCTCGCAACGAAACTAATAATTATTTAAAAAAAATATATCATAGAAACTTAACAAACTAACATATTTAAACATTATTATAATAATAATAGAGAAGTTGTGTGTTAGAATACTTTAAATTAAATTCACTATGGTTTTTGACATTTCTCTAGTTTGTTCATTTTTTGACACTCAATTATAAGATAATAGTCTTAAAATTATTTATTGATAACTAAAAGCTCGACTAAAATTATCTCGGAAACTATCAATTCCTAGGTGAGAGGACGAAGTATGACGTCGCCATTTTATTTAAATGGCGACGTCATACCTCGTTCAAATATGGCGGAACAAATTGAAACGACATGTCAAAGTGTGCACAAAGAGAAATAAAAATTGACCTGTCCGATGATTTTTTTCGCAAACAACCGGGGCAATTTATATTGCCAAGTTTCCATATTAAACTACCACACTATAGTTGAGAGTTAAATAAATCAAGTTTGTATGTCTATCTCAATTTCTATATATTCATTATAAAAGTTATTTACTATACTTCATCCTATATCTATTAAGGTAAGTAAAACTAATTATTACATGTTTTAAACGAGATAATCATTTTGTGTATTATTTACCCTCAATATTACCCCTAAAGCCTCTTTAACCTCTAAATAGCATAATGATGGAAACAGATCAAGAATCATGGCAACTCAAGTATCAGTTAAGATGGTTTAGAGTCATTTAGAGATTGAAAAGACAGGCGCTTAAGTAATAATAATAATCCTTAGAAAATGATAATTTGTAGCGTCTATTTGTTTTTGTCTGAATCTGTCGTTGGCGCCTAGCAATTTTTGGGTTTTCTTGTCAAGGTGTGACGTCGAAATTCCCGCCGGTTTTTTTAATACGGTGTAAAATATCCATATGGTATACTTACATACTATTAGTATTTCTGACAGGAACTTACCTGAAACAAAATAAAAAAATTAATCAATATCTGAACAATAGTATACTGAAGAATACATTAGGGTCGTTTCAGATGAAATCATCAAATGGGGTGCGCTGCTTGATTTTTTATTTTAATGAGAAAAAATTGGGAATGATATTTTAGGTGTCAAAAACGAAAAACCGTCACTGACATAATTTCAGACTTTCGATGAATCCGGACCGGAAAAAAATAATAAACGGTGACGGCTTTTCGCTTCTGATGATACTTACCTAAAAGATCGTTCTCAATATTTTTCATCAAAACTAAAACTCATGCAGCACACTTTTTAATTCATCTTTGACGTTTTTATCTGAAACGACCCATTATGTAAAGTGGCGTTTAAACCACCCCCAACGTTGTTTGTATGCAAAAATGTTCGTAGTTTATTGAATATGTTATCTAAATGACGATGAGCGTCCCATTTGCTGTTAACACTTTTCATAGAAAACGAGTAGTTGCGATAGCAAAAACACAACTTTAAAAATAAATGTTGCCTAACGTAATGAGAAAAAATAGTGGCGTTTTCGGAAACCGTTCATCCACGTCGACTGCGCCGCGCGCCATACATAACGATTATGTAATCTGAGAATGTTGGAGGAACACTCCGAGCAGCAGTTTCGAGGGAACGATAAAATCTGGTTTTATTGTAAATTTCTGCATTTACACTGATAGTATAGCAGCGGCAGTGTGGAGTAAGGAACCGACTGAGTCTGAACAACATGACCTCATCTCCGTTACTTTAATTGATTGTAATCGGTGTTGAGAGACAGGATAAACACCACCGTCTGCCTTGTCGCATTAATTCATCCACTTGTACCGGTCATCCCAGACAAAGGTTATAAGTAGGAATGCATGAATAGAAGAAATGTAGAACACAGCATCCTGATGGCAATGGCTAATGGCCGAGAGGAAATTTCCCAAATCCAAAATCAAGGCTGCCCGGGAAGAAGTTACACATTTAAAAAAATACGCCCATTGCCCACTGACATTGCCAGAACCAGAAATGGAGATTGAACCCAGTTCACAACGCACAGTGTGAACAAGCATGCTCATCACAAAAGGATCTAGCCCGTGCTAAAAAGTCAGTGGATCATCCATAATAAGTTTTAATCTACAAACGAGGTTCTAAAACTTTTTTCTACGAGCATGCGGAAAGTATCACTTTTCCGCACGCATATTAGTTTCGAAAGTTGCACTTTTGCGCACTAGTGCGAAAAAATACGTTTTTGGAAAAATACGTTTTTCCACACTAGTGCGGAAAAGTAATTATATTTTTTTTGCATTTTTGGGTAATTTTATACAAATTTAATGAAATTAAATAATTTCTATTTAAACTAACTCTTTTGAAGTAGCTCCTATAACTTTAAATATCAAAAAATCACGTAGCATATAGTCATGACTGTCTCATTTTGACGTTTCTCAGTCACATAACAATTAACAAACGTCAAGTCAAACAGTAGCATCTTTTTAAAGTAGAGTCTAATTTCTTAATTACGTAAAAAATGTATTCATCACGCTCCTAGGAAAAATATTGTTCCTAACACATGCGGAAACTGTATTTTCCTCACTAGATGCTTGACCGAACTCCGCTTCGCGTCGTTCGATCAAGGGCAATCGCGTGCGGAAAAGTACCACTTTCCGCACTTGTTAGGAAAATAACTATTGTATATTTAGTTTATTCGCAGGAGTGCACAATTCTAAATGAATAGCGGTGAACCAACCAAACCCATGGTTATGTTCTATGAGGATTTCGAGATATACTGGGAATTGTATGTACTTTACTAGAAGCACGAAGGAATCGAGTATTATTTAGCGGAATCAAATCAGTGCGTTCAATCATAAGTTTAAATTGGGACTCCAAGGGAAATTAAATAAAACAATTAGAGACAAATCTGCAAGCATTAAATTAACTGCATTTCCACTTTCCCTAATTCCAACTTACAAGGATGTTGTGCTAACATCAAATCATTTATAAGTTATTGTTCTACCAAATATTAAAAAACTAAAGGTAGTAATGCCATTCTGTTAATTATTTTTAAGTCAGTCTTTTACGTTTTTACTTTCTATAAACTAAAAAATCCATCAATTTTGTTTCTAATTACTTTCTCATGAGTTCTTTTTCTTGTAGGGTGAACAACTTGTAATTTTAATATGACAAAAATTTCGAATAAACATCGCAGCATGGCCAACAAATAGGCGCTTTAATGGAGGTACTCCACGCTTGAAGAAAATTTATGCAGCCGAAAATCGACCTAAATTTCCTTCCGGAATATAACAGCCATTAAAAAGTTGACCACCCTGTGATGAAGAGCCTCGTTACTTTTTACGGCGGTTTTGTTTTAGGCTGCACATTCTCTAAAACTGGGATACTTAATTGGATTATTTTCTGTGTATGTTAAGAGGATAAAACAAATTTAATCCATCTGAACGTTCCTGGCATGTCCTCGCCCTGCTCCTCTGTATTTCCTCATGTTGGGTTTATAAATTAGTCGAACAGTCCCTTCAAAAAGAAAAGATTTGTGAGCCCTCTATTTTCTCCCGTGTGGTTATTACTTTTATTTTTGTTCTGGTTTATTTGCCAGGGGTGCAACTGGATTAGGAGTGAAAACCGGGATTTACAGCGTAAAGTACAGGAAAGAGCGCTGGAAAAAATTTACAAACGACGGATTGCACTTACTGAAATCATCACCTTTTAAAAAAAAAAGAAAATTATTTCACTTTAATTGAATTTATTAGAAAATACTCATGTACATTCACATTTACAGACGTTTCCTTGACGGTAAATAAATACTAGTACACAATTATTTTAGTACCATATTATATGGTTGGTATTTAATGACAAAGAACTGGTAAAATTTGCTTTCAGAAAGATGTCCTCCATTAATAAATATGGTCGTTGCGAAAAGCCAATGGACTAAGACCAGGCGATCTTACAGACTATTCTATTGAAATTAAAATCATCCCAATCTTCTATAAATAATGAATGGGTTAGAGATTATTTTTAATATTTTAGACGATTAATTATGTGATATAAATAGACTCCAGAAGACTTCGAAGTATAAATTGTTTACCATAAAATACTTAATTGACGAACCGTGGCATGAGTGTATAGTATATAATTATTCCGTATTTATGGAAATTATTTTTATGATATGAGAGTAAGAGTAATTTATTATTAATGCACATGTATTAGTAAAGTCTCATTTACATATCTAATATATATCTACGTAACAAAATAAAATTATCGTTATTTGTTCAACCATAATAATGCTTCGTATCCGATCTACCGAAAATGAACGTTACTGCATGTTCTTTTTAAATTCATCGAGCTGATCCGAAAACGTCTTTGTTTATTCGGATGAAGCTTTTACGGATATAACGAAAATAATGTTCCGTATATTCGGTTAAAATATACATTTAGATGCTAATGTCGATTGAGAAAATAAAGTTTGTTTCAGAGACTGGCGTCTATTTTTTATGGATGCTTAAGTTCCTTCCTCTTAAAAAACGTGGACCATCAATTCCATAACTGCAAAAGCATAACACAAAAATAAGAAGATATTAGTTACTTTTGAATTGCATTGTTGCTTTTATTTTTACTATAAGTATCTCCATCAACAGGGGCTATTGATCGGATTCTTTATACTGCGAGTAATTTTATTTCCGACAAAGTTTATTTGCCCTTTTTATAAAACTGCAACTTACAAAAGTTGAACAGCAACTTGTATAATACTGTATTTTATTTACTTCAACTATATAACCATACTATTCCTTTTCTGTCCATTAGCCATTAAACATTTACTCACGAAAAGTTTTCTTTCCTACAGTTAAATATAAATATATCAAGTTTAGTAAATAAGTAAACCAGTCTCAATATCTTTAGAAAATCGATTTTTCATTTACCACAGTCCATACGTTTTGAGTGCCTTCAAAATGCTTGACTTTTTAACTGTTTTGTTTTCTTTCGTGTTGATTATTTTGAAAGTTTGAGATATCGACTACCTTCTGATTTTCCCTGCAGAAGATCACTACAAAATGATTGAAACTTAAACATTTAAAATAATCAACACAGAAGAGAAACCAGAACCCATTTTTCAATTTATTAGCTCCACAGAGGCCGTACAATCAAACAAAACATTGAAGGAAATGTTGAAAAAAAAGTGGTATAGTAACTTGGTGATCTCACTTCGGACTAATTCATTAGCAGTTTTAAATTCAAATGTTTTTGGATGGTTTGGTTCAAAATGGGTCAAATATGAAATATTGAAAAGGAATAAGGGTGCTTCTTCGTTGGGTTGGGGGTGAGCTTCACCCCAACTCAGGGATGCCGAATGAAAAAAAGTGACTATTGGAACGAGTAGATCATCGAATTCCACCACCAAAAACCCCCCTGTAACGTTATTTCAATGTTTTTTAAAATTTGGAGGAACTTATTTGTGTATTCTTATGAAGGTATACAGTTGCAAGGATGGAACCTGTACATGCCAATAGTAGTCATAACTATAATAAACAACTAGTGCCTTAGGCACCACGCAATCAGGACGTCTTCATCCAATATCCGGTTATTAAAATGATCGATCGTGAATAAATAATAAATAAAAGGGTTGGTTGATCCGCTATATTGTTCTGTGCAGACAAAATTACTTTTTTAATACAGTACAGACCATCTAAACAAGAAATCAATTATTGTTAAAAGACACAAAATATTTAATTAGAAATCAAAGTGGCAATTACAAATAAATATAGAACTGGTATTAACACTACACAAAAACGTAAAGGTGAAATACTTTATTTCAGTGTTCACAGAAGAAAATATATATATTAGAATTAAATTAAAATATTTCTAATACCCATTCATTGAGGATGTCATGTCTAGTCTTTCAAGGCGAGTCGGTAAAAAACTAATATATTACACAACAGCACATTAAATTCTTTCAAGAACTTACAAAGCCCCAGGTACATTCCGTATCAACTGTTTTCTATTTCTGGTCACATGCATATCATTTTTACAAAAGAAGTCTCCGTAATGCACACCGTCTAAGCCTATCCCGGGGGCTTCTTTCAACTCCACGTAGCGGTGATTTTCTTTTATCGAGATCTAAATTCGTTCGGATTGTCGAATTGCCAGATTTGTTTAAAAATATCGAGTCTGAGATACGTGAAATAAAATAAGACGCTGTATTTCTTCGGGGTTTTTATGTAGGCGAGATATTAAATCAGTCTTGGAAAGCCAAATAATCAATATCGCGAATAAAATGAAAGTATTATGTATACAGACGGGATATTTGCACATTGACACATTCAATCAACCGTCTTCGCGCCAAGTTGTTGAGAAGATGAATCTATATTGGATCACTTTGTTTGAGCTCTTTATTTTATGAATATCGGCAATACAAGTTGCGCAAAGAACAGATCGCTTTTATTGAAATCACGAACTGAAAGAAGGTGATATTGGGAAGTTTCAGCCATCAAATTAAATACAATAATACTGGGTGAACCAGTGATATTTCCTAAACTATTTGAATTGAAAAATTGAACTGAGGAGGACTGATTATAATGGAAATAAGATAACTGTTTTTTAGGCTAACGTTGCTGCATCGTTTTTATGAGAATGACCCCAAAAGGATTTTAAAATGGCAAAAGCAGCCATCAATTCTGTAGTTTTCTATTTTTTATATTTACTTTTTAATGTAAATATTAGATACTTTTGAAAATTATCATTTAAGATTTTTGCAAGTATACAAAAAAACAAAATCGAATTTCCAGTTCAGATTTTGCTTCAAAATTATTTAACATTGATTGACCCGAATGAACCTATTGGACAAACAAAGGATTTTTTTTTTATGGAAACGCCAAACACCATGTCGTACGATATATTTCATAAATTAAATTATAACCCAACTTCCTTAATTTACACTCACAATAGCTGATGAATAACGAATTTTCATTAGTTAGTTCTGAATGTATTCCAGTACACGGAACCCTTTATATGCCTTTTGTTTACATATGAGTGTACCAGCCGCAGCCTAATCGATCGCTAAAGTCGGCAGCCTTGGTGCTCCTATACTTTTACTATTTAGAAGCGTGATGATTACGCATTTAATCACATTAAACTCCACCACCCTCTAGATTAAGTGGGTATTTCATTTAATCAAAATTAGCGCGATTTGTATATAATGCTTTTAAGCATTGATTAGAGCGAACCGATGTGTAGGAGAGAGCATAAAAGGTTGTATAAAATAAGGATTGCAGTTGCTTTAGTTTTAGTTGGTCAGTATATAAAAATCATGTATATGTTTATTGACATTGGATGAATTTCTAAAACCATCAATGGATATAAAATAATAGATGGTGTTTGGTGTCCATGGAAAACTAAGCTAAATGAAGAATTGGATTTAGTGGATCTTATGAATAAAGAAAGAACGTCATTTATTAGATGACTTTTGTTTCATTACTTTAGATATCTAAAGACCAAGATATTAATGGTGTCTACTATCCGAATAGGTTATTTTTTCTCCCAAATAGTGTATATTTTAGCAGAAAGAAAAGGTACCCATCTAACTTCCATATACGGGCAAAATCAATGTGCTCGTACACTGGTCTGTTTTCAACGTCAGCTTAACGATAATGTAGGTCACCAATATGTAATAAATAGATCTGGTGCCAAATTCGCATAAACTGGTTCGGTATGTAATTTAAAAAATAGCCAACTCTTATGAAGTTGCACACAAATTCTTCCAAAAATAAATAGAATTACGAACGAATCAAAGTTGATTAAGCCTCAGTAATGAGTCTCCTTTCCTTAACATAACTGTGGAAACTGGGGCAATAAGATCGATGTGTGGGCTGGTACTATACGATACATTACTGTTGGACCTAATCTCAATTAAGACAAAATAAATGGTAAAACTTGTATAGAATCTGATGAATCCACACTCATGGCTCAGTGCTTGGCGAGGTGCTTGGTAAATCATTTAAGCGAAGAAGAAAATGCTTGATAAATTCCATTTTCTTTTTAGTTCAATAAAGTAAAGCAATCTCTCCTTTTTGGAAATGTGTGAAGTTAGCACGTCCAAATTGGATATTTCAACTTTTTTTTCGTTCATCATTTTGACCAAGTTTTGACCAGTTTATTTTTACCACCTTTTGTTCGAAAATGCGGAGCGAAACTAATTTTTAAAGTTTTTTTTTAACCCGCACCCCCAAATTGGAATTTTGACTCGACTTTGGGCTCATTTTTTAACCAAGTTTTGACCAGTTTTGACCAGATAACGGTTAATTTTGACCACCCCTATATTATTAAATATTAATATTTTAAAACTTCAACAAATGTGATTCTTGCACCCCCAAAATAAAATTTTAAGTAAATCGTAGACTCAATGATTTGCCCAATTTTTAACCAGTAAGAGGTTTATTTTGACGTTTTGTCTGAAAATGTTGAGCAAAATAAGATTTTCAAGCTTTTTTTGACCGCACCCCCAAATTGGAATTTTGAGTCGATTTTGGGCTCATTTTCTTTACAAGTCTGACCACCATTGTGTTGCCTGCAAAATTAATATTTTCGAAAACCTGGCATACCTACTCAAATTAGACTTTGAAGTCGTTTCTGGTTTCGACCAATTTTGACCAGCTAACGGTTAATTTCGACCACCCCTGTGTTATAAATAGTAATTTTTTAACAATACAGAGGGGGTGGTAAAAATTAACCATTAGTTGGTTAAAACTGGTCACAACTTGGTCCAAAAAATGAGCCCAAAATCGACTCAAAAATCCAATTTGGGTGCGCCATGTAATGTTTTCCAAATTTCTAAATAGTAATTTCTTAACAATACAGAGATGGTCAAAATTGACCGTCAAAAAAATTATCAAAAAATTAGTTTTGCTCTGCGTTTTCAAACAAATTAACTGTTTACTGGTCAAAACTTGGTCTACTAAATTAGCTCAAATGCAACTAAAAACTCCATTTTGGGGCATTTTCAGACAAAACGCGGTCAAAATAAACTCCTTGCTGGTCAAAACTTGGTCAAATCATCAAGCCTACGATTTACTAAAAATTTTATTTTGGGGGTGCAACAATTACATTTTTTGAAATTTCAAAATATTCATATTTAATAATACAGGGGTTGTCAAAATTAACCGTTAGAAAACTGGTCAAAAATTTGGTCAAAAAAAAGTGCCTCAAAATCGCCTCAAAATTCCAATTTGGGGGTGCGGGTTAAAAATGCCCTTTGTTTGTTTGAAAATGCTGAGCATGGTCAAAATATACTATTTACTGGTCCAAACTGGTTAAAACTTGGTCAAAATGATGAAACGAAAATAAAGTTGAAAAATCCAATTTGGGGGTGCTAACTTCACACACTTCCATTATGGTCTGTATCGGCGAGACGCTGATTGGACCAAATCTGAACTGGTATGAGTGGTTTTTAAAAATGGTTGGAAACGAAAATTTTCAGAATCTAACCAGAAAGTATTCAAAAACTCAAAATTGGAATAATTAGTTATGACTTATTGCCCAGAGAATAATGGAAAATATTTTGAATATTTCAGATGATTTAGAATGGAAAAGGTTTAATGTTTTTTTTTTCTGTTTCAAAGGATAGTATTATCTATACTGCTTTAAAAACATGTAGGTATAAGAGTTGATACGGTAGAGGTGAAATGTGAAACTTTTAAGTTCAAGTAGCTGAGGAAGAGGAAATGGAATATATTTTTAAACTGCACAATTCAACTTTCCATTGCATAATTAAATTGATGTATTTTCACTACAAAATTACTTCGAAATTATTTTTCGATCAAGAGAGTTGAATTTCTTGTAATTTACAATAACAATATCAAGACTCATGGTACCTAATCCTAAATGAGTTAGTTTAGTGTAAATTGTTTCAGGTTTTATTTTTAATAACATAAAGTAACATCTCTTCTACTGTGATTATACGCTTGACATTGGTCGTGAAGTTTTCTGAAGGTGCTTACAAATGTTTCGAGATTCAATTCAGGATGAAGAGAATTTTATGACCGGTTGTAATAATAATATTACCCTTTTTAATGCCTCATTTATATTAAATTTAACATTAATATAGCTACAAAAATGAGACTAGTAACTAAGTATACCGCAATTTAATGTCAATCGAGGCTAAAGAAAGCCGTTGTCATCATGTTTAATATTTTGCAGCCAAACTTGAATTCTGTACACCACAGTCATAAATTCATATTACCTGTGAAAGTAATGGAAACATTTCGTGACACTTGGAAATCGTTAAAACATTTTATAAGGAACGCAAAATAGTAATAAATAAAATTAAACCAGTTGTTGAGAATTGTTTCTTTGCCTTGATATTAGATCGACTTTAATCAAACGGAGCAGTTCGATATGCCTATAGAACATAACCTGTGGACTCTTAATTGCCAGTTATTGATATCAATTAAAGATTTAGATTTTAGAAGGTTTAGTTTGTAAGAAATACTATTGAAAATTTAGCTACACACAAGATATAAATCACAAACACCAAATCACGAATAACAATAATATATATTATATGATTAATAAAAAAAATAGATGGCTACGTCCTAAATATACAGATTTACCCAACTCCCCTTCTCAAAGCAATTGTCATAATAAAAATAACTGCTATTGCTCATTTTTTTTTCCACTTTCTAACTTTAGCGCAAATGACAAGTCAAGTGTTTTTCTTAAATAAAATTATAAGTTATTTCTTCCGCAACCATCTTGAACAATTTTCTTTTATTTAAAACCTGTTGAGGAAAGAGGATTTATACTTAACATTATGTTAAAAAATACCTAATTACTTGAAACCTCACTTAAAACAGAAAAATTAGATAACGAAATAATATTGATGGAAAAACGAGTGGAAAAACCACCCAAAAGTTATAATTCAGTAGAATTGGTATTTTGCAACATAATTCAAAACATTACTTGTCTTCTTACTTCAAAATCATTTGCCTAACACCGACACATAATCTCCGACAAAGTTCATAACTTTGTTATTAAACAACTTCTTAATGGATGCCTTCGTGTCAGGAAAACTTACTGCTTGTTTACTACTTGTAACAACATTGTTTATCACACAGAGAAATTTAAAATCCTTAAAGAACAAACTCGATTTTAGCGTGTAGTTCTAATTCGCCTTAAATCAAATCAAAATATTACAAATTATTGATGTTGAAGGTTGTAGTTTCGCAACAACAAATTAATTTAATTCGAACTTTTTCTTAAAGTACGGCTAATATACAGGATGATTCAGAATTATGGTGCAAAAAAGTAATCACAGATAGAGGTCTTAAAATAAAGAGACAATAAAGAGACACGTGTATTTTCGTTTTGGTCAATGTCGATTTTTAAGGCCCGTACGGGCCCATAAATGGAAAACAGTTTTTTTGAGATATCTCGATAAGTACTTGATCTATTTGATCTATTTCAATGAAATTTGGAGGGTAGTCTCAAAATAACCCGACAAATAACCTTTCCACTAGAACCCTTAAAATATTTTTAGACCTGCCGCAAGGGGGCGCTACATAGTCACTACATCGCAGTTTTTCGCTTCTATTTTTTTTATACAAGTATCTTTTATGTTTTGTTTTTCTTTTTTTTTCTGATGCAGAATTCATTTTTACACCAAAAATGTCCTCTTGTCTATTTTTCATATCTTGCACCCATTTCGAGAAAAATGCGAAAAATTGTTTCAATGATCTGACTTACAACACTGCGAAACTAAAATTATCACAATTGCCATGGAAATAATTGAACAAATTAAAACATCAACAATGACATTTTGGCGTTTACTATTTTTATTTGCCAGTTAGATTGTTGTGCTGTGAGTTATTTAATTAAAAATTTTCCCACCCTTATTTACCATTATAATGGCTGAGCGTTTTACGGCCGTAAAAATCGAAATTGAACAAAACGAAAATACACGTGTCTCTTTATTTTAAGACCTCATCTGTGATTACTTTTTTACACCATAATTCTGAATCACCCTGTATGATTTGGCATTATTTCGGCGGGTGTGTTTTTAAGAAATATTTAGGTATTTATTTCGTGAAACAAAATTGCTTCTCTGAAGAGTTACAGGAAGTTGTAAGTAAGGTAAAAATAATAATCCGGAATTAAATCGGGGAATGTTAAGTTAGAGCAATTAAGCTTAGTAGGAAAATTTTGTCTCTCTTTTATTAGTCTTCGCAGCAGCATGAGCTATTTTTGAGGACAATATAAGAAAAGAGAAGAAAAATCCCTATCGTTAGCAACGGTTAAGTATATGGTCTATTTTCTCTTCTATATAGGATGTTTCAGGAGGAAAGAGAAATGTTTAGGGAGGTGACAGTATCGGTCACTACAAGAACAAAAGTATAATATTTAAAAAATAGTTCATGGATGACATTAAAAACAGCGGTAATTATTATTTTTTATTTCAAAAGGTAAGAAAACACTTTTATGTAGGTATTCCAATTGATTGGTTAATGGATTTGTGACGCCCTTTTTTACCTTGCTGAGGCTGTCTGTAACTGTAACCCACAAACAGTCCCTGTCAGCCTTGTAATACTTTTTAAACGGAATCTCGCGTGCCAGCTCCTTATTTTAGGCAAAAATAGCACTCTCCCTCTTGGCGGTTTCCAAGAAAGGCTAGGGTAGTCTACAGTGAAGAAGACGGTCATGTTCAGGGGTCTGGTAGCTGATTGCCGGTTTTTAGCGGGCTGGACAACCATACGGGTCTAATTAGTTTTACACAATATAAACGATAACTCCGAGGGTAACTCGGAGACTTTAGAATAATATACAATACAATCTCTTTATTTAGTGATAAAGGAGACAATAAAAAGAATATGTATTAATTAATCGGTTTAGTGTACAATTTTGGGTTTTTTAAATATAACACTAGCTGACAAACATGCAGAGTACGTGTATAACGGTGCGTGTTTCGGAGTGGATTTTTATACTACGGCGGTTGCTGATTATTAAACGCAGCTGTAAGTCAGGATAAGAAATTCTGAATTTCTGTCTTCTCTTCCGAAAAGCCAAAATATATGTGTTTCCTGTTTGCAGGGTTGCTACAGGGTTGTGTACTACGGAGCACTATCGCCTTGAAGTAGGGCTCTGTTATATGGGTGATTACATCCCTTATTGACAGTGTGACAAGTACGGGTGCGGCTCTATCTCTCGGACGAGAGGCTTAGGGTTTCACTATCAACCGAAGACAAGTCATCCTCCCATCTCCCGGACGACAGTTCCAGAATTTCACCGGCGTATAATAACTTATTACATTCTCATGCAAAATTCGGATTCTACTAGCTCTGCTTCGATTGGATAGTCATGGTCTGCGATAATCAAATAAATGCTCAATTTGCTTGATAACTTTGCCTAAACGGAAGGACGGCGAGGAATAAGTTTCGTAGTTGCCGATTGAACTTAGAAAAGTACCTCGGGCTAAGTATGTTTCCTACCAAGCCCTAGCGTGTTACATAATTTATAACGGTTACTCGGTATATCTGAAAATGGAAATATGTTGCTGAATATAGATCAAACTGAGACGGATTATGGTTTTAACAAAATATTTGGCAACGAATGATTTTTACTACGGATTTGGTTACTTATTTAAACATTATTTTTAATACATTGCGGATTTCCACTATACCGGTGATGATCCGAAAGTACTGGAACTAAATTTTAAAGTAATCAAATAATTTAGTTCTTGTTTACCAGGGGCTTTTACAAGGTGTACCTAACTAAATTATTAAGGCTGTGTCAAAGATTCAGTTAACCATCCCCTTGCGAATCAGGAATAGTTGGAGGAAACGACCGTATTCGTATTAAGTCAATCAGCCGCTATCACAACCTCTGAACCAGCTTTTGGCCGTTGACTTCAACGCAGGTCGGGACAAGCTTTTAATATATCGATATACCCTATCGATAGATTAACGGTAGCCGTTGACAATGAATGCTCTCTCGTATACGGGTTTCGCAATATCCTGAACTAAAGATACAACACTATAAAGACACTATGCACAATACACAATTCACCTTAGACGCCTGCCCAGACAGGATTCGTTCACTCTTCTGTGGCTTCAGCCGAAGGGTCTCTGTCGCACAATGCGAGGGTCGTTAACTAGATGGTCAACACAAGTACTTAATTACCACTAGAATGCAATAAAAGAAGAAATAGATATATAAAGATATATTGTATAATCATCAATCTACGTATAAAGCTTCACAAAGCAAGGTCTACCACCATAGCCACGATACCTCCACAAGGGTCAGCGACCGCGACGGCTGCGCTTAAAGGAGAGTGAGTGAGATTGCCGAAAGAGAATTGTATTACATGGACATGAATTGGCAATTTAGTGAGTGGGATTTATTTTATGCTTGAAATAGGTAAAAACCTTTACTAGAAATTTATTGTAATATTCTCCAAAATCCGTTAATCTTTCAGAAAAGGAATTCTCTTCGAATGTGATTTAACGAGGCGGTCACTTGGTATATACAGAATGCGAAAGTCCTCATCTTGACATAGGACCTAAATTTGCCGCTTAGTTTTGTTTAGTATCGCAGCTCTAATGTGTAAACAGTTCGAGACGCTAGCATACGGCGACCAAGGACGGACATGTACGAGCAGTAAAGCACTTGTTTCTAGGCAGCGGCACTTCACGTCGTATGTATTTTGAGGTTGGCTATGTCAAGATGGGAACTTTCCGTCAGACCGGCTTGTGACAATAATCATTTGCGCGATAATTATTGTTGTGATTAAAAGCTCAGCCCGTCCATTGAGGATTCGGTACTGGCGGAGGATAGTGTCTATCCTTGGTCGTCTCTACATGCTGCATCGTGCCTGGATGCGTTCGTTCAAGTATGGGATAATGGCCGAAAAAGATAAAGGGAATTTTGGAAAGTGTACTGAAAATCGACTTCAAATTTATAAAAAATCCTGATATGCAAGAAATCTCATATTCCATGCATATCAGGCAAAAATGGAATTTTGGGGTTTAGGAACTGATGTGAAAATTGTGATAATTTTTTATAAAAAATGGTGCATATGGAACCTGATGTTCCATATACACCATTTAAGCCTTATGCTTGTTACTTAAAGTTAAATTGGATATTTTAGCTTAAAACTACTCATACGCCTCCTGCTGCGTTCGTTAATATACTCAAGTGATGGAGATACTTTTAGCAACAGTAAATACTTGTCGGAAAAATCACTTCCTTACAGTTTCCTGGTGGAAAACTCTCCGATGTTTTAATTTATCGATAGTGTTAAGAGTGGCGTATTCAACCATGGCTTTTAATCTAGGTACTGTAAATACTGTAATCAACAGGGTTGAGATCAGGGTTATTTGGCGGCTACAAGTTGGGTTTGATAAAATCTGCAACGCAATCTTGCAAATAAGCACTTCTGGAAGTATGGAATGGTGCGCCATCCTATTGGAAGGTAAAGTCATCGTTTATACTTTCAATTTTAGGAAGAATATTGCCTAAAATATCTGCGATAAACTTCAGAATTTATTTTAGCACCAACTTCCACAAAATAAATTTCTTTTTTTCCGAAATTTTTTCCGTCATTGATACTGCTAATGAAACCATTACCAAGGCGGAAAAATTGATCCTTGGAACCAAGAGTAAATCCAGCGGTATTTCAGATTTCTTTCGTGCATTAGAATAAATTGTATTATTTTATGGATTTATTGGCTCACATTATGAAAACACCAAATTTTTCCAATTTGTTGCCTGGTTCAAAATTTTCTTAATAACTGAGTGCAACTTTCAAACGTTTTATTTCTCTGATAATTTTTGGCAATAATGATCGCTTATTAAAGTCATTTCTTATTATTCTTCGCACAATGGTGCGTTTAATGTTCGTTAGTTTAGAGATTTTTCTTAAACAAAAAATTTCCCTTGCCGTCTGAATATTTTCGTTACTTCTGCCTGTTTTCTCTCTTTCGCGTCCTGTCCATTATTTTCTTTCAAATGTTTTAAAAGATAACTTACTATGCTTACTTCTCAGTGCAACTCAGGAAACATTTTAACAATTCTTTTAGCATAGTAATTTTTTTGACTTAAAGACTTTATTAAAATTTTATCTTCAACTGCTATCAGTTGAAGATAAAATTTACCTATGTAAATCATTTTTTTTAAATAAAGATACTAGCACAAAACCAAGAGAAATTTGGTATTTGATGACAGTTACGTACTATTGACATCAAAATTTTGTTTCAAAGCCTTCTTCAAAAATTTTTTTATCTTGTCTATTAAACATTTATTTCGATTATTTAAATTTAAATATTTAATTTAGTCGCTTGAATATTTTTTTAAAATATTCTAGGGACTTTTTATTACTTTTTACTATTTTTTAAATTTAAATATTAACAGGGTGATTTTTGCGATGACCTTAGAAGCAAGACTTTCTACACATAATTGACCCCACTTGCTCCCCTCTTCGCTATTTCCTTTATTAAGTTTTTTTTGAAACTCAGATATGATTTTTGTTCTTATGTGTTTCAAATTTCATTAAAATCGAATAAAAAAAGGTTCCAAATAAATTTGGCTCACGGTGTATATTAGCAGACGAAATCAAAACGACTAATGTTTGTCTTTTACCACGGCTATTATTTATTGTACATTTTTTTTTGTTTACTCATATAACAATATGCCTTAAATTGTAAGTATGTATAACTAAATAATCCATTAATAAAACAATTTTATTGAAACTGCTTGAATCGCTCATTTGGTTTATAGCGAACAATAGGCAGATAGAAAATTATATTTAAATAAAATTCACAATGTGCAAGCTGTTACAAAATGTTCTTTGAAATTGTATTATTGAAAAATACCTTAATTTTAGAAAAACATAATTACGGATTCTTCATATTCCTTGGCCTAATTCAGAAGTGGGACACTTTTTCGGAAAATTGTTTAATGGCAATATTGAATAATCCTGGATTGATACGGTATTATAAACAGATTGACGAAATCCCCGATATCGACGGTGGCTTTTAGGTTCAGCGGTTCTACCCACACTTTAAATAACAAAACTGAACATGAAATCCCCACGGAGCAAATACATTTTCATTGGTAAATAAACGATGTAAATAAAATGCCACGAAAGAGAAACATGCCCCATAAAAAAGAATTGGCATGAAAAATATAAAAACGATGTAGTTATGCCAGAAAACTCTTCCTCGGAGACCTCAAGCGAGGCTGCCGACACTAAAACAAAACTTCCCAAGAGAGTGTACGCGTTCATCGGATGTGGTAAGCGCATACACGACGACGCTCCGCTTTGATGCGGGTTGGTGGTAGTTTGGCAGTAAAACAAAAATTATTTGCGGAAATACCAGCTTGTTAGCTCATAAACTAATTACGTTTTTGCCGCCGAACAATTACTACAACTATTTAATCGCCTTTTATCTCGTTTAACCGCGTCCTAATTTAGGACTTTATTTAAATTTAGTAACCTATGCCCTCGAACTGAACAAATATAAAATATATAAAAAGCGTTCGTGTCGCTGCATGTTGTTTGTGGTTGACACAAAAGAAACAAACTACGACTAAAAAATGTAATTTATTATGAAACTCTTTCACTAGGGTGATTCTTAGGAAAATGGTTAAGTACTATGCAATGTTAAAAGGAGAACTCCCTGTATAATGCAGTTTCAAAAAAAAACATATTTTTCTTATTTTCTTTCGTTACGATATATTATTAAATTCAACTTTTCAGAAGACGAAAAGGCAAACCTAATTTTTGAAACACCTAAATATAAGGCTACGTTTTCCGTTTGTTATATTATGCTCCGCAGCTTTTTGAATTAAAAGGATTTCACAGTATTCCCTACAGTCGTTGAACCAAGATGTAATCCCCTAAGCTAAGTCTTATCAATGTACTCCAGTCCTGACAGTTTCAGTCCCAAACTAGTCACAGTTAAATTCTGTTGCCGGTTACTCGAATGACATCGTTTTGGTGATCTTCTCACACCGGAAACATACGGAATTCAGGATTAAAAAAAATATTTGTGTGTCACACCGTTATATGAAAGTGAAACCCAAATAAAAATAGCGTGTGTTGATTATTACTGATGTTGGGCAAGATTTGTAATAGTCAAAATTTATTTTGTTTGTATGGTGATTTTTTTTTCAATTTTATTGAAAATATAATCTGTTGACAATTATAACCGTGAGATTAATTCCAAAATATTATATAATATTTAAAAACAAATGCGTAGTTCTTAAATATAACAAGATACTTTCTTTCATCGTTCCCAATATTCCCAATAAACAATGAGCAAATATTGCGAAGTTTCAATCCACTTTTATCGGAAATACATTTCACAAATTATTTCAGTCAATAAAAAAAAAAGTTTACCAAAAATTACACCTTTTCCCAGAAAAATTTATTGGTTAAATCATCTTCATCCTCTTATTCTACTATAACTCGAGGTGGTACATTTTGCCCATCTTGACCTCTCAGACGACAGTCTGTTTCTCACTCACATGACTTTCGAGTCCTTCTCTACATCTTCAGTCTTTGGTCTGCCTTCCAGTTTAATATTTTCTTTGCTACACGCTGTTTGCCTTTTATGAATCTCACTACATCCTCATTACCTGTAATCTGATTCAACTCATTATTTATTCAAATAATTTTCTGAGAATTTTTGCCTCAAATATCCCAGTCAGCACAATCCAGGTTTTTGTTTCATCCACTTCCAATTCTGGTTTCTGCGTATTTCTACTAAGTTTTATTACTTATTTGATTTCGACTGACTTTGGACAGCATCATCCGCACAAGCTCCTATCTGTGCACAGTTTCCACTGATATGCCTGGATATTCCAAAGTTTCTTCAAAGAAGTTTTTTACAACACCTATTAATTTTATTTCAGAAACATGGAACGCACGCAAAGAATAGGAAAACCACGGGCACGCGGCGGCTGGTTCGACGACGAATGCCACGAGATCACTGAGAGAAAAGATAATGCATATATAAATGTATGCAGCAATATAGAACACGTGCAGCTACGGATATGTATAAAGAACTAAGGAGATAGGAAAAACGCACACACAAAGGGAAAAAAGGGCGTTTGGGAATATACTAGAGGGGCTTGAGGCAAAAACAAACCAGAACGAGACAAGAAAATTTTATAAGAATATTAATATTAATAACATGAGCAATGAGTTTAAACCAAGAATAACAATGTGCAAAGATAAAAACGGACAAATTCTAAACAGCAAGGACCAAACACTTAGTAGATTAGTTGAACATTTTGGGGAACTCTTAGGTATGTAAAAACAAGTAGACTAAGAAAACGAACCCCTGAACGAAGACTACGAAGAAATTGAACCCCCCAAATCTGCAGGAACTATAAGAAGCTGTCAAAAGCTAAAGAATAATAAATCCCCTGGAAGCGACCAAATACCAGCAAAACTTTTCAAAAACGGTGAGCAAAATCTGACACTATTCATATACAACAGGATTAACACAAAAAAGGAGATCAGCTTGTCTGTGGTACTTACAGAGGAATCACGCTCCTTAACATTACATACGATGATACTCTCAAACATCTTGTACAATCGACTGAGCTACCATACAGAAACACCACTAGGGGAATATCAGAGTGATTCAGACCAAGACGATCCATGGTAGACAAAATCTTCATCTTACGAGAGATACTGCAAAAAACGCATGATGTTGAATCGATACATTCCATTTCTTCATTAATTTTAAGGCAGCATGGATGAAACTCTACGAGGCAATGAACGAGTTTCAAATACCCAGTAAACTAATTTGACTAGTCAAAACAACGATGTCCTAAATCATCTGCAAAGTAAGAATCGAAAACGACAAATCGCATGCCTTTCAAACTAACTTAGGCCTGAGAAAACGCGCTGGTGTAACATATATTTAACATAGCCCTCGAGAAAGCAGTCAAAAACGCAATTCTGATGGAAAATAGAGCATCTATAAGAAATCAAACAAACAAATAATGGCTTACGAAGATCACGTAGACATTGTTGCCAGTAACCATGCGGAAATCAAAAGAAACTTTTGAAGTTTTCTCCACACCTCAGCTGAGAGTATGGAGCTCGAAATTAATGGACAAGATTAAATTCATGGCCTCCACACCAGGGAACATAATTTTGCATAAGTTTGAATTATATGCAAAATATACCGAACCTTGTAGCGGTAGAGATATAATTACCCACATTAAGATTGGACACCTGAGATGGGCCGGATACATTGCAACAGCCGATGAAAATTACCCATCAAAAAAGGATTTTTAAGTGAGGATCCGCGGGACACGTCGCAAAGGTTGAAATGGAGAGATGGAGTTGAAGACGTTGCGAAGATTGATGTAGGAAACTGGCAGCGGCCGGCGATGAATAGGAACAAATGGCGGACGAGGCTGAAGAAAGTCGAAACCCACCTAAGGCTGTAGTACTATGGATAATGACGATGATGATTAATTTGATTTCAATGTCAGGGTCCAAATGATTCACACTATCAAAGACTTGTCTCCCTTTTTATAAGGACTAAATAATTCTTAACGACTACTGCTCCGGCAATAGTTCTTCTATCCATCCCTCCTTTCATCAGTATTAGTTTATTCAATCTCCTTCACAGTAGGTTATCGTCTGTTTTAAGTAGTTTTGCAGTGATTCCATAGCATCTTATCACCTGACAGTTTTTCAAACGTTTAATGACACAATATGCTACTTCATTGTTGTTGAGATTTTCTATTTTTGATTTGATTTACTTTACTACCAGTATCAAAATATCCCATTTGGTTCTTTCGTTAGAATTCCCGAAATCTTTCCTGCAGTTCTTTGCTAAATCTTCTACCCTCATTCCCGCTGTAACTTTCAATAACTTCCTCTACTTTTTTCTTCAGGTCTTCTTTACTTTTGTGTCTACACATTGTTGTTAAATATGAATTATTTTTCGATACTCCGCTCGGTTTGCTAGACCCTTTAACCTCGATTTATTTTTTATTTTTACACCTTCTTTAGACATCATCAAACCAATCTGAAATCTTATTTTTCTTTGTTTTACCGCTGATGTAACTAGCCGTATCATTGAGATATTTTCATTCATGTTTTATATTAGGGACGACTAGACGGGTGGCCACTGCGTATGAAACGAAACTAAGCCAAGTCAAGATAAGTTTTCTATAAATCAGCTACCATACTTTTAAATCCATCGGCGGCCACTTAAGCTAAACTAAACGAAAATATGTAAACGAAGATTGAAATTTTAGTTTCGTTTCGTTCGTTTTAGCTCTTGTCAGACTTGAGCGACTTTCTGCAGTTTAGTTAGATTTTTCGGCATAAGCACTTGGACTAATATAAATTTGTGCGACCAGTATTTACTTTGGGACTATAATATGCTTCAACTTCTCTTAAATATAAATTATTAATGAAACAGTTTCCCTTTTACTTCAAACTTTTTGGATCACGGGAAAAGGTAAGATTAATAAAAATCCTAAATAATTTATTATCGATCGATCGACTGTCGCTTTTTGTTCTCTTTACAAAAAACATGGTTTTATTAGGTCTCCATATTTTAAGTCACCGACTTAAAAGAATAGAAAAATAAATGATTAAGTAAATCTTCCTCATGATCATCAAAAAAATTGCAAGGATTCAAATTGATTAAGCTGAGATAATTAAATGTCTGTACTAGTTCAATGTCATTAAGTTGTAGTGGTTAAAAAAATTAATTATAAAAAAATAATTTCATTCTTGTACTAAAACGTCGCATTTTTTTTTCTTAAAACTGATAGATTTCTTGACATCTCTGTACACGAGTGAACTTTTAAATGAAATACAGAGTTATCTATTTTTTATTGACGTATTAATTTCCATTAGCTCATACAAACAATTTTTATGAATTTTTGATGGATGGGAATGCAAATAACCTGTCAAATTTAGTTCGTGTTACTGTCGATCCATATCAAATGCATGGAACACTGGGGAAGTTTGACATGGCGTACTGTATTTGATTGCGGATTCCGCCCTGTTTTAATAATTTAAATTGATACTATGGTACGGAAGCTTTGGATATCCTAAACATACATGGGCTTCTTCCTGGATTACGGCGTAATTTTTAATGCAGAATATTTGCCCGCAAGCATTTTCATTATTTACCAAATTGGGACGGCCTTTTCCGAAACTGTAACGCTTCTTGACAATAGATCCTACGTTAAAGGGAAACGCAGTGACGTTGTACGGTCAAATCTCGTTTTTCAGGGAATCCTTTTCCATTGGGAAAACGCTCATTTATAATTTAGGAGTGCAACATTTTTTCATTATATGGAGTGACAGTGCTATAAATGCATTTCAAGGGTGATACACAACACATTAAGTATTTAAAAATTTAAATAAGAAATGGACTAACCCAAAAACACAGCCAAAATTATCAAGTTTTCTTAGACGATCATGTAAGAAATAATAGTTTTTAATTCAATTTTTAAAGACTGACCAGAGTAGGTTTGGATATTATTGTCAATCTTAATTAGACTTTTCGCTAGATAAAATTACAACTTTGCTCATTCTTTATAAATTACTGCTTGTTTGACACTAGTGAATTATTGACTTGTTTAATATTACCTTTCTGCTGGTTAATGTTATTTTATTTATCAATTTTGTGGTTTTGATTTACTGTTTTAGGTGGTACGAGCCATATCTGGTGAACTGTCTTCCTGCTATCCCGTAACAGGTGTTTCTGCAACGAAGATGAGTTTCCTCGGAGTGGTATCCTTTAAAGCTATATGTCTAAACCTTTATTTATTTAAAGTAAGTTATTTGCTGCCTTTATTCAGAGTAAAATTATATATGACCAATTTTTTTTATTTTTTATTTTTCTTTTTAAGTATTGAATTTAATTTTATTATTAAAATACAAGACATTTTCTACTCACGTCACAATGTTTTCGAAACTGATGTGAACACGTCAAAGACTTAACTGTCATTGACCGCACAGCATCGGGCATTTATGGAGTTCCTAATTGTAAAAGATATTATAAAGAACTTTCATAAAAGTTATAGGGAATAAAAACCTGACGTCGAGACACACATATTAAACTATTGAAGGAAGAAAAAGACACTCAGGCACTTCCTCTATATTTTTTATTATTTTCAGACAGTCTAAAAATAAGATTAAGTAGACTGATTTTAGTTACTGCAGGCCTTAATTATTATATCTGACTGAGAGATTGTCGGCATATTAAACCGTTTATATTATTTATCATTTAAGATTGAACCATAAATCCATATCAACGTCTCTAGGTAATCAATTTACAAAAAGTGTATTGATTTATATTTTAAAATGTATGGGCCCTAGGCAGATCATACGGTTATAAATAGCAGCGTCCCGGACCGATCTAACCTAGGCTGAGTTCGGAAAAGCTGCAATATGGGCTATAATAATCCTTGTCTAGTTGTTTACTATTAATTACCCTTGTTGTTTTAGAGGAATAAAAAAATATTAATATTAAGTACATTTCACTCCAGCTACGTGTCTGGCAATTTCAGTTATAAGCGCTAACGTAAATACAACTGATATCGATCCGCTCAAGCTGCAACTACTGTTAATTTTACACAATTATGCATGCATTGTTACAGTTCACTATACAAACAGAGAACCATGTCGTTATTTAGTCTGTACATCGACCAATTATTCACATATGGATTTGGCAGGATATCAACTATATTGGGTAGGGAGGCAAACACTGAACCGTTAGTGATAAATTGGTGAAATATTTTTCTAAAATTTGGCTCGAGAATTATGTTAAGTGGAACCGCACAAAATGATGTGCAGTTATTTATTCTGATAATAGTGGAACGTTGGTTTTATCAGGCTCGATAAAAAGGGCAATCTTTTAGTCGATTTAGAATTATATAGCTGTCTCTTTCCTCCATTTTCCTAAATTGCGCAATACAAAATATAATAGTTGTAACAACTGCTACATAACAATTTGTAAAGTAACATTCCTATTTAAGAATATTTTTTACATCCCTATACGATATTTATTTTGATCGAAAAAGTTTAATGCAGAAGTTGTAGATAATTGAAACTTTTACTTCAACCATTTTTCAACATAACCTCAACTATTGAGAGAAACGCCAAAAACAAATTTTTTGATTTTTTATTTTTATCTCTCCCAAAAATTGTTTGATTTTAATGAAATTTGGTGAAAATGTACATTTTTGTGTCTCAAATAAGCTGTAATTTTTTTTTTTAAATTATTGGCACTGGACTATAATAAGAACAACTTATATTTTATTTTTATCTTCTATCTGGCAACATAGTATTTTACGTTATCGTCGCACAATGGCCCCTTTTTTTGTTACAATCAGTCTGCAGGTCTTAATACTTAAGCAATCGGAAATTTCTCTTTTTTTAATTTTATATTTTTTATTGCTTATCTATCTGTCGAGCTAGATTTTCGATTTTTGCCACTAACTTTTCAAAAAATTTTCGTCTTCTGTAAAGCTCCAATAAATCGAATATACATTATAACCATTCAGTCTAATATTAAATTTTTGTGCTCTTGTCTTGTACTCTTAGTTCATTAATAAAATTGACTTTACATAAGGGTATGTCGACGTCGACTTAGGAATACATTTAATATGTGGAGTACCTATCAGTTTCTACTTGTCCTTATGTCCATGTCAGGAAATTGTACCATCCATCGATCATACACAATATAGGACAGGTCAGATAAAAATTCACAATGGAAGTAATTACTTAAAAAAAAATATGCAACAGGCAAAAGTATTAAAACCCGTATTTAAATTTATTTAACCTCATTCACAAGTCCCCTCGGGATTTTTCAGTACATACTAGAAACAACATAAATTTTTAGCGAACCACAAGTCACTTACGTACTGTTATGTAAGGTGGATTTTTAGGGATAATATTGTTTATTATTTTTAATTTTTTAATTTTTATTTTTGTAATTTAACCTTAGTAAGTTTAAATTTAGATTTGCAGGTTTAGATATTAGTTTTTCTTTTATATTTAATGCATGCTATAGTAATTAAGTTTTTTAGTTTTGAAATTTAATTTTATTTTCTATAGAAATTGCAAATATGTAGTTTGTTCAAAAGAAATATTTTTAAGTTCTTGTATATTATAATCGACCTTATGGCATACGATCAGTCCGTCTCTGGGCAGAGATATTTCAATGTTTCATTAATAAGCGACAGTGCGCATGATTTTATGATTATTTAACATGAAACTTACTATAGGTTTGCTATAATTACTCTTTTAACTTCCAGGGTCTTTGGGGGTTCCCTTCTATCATCGAAGAAATATCTTACCTATAAATCTGCTGTCATGCTATTTTTAAATAAAGGTTATTTGAAATTCGTGCTATTTTATTTTATTATATTTCTTGGACTTGGAATTATCAGAATGAATGTCACTCTACTATTTGACAGCTAGATGTCTCTGAGTCTGCTGTATTTTAGCTATCCAGCCGAGATGAATTTAAATGCTTTGGTTTTTACAATTAAATATAGATGACACTCTAAATAAATTAAATAAACTTAAGGTTTAAAATTTCAGTTCAGAGTAAGTTCTGCACTTTCGGGTTACCGAGTCGTTTTAAACGCACTTGAATTGGCAGAACTGTTTTAGTTTTTGACACTTGTGGTCCAGATATGATGGCTGACTGTTCTAGAATTTATTGCACCGTTTACTGGATTTGTTTAAACCAAATAGGCCTTGGATTCAATTTCGGATTTCGTCGAATCAGGTGGCTGCTCATTTATTAGGATAATTTTTACCTTTATTCCTGGTAAGTTGAAGCTGCTTTTCCGTTACTTTTTCGTATTTGGCCTTGACTCACCATTGGAAAGTCTTGGGAATATAAATTTCCAATTTAAATTACAATTTTCTGAATTTATTTCAGGAGCAATCTGGACGTGGGTTTGCTTCTTTCACTACCCAATAACAACCCTCCTTTTGTTTCGTTTCTAAGGAACATGCAGAAAATTTGCCAAACCAAGGATTTCTTGATTCCCATCTGTCATTGGTTTGTAATTTTGAATTTTTTAACTTTATTATATAATTTTCCTATGAAATTATGTCATTTTCAGCATCCGGATCCCCTGGACGAATTTGTGGATACCCATTTGTTGATATTACGTGAGATGAATTTTTGGCCTGCCGTTCACTTCGACGAAACATCACTGAACCTTTCGAAGATCACTACACAACAATTCTTAGGATCTAATTTATATTGTGTCTAGTCGTGTGTTGTTTACGTGTGGCTCGTTGACCTCTTTCGCATCAACAGGTGTTCTACAGCAGATTTATGAAGATGGTTTTCCGACATGATATCCTTTTTTTTTAACTTGTATTTATCTATTGAGTATACCTTACGCAAGTTTATCGTTATTTGTTTTATTAAGAGGGTTATTTTATTTTACCCTGGTTTGCTCTGAGTTTATTTTTAATTTTATTTATTTAATAGTCGGGTTTTACTTTCTTTTATAGTTTAAAATACATGACAGTACGTACAGACATTATCCTTATTTAATTTCATTGATTAATGTTCCACAAGATGCTCGATTCCTTACACCAAGTGTAGAGGATGTTCTGGAAGCTGAACTTGATTTTTAACATATTTTAAAATCGAGTATGAAATATTCTGAATGTTATTTGCGAGGGTATTTGTGGCAGTCTTTCATTTTTCTCTTTTGGTTAGGCGGAAATTAGTCAATTGCAAGTCTGGATAAGAAGTAATTTTATAAAATAAGTAAAAATATTTAAAAAATAAATAAATCAGCTGTAAATGTCAAATATTGTAAAATATTGTAAAAAAATTGTTAAAAATAAAAAAATTTCGATTTCTGATACATGTATTAACTTTATCTAAAAAATATTGATTATTTCAAAGAAACCTCGGCATTTACTATTTAATAATATGAATCTGAAGTCATATTCATAATTGATAGTTGATTTTAAACAATGTGAACCAAATTATTTGCAACTAGGGTGTAATTATTCAATCGTTAATAAATTAATATTAAAAGTAACGATACAATGATACAAAAAAACTAAAAATACTACTACTTTCCATCTAACTTATCTATATGGTAAAATTGAAAGGCAAACCAGTGGCTGTTCCGACAATTTCAACGAGGTATACAAGCTCGGGAAGCCATTTCGGATCGAGTCTAAGGAAATTCTACCGGTTGTTCTCAACATCCAAATCGCATTTCGATACATCATTGTCCTTTTGTCGGTTTATCCGCACGCAAGGAGGAAAGCTTAATCCTTATCGGTTCACTAGAGTGAGTTTCAGTAATTTTCAAGTCCGATCTGTGATAACTACATTTAAACTGGTGTTATTTCAGTTCGATTAGTCATATGAATCTTAAATTAATCCTGAAGCTGTCGAGAAATTTTCTAGCACGGTTGCGCAGTTATCATAAAGAAATTTATCACAAGAGAACTAATTGGGTGCTGCGCTCATCCTTGGTTTTTAATATTTTAATACAGTTGTAAAATTTTAGTAGAGGTAAATTTTCATAAATAATTCTGGTCTGGTCTCATTTTTGTTGGCCAATACCGAATTTAGATGATATAAATACATTATCATATAACATAAATTTGGATTAAAAATCAATTTTGAAAAATAGTAATAATTGTTTTAAAAGAAATATGCAGATATTGTATAAAAATCCAATAAACCACATTACCAACTAAAGGATTTTCTATATCGTATTTACCCAATTGAATTTTCATTTACAATATCACATTACAGTGGAGAAAATGTAATAAACGAAGTTACGAGAAAATGATCAGAACACAGGCCTCCAGAGGGAATTCTTGCTCTAGTATGGTCGTCAGTTGTTTTCATCTATATAATATCGTTTTTTTAATAATCTATAGTGGTCCAAATGTATGAAATTACAGATGGCTTTAATAAAATAAATATTTTTTTATGGAGTGTGTGTCGGGCACATCTCAATTACAATAGAAATTCACAGTCTCAATTACTTTTTCCATGAGAAATAAAATAATATTTAGTAGGTCTGAGTTCCTAGTGATATTATTATGGAAGTAAGATTTTGTAATTTATGATGAAGGGTTTTCTATGTTTGATTTCTTGTTAGATTTATTGTACGACCGTTTTCTCTCTCTTGCGCAATGTTAAAGCTGTAACATAAAAACCATAATTCAGACTTTCTGCTATTTATATGCCAAATCTTACAGCCCTTGAGAGTCTAAAAAAATAACGAATGGTAAGAAATCCTTGCGATATATTACAGTTGTAGATTGATGGTATCGCAAAAGTACAAATTTTTTCTTCAGGGCTTTGGATATTTTCAATAAAAATCCCAGAAGAAAATTATGTCCACAAATTTATTGTATTAGCTAGTTATACAAGCAATAAACAGAAACACCTGTATAAGCAAACTAAGTGTCTAGAGTCCTATTTACAAATTTCATAATACCAGAAGCCTACATTTTTTTTAACAAATGTAAGTTAGATGTTTTGATTAAAATTCAACAGTCAAAACTTGGTTATATTTCGGTGAATGAAGTTTTTACAAATGAATGCGTTGATTACAGAAAAGGGCCTATTGTCCACCTTTCAGCCCGTTACATTCTCAAATTCCATTTATGTCACACGCTTTATGTGAAATATGAGCGTAAAATAATATTTTAACCAGTAAAACTTGCAATGTGATGTGACGTTGCCGACCAAGAATAATCATTTGACACATTTTATGGTGATGAGAAGTTATTTAAATATGAAAGATAGGTGCCCTTTATTGATAGACATTACAATTTTGTACTGTCTTATTTATGAATGTTTAACAAATCCTCGCAGATAACTAGAGATGGTAGAAATGCTAGAGTCTCTTCTAACATAGTAGTTACGCCTGAAGTGAAATTATACGCACGTTGACAAATACACCTTTTGGCGAATGCAAATTTCTAATAAGTATGTTATTCTTCTCCAGATGAAACGGAATTATTAGTACCTCTTTTACAGATATTCAAGAATATTGCAGGGTATTACAAAAGTGGAGAAGAAAAACGAATATACGTTTACTAGCTAACTATAGCTCTACTGAGCCCACACAAATATCTTTTGTCTCTAGGAATGGGCTGTTTGCATAGAAATTTAATAAAGGAGCAGTTGCTTGCTTCTAGCGAGGCAATAATTCTTATGGAATGAAGTAAAATTTAAAATAAGTGTGTATTTTTATACACGCTTGAATATAGACGTGTGTGTAGGATGAGGAATTACCTATTGTATTATGTTTAATAAATTTTCAAACGTTCCGTAATAAGTTGGCGTGCGGCGTATGGAACTTTCATAAATAAATTATTTGCTTGACTATACGAGCATTTCCTCAAGAAATGAGGGATTGTATAGTTGATAAATTAATAATATAATATTGAAGGATATATCACTTATTTATTTTCCTTTATAACATAATAAAGTCTGGCGCCATCTATAACAAAAATATTCCATATTGCCCGAGAAAATTAGTTATGAACCTTGCCCTTTGCAGGCAGTAGATTTAAGCCATGTTTTATATTACTGTGGCATATTTCTAGATATAGTCTATGCAGCTTTTAAAGAATTATTGTAACTAAATTCGACGTTGATTTACACATCATTTAAGCAAAATTAATTTAACGTAACTTATAGGATTTCGAGAATTTCAACAAAAAAACCATTGAAAGTCAAATAGAAGTGAGAAAAATATGGCAATGTTTTTTAATGGAATTCCCTGTATATTTTTACAATTTTGAAAAAATATTTAAATTCTCTTTCCAAAAATATAACATAACATAACATACATTTATCTTCGTATTTAGTAAAATATTGATAATAATTGAAATAATAATAATTCCATTTAAAAAAACCTCGTTTTATTTTTTCCCACTTTTATTTCACATTCAATTGTTTTTTTGTTGAAATTTTCGAAATTCTTGGAAAAAATACTATAAGTTACGTTAAATATTTTTATTTTATTTCCAAAGACGTTATAGGAATCACCCTGTACAAACACGCGTTAGTAACTTTTGTAAACTTTTTTTAATATATTTTTTAATCTGATTAAATATTATTTACCACCATTTCTAGTTTTATTATTATTTTTGTTCTTATATGTGTTTGATTTTTTTTGTTTTAATCATTAAGTACTTTTCCCCTTTTTTTTCCCTTTTTTTCCGTGCGCAGGATGTGCCAAATTGCTGGAATTTGACTGTTTCTCATATTTCTAGACCAGATCTTTATCTGATATAAAACTAAGGTGTCTATAGCTCAATATTTCTGAAATATCGATAGAAGAAAACCGTATATCGATCTTTAACCGTTTTTGAGATTTCGAGGAAATGTTTTCATTTGTGTTTATTTTTTGAAGTAGTAAAAATTTTCTATGCTACGCATTTCTACATTTTAAATATTCTGCTAGATCTACAACAAAATGCTCATAACTCGAGAAGTTCCTGCAGATCATGGGATTTGAGATTTGTCAAACTTGTGTTTGTTATGGCTATGTAATTTCCGGACTTGGGGCTAAGAAACAAAACAATCCGTCACCAGAATTGAACAGTCGAGAGATTAGATTGGGAAATGCTGAATCGGTGGGAATCGCTTCGATAGAAAATTCGGCAAGTTAAGGAGAGGCGGGGCGAACCCCAAAATTTGATAAACAATAATGTAACAGCGGAAGTGAGGGAAATTAACAGGGACACTCCAGTTAAAGGCGGGGATAGAACAATTTATTGTTGGAAAGTTAAAATTATTGGTGGCCATCGACAGGCCATATTTTTTTAAGATAACCATAAAGTTGTGTTGTGCAAGAAGTCAAATAATCCACAACCTGGTGGCATTTTGTTCTTTTCGTAATAGCTATCCTTGGTCGAGTGACGGAATGTGCAATCCCCAATCGCATATAATACCATAAGGGTTAGGGGTTGGTAACATCAGCTCAACGAAGATGATCCTGATCGTAGAATAGTATTTTGCGAAGATATGATGAATCGGTGTAATGGTAATCCCGAATTTGTGAACAATATAATATTTTCGTATGAAGCTTCCTTTTGTCTTAATGGAACAGTGAATCGACAGAACTGCCGATACTGGGCTCCACAAAATCCTCATCAGATGATGGAAGCTCACAGTCAGTTTCTCCAGAAAGTCGATGTTTCGGTGGGAATTGTTGGCGGACAGATTTTGGAACCATTCTTCATTGAGGGGACGTTGACGGATCATAAATACTTGGACTTGTTAAGAAATGAGGTAGTCCCCGTTCTTGCCTTATTGCATCCAAACCAAGAGGATCCTGGCATATCTAATAACGCCTCCTCACTTCCAACTGGCCGTTCGTCATTATTCCGACGAAGCTTTTCCAAACCGATTGATTGGTAGGAGGGGAGCTATTAAGTGGCCTGCCCGTTCGTTCGATCTCACCCCATTAGATTTCTTTTGGTAGGGTTACCTCAAAAGTAAAGTTTGTTTCAACTGACCATCAAATATTGATAAATAAAGGACAGAATTCGTGCTGAAATTGGAGAAATCCGACCAGAAATGCTCCAAAACGTCCTTGAAGATTTAAAAAAATCGGTTTGCATATTGCCAGGAAGCCAATGGGAACAAATTTGAGCATCTCATTTTATTGGTCTGTTAAATTTTGTGCAATATCTTTATTAAAATAAATAATTTGTAGCTAGCTCGATTTTTTTTTTGAAGCTTGAGATCAAATATCAAAAAAATTATTTTTTGAAATGACATTTTTTGACATTCTTTTGATGCCTATTTTGCTCATTGTATTTGTTAAGGTATATTATATTATTGCCAAAAAATATGTAGGTACGAATATTTCTAATTAAAATAAATATTTGGTGCATAAGTCGGCTACGACAAATAAGAGCTTTTGATATAATTGACACAATAACGATATTACGATATTCCGATATTTTGAAGTCAAAGCCAAATGATTCCTATTTGAAACAAGAAAGCTGGGCTTGACATCTCAAAATTTAACAGTTATACAATTTCTTGAAAAATGCATCTTACTCTATGTTGAAAGGTGCCTATAGAAACTTATTACATCAATCAATGAGAATCGGCCAAAATGAAGCAATTTGGGGCACCCTCTGTACAATATAATTACAAGAACTTGCCTTCTCTATTAGCGTAATGTTTTAAAAATGTTATCATAAAATTCAATATACTGTATTTTGTCTTTCTCGGAATGCAATCATATTCATCATATTTTCCAGTTGTTAATCGCTATGAAGATAAAAATTTGAACCATAATCCGTTTTACAACTAAATTTAATTATTTTAACTGTCCCATTGAAAACTCCTTGCCGCCAGTGAAATACGATTGGCAAATGAACTCGCTCGTGTGCCAGGGGAATTTGCAAGTATCCAGAGCTCATGACGCTTGGTGGTCCATGTAATAATATCTGGGGGAATAATTTTAAACACAGATGAGTTGAAAATTATATCGAAACCACTAAGAGTATATCAAATACCACTATCGCAAGTTATACCGGCAGAGGCCGTAAAATCCTGTGGGATTTCTTGCAGTTAAATTATTCTCGACGGCACGTAGTCGAACCCTTTTGAATTATTTCACGACGTTGCAATACTTATACAATAAATTTTCTGAGTAGGAAGAAATTGCCGTTTTTTAAGACTTGAAGAAAATCATATTAGCATACTTGAAAATCGCGTACAAATCGTCAGCTCCGCGAAAGCTTCTTAGAACCAAAAAACTTGAAGATGAAATTTAGTAACTCTACATATTCGGTGTGAAAATTTAAGGATGCTAATGTTAACTGTGTTATTCATTACGGAATGTGTAAACTATATACAGATAAGTCCAGGATGCTTCGAACACGACAGGGATTGGGACGAATATACGAGTGGCCGACAACTCGCCTCAGTTCGAAATTTGTACATTAGGAGAAGGGCGCGACAGTGCGCTGTGGCCACTAACTGCTAAGAAACCAGCAGACTGTTGTTAGTGTTAGTATCTCATTAACCGTGTTGGGATGTTGAACTCATGTCTGAAAGAAATTTGATTTACGTATTCGGGACCAACGTTTCGAAATTTTTCTAACTTCAATAATTCATCCTAGATAGCATTAATTATTGTAATTTAAAAAAAATCTCAAAACACATTTAAATATTTCCATTGTTTGTTTTTTCGCAACAAAAACGTGATTCTACAACATAAAATTAATTGTCTCTGCACCTCGAGTGTTGCAGGTGTAATAAAAACTATTATAAAAGAATCCAAACAAGGAACAGTAGACGCGAGAGCCATCGGCTACAGCGCGGAGATCCACGATTCCCACCACTGTGTCTGTTCGCCTACAACGGGCACAAGTAAATCGCGCAAACTAATACCCATGTTCGAACCTTCTCGGTCTTTACTACACACCTTCCTACTAAACAAAAACTTTTCTGTTGAAATATATTTTCTCAAGTCTCAAAACGCCATTTCAAAACAATGGTATTGAAGACTTTATATAAATGTATTTTCGCGTCTTTAGACGGAGCAAAGTTTTTTATGTGCCAAATAAAAGCTTAAATTTAATATAGATCTCTGACAAACAGAAAGGGGCCAATTATCTTTAATTTTCCTTCTAGTGTGCAGTACTGTGTATAATACTCGCTAATTAGACATTACTTAGGTTATTTAATATGATCATATTACAGTCTCCCTCTTAACGATATCATTAACGTCCAATTATCTTAAACGGATATGCGTTAGACGAATATTCAATTATTTTCTGCTAATTTTATCAGAGGTATTATTTCCTCTTGATTATTACGTGAACATTAAAACACCTTCATACGTCTCGCGAAAAGGTTCCACAAGAATTAGCTCGTTGACACTTGAATGCCAACACAGTTATTTGCGTATTAAATATAATAATAACACAGTCACTTGGTGACAAAAAGTACCCAAATATCGAACTAATTCTATAGCTGCTTGTAATTTTTTTTGCGGATTCTTAAACTTTGGGGTCTCAACTTCAAATATTAAAAAGGGTGAAAACCACCCCTGAAGTTCAAGATTTAATACTGACTCAAATATTAAGAGTTAGTTATTAAAAAAATTCATGTATATGTGTTTGAGGTCGCTGATTACGAATCTCAAGTCAGAATTTTAGAATTCGCGATTGCACCTCTAATAATGGCCGATATAATAGGGGGTATAATGGAAAAACATAATTTTGTCTGTTTTGAGCAAGTAGAACTTTTTCTTTGCAAATTCTTATATTTTAGGACATAAAACTTGTATCTTAATAAGAAAATTATTGCCCTTGCCCCTAAGAGGGTAAAAACCACTCCTAAAATAAAAAAATCAATAATTAACGAAGTACTGAGAATAAGTTATAAAAACTTATATGTTCTTGGAGTCGCTGATCACGAAAGTGAAGTCAGAAATTACAAATTTTTTGTTGCACCCTCAACATGGCCGACATAAAAAGGTAAAATGAACGAATTAATAATTTTTTTTATTTTGAGAAATTAGGATTTTCTTAGCAGATTGTTACACATAAAACTCATCCCCCAATAAGAAAAATAATTGATCTTACCCCTAAGAGGATGAAAACCAAGTTCTGGGACTAAATTATCGCCAAACGAGCAATATCGTAATTTGCTAAAACGAGGCGCGCCTCTTATTTCGGACATATCTCCTTTGCAACTGACGCTAAAAATCATCCAAAAAAAGCATTTTGAAGGTCTTTTAACCCTCTTTAAGATGACCTACTAAGATTGACCTACCTGTTCAAAAGAGTACAAAGGTTGTCAGTTTTTCTAGATTCATCTTAAAATCGTCAATTACAAAAAAAAAGGACATTATGAGTTAATTTCAAACACTTCTATCTCCTAAGGTATATCTTTACCAAAAAAAAATAATAATAAAAATAGTAGCATTTTCCTTAGTTTATTGCCACCATTTTTTGTCGTATAAACAAAGCATCTTCTCTTTAAATTAGAAAATTGCTCGAGTGCAACCAAAAAACAGAAAGAAAATGGTTCCAAATAAGTACTCTCCAGCACGAAAAATTTTATCTATTTTATCTATTATTTAAATAATAATTGAACGTGAGACGAAAAATAAAAATTGTGAGTGGAAGTGAATACTTATCGCATGACAAAGAATTCAGAGAACAACTTGTAGTACAACAAATATTGCCAAGTGAATTCGTCCCGCGCATTTTTATGAGTTACTTCTGGACAATTTAAACAGTAATAATATTCTGAATATCAGCATTTACACGGACATGACAGGGTATGGCTTCTCTCAGCAGTTATATAAATAGTCAGATTATAAGAATTTGGTCGGTAGAGAATAAATTGAATTTGCAATTGAAAGAGGAATATTTATTGGCACAAAATGGATCCTGGTTACTTCAACGCTCTTCTACTACCTGGAACCACTATCTTTACAAGTTCAAACAGTTGCTCATTGGTCATTCCAACTGCATAGTTTTTTTAAATTATTAATTATCAAGTACTTTTCAAAATAGACGAGCTTGAACGTTGTGTAAAGATTTTAACGTTATTAGAATATTCCAATAACCAGTAAGAGGACCAGTTTTCTTTAATGAAAGCAAAATAATTGGTCAGACAAATAAATCATCAAAAATAAAAAATATTTGTTAATTCCTTTGGAATCTAACATGAAACCAAATCTTTGCAATAATGACCACCAATTCTTTACCCAACACTATTTATGGGGTCAACAGCTTCCGAGTGCATAAACAAAGAGTTTTCCTCTAGTTAAGCTAGAAGACATAAAAACTATATAAACCAGTAGGGAAATCAGGCTAGACCGTTAACCACGTTCTTTGAAACATGCACGATGTCTTGATATTCAATAAAACATCACCATTAGGATGCGTCGTTACCCACGAACGACACAAACCTGTTGAAATCGATTTTTTCCAGTCTCCAGGATGTATTGTTCTGGCGGGCGCTATTGTTGTTTAATTAAAATTCTCCGACCACGTAATATTTTAATATGTAGTTGACGAACTTTATTATGTTGACTATTCCGATAATGTCAGTCGCACAATTATGCACTGTGAAATTCTTACGGCAACTGATCTCTTAATAGAATAAAGAGAAAGTAAAAAATAAGTTTGGTCAAAGTTGAGTTTATTCCTGTCCAGATTTGAGAATTCGAGGTAAACAAATTACTCACCAACTGGCTGCTTATCATAGGTAACATCGAGTTAACTTACCTAAAACAAAGAAAAACGAATTAATGCGTGAAATACGTTAAGCAAGTACAAACCTCGGTACAAACATTCTTATATTTTTATGAAAAATAGACAGTGCGCATGATTTTATGATTATTTAACGTGAAACTTACTATAGGTTTGCTATAATTACTGTTTTACCCTTCAGGGCCTTTGGGGGTTCCCTTCTACCATCGAAGCAGTATATTACCTATAAATCTGCTGTTGTACTAGTGTTGAATAAAGGTTATTTAAATCTCGTACTGGTTTATTTTCATTTGACTTGTAAGGATTTAGAAAAGTTAGAGATCTTTATCAGAATGAATGTTACTTTACTTTTTTACTGCTAGATGTCTCTGAGTCTGCTGTATTTTAGATATCCAGCTGAGATGAATTTAAATGCTTTAGTTATTACAATTAAACATATATGGCACTCGGAATTAAACATTTATTGTGAACATCAGATAATCAAAAGCAATTAACGTTTCTTAATCTATATCCCTGCGCTAATTAAAACTAATTAAATCTACAACAGATTTAGGACAGTGTCCTTTTATATATTAACAAAATTAATAAAATTAAGGTTTAAATTTTCGGTTCCGAGTAAGCTCTGCACTTTCGGGTTACCGAGTCGTTTTAATTGCACTTGAATTGGCAGCCCTGTTTTAAGTTTTTGACACTTGTGGTCCAGATATGATGGCTGACTGTTCTAGAATTTATTTCACCGTTTACCGGATTTGTGTAAACCAAATAGGCCTTGGATGTAATTTTGGATTTCGACCAATCAGGTGGCTGCTCATTAATTAGGATAATTTTTACCTTTATTCCTGGTAAGTTGAAGCTGCTTTTCCGTTACTTTTTCGTATTTGGCCTTGACCCATCATTTGAAAGTCCTGGGAAATTTCCAGTTTAAATTATAATTTTCTGAATTTATTTCAGGAGCGATCTGGACATGGGTTTGCTTCTTTCACTACCCAATAACAACTCCCCTTTTGTTTCGTTTCTAAGGAACATGCAGAAAATTTGCCAAACCAAGGATTTATTGATTCCCATCTGTCATTATGGTTTGTATTTTTGCCTTTTTTAACTTTATTATATATTTTTCCTATGAAATTATGTAATTTTCAGCATCCTTATCCCCTGACGAATTTGTGGATACCCATTTGTTGATATTACGTGAGACGAATTTTTGCCCTGCCATTCACTTCGACGAAACATCACTGAACCTTTCGAAGATCACTACAAAACACTTCTTAGGATCTAATTTACATTGTGTCTAGTCATTTGAGTAAACTGGAGGTTTCACAGGTAAGTCTTACACTATTTAATTATAATTTTAAAAGAAATTTACAGAAATAAAGTCCATCTCTGTTCAACTGTTGTGTTGGAAATCGTTCAAACTTTGTTTAAAGCATGTAACTAACAGCTGTTCTGGTATTGATTATTTTAAAGAAACATAGTACAATGCATTTACTTTATTTTCGCCTTTAATTTGTTTACGTTTGGTTTGTTTTAGCGTTGCTGACCCTTTGTTTACATGTGGCTCGTTGACTTCTTTCGCCTCAACAGGTGTTCTACAGCAGATTTATGAAGATGGTTCTCCGACAAGATATCCTTTTTTTAAACTTGTATTTATCTATTGAGTATACCATACGTAAGTATCTCGTTATTTGTTTTATTAAGAGGATTATATTATTTTATCCTTGTTGTACCTGAGTTTGTTTTTAGTTTTATTTATTTAATAATCGGGTTTTAATTTCTTTTATAGTTTAAAATACATGACATTATGTATATAGGGATAGACCATCCCAAGTGACATAAATGCATTCTTTAATAAACTAGAAAGCGCTATATCTCTTATTTGATCGCGAAAATGCACAAAATGTAATCCCAGAAGATTTTAACAAAAATTTAACTGAAGGTAGTCAAAATAAATCTAAATTGTTTACTATTAAATTCGTATTACGTACAATAAATGATATCTGAAAATACACGAATCGCTCCAGAGTGTGTGTAATCAAAGTTTTTATACCTCGGAAATTATACATTCCCTGATTTTTTATCACAGCTCAAAAGATAATTTCTATTAGTACTTATATAATTTTACAAAGATTTTTACTTACAGGAAAGTTTGACCACCAAAGAATGGAATATTTTATACAATAATCGACCAGAAAAAGCAAACAAACAATAGGAAGTACTTTTTGCAATTTTCATTCTATTTTTGAAGAGGTCTTTCCCCGAAACCAAAATCACCCCAGACGTCAGTCATTGCGTTCTCATATTGTGCTAGACTCTAGACTATAATCCATACATATATTTCTGGGTATACTTTATAAGAAAGACGTACATCTCAAAAAAGACAAGTAGACTCATGGATTTACATTTCTATCTGGAAATTGAACTCAAGAATCCTACTCAAGAGTCAAAGTTCCTCTCGTTCGACGATGCACACGTAAAATTAATAAACCTGCACATGCACAAAAAATTCTGCCTCATGTCTAGCCTGCTCCTCCCTGCTGCTTACGAGATCGATTGTGTTCCACATTCAACCGTTTCAAATTTGTCGGGAATGTGGTTTCCATAAAAAGATGCGTATCGCGCAGCCGCACGAGATTACTACCAAAAGCAACAAATTGGGAGGTAAATCTGATATCCAATTTCAGAAACTCGCCAAAACGACAGCAACGAAACCGCCAGGTCGACAGGCATACTGAGACCGCTTATTAGAATCCAGAAAGACGTTACGCGTAAATGATAAAGAGTATGAATGCGAAGATTGCGTATATAAGCTAAATCGCATCCGGTTGATCCAGCCAGAGTCCTGTGAACGTCCTTTACCCTTTGTCTAAAAGTTAGTTGCATCAGCCCGCATCAGCCTTCCGGTTAATCCCATGAGACGAATTTACCGCGCTCCCTGTCCCTTGTCATTACATTACATGTTCGCCGTTAGAAAGAAAATAACAGGATCCTTGTTCCTTATACCGGAATATGGAGGCAGGCATCCGACTTTGATAAAGGTAAAAATCCCTAAATCTCATGCATATTTAATAATCTTACATTTGCCGTTTTGTTAATATCGATGCTGTTATAAAGAAAGGCAGGTCAGGCGAAAGTTTGAATTGAAAAATTACAATCATGCACATTTGAGTTGATATAAAAGAATCTATAATTATAATTACAACTTCTTATTTGTTATATTTGTTATTTGGCACAGTATTATGGAAAAATTAACATATTTGAAGTCATTTTCAAAATCGAGCATTATCGAATAGGAATATAAGGTTTCCAGATGCTTTTCTCCATTTTCAACCGAATAAAATTAGAATCCCATCATAAAATCAACAAAAATATACCTATACTGAAATTTTAACAGAAATCAACTTATCCGTGCATCTAGAGTAACAGCTTTCGTCTTCCTGGGATGAACTGTAGTACTGCATCCGAGTAACCCAATTCTTCGTTAATAATAAATTTTCCAATTTGCTCGTCGTACAACACCATTTCCGACAAGATGAAAAGGCAACGTTATAAACTAGGAGTGGGACCTAGGAACTCAAGTAGCATTATTTAAAATACCTATTTAGTATTTATTTTAACTATTAGTACTACTTCTTCCAATATAAAACGTTCAGGTTAAATATATGTAGAACATTATTTTTTTTGAATATCAAAATGGCTAACGGTAACTTATTTAATTTAATCTGTACGATGTTTTCCACTGATATTTGTTTTTTTATACAGGGCGTCCCAGAAATAAGTGTACAAAAAGAAACCACATAATTTTTTCCTTTTCGCGTCGATACAAAATTTAAGCATTTTGAGCAGTTGTTAAAACAAATAAGAAAATCTTGGTTTGATCTGGCTCTTAAATTTTGTTTTGACGAGAAAGGAAAAAATTAGTCCACTTACTCCACTTATCTAATCATTTTAGAGCATGCATTTGAATATTAAAATGAATTTATCTCGAAAACGGTGCCTCCGATCGAAGTTGCACATAATTTGAAGTCAAAACTCAAAAAAATTTACAAATAAAAAAGTTGCGGTAATTTTTACCCCCCACCCCTACAGCTTGACCCACCCTTAGTAAAAATTTTGAGATAATATTTACCTCATTTTGTTAGGCTTAGAAAGTTTAGTGGATGTGCAAAATTTCATTACTTTAACTTGAACAGTTTCGGAGATAATAAATAAAAACCGTCTTCAGGGGCCCACATTTAAGGGCCTGTAGCTCCCTTAGGAAGCATTTTGGTATAGAGGTAAGTTTGGTCCAATCGATTTATTTTGACCTCGAGAATATGTGATTTCTTTTTGTGCACTATTTCTGGGACACCCTGTATATTCTGCGAAGTTCATGTAAATATGAAAAAAAATTCTATTGCTACTGACGTCTATCTCGTTGCTAAAGGGGTGAAAAAAATTATCGTAGATGAAAAAAAATGGGTAATAATAGTTATTCGATTATCCAAGTTCAGCCGCGGATGGATATTAAGCAACGAAATTTTCAGGGATCTGAGAGGAAGGTTGGTGTTAACTCTCCTAAAAGTTCAATCGGAAAAATTTTCCGGGGATGGGAGCAAGGACCCCAGGAAGAGTACAGTTTTTCGGCAAAATCGACCTTTTTAAAAAATTCATATCTCGGCTAATATCGGAGATGGACCTAAAAAAGAGTTCCTCATTTTTCCTTCTTTTTGCTCGGGTCCGGATCCTCTAGATCCAAAGGGAAAGGCTGAGGCGCGTTTCTAAAGGGTATCATGTTTGAAAAATCGCTAGGGTCCGACAAAATCGCCTCTTTTCAAAAATGCATAACTTTCTTAGGAGGCACAATCGAGAAAAACGATTACTACGCCTCAGGATTTGAAAAAATTTGGAAAAATTGCGAAAATACGAAATCTTTAAACGCTATACCCAAACGAAAAATCACACATACCTAATTATTTATCCATCTTTTGTCATGGTTGCAGCTGTCTTTATTGAACTCTTGCAATAGAAATATGTGTTGAAGTAATGCAAAAATATATTATGAAAACTTCCATCACAGACGTCCGAGATATCCTCAATGTAATTGGAAAGCAACTTTTGTAATTTCCTTCCAATTATATCTGGCTGGAAAAAATTAAAAGGCGTTGAGTTGAAGCAGAATCCATCCGGTGTGCATGCCAGCGCTTGGTGCTCGTGCCTCTTTGTCAAGAAGCTAAGAAGCTGCTTCATAATGAATAGAGCTCTTTCAGGCGATTCGACAACGCATATATAGAAACGGTTCCGGTGTGACGCAGGACCGAGGACAAAAGCTTCCGTAACCAAGTGAGCATATCGGATTACATGTCATTGTCTCGGCCAATTGGTGGACGACTACCTTTTAATTTTCATAGCTGAGATTAACGTGTTACGACTGAAAATTAAAAATTAAAGTAAGTGCAAGTTTCTTTTTAAATAACCCCTGAAGAATTTAAAATAAATTAAAATAATGTGGTTATTATATTGAACCAGTGAAAGAAAGTGGAATAAATCGATATTTTAATAGATGAAACGAATAATTAAAGAAAATAAAAATTTTTGCTCGAGATTTTTTAAAATCTACCCTGTTAACTATTTATCACAGGAGGACTGGATTAGATGATAAGTGATTAGGGTGTGAAGTGTTTCGCTCTTTATAAGTACCCATCCAATAGTAGGATTCTAAAAAATCATGACATTTTCCTGGGCGCACTTCTGAAGGTATTAAAACTACCCCTTCTAAGTGTTGTAGTTGTAGCCTTTGGCGCCATGGTGTGAAGTCTTGAATATTTTACCTGAGTGGAGAAGTCAATTTGCGTACCATTCTGCGTTGGAGTTAATGAAAGCTTTCGTCTTTTTGTGAATGGCGGAAATGTTTAATGAGATTGACAGCAACTTCATCAAGTGTTATTGGAACTACTAGGTCGTCAGCATAACCTTGAATTTTAAATCTATAGCCATATGGCTTTGTTTGAATATCACCGACGAGACGATCATAACACAGGTGATAGAATCCCTCCTTGGGGCAATTGTTAGCAGTTACCGTCCCATTCCAGTCGTTAACCTTCAACTATTTAACATAACATAGATCCATCGTTGAACTCGACACTTCTCTTCTCTTTATTGACTCATAAAAGGAATTATCAAGTATAAATGCACAAAGGGCTATACCTCATTTGTAACAAACGCATTACCATTATCATTATCAAAGTTATATAAGGCGTTTACTGTGAGTTTGCCTTGCTTGATAGGCAAACTGCTTGTTATAGAGTGGTGCTTCCGCTTGTTTGGTGTTGATCTAGTATGGTCTCCATTGTTTTCAGAGAAGAGAAGTTAGGCTTATGGGGTGATAAGATTTAAGTAAGACGCTTGCCGCTTTCTTGCCTTATCAAAAGTAGTTATTCCCCTTAGTAAGTGTCAACGACATGTCATCCTCTGTAACGGTTCTTTCTTTATATGGACGGTATAAAGTTGACGGATTCTATCAAAACTTGGCACTTAGAGTGTCGTCTTCATTTTAAATAGTAATTAAATCTATAGCAATTTGTCTAAATTACTTTTTGTGCAAATTCAGCAATTACATGATACGTACAAATACACCACAATGATTGATGCCACGCTTTGTGTTTTATATTTTTCTGTTTATTGCGGAACGGCTCTGCTGTTTCAATTTGAAATAACAAGTTACAATTACGCTTTGATATAACACTCAAAAAAGGGTTTGAATTTATTTTTGAAATTCCGATACTGTTGATATTGTTGCACATCCATTTAGTTTTTCCATCAATCCTTGACCCCTTATTTAACCAACGTTCAAAGCGTGATTGGAATTGCAATTGGTTTATACAGAACCAGAATTGATGACTTAAAAAAATAAACTATTATTATTTGATCGGGTAGATGTATCGATCTGCCCACGGGGAAATTTACCTCTAAAGATTGTGTATCCAAATTATTTTCTTAATATTCTAATGAACTTGGTCGTCTGTTTTCAAGTACCTACCGAACCGGATAAGTTGTCTGGCATTACAATATTATCAACAACTGGCCGAGAATGTATGGAAAGCATACCTTGTAAGTGTGGTGTGTTCTTCACAAACTTACTGGTGAGAAGAAAAAATAAATTACTCGAAATGTGCCTCAGATGTAAATCTGTAAGTTATTTTTCATACTTTTTCAACTATGAGATTTTAATTATTTATCTAAAATTTCAACTTTCTTGAATTCACGTTTACGCAAAATAAATACTAATTGAAAAATAATTATATTATTTAAGGTTTTCTCTAAAATTGTGGATTAGACAATAAATCTAATAAAATTAGCAACTCTAGAAGATGAACATTTTATTCAAAAATAATTTTGTGAGACATTTTAATTCCTCTGTATTTGACTACTTATAACAAACCTTAAATTTATATGACTGTCCAGGAGAAGCAAAACTTGTTACGAAAAATATTTTTGAAAAAATCTATAATAAATACACCAAAGAAATTTATCATTCAAATAGATGGTTGTAAAATAAAATGAAGAGAACAATACGCTTCATTTAAAAATAAGAACAAGCCCCATACCGCAGGGTCTGGTAAGTAAATAATTTTTTTCTAAAACGTGCAAAATATTGGAATGGGAAACTACCATGAAGTATTTGACTGTTCTGCACTTACCGGAACTATTCGAAACTCGTCTGCAGATGAAATTATTTTATCCTGAATGAGTCTTATACTTATTATTAATCTCATTTTGCATGTTTATGTTGTAAATTTCTATGTAATTACATGCACGTGATTTTATGCGGCTGTCATATTTAAATGAGGCATATGAAAGACTTTGTGTTCTGTTCTTTTTTAATAATAAATAGGTACGTTTATACCTATTGGCAACCTTATTAGGAAACACACTGTATACACTTTTTAATACATATTATGTAAGTACCTTATAAATTGTAATTTATTTTAATATTTAGGCTCCATATGGTGTTCTATTCCCGTTACACGCCTATAGCTTTTACTTGAGTATTAAATTAAAAATATTGATTTAGAGCTCCTAAAAATGGTGGGAACGAATCATCGAAGCGTTAGTCGTTAATTAGAATTTATTGTCAGTAAATAGACGTTTCTTATATAGATTTTCCTATCCGCTGTAGACACACCACAACAGTTTATGGATGTTACTCATTCCTTAGAATAGAGAAAAACTTTCGTAACAATTATTATTACATTGTGTTTAAAAAAAAATAGTAAAAACGTGATGCACTGATTGAAAATACTTATGTAGTTGTTTTTAAATTTTATTTTGAAATTTCTTTAAATAAAGGTTTTTACAATTTTAAGTGACATTTTCTCGACATTTTCTATAACATAAGGAAACTGTATTAAATATACACGAAATTCTGAATGTCAAAGCGACTCAAACTATTAGGCTGTTCAATAAAGCAATTCGCGCTGCAGATTTGCCTGTAGGTACAGGGTGATCATTTATATTTTACCCCCCCCCCTTAACTTTGTTATTTTTAAAAAAGAAAAAGAGTGTAAAGACAAAAGTTTTAGTTATTTATACGTAGATTATCGGAGAAACAAATGAGTAACGCCAAAAAAAGTTATAATACAAACTTGTGGTTTTTGTTTGACAACATGCTGTATGTTTTTGCGGAATATGAAAGAGCATGAAAATAGCTTTTCAAAAATATAAAACTCTGTATATGTATCTTTGAGGTTTTTGAACTATTTACATTTTCACAGCGTGTTACTATACAAAAAATACAAGTTTGTATTATTGAGTGTTGTTAGCGTTACTCAATTGTTTTTCTGATATCGTATTTAAAATCTACGCAAAAATAACTAAAACTCCTGCCTGTCTTTACAAAAATAACAAAGTTAAGGGGGGGTGTAAAAATATAAATGATCACCCTATACACTGAAAAAATTGCAGACCAATGTAGGACACCTTAAAAGGGTTAGAAAAGATATTAAAAATTTAAGTCATATTAAACGAAAAACGCAGCAACAGGGGTAATATGGGATGATATAACTATATAACAATTTTTCGAGTTCGAACTGGAGTAATAATTAACCTAACTCATAAAGACATAAATGAATATATTAACTATGTTGCACACGTTTTTAAAAATAGAATCCAAAATGCACTAAAAAAACTACAGATGCTAAAAATTAATAGGTGCATGTTTCAGCGGAGAGTTTCTTAGAAAATCAGGAGAGACTGAAATTGTAGAGAAAAAATACTTTAATGCTAAGAACCAAATATTAGACTGTGGAAGTGACCTATTACATTGGTTTCAAATTAAAGTTAAAGATGATATTTTCAATGCCTTATCTGAATTTTCCGAATCAGGATCTGGTTGGAATTTACGTAGAATTCTTAGTCTGGAAGTTAATATAAATAAATTTGAAGTGGGAAATGGAAGAGGGTAATCATACATTAGACTACTTAAAAAATTCTAATGTGAGGACACTATTCAATTATTATATCTATCTATATTATATCTATCTATTATATTTTAATTGTATTAAGCTAAAGCTTAGGTTTTGCTCTATACATTGTATATATTGTTATGTTATGGGGATTTTTTTAAATATTTTTATTATTATTGGTTTTTTCTTTTTTTCGGGCCCCACGTTGGGCGCCAAGATATATGTTATGTTTAAGGGGATATTTTTTAATTTTTTGATTTTTATATAATTTGTAATTTAAGGTAAGTTAAAATTTAGATTTGCACGTTTAGATATTAATTTTTCTTTTATATTTTAATGCATGCTTTAGTATGTAGTTCCCTATGCATGCACTAGAAATTAGGTTTTTTAGTTTTGAAATTTAATTTAATTTTCTATAGAAATTGCAAATAGTTTGTTCGAAAGAAATATTTTTGAGTTGTTGTATATAGTTTTGATTAATCGACCTTATGGCATACGATCAGTCCGCCTCTGGGCAGAATTATTCCAATGTTTCATTAATAAGCGACAGTGCATGATTTTATGATTATTTAACGTGAAACTTACTGTAGGTTTGCTATAATTACTCTTTTACCTTTCGGGGCCTTTGGGGGTTCCCTTCAACCATCGAAGAAATATCTTACCTATAAATTTGCTGTCATGCTATTTTTAAATAAAGGTTATTTGAAATTCATGATATTTTATTTTATTATATTTCTATCGACTTGGAATTATAGAAATCTTTATCAGAATGAATGTCACTCTACTATTTAACAGCTAGAGGTCTCTGAGTGTGCTGTATTTTAGCTGTCCAGCTGAGATGAATTTAAATGCTTTGGTTTTTACAATTAAACATAGATGGCACTCAAAATATAAGGTTTTATTGCAAATATCAGATAATCAAAAGCAAATAACTAATTAAATATCTACAACAGATTTAGGACAGTGTCCTTTTGGATATTAACAAAATTAAATAAACTTAAGGTTTAAAATTTCAGTTCAGTTCAGTTCTGCACTTTCGGGTTACCGAGTTGTTTTAAATGCAATTGAATTGGCAGACCTGTTTTTAGTTTTTGACACTTGTGGTCCAGATATGATGGCTGACTGTTCTAGAATTTATTGCACCGTTTACTGGAGGTGATTAAACCAAATAGGCCTTGGATGCAATTTTGGATTTTGACCAATCAGGTGGCTGCTTATTAATTAGGATAATTTTTACCTTTATTCCTAGTAAGTTGAAGCTGCTTTTCCGTTACTTTTCCGTATTTGGCCTTGACTCACCACTGGAAAGTCGTGGGAATATAAATTTCCAATTTAAATTATAATTTTCTGAATTTATTTCAAGAGCGATCTGGACGTGGGTTTGCTTCTTTCACTGTCCAATAACAACTCTCTTTTTGTTTCGTTTCTAAGGAACATGCAGAAAATTTGCCAAACCAAGGATTTCTTGATTCCCATCTGTCATTATGGTTTGTATTTTTGCCTTTTTAACTTTATTATTTAATTTTCCTATGAAATTATGTCATTTTCAGCATCCTTATCCCTGGCGAATTTGTGGATACCCATTTGTTGATATTACGTGACATGAATTTTTGACCTGCCGTTCACTTTGACGAAACATCACTGAACCTTTCGAAGATCACTACACAACACTTCTTAGGATCTAATTTACATTGCGTCTAGTCATTTGACTAGACTGGAGGTTTTTACAGGTAACTCTTATACTATTTAATTATAATTTTAAAAGAAATTTACAGAAATAAAGTCCATCTTTGTTTAACTGTTGTGTTGAAAATTGTTCAAATTTTGTTTAAAGCATGTAACTAACAGCTGTTCTGTTATTGATTATTTTAAAGAAACATAGTACAATGCATTTACTTTATTTTCGCCTTTAATTTGTTTACGTTTGGTTTTGTTTTAGCGTAGCTGACCCTTTGTTTACGTGTGGCTCGTTGACCTCTTTCGCATCAGCAGATTTATGAAGATGGTTCTCCGACATGACATTTTTTTTTTAAAACTTGTATTTATCTATTGAGTATATCATACGTAGGTTTCTCGTTATTTCTTTATTAAGACGATTATTTCATTTTACCCTGGTTTGATCTGGGTTTATTTTTAATTTTATTTATTTAATAATCGGGTTTTAATTTCTTTTATAGTTTAAAATACATGACAATATTTGTATATGTATTAAGATGTTACCTATATGTAATGTATTTATAACAAATATATTTTTCATATGCATTAATTGTACTTAATATATATGTTAATAGTTACTCGATTTTTGTTTCACGCCTATACTATAAATAAAAAACATAAAGGTTTTATTAATATTTTCAATCGATCATTTAATATACCTAAAATTTTTTTTATCTAAATCACTTAGAACTTTACTTAGGTTAAAAGACAAGCATACAGTACGTGTGAATGTTATAAGTATATTATTCACTTAATTTAGTACATGATAAGAGGATAATTCATAATTATATTAACTTAGTATATTGTATCATTTAAAGTCATAATAGAAAGAAAATTAGATAAGTGAGTATTCATAATTATTATTATGCCAAGAAGGCACAGTAATCAAGAATATTTAGATATGATTAAACTACTTGGAGTGTTTTCTTCAATCAAGGATGACTTGATTTAAATTAATAAATTATTTTTTGGACTTGAAAACTTTATTTGCAAAAATGTCTTGATTTCAACATTTAAGATGGCCATAATTTCTTAAGGAGGCACCTTTTGAAATTTTTGCATAAATGAAGTTTATTTCTTAATTGATAAATTGCCAATATACGTCAACCCAACGGACAATCATAAAGCAGAATTTCTTTTCAAAAATGTCAATTCTCCGTAAAGTTTGTGGAGTTAAAATTATTTAAATCTTATACTTATCAAATAAACATCTGTAACGAAAGATTTTTCAAAGATCGAAGAAAATTAATAAATACTACGTTTTCACATCATCACGTTCAAATGAGTCGGTAGGACCCGGACTATATTCGATGGTTACAACCATCCATGCAGTTCCAGCCCCCCTTTTCCACTCGTATGTGTCTTTCTCAGCAGTTTTCCCTTTCGATAATGTTCACCAAACACATCACGTTCAGGAAATTGTTTGTTTTGTGCTGCAATATTCAGGCTAAACCGTACGTGGCAAATTTACCTGCTTCTGGCATTAGCATCGTTATCTGATACAATATTTATTTATACCGCAAGAATAAACAGCCGGCATTAGTCAGCAGGATGAATTGTCCGTATATTAATGGACTGGCATGAGTATGTGAAACAAGGCGGATCTTTTGAAAGGTCTGGTACCTAAAGCACTCCAATATTGACTCAGTTAACATTATAAAACTCTTGATGTTTAGCACGTTTAAATACTTGGCGAAAAACAAAGTAATGCAAATTATTAAAAATTTTTAGTGTCAGTTTTCTCCTTAATATTATCAAACATTTAGGAGATGCCAAACCGATTTTTATTATTTATTTTATATTCTAATTAATAAAATAAGTATATTTGTAAAAATACTACATTTTTTTACAAGAAGAGACCAAATTCTCATTCTTTAATATATAATAATAATTTATCTCTGCATTCAATGTATTGTTTTTTTCAGCCAGTCCATAAAATAGCTTTGTGTACCGTTTACGTCACGAATTACAAATTTTAGTTAATGCTCTGGTAGTATTAACCAATGCAACGAATCTTAACAAAAGATCCTTCATTCATTTGTAATTTTAAACGAAAATCGGCTTCTCGGATTTCGAGTTAAATGTACTTTTAAAACACTGATTCATCCACATCTAATTCCCCGTTAAAGCCGACTAAAAAATTAATAACGCACCAGATCCCCTTCATAGTAGGAATGAAATATGGCCTTTTAGAGTGGGTAAATAAATACTCGCACCGCAAAAAAAGCGAAAAGACGGCAAAAACTTCATTTTATCTACCCTCTTTCTACAAGTGCAAAAAATAAGAACTTCATCGCTATTAAGATTTTGTTTCAGAGATCACTGTTTAAATTTCAATTGCACCAAAAAACAACAAAATAACAAAATCAATATTCCGGAAACTGTCATGCATTACTAATATTATCGATAATTTAGAAATGAATTGCCTTTTTTATGTAGACGTCATTTGATGCCTTTAGAAATGTTAGGGGCTGCGAAATAATTCAACACAAATTGGACAAGATTTTTAACTGAATGAATTAATATTAATCTCCAAAAATGCGCAGTGTCTCTCATGTGACATGTCTCATACTCATACATTAAAATATAACACTGCCATTTGATTATAAACTCGAAGGAACCATTTTAAAGCGACCGAATTTGTAATCATACCTAGTATAAATATTGACATCAAAGTATCTGAGCCTTACCAAACCTTAGATTTATTGCCCGAATCACTAGAGAAACATTGTTGAATGCTGAGATTCAACAATGTTTCTAGATTTTAATTTTATAAAAATTGTATTAAAAATTCATAATTGTTTCGATTAATTTTTTACCTTTATTAGGTATTTAGTTGCGTCGCTGCTTAATTTTTCAAACCAAATCCTTGATTAATGTAAAATGAAAAACAATTTATAGGTACATCAAAATATGTTAGTAAAACGGTTTTTTTTTTTCGACTATAATAGAAAGGCATGAGATTCAAGAAAGTAAAGGGTCACAACCTTGGCTCATACGACGCAAACCTACAAATCAACGACCTTTAACCCTTCCGTACGAAAATATTGTCCAATAGCCTGCTATAAAAAAAAAATAGTCTGACTTATGTTTTTTATTACAACTTCAAGGAATTGGTAACAATGGTTCGTTCCTCTACGAGCCAGTTGTTCTGAGATATAAAAAAAACATTTTGCTATTATGAACTGATTTCAAAATTCCATATAAAAATATAATCCTTTTATTAAAAAAATATATACGCCACGTTTATACCCAACGAATTTAAAAATATAATATTATTAAGTTGGTTTTTATTGAGAAACGGTAGTATATGGAGGCAGGGGGCAGATGGCAATATCGAAAGAAAATATGCATGCTTTTAACCTATCACTTTCCCGTAATTTTAGAATTAGGAAACGATTCTTTAGACATTTACGTAAGGTCAGCTTTAAGATCGAAGAAACTTGCAATTTGATACACTGATGCAATTTCAGTAGGATATTTTGATGCAAAAAAAAAAATATGAGGAAAAGTTGAGGAAGCCCTCTAGTTCGTACAACCATGATTGAGTCGTGTTCCACTCATTGCCTTGCAATACACCTCATTGAATTAGGCTTACCCTTCAAAGCTCATTGCCCACTTCAACCAGTTCCTAAGCGATTAAATAATAAGCATTTCTTGGTTACCAAATAAAAAGGATTCTTATTCTCTTGGGAATTATTTTTTTGATTCGGGAACATTTTCTCAATGTTGGGGAGACAACTAATTTTTACGTTGCATGTTATTATATTTCACGTGCTCATATCGAGGAGGAGGGGCAAAACTTTATTAACAAGTGAAGGAAATAGAAGGAGACCCAACAAGTCCTAAATTTTCAGAAGTTCAAACGAGGGGTGTTTCGCTGAAAATATTATGTACACTAATTCCCAAGAAAATTAGTAATTCCTCTAATTTCCTTCTAATTCCCCTAATTCTTTACTAATTCCCCTAATTCCTGACTAATTCCCCTAATTCCTGACTAATTCCCCTAATTATCAACTAATTCCCCTAATTTCTACTAATTCCCTACTAATTTCTTAGTAATTCCGCAAATTCTTAAGTACCTAATTCTCTTAATTCTTCATGCTGATTGGTAGTTAACACCAATAGTATTCATAAGCAATAACATCAAGGTAAAAATATCAATATTAAACTCTTCATTAAGTTATAAGATAACGAGCAAGGTAATTAGAATTTGTCTAAATTTTTGTAATAAAAACTCATGAAAATAAACATTTTATTGATTTGGGTGTGAGAGTGCTCATATACAGGGTGCTTCACGCTGAGTGGCCTATTAGACGTTTCTGGAAAACCGCAAATAATTTGGACCTGAAAATTTATACATGGGGGTTTCCAGAGGTGCTCTATTCAATGAAAATAATGGCACGTATGTAGCACTTCCGCTTATACCGGAAGGCGACGTCAACTTCCTTATTTTAAAAGGAATGAATGAATGAAAATTTTATGCCAAATTCAAAATCTGCTCATAATTTTGAGATAATTTTCATTAGCATTGCCTATCTCTAAAATTAATAGTTTTAGAGATATTTCGACTTTATTGAAATCATCTACAAAGACGAAGCCATATTTGAAAATTAATAACTTCCGCTATGGTAAATTTTAGTAGCCGAAATTTTTACCATATCTTTCCTAATGTTTGAGCTTATCTCTAACCAACCTACAATAATGGTAAGATGTACAGGGTGCTCAGAAATGGAAGTCAAACTTCGGCAACTTCAACCTCTATTATGTCGCTTATTTCAAATGGAACATACCATTTAGACAATTTTTTCTTTCGCCATTCGTCAGAACCCTTCTGGTGCTATTCAGAACTCCGATCAGAACTCGTTTGTACTTTTTTATTATAAAATGACAATTTTTCGAACTAAAAATTTGCAATTGGATTTTTTGCGATAGACAATTTTTTCTTTCGCCGTTCGTCAGAACTCTCCTGGTGCTATTCAGAACTCTGCCAAATTTTAATTTTTTAATAACTTCAACAAATCGATAGAACTATTGTTAAAAATGGTCAGGAACTCCAGAACTCATTTTTCTCTACCGAAATATGCCATCAGAACTCATTTTTCACAAAAAAGTGGTGCTGAGTGAAGTTAGCACCCTTATTTAATTTTGTTAGATTTCTTGCCTTATTTTTGCAGAATTATTGTGTTCTTTTCGGCCAGGAACTCTGGAACTATGCTTTTTCTACTTAGAACTCTAAAAATTTACTCAATTTTGCAAAAAAGTGGTGCTAACTTCACAGGGGTTTTGCACGTTTACAACGGCGATACTAGTACACGTGTGAATTATGGAATAAACGCGCATGTGTGGTTGTAGTGCCCGCCAAAAAGTCTGTACCATATGGGAAATTATTTTATTATTGACTTTCAGAAAAAATTTTTGATATCAAAAAAATATTTAAAAATATAGTTCAGAAATTACGCGTAAAAAGTAAAAATGGTAACAAATTTTATTTTTCGAATCGAGCAACTAAATTTGATATTTGGATGTTACTTTGCATTATGAACAACTCGGAACAACTTCTTCAAATAACATTTGTAAGTGTCCGAGTTGTTCATAATGCAAAGTAACATCCAAACTATCAAAATTTAGTTGCTCGATTCGAAAAATTAAAATTTCGTTACCATTTTTACTTTTCTACGCGTACTTTCTGAACTATATTTTTAAATAATTTTTTCGATATCAAAAATTTTTTCTGAAAGTCAATAATAAAATAATTTCCCGTATTGGCTACAGACTTTTTGGCAGGGACACTCTAGATAGAGTTGCGTGCTCTGCGAATTAATTCTCCCCTAATTATGTATGTAATGTATCCTACTAATTCCTTAGTAATTCCTGCTAATTCCCCTAATTCTACAACTAATTCCCCTAATTTCTACTAATTCCATACTAATTCCCCACTAATTCCCATAATTCTCAACTAATTCCCCTAATTCCCGACTAATTCCCCTAATTCCCTACTAATTCCTGGAGTTTGTACACCAAAATTCCCCAGCGAAATACCCCTCGAGTTCAAACCACTCTTTTGAGAAGCTCAAATAAATTCTGCTGGGTGAAATCAGCAAGCTAATTGGAGTTGATATTAGCATTTGAAAACTTTTATCGGACACCATTTTGACGAAAATTACGTCAGCTTCCTTTTTTGTGAACCAATACCTATATCTAAATCCACTCAGGAAAAAGTTATACACAAAAATTTAAAAAAAGAAATTTTTCGGTTTTATTTTAAATAGTTTTTTTTCACTTATTTTGTTGACTTTTTAAAGTGTCATTTCGATAGGAAATTTGATTCTCTACAAATAATCGCAATTATGTGTAGGTAATATACTAAACTCGATACTAAAAATGCATAGTTTTTGACGAGATTTTTGAGTTATATTTAAAAATTATAAAGTGGAAAAATTTATTCCGTTCTCAAAAATCCAAGCCTAAATTTGCACTTTGTGGATTTATCATTTTTCGGGTACAACTGGATATATGTTATGGTATGGGGAAATCTTTGATTTTATTATTTTTATTTTATTTTTATTTTTATTTTGGGCCCCACGTTGGGCGCCAAGATAAATGTTAAGATAGGGGGATTTTTGGTTTTATTAAATTTATTGATACAATTTACGGTAAGTTTAAATTTAAGATTTTATATTTGCACGTTCTAGATATTAATTTTATTTTTATAATTTAATGCATGCTATAGTAATTAGTTCTTTAGTTTTGAAATTTAAATTAATTTTTCTAATGTAGTTGTAAATAGTTTATTCAAAAGAAATATTTTTATGTTCTTGTATATAGTTTTCGAATTATCGACTTTATGGCATACGATCAGTCCGCCACTGGGCAGAATTTTTCAATGTTTTATTAATAAGCGACAGTGCGCAAGATTTTATAATTTAACGTGAAACTTACTATAGGTTTGCTATAATTACTCTTTTACCTTTCAGGGCCTTTGGTGGATATCCTTCTACCATCGAAGAAATATCTTACCTATAAATCTGCTGTTGTAAAGGTTATTTAAAACTCGTGCTGGTTTGTTTTATATGACTTGTAAGGATTTAGAAAAGTTAGAGATCTTTATCAGAATGAATATCACTTTGCCATTTGACAGCTAGATGTCTCTGAGTCTGCTGTATTTTAGATATCCAGCTGAGATGAATTTATATGCTTTAGTTATTTCAATTAAATATAGATGGAACTCAAAATGTTAGGTTTATTGCAAATATCAGACAATCAAAAGCAAAAACGTTTCTTAACCTATGTCCCTACGCTAATTAAAACTAATTAAATCTACCACAGATATAGGCCAGTGTCCTTTTGGATATTAACAAAATTAATAAACTTAAGGTTTTTAAATTTCAGTTCAGAGTACGCTCTGCAATTTCGGGTTACAGTGTCGTTTTAATTGCACTTGAATTGGCAGACCTGTTTGAACTTTTTGACACTTGTGGTCCAGATATGATGGCTGACTGTTCTAGAATTTATTGCACCATTTACTGGATTTGTGTAAGCCAATTAGGCCTTGGATGCACTTTTGGATTTCGATCAATCAGGTGGCTGCTCGTTAATTAGGATAATTTTTACCTTTATTCCTGATAAGTTGAAGCTGCTTTTCCGTTACTTTTTCGCATTTGACCTTGACCCATCATTTGAAAGTCCTGGGAATATAAATTTCCAGTTTAAATTATAATTTTCTCAATTTATTTCAGGAGCGATCTGGACGTGGGTTTGCTTCTTTCACTACCCAATAACAACTCTCTTTTGTTTCGTTTCTAAGGAACATGCAGAAAATTTGCCAAACCATGGATTTCTTGATTCCCATCTGTCATTATGGTTTGTATTTTTGCCTTTTTTAACTTTATTATATAATTTTCCTATGAAATTATGTAATTTTCAGCATTCTTATCCCCTGACGAATTTGTGGATACCCATTTGTTGATAATACGTGAGATGAATTTTTGCCCTGCCGCGGCCGTTCACTTCGACGAAACATCACTGAACCTTTCGAAGATCACTACACAACACTTCTTAGGATCTAATTTACATTGTGTCTTGTCATTTGACTAGACTGGAGGTTTCACAGGTGTCTTACACTATTTAATTATAATTTTAAAAGAAATTTACAGAAATAAAGTCCATCTTTGTTTAACTGTTATATTGAAAAACGTTCAAACTTTGTTTAAAGCATGTAACTAACAGCTGTTCCGTTATTGATTATTTTAAAGAAACATACTACAATGCATTTACTTTATTTTCGCCTTTAATTTGTTTACGTTTGGTTTGTTTTAGCGTAGCTGACCCTTTGTTTACATGTGGCTCGTTGACCTCTCTCGCATCAACAGGTGTTCTACAGCAGATTTATGCAGATGGTTCTCCGATATGATACCCCTTTTTTTATAAACTTGTATTAATCTATTGAGTATACCATACGTAAGTTTCTCGTTATTTGTTTTATTAAGAGGATTATTTCATTTTACCCTGGTTTGATCTGAGTTTATTTTTAATTTTATTTATTTAATAGTCGGGTTTTAGTTTAAAATACATGACAATATGAAACAATAAAATACCTTTAACGAATTAGTTCCTTATTCCATTCCGCTACATAGTCAATAACCTAAAATTGATAATTGGACGTTCATAGCTGCTAAATAGATGGTTAACTCGTTCAAAAGCCAAGATACATTCCAACAGTTCCCCTAATCAACATAAACACATTAAATAAATGAACCCTCAAACAAATTCTTATCCCAAGACATATTCCAAACAAATACACGGATATTCCTATGTCGTCCTCATTATACTAAAACAACTAACGTATGTAAATTTATTTTAAAGTAATCCTAATTTCGCCCAAGTACACATAAAACATAGGGATTCGTTTCAGTTTTCCTTCCATGTTTACTTGGTTAGTGTACAAGTAACACCGCCTTCAGGCGCAGTAATTATTACGCGAGGCCCCTCTTCAGGAACATAGCAAAATATACTTCAGAGGTGTTTTCGAGCACATGTGTAAAACATATTCAGGGGTCTCTTCCTCGCATACTCCGGGGCATACTAACTTAAAGCGCGGCATACACTTAAAGGGTTTTACACGGTTTGGAATGCACGAGAGTTAAACCGTAAAAGCCAAAAAGTGCGTAGCTTTTTAGCTAGCGACTAGAATGCCCTTTTGATGTTAGTCTTACAACTAAGAAGAAAAGCGTGACAAATTTATTTTGAGGAAGAAGGGAGTTTTTTTTCAAATAACAATTTCTTTGACTTTATTTTTCTCTGCTTTTTTATATTTTCAACTAATTCCTGGTGCGCTTGCCCCTTTTTGACTATCGTGATATTCTTTTAATTTGGCTTTCCACAAACAGTAAATTTTTGTAATTCCGTTAAAATCTCGCTAGGAGAAACCACCATTTTTACAATACCCTGCGTAACAAAAAAATTCAACAGTTTTAACCACCCGCTAGAACTTTGGCCGTGTAGCAAGTTTTGCAGGAATACATAAAACTGAAACAAATGCACTCATCACAAAGAAAGTTAAAGTGAGTATTTAATATTTGAAGGTATTTTGAGAATTCCAAATAAATTGCACATTCAGTGGATGTGCGAGGCAATTGTCTGAGGCGCTTTGAAATAATGACCTTAAGCTTAGAATGTGGCAAGTTTGCGGAGATAACAGGCAGCACTGCAGACTAATGGGGTGCATATGTGTCTTGCCTGGAGTGGTCCTGTGAAACATGACTAACAAAATACGCCAGGAATTTAGTGGCATAATGGGAGACGAGAGGTGTTGCTCTGAAACCTTCCAGTTAATAAAGTTTTAAAATTGGGATTATAACGTTCGGGTGGTTGCCTTTATACGGAAATATGTCATCCTTATGGAAGCAATGTGAGCACAAAATTAATTATTTATCGATTAATACTTGGAATTTGGATGCAATTTTCTTGAAAATAATATTGGTACGAATACACCATAGTCTGTTACTATCCGTCCGTACCGCCTTCAGTTAAGTATAGATATTCAGAGATCTTATTGTTCGTGAGTACCGCTGTATTATACTACTAAATCAAACTAGAGCTAATTTGTAATTCCTCCCCTCCGTTGGTCTTTTATTTCATAAAATATGCATCGGCTGGTTAGATTTGCTCGCTCGGGCAATCTTTAAGGCTTCAATGCATAAAGTTCTACCGGAGAACTTAACTTACGAAAAATAGTCCTTGTTAAATAGCTCTACGTTTGTGGCAGTAGTTCGCCGTATTGTAAAACCCTCTGTGTAGACAAGAATATCTATAGCTAACCGACTGCCCACAGTTCATTCTATATCCTGTTGGAAATTCCGTTTGCTTGCCGTCCGAAATCGTTTCAGCCGCGAAAACAGAAACCGGTTATCAAAACTCACCGTCTTCCGAAATAAAATCATATTCACGCGTATATACTCTTGATTGCCAGCCCGAATATTTCTTATCGTTATCAAATTTGTACACACTCGACTGCAAAGCCGCTGAAATATCCTGTTTATTGATTTATTCATTACTGTTTTAATAAATAAATACGTTGGTATACACAGGTAAAATTTATGAGTTATTATTTCAGTTATTTATTTCTAATGAACCCGTTTGAGAAATTGTCCAAGTTCAGTTGACAAGACAATCATCTTAAGACCCCTGGACAAATAACCCTATCTCCATCTGTTAGCTACCCCTAAACGTTCCCACACTGGACAACCAAACAAGTGCTGTTCCTTGCACTTAAAAATTAAGGAACTGGCGCCCGAGTTTCCGTTAAAAAGTGTTACAAAGCCAGAGAGTTCTGTTTGTAAGTAGCCAGTTACAAGCATTACAGGTTACGTAAGTAGACGTCGTCACAACACCCTGTACACAAAGAGATTTCACATTTATTTTATTCTATGGTACGCATAACGTACATTTTCGTTAAATACGACCTACAATTTTAATGTGAAACATAAAAACATGGAAAAACTGAATTTACTTATGCTATTTTTTATTTTTCCTAACGTGTTTACAGTCGCATGAATTGTTAATATACGACGGCGACATAGTGCTCGGTAATGTGGTTGGCGCGATTTTCTCTGAGTTTCTTATTATTATACATAGGTATGAGGGGTGATGCAAACAACACACCATAAATCATTCCCGATGGCGTTAAAATAATATTCAGTTGGGTGGCGCCGCTGTCACATCGTTTTAAATGAAAAAAATTCACGAATAATAGAAAAAAAGCTAACGATAGGTAGGTAATAAATACATATATTTAAGGATATTTCTCTACATATAAGAGAAAATTATTTGCTTAACTTAAAATCCATTAATATTTAAACAGTGTTTTGTTCATTATTACAATTCGCTTGTGCGCGTAAAAAGAGAGTTAAAGGAAGTTAAATTCGATGCTCACCATTGGAATCTCGGAAACAAAGATTTTTGGCGCCCAACGTGGGGGCAAGCCAACTATAAAAGAGATATCAATTTTCCTTCTCTGTTCTCTGTATATTGAACACGAAGATTATATTATAGAGTTCTGTTTTTGATATCAGGGAAAAAAATCGTAAATGGAGTAGTAGAGTGTCCATAACTTTCTTTTTCTTGTTCTTAAAACAAAAATAAAGTTTGTAGATCTAGATATTTATATTGCATTTTACTTTACAATAAGCTCTTCTAATCTGCCTATGGCATGACATTAGACGACATCCGACGAGTTTGCTAATGTCGTGACTAGTGTCGCTCCTGATAGGTTAAGGGCTTTAACCCTAACTCGATTTCTCCCTGCTTTCATTAACATAGAAAATTTATTTCCGCACAATTTAGATTTAATTCTTTTTATATAACTGTAATGAGTTCACTCAGGTTGCGAGGGTGTATTTTCCACACAATAACACTGAAAACTGGAAATAATACCGCCTTTATTATATTGTTTGTCACACAATTACACATTAGTATAAAGCACGTTTCCTTTATGACATTTAGTTTAGTATAATTTGAAATACAATTCCGCGTTTACTTGACTCTAGTTCTTATTACTATATATACCTCAAAAAATATATATTGTTAAGATATGGGGAATTTTTGGGATTTTTTTAATTTTGTTTTTATTTTAATTTAAGGTAAGTGTAAATTTAGATTTTTACGTGTACGAAATTACATGTGGTGTATTATTTATTTATAAGATATTAATTTTGCTTTTTAATGCATGCTATAGTAATTAAGGTTTTTTAGTTTAGAAATTTTATTTTATTTTCTATAGAAGTTGCATATAGTTTGTTCAAAAGAAATATTTTTTTAAGTTCTTGTATATAGTTTTGAGTAATCGAGCTTATGGCATACTATAGGTTTGTTATAATTACTCTTTTACCTTTCAGGGCCTTTGGGGGTTCCCTTCTACCATCGAAGAAATATCTTACCTATAAATCTGCTGTTATGCTATTGTTGAATAAAAGTTATTTAAAATTCGTGCTGGTTTATTTTCATTTGACTTGTAAGGATTTAGAAAAGTTAAGAGATCTTTATCAGAATGAATATCACTTTGCTATTTGACAATCAAAATCAAAAGCAAAAACGTTTCTTGACCTATGTCCCTGCGCTAATTAAAACTAATTAAATCTACAACAGATATAGGACAGTGTCCTTTTGGATATTAACAAAATTAATAAACTTAAGGTTTAAAACTTCAGTTCAGAGTAAGCTCTGCAGTTTTGGGTTACCGAGTCGTACTTGAATTGGCAGACCTGTTTTAAGTTTTTGACACTTGTGGTCCAGATATGATGGCTGACTGTTCTAGAAGTTATTGCACCGTTTGCTGGATTTGTGTAAACCAAATAGGCCTTGGATGCAATTTTGGATTTCGACCAATCAGGTGGCTGCTCATTAATTAGGATAATTTGTACCTTTATTCCTGGTAAATTAAAGCTCCTTTTCCGTTACTTTTTCGCATTTGACCTTGACCCATCATTTGAAAGTCCTGGGAATATAAATTTCCAGTTTAAATTATAATTTTCTCAATTTATTTCAGGAGCGATCTGGACGTGGGTTTGCTTCTTTCACTACCCAATAACAACTCTCTTTTGTTTCGTTTCTAAGGAACATGCAGAAAATTTGCCAAACCATGGATTTCTTGATTCCCATCTGTCATTATGGTTTGTATTTTTGCCTTTTTTAACGTTATTATATAATTTTCCTATGAAAGTATGTCATTTTCAGCATCCTTATCCCCTGACGAATTTGTGGATACCCATTTTTTTTTTTTATTATTTTTTTTTTTATTTTTTTATTTTTTTTTTATTTTTTTTTATTTTTTTTTTTATTTTTTTTTGTTGATATTACGTGAGATGAATTTTTGCCCTGCCGTTCACTTTGACGAAATATCACTGAACCTTTCGAAGATCACTACACAACACTTCTTAGGATCTAATTTTCATTGTGTCTTGTCATTTGACTAGACTGGAGGTTTCACAGATGTCTTACACTATTTAATTATAATTTTAAAAGAAATTTACAGAAATAAAGTCCATCTTTGTTTAACTGTTGTGTTGAAAAACGTTCAAACTTTGTTTAAAGCATGTAACTAACAGCTGTTCTGTTATTGATTATTTTAAAGAAACATACTACAATGCATTTACTTTATTTTCGCCTTTAATTTGTTTACGTTTGGTTTGTTTTAGCGTAGCTGACCCTTTGTTTACATGTGGCTCGTTGACCTCTTTCGCCTCAACAGGTGTTCTCCGACATGATATCCTTTTTTAAACTTGTATTAATCTATTGAGTATACCATATTTAGCGTAGCTGACCCTTTGTTTACATGTGGCTCGTTGACCTCTTTCGCCTCAACAGGTGTTCTCCGACATGATATCCTTTTTTAAACTTGTATTAATCTATTGAGTATACCATACGTAAGTTTCTCGTTATTGTTTTATTAAGAGGATTATTTTATTTTATCCTTGTTGTACCTAACCTAACCTAACCTAACCTAACTCTTCATGAATTAGTTTATACTAATTTACTTCTCACTAAAACAAAAGTTATAATGAGATAAGAAGTATCCTTTTAGTATTATGAATTAACATAACTTGAATAAATTCTTTTGTCAAAAATTGCTTCAAATTGGACATCGATGGTCATTCTGTTTATCACCAGGTTTAAAGGTGATAACAATATTTGTCCAAGTACTATGGGTTTAATTTATAACAGCGTAATAATTCTAATTAAAATGTGATTCTTTTGAAACTGCGCAGCGATTGTACACCCTGTATATTTATGCATTCTCTTGTACGTCGTGAAATTCTGATTTCGGCGATATGTCACAAGTTGGCATTTGTTTAAAAATATCCAAACGTGAAAAAATATCCTTTTCATAGCAAAAGCAAGTAAAAATGGAAAATTTACTTTCCAGGAAAGAAGCCTCTACAGGAAAATTCTACAAACATTGGGTTATCAGTTCGTAAGATTTTCATATTGCAAAATTTTTATGATCTCGATATTCTCGGTTCACTGAAGGACTTATATTTATATTTTAGACGTTTAAGCTTTGAGAAATAATGCACGACTATTGGGTTTAAACTTTTGAAGTTTGAGTTTGTTAAAGCTAAGCGGTAATACTTTCAAACATGCTTGTAAAATGTAAATAGTACCTGCATAATTTTATTTGTTAAGCATATTTTTCCTTGTGAGGCACAACGTATGTAAAATAACTTTCGCAAAAAGTTACAATGTAATGCTACGAACGAGGCTCCGAATGCTTCATATACTCACTCATACATCGTATTTCACTTTACACGGACGCCACATTTTAACACTATTGTCGTAAAAGTTGAGGAACCAGAGCGGGCTCTACATAAACTATTTTAATACCTCCATCAATTGAAAACAAATTCAACGTATCCACTGCTCTTGGCTACTAATTAAGTTTATTCATGGTGTAAGACAATTAGGTGATGAAACGCCTCAATGTATCGTATGGTTAGAGTGTCGTCAAACTGTTAACGCAAGAGACGCGAAATCGTAAGACAAAAGACAAAGGGCCGCGCGGGCTGTCCCTCGCATCGTCCCTAGTTAATGTCCACTTCATTTTACCAGGTCGAAAAATATACCATTCGATGCAGAAAAATATGTAGAACACGATTGTTGAAAAATTATGTGTCTAAATTGTCGGCTACTGTGCAAAAAAAAATAAAAACCATAAATGAAATTGGACGCCGGCACGTTTAACTCGAAACGCTGCTAAAACCGTTCGAGTTATGAAAAAAATTAACATAAACAATTTTATAGAGAACCAAATTTCCTATAAAAAAGTCAGTGGTGGCATTAGTTTATCTTTAATAGTTTTGGTGTGAGGGCGCCTCAAATTCGCGCGCTGATCTTTTGTTAAATTAAACTTATCGTTTTCCAGCGCACAACTTTCAGCCACCCTCACGCCCACGGTGTAAGAATTGTCTTACACCGTGCTCACACTGCTCACGCCCAAAATATTTAAGATAGACATATGCTGTCACTGACTTTTTTATAACAGTTTGGAGACACTCTAATTGAGGCGTTTCATCACCTAATTGTCTTACACCATGAGTTTATCTAAGGGAAAACAGCAAATACTAGGAGGCTGATAATTTATAAAATTATACAGTTTTACTAAATAAATTCGGTGTTTTAAATTTGTGATTATCGCCGAGGGTCGTATTCGTATAAAACCTAAAAGAAAATGTACGTACACTTACTGTTCTTAAATTTAGTGTCTTGCGTGTTTTCATGAGGTGTTTGCTCTCAACTCGAAGGCCTCACGTCTCCATAGTTGATTCATTAGATATCTACAGGTATTTATTGGCAGTATCTAGGTATTTCCAAAGGAAGGTTTTCATTATGTTTCGTAGCTATTTTGATGGCACTTCTCTCCAACTAAAATACACATTCTAGTGTAATAAAGTGCTGAAAAAAGTTGTCAGGGGTAGTAAATTAGAGCTGCCACCGTCTTTTTAACCACAACTTTTTTACCCTTGACTTTATGACGCAAAATAAAGAATTACTGACCCTTTCTTAACAAGACTAGTTCGATATATTTACTCAACACAGACATTCTGAACTTTAAAAAATTGTAAAACAAGTAACACCTTTTATCAACAGAATCGATAAGCAATCGTCTACCGCCTAAACTCTTAGGAGGGAAAACAAATCTGCAATTTTTTGGACTAGCTTTGGGACAATAAAGTTACTCTGGTTTTTTCTGATAAAACATGACTTTTCTGTTTCTTTAGACCAATTTTTCACCTATTGTAACGTCTTTAAATACACTTCCTGCTGATATTAAGAGACTCGCTCATTCACTCCTCATTTATTTTATTTCATTCAATAACCACGTTTCTTCTAGTTTGTGCTTTTAAAGTTGAGTTTCCTTTGGAGCGCCTTGTATATCATCGCAGTCATCAGATGAACATAAACCTGAAATAACTAAAAATTTAAAAACCTACCCAACACTCTGGCTCCATTTGATCGTCGTTCTTAAAAAAGTTAAATCCACAAAACTGTTCCGAAGTTTCGGGAGTTGCAAGAATTATAAATCGAGAACAAACTTTCCTAATATTCACCATTATAAAAACAAACCCCCGCTCTTCTCGCTTTAACGTAGTTTAAAATTTCGGCAATCCATCTAGTAGGTACACAGCATCGCTCAAAGCTGACACTATCGAACAAGAATGAGGAATCCTTGCAACCGCTGTTCCCACAACAAAAATTTAATTTATGGGTGAGTAGCGTGTCCAATGTGCATGGTCAGATTCTGTTAAATAATATTTGCCATGCGTGAAGTGTTTAATTGCAGTCTAGATGACTACTCGAAACAGTTTTTACTTAAATTCCAACGGTATTAAAGCCAAAATACAATATTACATCGCTAGTCTAATCCTCTCCAGTTTTCCTCACATAATATTAAAACACAATTAAAATTCTTGCGCTGTTCTAGTGGAAGGAATACCGCAGAATAAACCGAGATTATGTATGCTTCGTCGATGGTGGAGTTTCAATCAGGATGCATTCAGCTTTGTATTCACCAGAGAAGGAAGTACGGCAAAATATTTGTGCGACGTGGCTATAAATTATTTGGAATAAATACTCGGCCGACGAATTAAATTAGGTTTGAAGAGCACATTTTAAACATGTTCGAAAAATGTACATGCATTTTATAAGTAGCAGTGTGTGTAGTGGACCAAATGCAAACGGATCGGATCAACTCGAGTGGATCTTGAAATATGATACACCAATATGCAGGCAAAATATATTATGAGTTGAATGCGAATGATCAAAAAACAACTACCTACGAGTATATATTTTATATTGAAATAGTACACAGTTTTAGTTTTTCAGATAAATGAGGCTGAATATTTTAATTCTACTATATGCACATAATAGTTATTTATATTTTAATATAATAAATGCCATGTGAGGTATTTTATAGCACGCGTCTGAAGTTTACAACACGAACCGGAGGTGAGTTTTGTAAACAGAGGAGTGCTATATAATACAAATATGGCACGCTCGACTTTTTTTTTTATACATAAAAAACTACTAATCAACCGGTTGTTAAGGAGATATCAACAAACATCTATTATTATTAACTTAGTTATTACTTGCTCGTATATACCGTCTGGTGTTGACAATAAATAATATTAGTTGTCGAGAGTAGATAAAATCTTGTATATTATACGTTCCATACCTATCTGTATTTTATAGCACTCACCTTCGGTTCGTTTTGTAAACTTCAGACGCGTGCTATAAAATACCTCACATGGCACTTATAATATAAATAGCTATTTCTTCCCGCAATATTACATCCTCCTGTGATTAACTTGTTTTACAAGATCATGTTTAACGTTAATAAAATTTATTATCAAATGTATCTTCTTATTTTCTTTTTATAATGCTTCCATCGAAATGTTAAAAAAGGTATTATATAGGGCGAGCCAAAAAATATATATTCTTAGATTTTCATTTATTATACAATGTTTAAAATAGTCATTTTCTCAAACCTGTTGCCATATTTTTCATGATTTTTTAAATTTTTATAAATTCGACCAAGTCTGTTTCCTAACGTCCTCTGCCTCTAAAACTCTATGATCAGGGTTAAAATTAACTGAGTAATACAATTTTTTGAAGGATTCAAGATTCAAGATGATATGAAACACGAAAGAAAATCCTATAAATTTTAGTTTGTAACTTTCTTATTATCTATTGTTTGCTTGTTTTATTTAGGCAAAATCAAATCTAGGGCCTTGCTGATTGAAGCTGTGTACAGGGTGATTCCTAACGTTCTCACCCAAATTTTTTGGTTTGTCTTTGGATATAAAATACAAATATTTAACGTAACTTATAGTATTTTTTCCAGGGATTTCGAAAATATCAACAAAAAAACAATTGAAAGTCAAATAAAAGTGTGAAAAAACAAAGCGATGTTTTTTTAAATAAATGGAACGCACTGTATATTTTTACAATTTTGAAAAAATATTTAAATTCTTTCCAAAAATATAACATAATTATTTACCTTCACATTTAGTAAAATACTGATACTAATTGAAATAATAATAATAATTATCAGTATTTTACTAAATATGAAGATAAATATGTTGTGTTATATCTTTGGAAAGAGGATTTAAATCGTTTTTCAAAATTGTGAAATATACAAGGAATTCCATTGAAAAAAACCTCGAAAAAAACATTGCCATGTTTTCCCACTTTTATTTGGCTTTCAATTGTTTTTTTGTTGATATTTTCGAAATCCCTGAAAAAAATACTATCCCTAAGATACGTTAAATATTTTTATTTTATTTCCAAAGACAAACAAAAAAATTGGGGTGAGAACGTTATAGGAATCACCCTGTACCTATTTCATTTTATAAAAAAACTATGAAATCACAAATACTTGGCGAAGGTTTTCAAACGGGTGGCTTCTGTTTTTTTAATTTTTTTAAAATTCTATTAGGCATATATTATGTTTCCTAACACAGATCAAGACCGTTAAAATCGGTCAATACGACGAGTTATTACAAATTTTGAGAAAGACTCCAGAGAATTTACGCATAAAAAAAATTACTTTTTTCATTATTTTTTTCATGCCGAGCATAAATTAGATCTAGACGATTAAAGCCGTATATTCCATTTTGTATATGAAACTATGAACGTTTTCCAACGTGCTGGAATTTGTTTTTTAATTTTTTATAAATTCAATTATTAGTCATATCTCCTGCAGCAGTCTTCATTTTAAAATCAAAATCGTCTAAATTATTCAAGTAATAGACGAGTTACTACAAGTTTTGTGATTAAAATTAGACGCACAAAAATACCTATCCTTCCAGATTTTCATTTTTTGTTTTTTGTTGAGCTTTTAAAATAAAGATAAAATAGACGTTCTCAATTTTTCGTTAGCGATTTTTCTTTCTGAAAATCTCCGACAAAATTATATTGTAGAAAACAAACTTTAATATAAAACGAATGTTAAAAAAAATTCTTATAAACAATAAGCTGTCTACAGTAATTTTTTGCGACGATTAAGAAAAAAGAAAGAATGAATTTTCAAATGGGAACTCCCATTTTTGAATCCGGAATCGAAAAGAGGGGGGGAAATTTCACGATCAAGTTCATTGTCGACCTTGATGCTAATTCTGAGGTCAAACTTGATCCAATCGGAAAACTTGGAGCGATCGAGATTTCATGAGAAATGTACGAACAAAATTTGTCAAACTCGCGCCCATGTGAATTGGACCATGACCTTAAAATTGACCTCGAAGTTGACCTTTGTTGTTCGAACATTTTTCTCGAAAACTAGATCCGTCCAAGTTATCCGCTTGGATCAAGTTTGACCTCGAAACTAGCATCAAGGTCATCATGACCTTGACAATGAACCTCTCTGAACGTGAAATTTCCCTTCTCTTCGAATCCGGAGTCAGAAATAGGGGTTTCCACTTGAAAATTCAAAGTTGACTTCCAAATGACCATGAATACTTCAGGGTCAACTACAAGGTCATGGCCCAATCCGCATGGGCGCGTTCGACAACTTTCGTTTGAACTATTTTTCACAAAATCCCAATCCTCCATATTATTCAGGGTATTCATACTTTTTCCTAACCCAGTAGATACAGGGTGTTTCATTGGGAGAGGGACATACGTTAACTATGGATAAGGCTCACCGAGGTGGTTCCAAATAACCCATACTTAATGGATCTGTTGCCCTTTATAACCGAGATACAGGGTGTTTTATGAATTTTACCTATTTCCGAGCCTATTTCTTTCTCCATTGATAACCTCGTTGATAACTAACAAACCACTGTGTATATTTTTTTGACATTTGGCACACGTATTCTACATTACTTGATGAATCCACTAAGATATCAACAAAAAAGAAAATCCAGGTCCGGCTTCACAAAAAGTTTACAAAATCTTCCATCCTCAAAACAACACCTTGTATATCTGAATTTTTAAAATTTGTTTCCATATTTTAAAAGAGTGTTGAAAACTGAATCCAACCATGTACTTTTTATTTTGCCGCAGAAGATTTTACTACTAAAATTTTTAGTCGACATTTTATTTTAGGAGCATTTTGGGGGTACACAATGAAATGAGACGGATTTTTATTAATTTTATTATGTTATGTTATTGAGGATTACTTAATATGTATTTCTAAAACTTACATAGTTTGCATTTGTATGCCTCTAGACCACTAGAAAATGTATTTACAGGTCCGTATTTAGGACTACAACGACAACCAATAAAGAACACTAATAACTAAAGAAAATAAATAAAAACCGAATTACTATGAAAAAACTACAACAATTGCTCAAAATGACCTCCATTTCAAGCGGAAGCTACCCACTTTTATTGGACTTCTATCTTTATACACTTCAACAGAAAGTGCAGAAACCAGATTGCTATCCTAAGATTTTGGTGTTGAGGATGTTATAGAAAAATTTTAAGAAAATATTTTCTTATAGGCTTTATTTCAGATATGAAAAACTGATAAATACAAAACTATCAGTCACCAATAATTGTTAAATTGTTTTACAAAAAAGAAAAATAAACATCAGAATAGGCAGAATTATCTGGTTTGAAATATATACAGCCATCCTATATTTAAATAAATCGTTTTCGAGTTAATTAAAACGAAATGTGTATAAATCAGTATTTATTAACAGTAGTGATGGGATAAAATGAAACGAATTTACACTAGTAATATCGATTATGTAGTTTGTATTTTAACCAAAAATTTTGTAAGTATGAATTTACAAACTGGGCTTTAAAGAACAAAAGAAATGCGAAATAATTGCACTAGTTCAAGACGTATTAAATAATGTAATTGTAGTATTTCGCAAGAGATTCTTCCAACGATGCTTGTATCAAAAATTCTAAATCTTCAAAAATTCCTTTTGAAACATCAGCAGTCATAGAACCTTATTTATTTATTTTTAAATCCTCATTAATATAAGTGAGCGCTTTTCATTTTTATATGTATTATTATTTAATACCTTACATTGAAAAATGAGTTTCAATCTATAGTGGACGCCATATATCAAAATCTTGGGGGATAATAATAACATATCTACATTACATAATTCCACAGACACATCTCCCGATATTCCCTGCCATTTTTTGCCTAGTCCATTTCGTGCCAGGATCGAGGCTTAGATATACATATAGGATTTTGGGATGTTTTCAATACGCTTCGCAACCCCATATCGTATTTACCAGTCAGCGAAAAGACCCCAACGATAGGTAGTCAGCAGAATTTCGAATAATCGATATCAGACTCAGCTGTGCTAAAGCGCTTTTAGCAGAGGTGAAGGATAAAAACTACACAAACAACGGTGGATTTTTACCCTTTTTATTTCTTATTATTGGAATATAGCGTAAATATGGGGCAAATTAGGGTCGTGTTTGGCCATCGCGCTTGGAAAACAAAGTAAGTAGTTCAAGAGAAAGTGAATTAAGGCAGCCTGATTTGTTAACACTAGTTACATTTTTATGACATTAATAAAAAATGCTGTTCTAGGTACATATAAAACTAGTTATTTTAGTATTTTTGCTTGTTTCGTTTTATTTGTTACATTATTTAGGTTTTTACTAAGTACACTTTCATACTTAATCTGATACAAAAAAATACACCATTTCATATACGTGTATTTATATTGATATACAATATACGCAAATATAAAAACTATTGAATATAAAATAACTAAATATTAAATTAAATACTTTTTAAATATTGTCCCTCATGCAAAGTTTTTTCAAATGGAACGCTGCATATTTTCATACATTTAAAAAGGATTTGGACAATATTTTTTCTTTTGTTCATAAGGATTTCTCTGCAATTAAGAAAATAAAGGAAGTTAAATTTTATAAAACTCAACACGTACATTTTTTATTTTCAAGAAGATAAGAAATTTTCGAAATATTGCTGCTACATCAAGGAGAAATTAGATATTATCCTTAGTCCATAGTGTTATACGCAACAATGCTACTTTTATCATATTGACCAATTTATGTTGGAATTTCTATTGGTCGATATAAACCTGACTTGATATTCCTAAATACATATCATACCAAGAACGTCTACAATTTATTTTCAAGAAACATACGTCGGTAGAATTTGTTGAACTTTCCAACGAAATTCCACGTCAGCTTTTGTAAACAAAATTGCATTAAAAAAATAAAAAATACTTTCTGGCTAATCTATTTATTATCGAACAGAGATATTGCACTATACCTATATGAGAATACATTTTATACCCATATATTTCTATGAACCTGACGCAAAATTGAATAGCAGTCATCGATAAAAGTAAGTTCTTAAAAGCTTTTTGTAAAACTTTTCTATTGCGTATCATAAATTTGCATACTTGGATCTAAATGCCATCTTCTCGTTTAAATGCTTTAAATTTCCTTTAAATCTAAACACATTGTGAACAAAAATTGCCCATGGAAATTGATTGCAACAATTTTAAATTAAATCAATATTTGTACGCTTAGACATCAACATATTTTGTAAATTTAATAATGTGTTGCTCTTTAATCGGTAAATCTTTGTTAATTTCTGTATGAGTAACCGAAACTGTTAATAAATAAATAAATAAATAAGTAAATCCAATTAAATTTATTTTATTTTACTGTATTTAACAGAACTAGTGTTCCAATTGCAGAAAATTAATAGAAAAAGAAAAACAACATAATATATTAAAATTTGAAGTAAAATATTGGTAACAACGAATATAGACAAAAAATTAAAAACGATTTCCTTTATTGTCTACATCTACAGATTGTTTGGAGGAATTGCAGTAGCGGAACGTTATATTCGAATATATAATTATGGCTATGTAAAAACCTTTCAGGAAGGCAAGTAAGAATCTACGATGGCCCTGAAGAGCCATCTCAAAAATTAAAAGACTAGAAATTCCTACTTTTTTTTTTACTTTTAAAACTAGAAATTTCTACTTTAAAACTAGAAATTGCTACCTTAAAACTAGAAATTTCTGCTTTTAAAACTAGAAATGTAGTTTTTACTTCACCCCTAGATAGATATATGATGTAAGTAGCCCTAAATCGAATGATTGCCTTTTTTGTCAACATAACAGATTTCTATACAGGGCCAGTCGAAAAATAAAAAAGAATAAAATTTCTAAGCAAACACCCTATATAAGCTTAAACTGTGTACAAAGATATTTGAGGTATGGCCGAATCGAACACTCGATACATTTTTTCGATATAAATTGCCTAATAGTCGATATCGAAATTTTGACAAATTTATTGGATAGAGCCCCCGTGTACACGTTTTACAGTAGAAATTTCTAGTTTTAAACTAAAGTAGAAATTTCTAGTTTTAAAGTAGAAATTTCTAGTATTGAAAGTAGAAATTTCTAGTATCGAAAGTAGAAATTTCTAGTTTTAAAATGGAAATTTTTAGTTTTAAAGTAGAAATTTCTAGTTTTAAAGTATAAATTTCAAAGTAGAAATTCCTAGTTTTTAAAGTGAAAATCTTTAGTTTTAAATTCGGTTTTAAAGCAGAAATCTCTTATTTTAAAGTAAAAAGTTCTAGTTTTAAAGTAGAAATTTCTAGTTTTGAAAGTAGAAATTTCTAGTTTTGAAAGTAGAAATTTCTAGTTTTAAAGTAAAAATTTCAAAGCAGAAATTTCTAGTTTTCAAAGTGAAAATTTTTAATTTTAAAGCAGAAATTTCTTGTTTTAAAGTAAAAATTATTAGTTTTAAAGTAGAAATTTCTGGTTTTTAAAGTGAAAATCTTTGGTTTTAAAGCAGAAATTTCTAGTTTTAAATAAAAATGTCTAGTTTTTAAGTAGAAATTTCAAAGTGGAAATTTCTAGATTTCAAAGAGAAAATTTCTACACTTCAAAGTGGAAATTTTTAGTTTTAAAGTAGAAATTTCTAGTTTTTTTAATTTTTGCTGTGGCACTTCAGAGCCATCGTAAGAATCTGTCAAAAATTCTAAAGGAAAACAAATAACCGGATATTTTCCCACAAATTATTCCAAAAGCAGCTCAAGGACCGGAGTTAATCCTATCCACATCATCAATATGTACAGAATAATTAGGGGACTGAATCTTATACCAACAATTCTAAAGTACCCTCTAGGCTTTGAAGTCTTTAAAACCATAATCTGTACCAAAAACAACCCTTAAGTGATAGAATTATGATTAAGACTATAAATAGTCAATTTATATACTCTACAACTTCTCTGAAGAAGCTGGCGACAGAGCCCTTTTAATAAGTACAAATGAATTGAACGTGAAAATTGGGAATCATTCTATCTTTTCAGTTTTTTTTCGATATAAATTGCCTAATAGTCGATATCGAAATTTTGACAAATTTATTGGATAGAGCCCCCGTGTACACGTTTTACAGTAGAAATTTCTAGTTTTAAACTAAAGTAGAAATTTCTAGTTTTAAAGTAGAAATTTCTAGTATTGAAAGTAGAAATTTCTAGTATCGAAAGTAGAAATTTCTAGTTTTAAAATGGAAATTTTTAGTTTTAAAGTAGAAATTTCTAGTTTTAAAGTATAAATTTCAAAGTAGAAATTCCTAGTTTTTAAAGTGAAAATCTTTAGTTTTAAATTCGGTTTTAAAGCAGAAATCTCTTATTTTAAAGTAAAAAGTTCTAGTTTTAAAGTAGAAATTTCTAGTTTTGAAAGTAGAAATTTCTAGTTTTGAAAGTAGAAATTTCTAGTTTTAAAGTAAAAATTTCAAAGCAGAAATTTCTAGTTTTCAAAGTGAAAATTTTTAATTTTAAAGCAGAAATTTCTTGTTTTAAAGTAAAAATTATTAGTTTTAAAGTAGAAATTTCTGGTTTTTAAAGTGAAAATCTTTGGTTTTAAAGCAGAAATTTCTAGTTTTAAATAAAAATGTCTAGTTTTTAAGTAGAAATTTCAAAGTGGAAATTTCTAGATTTCAAAGAGAAAATTTCTACACTTCAAAGTGGAAATTTTTAGTTTTAAAGTAGAAATTTCTAGTTTTTTTAATTTTTGCTGTGGCACTTCAGAGCCATCGTAAGAATCTGTCAAAAATTCTAAAGGAAAACAAATAACCGGATATTTTCCCACAAATTATTCCAAAAGCAGCTCAAGGACCGGAGTTAATCCTATCCACATCATCAATATGTACAGAATAATTAGGGGACTGAATCTTATACCAACAATTCTAAAGTACCCTCTAGGCTTTGAAGTCTTTAAAACCATAATCTGTACCAAAAACAACCCTTAAGTGATAGAATTATGATTAAGACTATAAATAGTCAATTTATATACTCTACAACTTCTCTGAAGAAGCTGGCGACAGAGCCCTTTTAATAAGTACAAATGAATTGAACGTGAAAATTGGGAATCATTCTATCTTTTCAGTTTTTTTTTTGCTAGGATGGGAGCTTCAGAAAAAAATCAAGAACATTCCCATGTATAGTACAGGGCAGTTTTAAATACTGTCGACATAAGAACTGTTATTTTCAATTTGAATTTGACAACAATTAATTGCTTCAAAACGTTTCTACAATCACTATTCAAAGTAGACATTCGTTATCAATAAATAAGAAGGAACTGACATTATTGTATTAGCACACGTTGTTGCGTACCCATTTCGTTGGGATATAAGCGAAAACAACAAACATAATGGGTGTATTGCGGCGCATACAGGCGTCAAGAAGACTGCCGTTTCTGTAAATGTGGAAAATATTGGTTGTACTAAAAATGTATACGTTTTTATATACTTAGGTACAGTTATCAATTGAATGATAGAAAAATATGCTTTAGCAGTACAAATATTTACTGAATTTATGATTTTGATTTTTTTTAATAAAAACATCACATAAAATGATCATTTTATCTCTAAAGAGCGCTTATGTAGGTAGAGCTAAAATGCTTGCCTGTCAATCAAGCAGTCGCACAAGCAGAAATATTGAAAATTGATACAGCAACGCGTATGAAAATTGGGGTTTGATGCTATTCGGTATTTTTAGCAAATTTATTAATGAGGTATTTTTAGCAAATTTATTAATGAAATTTCAATGACAATATAAACGAATCCAGAAAAAATATTCTAAATAAAAAAATTATTTTATGAAAATTTAGTTTAAACTTAAAATTTTACCATATAGAATGATGGCAAGCGTGACATACAAATTAAAAGCCAATCACGTACGTTTTTTATCGGCATTAAATATTAATGCACCCCAAAATCGGCATTAAAGTGACAGAAATATTCATTAAAGTAATCTATTATTGTACGATTTTTGTAGTTGGCCGAGGTGACAGATAAACGTAAACAAATTTTTCATTGCTTGTGACAACAATTGTGTTGTAATAAAAGGTAAATAAATACAGTTTTTTACATTCCGAATTGTATTATCACTATTATAATTGCTAAAAAGAATGATTTTCTTACAAAGAATTGACATTTAAAATAATTATGACATTTCCTAATGTCACTTAAAATGTTAAATAATTATGAACATTTCTTAATGTCACTGAAAATTATTTAAAATATAGAGATAATTAATCTTAATTTCACAGTTTCTGGATTAAAAAATAATAATAATATGCACCTCGGCATTAAAGTTCATTTTTATTACATACTCCACATTCATGATAAAAAGTTAAACTTTAATACCTACATAAATAATTATCACCAGACATTTCGAATCCATTATTTTATCATCCTCCGATGTTTAAAAATCATTACAGATATACCTACCTATATTAAGTGAAATTATACAAAAAATGGGCTTATAAGGGAAATAAATCATATAAATTTGTCGTCCTTTTGGGATCCGACACGGATACTATTGGTTTTTCGCATTTTACCGCAAAACGGTCACGATTTTGCAATTATCCTTATAAAATTCTGCACAAAAAAGGTATTTACCACCTTTTCTTATATACAATGGTTCTCAAGCTACAAGCGCGTGCCCCAATTTAGGGGTAGTTATTTTTGCTAATTTAAATCCATTATCGCCCATTATGATAATAATTATAGTTTTTTTACATTAAATATTCTACAAAACTCTTTGTTCAACTCTTTTTGAGAATTCACGAACTTATTTCTGCGATAGTGGGTTTAAATTAAGAGAATAATTACCCCTATATTGGGGCGCTTGTAGCTTGAGAACCATTATATAAGAAAAAATGGTAAATACCTTTTTTTGTGCAGAATTTTATAAAGATAATTTTTGTATAGAAGCTAAAATTGCAAAATCGTGACCGTTTTGCGGAGTCAGGATTTTGGCTAATAAAAGCAACAAAATTCTTCAGCAACGAAACCTATCCTCCTCCCCGTTTTCAAAGATGCTAAAAACGAAGTTTTTAGCAACCGCAACCCCCTCAAAATAGCTAAAAACTACCCCTATCCCCATTGTAGGAAAACCCGTTATTGGAAGAAATTAACTGAGAAAATCATTAGGGTTTGATAAAATGGTAAGGATAACGGTAGGAGAAGACCTTTAGCTACCTCTTGGGATTGTTACAACCCTTCCCTTCCCGTTTAAGGGGGTAGGAAGGGTCAGTAGCTGATGAAACTATTTTTTCCTTGTCCAGTATCCCCAAAAAACGGGAGTATAGAGATCAAAACCTTAAAAAATCAATTTTCAACCTTCCTGAAGGGTTGTAACAACCCCCAGAGGTTACCCTTCACTTGTCATCCAATCCCAATTATGTTCCCAGCTAATCTTCTGCAATTTCGCGCTGCCGAGCATGCTTACTAGCGAAAACTTAAGAGGGTGGTTTTTGCCCGTTGAAGGGGGCATAGAAAGGGTCAGACGTTGATGAAAATAATTTTTTCTTGTCCCCAAAAACGGGGGTATGGAGATTACAGAAAAAAGAAAAGAAAATTAATTTTTCAACCTTCCGGAAGGGTTGTAAATCTCAAGGGGTAGCTAAAAGCATTCTCCAGCCGTTATCCTTCCCTTTTTATAAAACCCTATCCAATCACGGGTTTTACTAGTCTTACCACGGAAAGACGCGAAATAAGGGTAGTTTTTGGCCATTTTGAGGGAGTTGCGGTCGCAAAAAACTTCATCCCACTATACTATTTTTTTCGCTTTCAACACCCTTCAAAACGGGGGGGGGGGGGGGGTAGATATTGGGGAGACCATAAAATCTCCACTTACCGCGAAGGACCCCACAAAGGTAAGTTTATTGGATTTATTTTCTTTATTTTTCTTAATTTCAAAGTACTACTAGGTATTTACCTGGATATTACCTGGATCGAGTTCTAGACTCACTTAAACACAGTATTAATTCAAAAAAATAATTTAATCTGCACCCTTAACATTGTCTTGGTGGAGGGGAATTAGAAGTTATGATCGCGCGGTTTCCATACATTCCTCCTGATTCTAAAAACCTTTGAAATGTCTGTCTTGGGAAATTGGACTTTCTTATGGAACATGTATGCATCCATATCAATCTCTTTTATCGACACACCACCCCAGAGGTCTTGCGCAATGCCAGAGGTTTATCAATAATTTACGTTAAATCTTCTCCTGCATCCTCAAAGAGTTAGTGTTTGGATAGCAAGTTTCTCACATGGGGAATAATTAGGTCAGTTTTTTTTTTTTAATTTCACCGTCAACAACTTGAACTGATGATAAAGTATGGACATTTTCAGCAGGAAGGAACAACAAAGAAGTTTGCCAGTGTTTTGATAACCGGCTGGTAAGTTTACATACGCAAGCTGAGTTCATTCCGAGGTTTCCCTGTTTCACCATTATGTACTATTCTGTTACCCCTTACATGAAAAATATGATTTCCAGAACGCTTGTGCCTAATTTGCAAGAACTGGAACATAGAATTGTTGAAGAATGTGCAACCATAACGCCATTAATGCTTCAAAATGCTATTCGTAGCATGAGGGGCGTGTAAACTTGTACATTGAACGATTTGGTGGACAATTTCAACAGTTTCTTTGCTTTTGCTTTTTGTTAATAAAAACGTTAATAATAATAATAATAGTATTTTATTTATTGTATTATTTTTTTATCTTTACAATACACATCTCTAGAAAATAGACAAATTGAGTGTACAAAACGCGATTATCATGAAAAAAGAAAAAAGAAAACCGAAAGAAAAAGTGGGAGGAGGGTATAAGACAGGAAGGACAGAAGAAAGAAAATGCATGGGAGTTTAAATAACTGACGCTAGATAGAAAAGAATGGTGGAAAATATACACACGAAAGAAGAAGAAACGCAACTCCACAAGTTTTACACCTAATGAGATAGGATTACGTAAATATGTCTAGAATTAAAAACACATGGACACATTATTGCAGATGATGTCAGTAACTTGAAAAACGTTGACATAATCATTACAAATGGATGAAACAAGCTAAGGCAGCAGTGTTTAATTCCATGCCCAACTTTGATCAAATTTTGCTATCCCAGTTCCCAGTTCAATATAAATGCAGTAGAAAATAATTCCATCATTTTTAAATAATTGAGTTTAACTATTTCATTTGTTTTAAATTCGGAAAACTCACAACACATTATTAAACACGAACATTTTTTTTTTTTAATTTATTGTCTTTTTGAATGGGATAATGTCTTTCAATCTGTTCTACGTACGTACGTGGAGAATCAAGTCTACTTCGGTTCAAATTGATCCACGAAAGCGACTCATTTTTTGGGTTTGTTACTAATTTTTTTCAAAACGATGCGATTTCAAGAAAATATAAGTAAATAAGTAATCAATTCGAAGAGGCAACAAGAAAAATGTGTGCCTCAATTTCTTCAGTTGAATAATAAATATTTGGGGGATAAGAGTACAGATATGTTTCTACTGAATGTATAATTGTATAACCTTTGTGGTATCCACTTGAATGATTTGTTTATATATAGATAACTTAGTATTTTTACCAATTTTGCCTATCCTAAATGTCACCTAGCATAAATTGTCCGGAGAAGCAAACATATCTAATAGAGCAAATAATTGTTCCAATTCATTTTAAATACTTTGGATGGCTTAAAAATGATTACACATTAATTTGATGTTTTCTGCTAATAAAAGAACCACGAGAAGTAATGGTGAATATCATCATCATTATAAATTTATTTCTAAACAAATTAGTTCTTAAGTTTCTCAGCCAAATGAGTCATGTCGATTCAAAGAACCATGGATTTCCCAAATAAAGTGGTTAAATCGTTATGAGAAAAAGGTCGCGTGCCTCTCAATAATATATAAGGAATCAAACAAATATCAATTACTGAGTAACCTGCTTCTGGGAAAATATATATCAGCTAACATTTCTAATACTTTAAATATTCTCAGTAAAGTACTGTTTGTATCGAACTAACAGCAGGTAATTGTGTATAGATAATATTTTGTAGTTTTAACGAGCGTGTATTCCTCGAAAATTGTTAGTATTATTGGAAGGAATATTTAAATACATTCGATTTCGATGTCGAAATTCCAGATGTGTATGTAAATATTGAAAAAAATTCAGTTAAAAATTTTGATAAGTCTATATGTAATGCAAAGCGTAGGGCTATACTTACTATATAATGTTTATAGTAAGAAAGAAGTAACCTAAATAAATTGGGAAAGGATAGACAGCAAGTCTGTGTGGGCGGGGAGGTAAATCACTGCTGGTAAAGACAACGCACGGGACGAGGTGGCAAAATTTGTGTAGATATAGTTGTTTTGGGCAAAGCCGGCAAAGTTGCCCATTTACTTTCTAAAACCCATAAAAGGCTATTGTTTCTAAGTGATATCTTCGGAAGTGTCTATAATGAGTATAATGACGAATGGAATACTAGAAGAACCAAAGATGTTTTCATCTTTGTTAATCGTATAACTTTCTACTTAGAAAGTAAATCTACTAGTTGGCTAAAGAAAACTCAATTTCTTTGTACAATATAACAGGCGAGACGCCAGTCAATATTGTATAATTGTAGCTGGCAGGAAAAAGAACAGACTGCCTGCTGCAGAATATGCCTATACTTAGTTGGAGAACATCCGGTATTATTACAGTCATTATAGGCCCTCTTTACTGACTAATCAATTATTATTTCATCAGGCAAATTCGTTTACCAATTGTTATTTACAGCGTCATTAAGTACTATGGAATAGTGAAATATATTTATAAAATATACTCCATCTTCCAATCGTAAAATTTTATTTTTTGGTTGAATCAAAGTGTTAATAATAATTATTGGTACTATTCTTTGACATAAACTCTTTTAATTATTTCTCTTCCTTTTCTTTTTTGGGATTTATTACCACATTTCTTGAGATTCCCATCCGAAAAAAGTTGATTGATTGATTGATTGATCTAAAAAATATTCAAATTAACCAGTTCAAAACTGATAGGTATCTCAAGAAATGTGGTATTTAATAAATGCCAAAAAAGAAAAGGAAGAGAAATGTAATGTAAGATGGCGGAGAGTGATGTACTGTTGAAAGATAGTGCAGAGCAAAATGATGATAATAACACTGGAAATGAAGAATTAGTCAGTGATAATAGTGGTACAAGTGTAGATAATAAAGAGTTATATAAATGTTGTGCAAAAAAATGTTCAGTGGTTGTCTGCATAAACTGTTACAGTGTGTATCACAAAAGCTGCAGTTCAAGATCAAAGTTTCGGAAAGTTGATGGGAATAAAGTCATATGCTGTGAAACTATGAACCCGCATTTTAATAGCTTTGAAATACAAAAATTGCAGCTAGAAACTAGTTTACTTAAAAAATTAATTTATGAAATGGAAGATAAAAATGCAATTTTAAAAGAAAACAATAACCTGTTGTTGCAAAAAATACAATCTGATGAAAAACATCAGAAGGTAAAAAACAATGGTGATAAGAACAGTCAACAAAGTAGCACATATGGAAGTGTAATACAAAAAACAGAACAAGAAGGAAACCTAAAATCAAACAACGATAGAACTACTAAAATTAAAGTAAACAATCCACCTACTCAACGATCAGTAGATGGAATAAATCAAATGTCACCAAGGCCAAACAAACTAACTGGAAATGGCATTGCTCAAGGAACAAGTGACGATAAGATAAACGTAAATAATGAACACCCAGTAGCATCGACGAATAATGTGAAGACTCAAAATGAGGATAATTTTATACAACAGCGGCATCAGAGAAGGGCTGCAAAAAAAAGACTTGGAAATGGAGCAGTTACAGAGGAGCAAAAAAACACCGATTTCGCAGGGGGCGATAGGAAAGTGTGGCTGTACATCAATCGAGTCAAAAGACACGTAACATCGAATATGATCATCAATTTTATCAAAAATAAGGCAAACTTTGACAAGGAGACAGTAGAAGCAAGAGAATTACCTTCAGACCCAAGACGGCTGAAATGTTTTGTGATTACAGCTCCACTAAACAGGAAAGATGAGATGTATAATCCTAGCTTCTGGCCTGTTAATGTTGGAATAAAAAGGTTTGACTTTAATAAACACCGTGAATTTTTGCAAAGTGGGGGCGATTTTTTATAAAGGAGTCACCAAATCATATACAATACCGAGATAAACCAAATGTAAGTTCTGGTGAACTTAGTCAAAGTCACTATAATTTTAAAATTACAAAAAAAAAATATAAAATAAGGTTAATGCACCTTAACCTACAGAGCATAAAAAATAAATTGTTGGCGGTAAATGTACTACTGTCGGAGGCTCAGCCCGATATTTTCATTGCAACGGAGCATTGGGCTAGAGGAGGCGAAATCGAGAAGATGGCACTAGATGGATACAACCTTGTTAGCAGTAGCAGCAGAAATGACTGTAGAGGTGGTGGAACAGCGATATTTGCAGTAAGAGATATAGAAATTACAGATGTGATAGGACCCGTACCTCAAATAGAAAAACAAATAGAATACTCTTGTTGTAGACTTGCCATTAAGAACAAAACATGTATCTTAATTAGTATATACAGGTCGCCATCAGGTGATTTAGATATTTTTTGTGAACAAATGGCTGTAATTCTTGATGAGTTATGTACATCTTCAAAATATTGTATTGTAAGTGGAGATTTTAATGTTAATTTTAGTTCAAATTCTGGCGAAGCTAATGACATAAAGCAGTTATTCCTAGGATATGGTCTATACTCACACGTCACTGGTATAACAAGGCCTAATCTTTTTACAAATGGAACACAAATTGATAATATATTTAGTAATATCTCAGAAAATTTAATAAATTGTACCATACTTGAATCAGACATTTCAGATCACTTTAGTCAGATTCTTGACATTGATATTAATATAGAACGTAAACAGTCCTATGTTAGGAAAAGGTGTTATAATGATTCAAATATAGCAAACTTTAAAAACTCTTTGAACTCTGAGATGTGGTACGAAGTATATAGCAGCTCAGATGTAAATACTAAATATAAAGCATTCAATAGTATTTTATTTTATCATTTTGATGTATCATTTCCATTAACCACAGTCAGAGTGGGGAATCATGAGCGTGGTTGGATCACTAATGAAATAAAACATTATTCTGCCTATGTTAGGGATTTATATCAGTTATATAAAAATACCAAATGTAACAACGTACTAATTAAATACAAACAAGAAAAAAAGGCTTACAAGAAGTATTTGTCTGATTATAAAAAATCAATTAACGACAATAAAATAATGTCATCAAAGAATAAATCAAAGACAGTATGGAGTATCTTTAATAATATGAATAACAACAAAAAATCTAATAATAGTATAACACTTTCTGGAGAAGATGATACAAAGATATCTGATCCAGATGTGATTGCTGAATACTTTAGTCGTCATTTCACAATACCAAGTCAAAACAATAATGTAGAATACCATAATATAGAATGTAGTAACATAGATTCAATTTTTTTACAGCCCGTGACACGAAACGAGGTGCATAATGTAATCACCCAATTACCACCTAAATATTCAACAGGTGTGGACGGTATTCCACCATACATACTTAAGAAAATAGCTGACTATATATGCGATCCGTTGACAGATGTGATTAACGAGTGTTTAACATCGGGAATATTTCCAGACGATCTAAAAACAGCAAAGGTAATCCCAGTGTACAAAAAGGGGTTGAAACTAGATATAAATAATTATAGGCCAGTGTCACTGTTGCCATCACCATCAAAGGTATTTGAAAGGTTAATATACAATAGGTTGGTATCATTTCTCCAACAAAATAATATATTAGCAAAACAACAGTATGGTTTTAGACAGGGAATGTCTACTGAACTTGCCATTTTTAATGCTATTTCATACATTATTGAAAACATCGATAAAAAGGATTTAGTAGCTGGATTGTATTTTGACCTTTCAAAGGCCTTTGATACAATAAATCACCAACTACTTTTGAGTAAACTGGAGAATTATGGAATCCGAGGAGTTTGCCTCGATCTCATTAGATCATATCTGTCAGGACGATTGCAAACAGTGCACATTAATAAGGAAGGCACGAATTACTGCTCTGAATTAACTGAAGTTAAACAGGGTGTGCCACAGGGGTCCATACTAGGACCAATTCTTTTTCTCCTATATGTGAATGACCTTCATAGGAGCCTGGACGTTGATACGGTTTATCAGTTTGCGGATGACACTTCAGTGATAATTGCGAATCACAGTATTCCAATGCTCTCCACGGGTTTATCAAGAGTCACAGGCAGTATGGTAAACTGGTGCAATGAAAACTTTCTTAAACTCAATGCGACAAAAACTGGATTATTAGTATTCAGTAATCCTAGAAATCAAAATCCAAATGAATCTCTATATGTCAATCTACAAAATAGATCTGTAGAAAATTTAAATTGTATCAAGTTCTTGGGTGTCTATATTGACACTAGTCTATGCTGGGACGTTCACATTGAAAAACTTAGTTCAAAACTTAGCTCAATTTGTGGAGTTATTCGTTGTTTAAGAGATCAGGTTACACAAGATAGTTTAAGAATTTATTACTTTTCTTATGTGCAATCCATTATCTTATATGGTATCATCTTTTGGGGATCATCATCCAAAGCTAACAAAATATTTACCACTCAAAAAAGAATAATAAGATGTATGCAAAAACTCTGTGTTAGAACTTCTTGTAGACCTTTTTTTAAAGTACTTGGAATTTTAACTGTCCCTTCATTATATTTTTTATCACTAGTAACATTTGTTAAAAGACACCAGTCACTATTTCCAACAAATAACGAATTTTATTCGACTGATATGTCAGTGACAACCAGGCAGGGTAATGAAATAAGGATCCCTAATCACAGGACCACTTTTTTTGAAAAAGGACCATGTTATGCTGCAATTAAGGCATACAGGTCCCTTCCAGATGAAATAAGAGATATTGCTGATGCAAAAAAATTTAAAATATCAGTTACTGAGTACTTAAAAAATAAATGTTACTATTCATTTAGCTGCTGGCAGCAATGAAAATACATGTAAGAAAGCTGTAATTGTATATGAGCATGGAAACATTTATGCTTTTTGAATTTTATAATTTGATATTTTTATTATTTGTGTTTATAGGTTTATTGTAATGTAATAATTGTTTGTCTAATATTTATACTTATTGTGATTATTTTAATGCAATTGTTTGTCACTCCTTGACGTTGCTGTGTCCTTGTAGATCTTTAGCAATAAAGTATATTATTATTATTATTATTATAAATATTTATGAAATGTCACAATTAACATTTAAACAAAACTCTTTTAACTTTTATTTCTGTTGCAAATGCACATCTGAAATAGTATATGTATTATCGAAAACAAAGAGTTTTACGTTTTTAAGGAAGTCGAAAGTTAACGGGCATAAGAATTTGGAATTGGTGGCATTCCAAGTTACTTCAAGGACCAGGATGCTTTTTAAAATAAAATAGAAATTTTTGTATTTCAAGATTCAGAAGTAGGTACACTAAATTCTACATTTAAATGATCCAATCTAAACGAAATAGACAGATAATAAAAGTTCCTTAGGGTTTATGGTGTTTTAAAGTCGTGAAATTTAAGGATTTGGTGTTTAGAAGCACGTGAGATTAGAAATCCCCACTAGTATTGCTAAAAAAGTATCATCAAAATCTGTGAAGATTGGAGGTGTCAGTAGATCTGTGTCAAAAAATTTCCTTTTTTCCCAACTGTGTCGCGTTGAAAAGTACTTAAATTCAATTTGCTATATATTCAATAAAAGATCGAATCAAGACAAACCCAAACGAGTTTGAAAGATAATCAGTGGTATTTTGACGGTGGAATTAGCAAACCGGAAATCGTCAAATATAGCCAAAAAATCCCAATGAAATGCCCCCAATTTTGCAGGGCTGTGGCTGTGTAATTTTAGATAGACCACGATCTTTCGATTTTCGATCTTTTAGTTTCTTCTGTGCCTTTTACAAAATCGTCTTTTGAAAAACCTTATCAGCTTATTAATTGAATATTTCTGTGAAAAATCTCTTCAACTATAAAATCTCCTACAAGCCATCGTTATTTCCATAAATATGTTTATTGACTTATCCGTCACAAATCTTTGGAAATGTCAGCAATATTTCTCTTGAATATTGAACATTTATTATAAAATTAAGAACCATAGAGATTCTTGCGCTGAGTGAAAGATTTAACAAGAGATAAACCTGAGCAAGATTTTAGTATCGTATTTCTGTGCTAATGTAAATGGCATCAATTTTTGACGCAATGTGAAGGTATTTGCAATTTGGATACGTAGCACTCAAAATTGAAGACAATTAAAATCTCGGATCCTACTCGGTTACTCTTTTTAAATCTTCCACTTAACGACTTTAGTTTATTGTAATCAATCATGTTTATCCCTTCTATTGTAATATTTGCAATTATTAATATCCTCGTTCGTAATACGAAATACTAAATACTAAACAATGAAATGTATCTGTCAAGGAAATGTTAAAATTATTAATGAAACAAATTAGCTTCTTACGTCATCTGTATATGCAATGTTAATAATTGTTCTATCGTTCCTTCTGTGTACGATCAAAATACTTTTGAAGTGTCTAATGAATAATGACGTTTTTAGTGGAGGGAATTTAGAATTTTAATGTGAAGTAATTGGGAAGTTGATTTTTTTTTGTTTTTTGTCATTTGCATGTAAATGAGTCGAAAACCGAAAAAATTTGCAAAATCGGGCTGGGGCTTCGCGAGAAAAGCGCATAAAACTGCGTTTTTTATGCATTTCGAGCTCGATTTCGAGTGCATCGCTACACTATTTTTTAAACATCTCCGGCTCTATTGATTGTAGAAAAAGTTAAAAATAAAACTAAAATACTCGTAAATGAATAGCCTATCAAACTGTTCGGGTATAGTTTTATTAAAAGTGCATCCTAACCTCAAAAAATTCAAGTTTCTCAGTAAATTTTTTTTAACTAATAATGCAATAAGTGGGGTAAAAATCTTCTGATTTTTACGAAAATTAGAGAAAATGTGTATTTTCATGCTGTAAATACGTGATTAAATTTTAAAAGAAATATATATTTTACGGTCACAATTGAACATTTTCAAAAAAATTAAAACTCTTGCCATATAATGCAAAATGGTCGTAGGGTAATAGACTCCATTAGTTGTGACGTCACGACCCCCACTTCTATTGGCATACAAGTTTACGGCCGAAACTGTAATACGGGAATCTGACCCGTATTGCGGTGTCCATAAGGACTATAATATATAGTACTAAAACATTGTCGGGAATTTTATAGTATTTCTGTATGTTGAAGGACTATTTAAGGACTTCCAATACCTATTTCACATTTAAGAAATTTGTTAAAATATATGTATCCACGTATGATTTATAAAAACTTCATTTTAGTTTTATAAATTAATATGTAAAGCGCCGGAAGCTTCCTCCAATAGGAATAAAGAATGCAATAATTCAAATTATGAGTTTGCAGCGCTAACTTCAAACACTTAATTCATGTTCGTTCATTTTGACAATGAACTTGACGTTTAACTTAAGTTTTCTCTCAGTTTCAAATCTATTCTACTATTTTTTCTCATAAACTCGCTTTTGTGCTTAATTTCAAAGGTGGGTTTGTGCTTTGCACCTGAGTGTGATCATATCAATAAAACTGGATGTAAAATGTTTAGTTTCCCAAAGGATTCCAAATTAAAATAAAAGAGGTAATGCTATAATGTGTATGTTAGTTTGATTATCGTTTCTTAAATATGGGGATACGTAAATTGTAAAGACAAAATAATGCTTAAATACCTACCTGTGCTTTCTTTAATATACTATATTCTTTGAAATAGGTTTAATTGATTTTTATTGTATTATTGACACCAACATAAGAGGTTATAAAGTTTGCGTCAGCGACACTGACACTAACGACAGCTGTAACGTATAATGAAGTCAGCAGCAGTGTAAACTTTTATTTTAATATTGATTTATTATATTAATAATAAAGTTTTCGTAATGCTTTATACTTCTGTATATTTTCCGATATCTTGCGCATGATAAATGGTAACTGAAAGTTCTTATATATTTCTTCCACAGGCGAAATAAAATAAAACTCGAGGCCATGTTTCTATACCAAAAAAATGTCGCCTTATGCACATATGCATTAAGGGTCAATTTCCAGTGAAATTGAACGCAACCCGTCTGTCATGATAGTAGTACGTACGGTTGCATAATTATGTGACGTCACACTAATGCGGTCCATTGCCTTTTATATAACAAGTTTTGAAAATGAATCTTTTCTTACGAGTGAGACAGTTTGGTGGGACGAGCCGAAGGCGAGGCCCGCAAGTCGAATGAGTGTGAAAAGATGTTTTCAAACATGTTGTTTACAATATTTTTTATACTTACGATTGAAAAAAACACAATTTGAAAGATATTTTTATTTAACAAAACCAATTAGGTACATTAAAAATTAAATACAAAACTTATATGAAAGATGCATGAAAGATATGAAAAAATGTCAAAAAAGTGAAATTAAATTATTTTTTTAAATTAAAAAAAACATTTTAACTTGATAAGGTATATGTTCACAAAAAAGTACATAAAAAGACCTACTCTTAAAAAAAAGTTTACCTTACGACCATTTCGCATTAAATGGCAAGCGTTTTAATTATTTTCGAAAATGTTCAATTGCGACCGTAAAAATAATTTTTTTTTTTTTTAATTTAATCGCATATTTATAACAAGAAAATACATATTTTCTCCAATTTTCGTAAAAATCAGAAGATTTTTACCCCACTTATTGCATTATTAGTAAAAAAAAAATTAACTGAGCAATTTGGATTTTTTGAGGTTAGGATGTACTTGTAATGTAACTATATCCAAACAGTTTCATAGGCTATTCATTTACGAGTATTATGGTTTTTCTTAAATTATTCTAGGACCAATAGAGCCGGAGATATTTAAAAAATAGTGTAGCGATGCACTCGAAATGCATCAAAAATGCACTTTTATGCGCCTTTCTCGCGAAGTCCCAGCCTGATTTTGCTAATTTTTTCGGTTTTCGAATAATTTGCATGGATAAAAAGAAAACAAAGAAAAAAATTCAACTTCCCGAGTACATCACTTTTCATCAATTATTTTAACTAATTTTCCTCCACTATTTGGGCAGATCTTTTGAAGCATTAACTAATTTCAATTTGGGGTCAAGTCAAAAATCTTTTCTGGAAATTTCTACCCACTTTAAGATGCAAACGACTAAAATAAAAAAGTACATGGACTATTTAAAAGAATATCCTCCACTAGCAAATAAACCAAAATAAACATGATTTTAATATATAGGTGTAAAAATTTTAAAACATTTTTTTAATGGTTATTTTGTGAGTTGTTGGTTACGCGACGATTCCTGTTTAGAAAACTACCCACAACTTTCTGATGCTGTAAATGTTTGGACTACAATTTCACGATGAGAGGATTAATTTGCCCATACCCAATAGATGCTTGTACCAAATTTTTACTTTTTGAAATTTGCAAGGTTAGAAGACATATCTCTCGACAATTGCGGTGTGTGCAATTAAATATCATATAATAGAAATACGCATAGCGAAAATGTCACAATGAGAGAGTCGCGAGAGACAGCTGTAGCTACAAGTTTTTCCAAGCCGCTCGCTCAACACTTTATTAAAGTCGCGTAATTCCTTTTATCAAAGTCTCAACACTTATTTTCTTTTTCTGATCAACTGCGAACGGTTTATCGAAGGTTTATCTTTTTTTATGGTAAAAAGTCTCTAAACTTTGTTAATTAGCGGCCCCCTACCGAACGCTTTACCGACATAAAATAATTAGTGTCGGGTATTTAGTTGACACGTGCTTTAAATTCAAACTGAGCTCTTGCGTTCATTTAAACTGAATTGCGACAAATTGTTGAATCCACTCCCACAACTCTGCCAAATCACTGCGTTTAACCTACGAATCTGTTTATACTAGCATTACATTAATTATAATACCGAATCAAATCATGTGGACATTAATGATTCAAGATATATTATATTTCTTTTATTTAGGAGTAACAGGAATTTCTTTTATATAATTTTAAGAGGTTTCAAATGTCGTTTCAAATTTGATAGAGGAGGCCTTTTATTACTTTACTTTTTACGAGAACATATAAAAGGAATACTTTTCGTTTTATACATTTGCTACTAAGAATAAGTCAAAGCCAAAGACAAGAGGTAGAAAAAGTTCGACAAACAGAATCGTTTGTGGACAATCCCGTCAACAACAAAGTGTCAGCGATATTTGCTGAAAAAAACCTATAACACAAACCAAAAATATACCGGGTGTAAACGAATAGTGGGCCACCCCTGTAACTTCCTCGTTTTTGAAGATATCGGGGTACAATTTTGTATGGTGAAATTAGGTAAGACTTCCAACTTTTTGAGACTTATCCGCCATATTTGTCACTTCCGGTTTCACCGGAAATGACAAATAGTAGGGGTTAAACGGTACCAAAAGTTCCGTATTGTGTAATCGTTACCGGCAGGAATGACAATTTTTCTTAAGAAATTTACGATTTACCTATATCATAAAATATTAACACAAATATACAGGGTGGATCAAAATTTAATTGAAGTTAGATAAATCGTAAACTTCTTAAGAAACGTTGTCATTCCGGCCGGTAACGATGATGTATTATTGGACATATTGTCGTTTTCGTATTTTTTATATGAATTACATTGGAACAAAAATAATTTTAACATATTCACAGCCATCTAGATTGACAACTAAAATTCGAATTATTTTTCGTGCAACCCTGTATAAATTGTTCAAAATAGCATAAATGTATCCGAAATGTGATCTTTATTTAAAAAATGTAAAAACACACAGAGTGGTCCATTTAGAAAAGACTATTGCGATCATTTCCGGTGAAACCGGAAGTAACAAATATGGCGGATAGGTCACAAAAAGTTGGAAATTTTACCTAATTTCACCACACAAAATTTTATCCCGATATCATTAAAAACGAGGAAGTTACAGGGTTGGCCCACTATTCGTTTACACCCGGTATATTTTTCACAACTGGTTAAAGAGCAATTGGATTTTTCACTCTTGGTTTTCGATTTGTTTCATCTTCCCAAAGTTTGGGTGTCATTCCTAAAATAGGTACCAATAGTAGAATTGCACTGCAGTATCAGACGCTCCTGTTTGCACTTCCGTAGGCTAAGCTATACAGGCCATTTATTGCACCTTCATTTGAGAGAATTAAAAGATAAATCAGTTGTTACAGTTTCCAGACAAAGAACCGGCAAAAGTACAGTATTTTTTTGTATCGAAACCCTAGATAAAAGTAGCGTCGCGTCGTACAAAATACTCCATTTAATTAATTGTTCCACTTTCAAGTTTATTTCAGATTTAGTCTCTTAATCTCATACAGGTCACTGGTTCAAAAACAGGACTCTTAGGCTATTGACTATGTAATTGAATAAGGAACTAATTCGTTAAAGGTATTTTTTCTACTACCGATCTTAAAGTAGGTACTAACTTTCCGCACGCTTTATAGTGCGTAAAGTTAAACTTTACGCACTAGTGCGTAAAGTAAAATAGTAAAAAAATTGCATATTAGAGCACCTATAAGCACCTATTATAATCATATTTTATTTTAAAAACATTATATGTGGTTATTTAATATTACGTAGTAGGTAGGTACATTTATTTAATATCACGGTATATTATTATAAGACATACCTAATTCTCAGTATTCTTTAACAATAATCTTTGAATTTTTTTTATAAGTTTGAAGTTTCATTTATATTTTCAAAACTGATTAGTGTCACTCATTTAAAATTAAGTAGGCCAGCTGCAGCTATATTGGTAATTGTTAAATTTTTACGTATAAGTAAGTTTGACATTTTGAAGTTCGTTTCATATTATTATTAGAAAATTTAAGTAAGGAAGCCTTTAAATTTGTTATTAAATATGATTTTTATGTAACTTTCACCTTTAAATTTGATTTTATTTTCAATTTCTTAGTTCTCGAAGAGATAAGTACAATATGGATGTTGATTTATCAGATTTATCAGATTTTGAATGCACTCCGTCGAATATAGCCAATTTGGCACAAAAAGCCATATTAATGACTACCTACGGGTTAAGTTTTGCTTAGATTATTATTGTTAGAAACAATATCTCATATATTATATAATATTAATCACGTAATTTTCGTTACTACAATAAATTTTGTTAAGTACAGAAGTGTTAATTTTTTCTCATATAACAAGTATGTTTAAGCAGAATGCAGCATTAATCAACAACTGCCTTTACGCACTAGTGCAAAAAATCAAATACTTTACGCACTAGTGCGTAAAGTAAATTGTACTTTAGTAACCATTTTGGTAGTGGAAAAATATTGTATGCAATTCGTGCGTAAGGTGAGCTTTTTCCCTCATGGGATATAATTTCCATTAGTGAAAAAATCTCACCTTATACACTTGCTGCATAAATAACTATTTGCGAGTAAAAATTAAAAGTAACATGATATAAAGGTAAAAAGTGGTAAAATCACAAAAAAGTAGGTAACTTTGAACGACTGTATCTAAGCCAATTTTTATAAAAAATATTTTTATTGGGCACCATTTTGACGGGAATTACCTCAGCTTCCTTTTTTGTGAACCAATACCTATACCTAAATCCTCTCGGAAAATAGTTATACATAAAAATTTAAAAAAATGAAATTTCTCGGTTTTATTTTAAATAGTTTTTTTTTACTTATTTTGTTGAAAAAAAAGTTTTAAGACTTTTTAAAGAGCCATTTCAATAGGAAATTTGATTCTTTACAAAAAATCGTATTATATGTATATACCAAAAATGCATAGTTTTTGAGTTATAGTTAAAAAGTGGACAAATTTACTCCATTCTCAAAAATCCAAGCCTAAATTTAATAGAACTTTATATGGATTTATCATTTTTTGGGTACAATTGAATATATGAAACAATAAAATGCCTTTAACAAATTAGTTCCTTTTACCCCCGTTTTTTTCGACATAGTCAATAGTCTATCTAATGGAGATTTGAAACCGTAGAACACTAGTAACGAAATTTCACAATTCTGTGGTGGGACAGATTTTGCAAATGCGAAATCTTAGTTCCATATATTCTTCATCCTTATGTCATCCTCTCGTTATCCCGCTTTGGTACGAGTGATCCTTAATTCACAGTTAAGTTACACAATGAAACGTCGCGTGATTATTCCAATTTTTATCATTTTCGCCTTCCTGTTTTGTAAGTTCTTAACGACCCAATTAAATATAATCTGCATAAGAATAATACATCTGTAAACATTTGCGCGAATAGATTACAATAATAAGTAAAGCGTACTACTTGTAACATTCACAAAACAATGAATATCTTCTTTGTTCGGGTCATTACTGTATGCAGATTTCGTGCGCTGTTTATTAAACATTCTTGGTGTTTCTGTGTATGCTCATAATGTATTCATAAATATACATAATATATTATGCAGTTTCACTTGTTTTATCAACTTCACGGAAATAGGTATGCTGCGAGTAATAATGAGCACAGGCATATTAAACAGCATTTTTCCATAATTGAATTACCAAAGATGTTGCTCTTTAGTTATTTATTCCAATTAAATTTTCAATTTCAAGAATAACTTTGCATACACCGAGTGACAAAAAACACGCTCATGTCTCAAATCCAACGCCTACTTCCTATAAGATTCAAAATTAAAACCCCGCAGAGGCCTATTTGTTGCTGAAGTTTCTTACTCAAAGCTACCTAGATATTTTGAATTTCACAAATAGCATGAAACAATGTCATGTTTAACTGCCGACTAAGTTCAGGCCGCGGATCTGAAAAAGATGGCAGTCAATAGAGCGAACGTGGAAAGTGCAATACCATTACGAACGGTAAGTCGCAGTCTTAAAAGGCTGTGTGCAAGGATCAGGATGCTGAAAACAAAGCCCGGTTAGTTGCAGCGAATTGCGAGAACTATTAAATGAATCGTTACTTTTTATTGTTTGCGCCATGCTTTCAGCCAAAGAAGAAAACTAAATAAAATTGCTTTTGTTCTAGCTATAGATGATTAGACCCAGTCAAACGTTACCAACCTTATACAACGTGTGCCGGCGGATTTGCTTTTCCCAATAGTATAAATGAAGTGAACGATTAATGGCAAAGAGGAATATGGCTGCCTTGGATTTTGAATGCATCTGGATTTGAGATTGGAAGAGATGTGGCATAATGGGGTCTGATAAATGCAAAGATATTTGTCGTTTTTATTTCGTATTGCGAAAATTTTCTGATTAAATAATATCCAAGCTTGAATGTTACCTGTAAATAAGGTAGAAACACCATTTCAATTTCCTTTACTTAAAGCAGACAATTTGCCTTGCCACATGTACTCGACAGAGTGCCTAAAAATGCAAGAAAATGTTCCCTATTAAAATTCACCATTAGGGCAGATCACATCAAATCACTAGTGAAATTAGCTCTTTTTATATTCCTTGATCATCACAATAACGAAACTGTTTTAGTCGTAAACAATTTTCGTTAATGGTAAATGGCAATTTTTTTTTCTATACCCATACCTCCATGCTATTTCTATTTATTTCGCATGCAATGGGATGTGAAGGATAATACAGAAACAGCATTGCTTTTTCAAAATTATATAATTCCACACTTTTTGACTGGAAGTAAAGTAAATTTTACAAAAATAAAAACGCTATTTTTACTCTTCTCTTCAAATATTTCACCACGAGACAGGTTATTTTTTTAATAAAATAACGAAATTTAATTAGACCCAATTATTGTCTGTATCCCTAAGATAACACCGTTAAATTTAATGGTTAGGTATTATAATTCAATCAAAACAGATTTTTTATATCTTATTAATACTCCTGTAATTTTAATACAACACTGAACAAAAGATCACAGGGCATTCAAGCGGATATTTCCTCTTAAATATTCCAGTTCCTTTATGTTTCCATTGTTACAAATACTCGATTCTAATTAAAATTCAAATTCAATGTGTTACACCCATTACGGTAAAATGCTTTCCACGTCGATGTTTTTTAAACACATTCAATTGGAGTAAGCCAACCGTGATTTAATTGATCATTTGTCTCTAATTTGAGGTAATATTTAAATTAATCTTTGTAATCGGTTCAAATCGAAAGATCATGAAAAAAGTGGCAGAAGATATTATCTTCTTGAAACACAATCCTTAAGAAATAAACTTACAGTAAGCACGGACAATGAGCTTTCAAATTACTAGGTCGATCTGAATTAAGTTAGGTTGTGAGGCTCCAGTAGGCGGACACTGCAGCACAGACGAATCCTCACCGGCTAACCACGGACTGGTAATGATTCTTTTATTTCCATAATTTATTAGATCCAATTTTTTAAGAAAGGTTTCTGAGGTACCTAATTTCAATTATACTGATGCAGCCTGGGATACAGAGGATTAATCCAGCAAATAATGTTAGTCAGAACAATGACGACTTTTTTAATATGTTTGTATGTATTAACACTAAAGCCTTCAGATAAACAGCTCAGATATCATTACGCAAATTCCACAAATGTACAATATACGTAAAGTTTATTATGAGTCATTTCATTATACGGTACTTTTAAAGCCTACCAGTCTCATGAATTATAAAAAGTCACACCAGAAACATTGTAAATGTTTTTGAGCTTGTTATTACCTTCCTAGGTTACATATTTACTTGCATATTTTAATTATTGTATTTAAAAAAAAAAGCGTTTATTTACAACAATGCAAGGTTTTTTTGGGGTAGAATTCGAAGATCTACGCGTTCCAATAGTCATTTATTTTCAAAATCCCTGAGTTGGCAAGAAACTCACCCCCAACGGAAGGCACCCATTTGGAACCAAACTATTAAAAATAATTGAATTTAAAACTGCTATAGAATTAGTTAAGAGGGATCACCAAGTTAATGTATAAATGATTTTGGAGCATTGTAAAATGTCCTAAATTCACCAAAAATACTTACATTCTAATCTAATCAAGAAGAAGGAGAACTTACCTGAAACAAAAATATATACATGTTAGTTTAATATTAAAAGATAAACGAATACGAAAATATTTTGAAAAAATTGTCGGACAAGTCGATTTTTATTTTGAATTGCGTTTTTTTAATGGAACACCCTGTATATTTTTTCATTTTTATAATCCTACAGTTTTTGTTCTTTTATTTGGTTTACGACAATTTTTTTTTTACACAACACATTAAATAATAAATAAAAATAATACGTTCGGCATTTTTATATGGCGCTCTATTGTCTTAAAAAATGAGATAAAATATTCTTTCTTCTAAGGTCGCGCTAGGGGGATGGTTCAGCTAAATTGCCGCTATCTTTTAACAGCTGTTTTCACATTGGTTAAATTAACAAACGCTTTTGGACTTTTATCATCTTGGACGTTCTGTGTGTGAACTAAAATCGAAACTGGGCCAGGTGATTCGTTAATAATGCTATTTCATCAATCATTCGTCTTTAATTCCCCGCCGAGCAACTCAAAGTTCACGCTGATATATTTATTACGATGTTGGTGCCTTATCTATCTATGGGTTTGACGCGATAGATCAGGAAGTCCTAGCAGGAGAATATTTGTTTTTAAGGGTGTAGGGAACTATCTGCGCTGTGACTACAACTTTCATTTCACTCAAAAAATTCAGCTGCTTCTGTTAAAAAAAATGAGAAGTGACAAGGTAGTGGTTAGGGCCAGTCGGCGTATTTCGCATACTTACTTTATAGAATTATATAGCAGCTTTCTACGAATAATCTTAAGTAACCTTTTTAAAAAGACTTTTTCCTACGAAAAGTGATACTTTCCGCACGCATTTTAGTTTCGAAAGTTGCACTTTTCCGCACTAGTGCGGAAAAGTAGATTTTTCCGCACTAGTGCAGGAAAGTGTACTTTTCCGCACGCTCGTAAAAAAAATCAAGATATTGTAACCATGACTGTCTGATTTTGACGTTTCTCAATCACATAGCTATTAACAAACGTCACGTCAAACAGTAGCATCTTTTTAAAGTATAGTCTAGTTTCTTAATTAAGTAAATAATGTATTCATCACGCTCCTAGGAAAAATATTGTTCCTAACACATACGGAAACTGTCTTTTCCGCACTCAACAGCTTGACCGAACTCCGCTTCGCGTCGTTCGGTCAACGGCAGTCACGTGCGGAAAAGTACCACTTTCCGCACTTGTTAGGAAAACAACTATTTAAATATAAATACTAAATTTCACTTTTTTCAAATATTTTATTTTTCTAGTGACTGATATTGACGATTTGGGCATATGCAACACCTACACTTTCTGCAAAGAAATTTGCTTTCACAAAGGTCTGTTATTTCAGCAACTACTCAAGATAATATCAATCAATCCGTTGCATAATATAAAAGTTAAAAAAGAATCATATTTGGGGCAGAATAAAATGGCTTAGTTTTTTCAGACAGCGGTTTTAATATTCACGTGGATTATCGATTGGTTGTTGACCAGCACAGAAAATAGTATCACTTCGATAGTGATTAATGAGCGGCAATTGAATGAGAGAATAGGAAATGATTGACAGGGCATGTTCGAGTTGCTAAAAATATCCTCAGTGTCGCGTGACTTCTTTGATTTGTTTACTTCCACCGTAATTTCATTTTTATTTGGGTTGACAAACTCCAACAATGGCAGATATAATCGAGTTTTTAAAAGGCCTTGCGATAAAAATCAGTTTGCACCATTAATTGCACTTTTTGTACTATTTAAGTGACGTTTATCCCACGGACGTGTCAATTTCAAAGGAATTGGTTTTATAGAAACAATAAAGCACTGCAGAAGTTATTATTGCGTTGCTGAAAAAAACCTGTAGTTGTCGAACCCTATTGAATTTCCTATTGTGTGTTGTGGTCTCAGATAGATAGATGGCATTTTTAAAGAAAAAAATCGATGAACGGGAGGAGTGCATTGTTTCTCTTAAAAGTAAGATATGTCGACGATAAAAACGTGGTATTTGATGTAAATGAGATCTTTAAGAATAAATTTAAAAGTATCTAATGTCTAATTTCTCTGGTGTGTTTTTATGTTTTTATCTGTCATTTTAAATCCTTCTTTTTATTATCACAATATAGGAACAACGATAGGCGATGGGTAAAGATTTAGCATCCGCTGATGCCAGAGCCAGCTAGTCATTTCGTAGTGATTTCTGCTCTCGATAGCATTAGGAAATTTAGAGCATTTTTCTGGTGCACTGTAAATGTTGGTGAGGAGGATTCAACAAATCAAGAAACAGTAATTATCAAGACTTTTAGCTGAAGTATTGGAGGGTTTATTTATTAAGGAATCATTGTAATACTGATGCATTTCCTAGTTTCACATGATTCGTAATACTATACATTAATGAAATAAAAAATGCTTCCTTTACAAAATATATTATATTATACAGGGTGTTTCATGAGGAACTGTACATAGTCCAATGGTAGATAGGGCCCATCAAGGTTAGTAACAAACCACTATTTAAAATCATTTTAGCCAAGTATTTAGGGTTGTACAGGGTGATTTATGAATTTTTACCAAAATTTGCTTTCATTGCCTTTTAGAAACTATTTGTCCGATTCAATTTATTTTCGGTACACATTAAGTACGATCCTCGGTACGATCAAATACCAACAGTTCGCCATAATTACAAAACCAAAATTCCAGGTCCGTATTAGGAAAAATTTCATTTTATCTGTGCCCCCTAAAAAGTTCACCCTGTATATGTTTTTTTTAAATCTTATTACTAAAGTTTGAAAGTACATAAACTACCAACAAAAGTGGAATACTTCGTTTTCTTGTCACACTTACAACAGATACAAAATAAACACATTAAATTTAAACATTATCTTGTTAAAATTCAAACTTTCAGTAATTCTATGTTATTTGTCAAAGTTCCTATCAGCTTAAGTTTCTAAGTAATTATAACTATTATTAGTTAAAAATAGTATGAAATACCAACAGTTAGTCGCAATCAACAAGACTCCAGGACCGTATTAGGAAAAATCATCATCTCGTCGATTCCTCCTAAAATTTTCACCCTGTATATCTTATTTTTAACTTTACTTGCTATAATTTAAAAGTACATAAAGTATCAACAAGTAGTGTAGTGTGATCCACACTTTTCAATAATAATTATGAACGTCCAACTACCGACACATAAGTTGTGTAGTAATTAAAGGGTAATCTAGTACATTCTGTTCTAATTTGTAATGTAGAATATTTTCATGTTCAGTTCTAGTTTTAAGAAATGAACTTATTTTATTTAGTGTGCAGCTAAAGACATTTGTGCAGGATTTCTGCGAAAGTTTGTCAATTCTTTCTACAGTAGGAATATAATAGACTTTTTATCTACTGACACTGTTAACAAAAGGAGTAGTCGGCTTTGGCAATAGTTTGACAGGTATAATTGTTGATGAGGTATAACTTTTGTTTCTACGTTACTAATGTCATTAGTCCAACTTGAGAGCAGCAATTAATAGACCGAATTGAACAGTATTGTAACGTAATAAGAAACTACCCGGACCTCAACCCGGACGTTATACGAAAATCTGTGGGACATTTAGTAGTTAGACAAATAAAATGCCGTGAAGAGGGGGGGTTTACATTTTGAAAATAAGTTATAGATTTTTACTTTTTATTATGTTAATATGTATTATTTTGTTTTGTTATGTTGTTTTGTATTCATGTCGCGTTTTTTATTTTGCTTATTCTGTTCTGTTACTATTAAATTGTTTTAAAATTTAATGAGTATTATTTACAGACAGAATAGCTGCTCTAATTGAAACCAATTTATTGAAAATGTCAATTTTATCGAGATAAATTTTGTTGGTTGGTTTAAAACCTGTTGAAAGTGTAATAAGAAAACGGATCACACTACACTACTTGTTGATACTTTTTGTAAATACTTTTTATACAGGGTGAAAATTTTAGGAGGAATCGACGAGATGATGATTTTTCCTAATACGGTCCTGGAGTCTTGTCTGATTGCGACTAACTGTTGGTATTTCATACTATTTTTAACTAATAATAGTTATAATTACTTAGAAACTTAAACTGATAGGAACTTTGACAAATAACATAGAATTACTGAAAGTTTGAATTTTAACAAGATAATGTTTAAATTTAATGTATTTATTTTGTATCTGTTGTAAGTGTGACAAGAAAACGAAGTATTCCACTTTTGTTCGTAGTTTATGTACTTTCAAACTACAGTAATAAGATTTAAAAAAAATATATACAGGGTGAACTTTCTAGGGGGCACAGATAAAATTAAATTTTTCCTAATACGGACCTGGAATTTTGGTTTTGTAATTATGGCGAACTGTTGGTATTTGATAGTACTTAATGTGTACCGAAAATAAATTGTATCGGACAATTAGTTTCTAAAAGGCAACGAAAGCAAATTTTGGTAAAAATTCATAAATCATCCTGTACAACCCTAAATACTTGGCTAAAATGATTTTAAATAGTGGTTTGTTACTAACCTTGATGGGCCCTATCTACCATTGAACTATGTACAGTTCCTCATGAAACACCCTGTATAGGTATAGTTAAACAGATGACAAGGTACGGAAGGGGAACAGTTCGCATAGATTAGTGCAACAAACTGGGGTAGAATACCAGTTGCGTGTGAGTGATAATAAATAATCACAGAAATAGAATTTCATACACGTAACCCCTCTGAATGAAACGATAGTTGTTATTTTGTTTTAACTGATGAAAGGAGTAACGTTGGAATCAGTCAACTGTGCATTTCCACCCCTTACTTCTTATATTATTGTTTATATAGTTGGAAGTTTCGTCAAAACGGTTTCCTTAGACTAATTTTTGGCACTTGCGATTAATATAAACAAAAACAAGGTTTAAACCTCAAGCAGAAAATAATGGTGGCAAAAGTTCTTTCAGAAAATAAACCATGAAAGCGGCTATTCAGATATTGGAAGAAGCGAAGCTTAGACAGACTTGTCGTGATATCAATATTTCAATTAAAACTCTATGGCGGTATGGAAAAAAAATACATAAGTATACGATTAAAAATACATATATTTCAATTAACTAAAGAGTCCCAAACCGTAAAGGGCGAGTCGCAGCCGCCATCTTGGAAGAACGTGGGATGAACTAGGTTTTCATATGTATAATAAAAATTGTCAATTGAACCATGAGAAGTTTTAAAAAAATAAGAATGACTTGTTATATTTTCAATTATAGAGAAATATTACTTTTTGAGTTTATTTTTAAAAAAATTTTAATCATTGCATAAATGAGGATTTTCGAGTAGATTAAAATTTTATGTTATATTGAATGAAACATACTCCTATCTAAAGAAGATCGTAACTGATAACATCCGTCTCCTGGACGATATCTTTCAAATTAGTTTCCGCATTCTCGTTGATTGCATCTAAATCTTCTGCGTCGTTTAGATCCTCGATAATTTTTTCATGTATGAATTTAGACATTGTACTCCCTGACATTTTCCGTAAATTTGTGGGCATTTTAAATCTGCTTTTCTGTTGCGGTTGCAGGAGATAAGTTGCAATATTGATACTGGTGTTGGCGCACAAAAAGTGTTGTCACAGGTTGTAAGGAGACGTTAATTTTCTTCTATCCCCACTGTTGTGGATTTTTTCATTGCCAAACCATTTCTGAATTTTGTAGATTACTCGTAATGAATGTTGAGCGACTGCCTCTGAAGTTGGTGGTAATAGGTTTGTTCCAGCAGAAATCACAAACTAGTCAGAAGTAATATGATTGGTTAGAGACAGTTGTGGATTGACCAGCTGATCAATTTAGATAGAACTGGTTGGCTATGACTAGTTTGTGATTTCTGCTGGAACAAACCTAATAATTCCAACTTTGATTTTTTTTGCAGCGAATTTTTTTATTGATTAAATCTGTATGAGTTGAGTGGGAGATTTGTGATTTTCCTTGCACCGTACACAAGTAGTAAAAGAGTTTCGCCAGCCTGTTTTACTTATGAGGGGGTTGAAGTCTTGTCATTGAAAATTTTCACTACATTAACCAACTGCACTTCTTTCTGAAGAAGTTAGAAGATTTTTAATTTTCCTTTCTGAAATATTATAGACGTGGTATTACCACCACTGAGGGCATGAATCAGCAAAATTGTGTTTTTTATACGTTCATGTAATTTCTGCTTTGGTTTGAAGAATGAGTGAATTTCAGCCAAAAATTTGTACGACATCACGCGATATTTCGAACCACATAGTCTCCTCAAGAGGCTTGCTATCGCTTTGGGTTTATTTATTTTAAAACTTGTAGATTAGACGATTAAAATATACTTCCCGTTCAAGTTACTTTTTGTTAATTTAACTGAACCACTCCGACTATTTAATATGCAAATAATACAAGTGGGATATAAAAACACTCGTGAAACGTATATGGCATCCAGTTAGATTTTTAAATGATTTCCCATCATTCATTATCGTATCTCTTCAGGTAACTGTTCTTGAACACTCTTCATGATATTCGTTACACACATTTAGAAGTACTGGGTGAATGGTCTAAGACACGGCAGTCACAGATGCAAGACGTACACACAAAACGGTAGGTAGGTATTTTCTGATTACACACTGACAAATACATAGCTAACAAATAGGTGCCAAGTATTTTATTGTTTCTATAAGTTATTTCAACACAGACCTTAAAATTAAATCTACACAGGCACGTAGGAAAGGTATGTAAGGTCAGTAAACGCCTAGTTAAACTAGTTTGTACAAATTAATCCCAATGCATAATAACTATAGAGATAATCTAATTTACGTAGCATTTTAATTGCCCAGATATTCTCGTTTAAGTTTCTAAAACAGTGTTAATAATACCTACAAAATTGCAGATTTCGAAAAGAGCTTATTACAAGAAGCTGTGAGTTTAAAATGGTATATCTTCAATTAGTTACTTGCTGCATAGTTGCTTTTTTCTGATTTCACTATACTTGTAATGCCGTTTGAAGTACAATTGTTCATTCTCAATAATTGTGGCACATCAACAGCTAAGAGAAGCTTTGCTTAAGAACACTATTGGGATATAGAGCAATGAAGTCACGTTTACTTCACATCATGATTCTAAATTTTAACTATAACAATGATGCTGGAAACGAGTATTTAGAGTCAACTATGGGGGCGGGGTATAAGAGCTGTACATACTGTATGGATCCAAAATGGGATGACACGATGATATATCCCAATCTTCATACGGAAGGATCTAAAGATTTAAGTTGCAATTCGTTACAGCAGGTATAGTTTCTGTTTTGCGTATTAAAATATGACTCCTCCCAACTGAATAACCCTGTATTCGCCTTTGATCGATATGTGGTAGAAAAAATACAACAAAAATGCCACAGCGGATGAACGTTGTGAACGAGGCTCGTCCTGGGCTAGAGGGTCTTTTACCTTTCGAATTTTACCTAGGTAAGTCATACATTTCTTGTAGTCGCTTAAATATCGCTATTCATAAAATTTGCTTATTAATTATTGCTTCAGCTTTATTGTGCTACAGTAAAAATAATAATTCGTCAAAATAATTACCGTATTTCGTATTATTTCCATATTTTGGATTATTCTCAGATAATCCTAGTAGCACTGTATTTTAAACACGTGGATGGGTATTCCCATTTCCGTTTTACCGTATCTTGTCTAAAGTAGACGTTTTCGTGGTTCAATTATTGTTAATTAACACGTTATACAATATTTAAATTGTATAAATTATCGCTGTAAGTGAAACTTGCAGATTATCGTTATTTCGTACATAGAACAATTTCTGTGCGGATTTTTATTGTTATTAGTTTCGACTGTGGTTCATATAAGCTGGAAAAAGGAAAACTACACTGGTTTTGGATAGTGAAGGAAGTCCACTTGAGACTTAGGTTTTTGCCGCATTTATTTACTGTCCAGAGCTACCGATTTCTGTCCAGCAGGAGCTTCCAAAGCATACGGGGTAAGTGATCTATAGTATTTTTTTCTTCTCTTTGAATTAATCAATTTGTAGTTGATCACTTGCTTCGGATGTGACAGAAGTCCGATTTTCTAGTTTCCTTTTTTCATCATATTCACAGTTCTATATCGATTTTATTATTGACAAATTATTATTATTAGTTCATTCCTTAATTTTCGTGTAAGTTACAAGAGTGTAGATTTACCTTGGTTTTACGTATTTCCTGCCATTTTGAATTAGGCATAAGTTCATTCATTTTCGTCCGTCGGAAAGCCAAAGACATTATCGGTAAGTATTTCATATATTAATTTTTGATATTTTTACCGTTAAACCATTAGTAAAATATGAACTTGAAATCTTTATGTGTGCTAAAATTTCGAATCAATATTGTGATTATTGTTACCAATTATTTTGTTATTAATATTAAATATCTGAATCTTTAGAGTTATTACTTCATTACTGTTTCTAAGTTTAAATTGTCCCGTACAAAGCTGACATTAAATTATAGTCCTTTAAAAATTACAGTCTCCTCATGGTTTTCAACCTATAGGACAGATTCAATCAAGTTAGGTTATTTGTTAACGAACTGATAGTGAAGTTTTGCAACCTTACTAAATTCTTGTGTTCGAATTTTAGTATTATTTTGTTAATATTAAATTTTTTTAGTAATTGGTGTCAGATACCGTATTTTTATGTAAATTTGGTAATTTTAAAAATTCTAATATCTTGTGTTATTTTGACAATTTTTTTTTTCTATTGTAATATTAAGAAATATTAATTTTGTGAATTTTATCTAGTAATTTAACTATATTGCCGGAACTTTGTTATTTTCTTTCATCTACCACTAGTTGAAATAAATTTCAACCTAGTTTTATTTCTCTATTTCCTTTTCTCAACTGTTCTGTCTTTATTTCATGACATCTGGTTTTCTGGAAATTTGACTCACTGGAAATCGATACTGAGTTAACAACATCAGAAGTAAGGAGATATTGGGTGTTCCCAAAAAGTAATAAATGTGGTTGGAACCTGGACACTATGGACTGAGCAAGAGTGTGGAGACAGGATCTCGCAACCTTTTCATCAACCTCGAGTACTGGGAAACTATATCTAAAGCAGCCTTTTTTACTTCTTTCGACAGTGGATATTCGTTTTTGATAGGATCCAGCAAATAAATCAAAAAGTAATGGTGTTAAAGCTTTATCATATCTCCTTTCAAATAGTAGCATGTTTTTGTCAGTAGATTTTGAACTACACCTTGTACTCTGCCTCTTTAGGAAGGAGGCACCCTCGGAGCCACCGTTAAAGACGAAGACATAGTTTACTCAGTAATAACAACAGAATTAAATGGAGGTCAGAAAAAATATAAGATTTAAAACTGTTCAACAGTGTTGTAATAAAGAATAATGAATGAATTGCTGCAAAGATAATGGATATTTAAAATAATGATTTATTATTGCCTTTCGAATAAATAAACTCTCACTGAAATAGTGTCAGCGTTTTCTATTACTATTATTAATAATAAAATACTGCAATAACTTAAAACTATTACGCGCAAATCTTTGCGCATCAAAATCAATCGTATTAAAACTAGCACAATTGACTTTCATCTTATTTAAATTTGCATTGAAGCATCAGGGGCTTTCGCGGGAATTTAATACCAGCTAATTAAAGACAACATAGTGGAAATAAAACAATATTGTTTTAAACTTTTTCTTTGTATTTTTGCTGAATAACGTGCTGCTTTGTTTAATTCGAGATGGCGTATGAACCGGGATATGGACAGAGGCGAAAATAGAATTATGGATTACTTTGCTCCAGTTTGCGAAGTAACTTAGCGCTGTGCTATATTAACAACAATTTAAAATGAAGTGTCTTACATTAAATTGAAGGAAGAAATGCAAATAGCAGTGAGTAGGCTATTGACTGTGTAATTGAATAAGGAACTAATTCGTTAAAGGTATTTTATTGTTTCATATGTTCAATTGTACCCGAAAAATGAAAAATTTGTCCACTTTATAGTTTTTTAACTATAACTCAAAAACTATGCATTTTCAGAATATACAATACGATTTTTTGTAGAGAATCAAATTTCTTATCGAAATGGCACTTTTAAAAAAAGTCACTATTTTGACGGGAATCACGTCAGCTTCCTTTTTTGTGAATACCTATACCTAAATCCATTCAGAAAAAAGTTAAACACAAAAATTAAAAAAAAAAATGAAATTTTTCGGTTTTTCTTTAAACAGTTTTTTTACTTATTTTGTTGGAAAAAAAGTTTTTTGACTTTTTAAAGTGCCATTTCGATAGGAAATTTGATTCTCTAAAAATAATCGTACTTGTGTATATACTAAAAATGCATAGTTTTTGTTTTTGAGTTAATAGTTAAAAAACTATGAAGTGGACAAATTTTCCAAGCCTAAATGTAGGTAATATTGATTTAAAAAAATAATAATAAATTGATGACTTATATTAGATGAAAATCATCAAAGGTAATTAAAAAATCCGCTGCTGGTAGTACTAAAAACTGTAACGCTTACAGATTTTGCAGCGTTATTATCCCCTTCATAATTACCCGTAATAGGAAATAAATACGTACTAAGGTATCAAAGGAGTGACATTAATGACGGTATCAATACCTTTATCCCAGTTAATCCTCTTCACAAATTGGATTATCCTAGATTGATATGTGCCAATAATAGGCTCTATTCAGTATCTTCCGCCCACCAATAATGTTCTAAAATATTTTATATATTTATATGACAGTTTCACGTCAAATCGTATCAACTTTCTACCCAGCCCAGATTTTACTTTACAATATAGCTAAAATATCACGTTCAACACTTTTTTTAAATAAAAACTCCGTTGCAGAATTTTAACTCTCAAAGTTTTCCTCAGCACACACAGGTGTACTTTAGAAGCCGACGATTTCGCTAACGCTCCACTTTTCTCCCGGCAACAAAGGGAAACAAAGCCGGGAATTTAAAGTCTTCGTGTAATATTGTTTTCATATTCATGAATAACATTGTTATTAGAAGCCGGCGGACTAGCATGCCACCTAGGATGGGGATCACAACAATTTATATTCAATTTCTACATTCCAGTTTGCCAGAAAAATGATTTATAGTTTATGAGGTAATTGTATTGCAAAAACTTAATTAAACGGGTTGATTTGCTGTCAATTGAAGTGGAAATATGGTGAATTTTGATTATTATATGACGCTTTGATTTAATTTCTTTAATTATTGTTATGATAGGAGGACTTTTAGGGATTATTTATTAATTTTGGTTTTATTAAATTTTAATGATTTTCCTTCTTTTGGGCCCCACGTTGAGTGCCAAGATAAATGTTATGTAAGGAGGATTTTTAGGGATATTGTTTAAATTTTGATTTTTGATATTGTTAATTTTATTTATTTTATTGATATAATTTAAGGTAAGTTTAAATTTAGTTGTACGTTTAGATATTAATTTATCTTTTATATTTTAATGCATGCTATAGTAATTAAGTTTTTTTTAGTTTTGAAATTTAATTTTTATTTTCTATAGAAATTGCAAATAGTTTGTTCAAAAGAAATATTTTTAAGTTCTTGTATATAGTTTTGAATAATCGACCTTATGACATACGATCAGTCCGCCTCTGGGCAGAGTTATTTCAATGTTTCATTAATAAGCGACAGTGCGCATGATTTTATGATTATTTAACGTGAAACTTACTGTAGGTTTGCTATAATTACTCTTTTACCTTTCAGGGCCTTTTGGGGGTTCCCTTCTACCATCGAAGAAATATCTTACCTATAAATCTGCTGTCACGCTATTTTTAAATAAAGATTATTTGAAATTCGTGTTAGTTTATTTTATTATATTTTTATCGACTTGGAATTATAGAAATCTTTATCAGAATGAATGTCACTCTACTATTTGACAGCTAGATGTCTCTGAGTCTGCTGTATTTTAGATATCCAGCTGAGATGAATTTAAATGCTTTGGTTATTGCAATTAAACATAGATGGCACTCAAAATATAAGGTTTTATTGGAAACATCAGATAATCAAAAGCAAAAAAACGTTTCTTAATCTATGTCCCTGCGCTAATTAAAACTAATTAAATCTACAACAGGTTTAGGGCAGTGTCCATTTGGATATTAACAAAATTAAATAAACTTAATTAAAATTTCAGCACAGAGTAAGAACTGCACTTTCGGGTTACTGGGTCGTTTTAAATCTCGTTTTAAATGCACTTGAATTGGCAGACCTGTTTTTAGTTTTTGACACTTGTGGTCCAGATAAGATGGCTAACTGTTCTAGAATTTATTGCGCCGTTTACTGGATTTGTTTTAACCAAATAGGCCTTGGATGCAATTTTGGATTTTGACCAATTAGGTGGCTGCTCATTAATTAGGATAATTTTTACCTTTATTCCTGGTAAGTTGAAGCTGCCTTTCCTTTACTTTTCCGTATTTGGCTTTGACTCTCCATTGGAAACTCCTGGGAATATAAATTTCCAATTTAAATTATAATTTTCTGAATTTATTTCAGGAGCGATCTGGACGTGGGTTTGCTTCTTTCACTACCCAATAACAACTCCCTTTTTTGTTTCGTTTCTAAGGAACATGCAGAAAATTTGCCAAACCAAGGATTTCTTGATTCCCATCTGTCGATCATTATGGTTTGTATTTTTGCCTTTTTTAACTTTATTATATAATTTTCCTATGAAATTATGTCATTTTCAGCATCCTGATCCCCTGACGAATTTGTGGATACCCATTTGTTGATATTACGTGAGATGAATTTTTGCTCTGCCGTTGACTTCGACGAAACAAAACTGAACCTTTCGAAGATTACTACACAACACTTCTTAGGATCTAATTTACATTGTGTCTAGTCATTTGACTAGACTGGAGGTTTCACAGGTAAGTCTTACACTATTTAATTATAATTTTAAAAGAAATTTACAGAAATAAAGTCCATTTTTGTTTAACTGTTGTGTTGTATATCGTTCAAACTTTGTTGAAAACATGTAACTAACAGCGGTTCTGTTACTGATTATTTTAAAGAAACATAGTACAATGCATTTACTTTATTTCGCCTTTAATTTGTTTACATGTGGCTCGTTGACGTCTTTCGCATCAATAGGTGTTCTACAGCAGATTTATGAAGATGGTTCTCTGACATGATATCCTTTTTTTAAACTTGTATTTATCTATTGAGTATAATAAATAAATAAATATACCACATGTAATTACGACCCCCTTTATCCCAGAAGGCTCTAGAAGAGCCTTGTGCGGGAGGGGGCTACACATTTAAAGACAAGGGACACACATCCAATATCCGTGTATAATGGAAAAATCCCTCTCACAGTATTTTCCATTGCCACGACCGGGATTTGAACCCGGGACTTTTGGGTGAGAGGCACGTACTCTACCATCTCGACCATCAGTCATATACGTATACCATACGTAAGTTTCTCGTTATTTGTTTTATTAAGAGGATCATTTCATTTTACCCTGGTTTGATTCGAGTTTATTTTTAACTTTATTTATTTAATAATCGGGTTTTAATTTCTTTTATAATTTAAAATACATGACATTATGTTCCCTTTTATTGTTAACTCTCTATTTAATGTATCGACAAGGTGTTTTAATTATCTTAATTATCGTCTCATACAGGATGTCCCAATGTTTTTCTGTAAAAAATATCTACCACTTTATCCAGGACAATTAACACTGAAGTATACTCAAACAACGATTTGCCCCCTTCAACTGGGTATGACGTCGCCCTAATATTCATCCCTTAGGACACATGCTCCAACATTTACTTAAATACCCAGCATTAAAAGGTAAACTCAGAAGTAAAAGCAATCTCACAAAGGGCTATTATTACTATAATTAGTTCTTAACAATTTTATACGGGTATTTATAAGGTATGTGTGTATGTATACCTAATAGTTCTAGAAAGAGTTTCTACATCGAACATCCACATTTATTGAACGAAACGGAGCATATTTTGAACAATTAATGTGGCTGTTTGTTATACAAGGTGGGGCAATAGTGCGTCGGACCTCGATATATCGAGTTCTACGATAGCTAGAAATTTCTTAAAAAATTACAAGTAAACTAGATAAAAAAATCTATAACCGGAAATTATTTTCGAACATACAGGGTGAGCCAAGACGAAATTACAGGACCAAGTGCCTTTTTTTTAAATGGAATACTATGTATATCAGTACATTTTTTGCAGCCTCTTTCTAGGCTCTATTCATTCCTATATTAGCATTGAATATCTCCCAATCACTTGGATGTAATGAATTTTTTTGTTGAAATAATGCAATCTGCAGATGGATATTAAAAAAAATCACCACAGTCACAATTATGGGTTTTAAGAAAAACTTATGTGAATACCAGTTACGACTTACGAGTTCCTTAAACTGTACAGGGTGGCCAAAAATTATTTTTCAATTAAGAACTTTTTAAATTGAATTTCCTCAATTTTTTCAAATGGAACACCCTGTACATTTTTCAACGATGTGATGTAGAAATGAAAACGAACATATTTTGTAAGTACTTCCGTATGGCTAATTGTATTCCTACAATTATTTTTTATGGCGTTTTGGAGATTTAGAACAATTTTATAAGTTTTGGAGTGACCACCCATTTTTGATACACCCTATATAGATAATTTGAAATTTTTTTATTTAGGGAATCATTATAGCTATTAACATATCTAGGAATGTTATGACTATCATAACTGCCGCAGATGTCGGTTAGAAATCCGAGCTCGTAGAGCGAGGATTTTAAGACATCTAAGGCTGTTATGATTCATAACATCCGTGATATGTTCAATAGTTTATCGGTTTCAGAAAATGAAGACATTATTAATAAAACACTATTTGTGTATCTAAGACCAATAAAGATCTAATAGATATTACCTTTTGATATTCTCTTATTAATAACGTTTTCATTTCATTAGTTGGTCAAGTCTGTATGGGTTGATTTGTCGCCATGGTTACAGTTATATTTTGTTTGTTTTTATTTGTTACCTTTTTTCATATTACATAAATGTTTACATTTTTAATGTCACAACGGCTACATAAAAATGGACCTTGGATTGCCTGAAAATACATTTCAGTTGGATTTCAGTACTTAATTATTATTGTTTGGAGTTTTCTGTCTGTTTGTATTAATAAATAGCCCTATATTATAGTTTCACTATTTATTATTTCATCTGTTGACAGTTATATTGACAGATCTGTATTTGTAATATTATTACCGTACAAGTTTTAAATATAACTGTACAACTTTAGTTATGACTTGTTTACCAGCCTACTTTTGCGTATGTAAACAAAGGATTAATGTCCTGAAACCGATAAATAAACTTACATGACGGCATTTAAAAACACTCACTCTAAAAAAATATATAACAATTTCAAAAATGATTTTTTGCCGCTATTAGACATTTTGGCGTCACTGTCCGCCATCTTGGTTTTTGGAATCGCAAAAATTGCGGATCAGAAATGATATCAGCCTAAACCCCCCAAACAACATTTCTTAAAATTTTTAACAATCTTTTGATACAATTTTAATTTTATTAAAAAATGTATGTCCGCCATAAGTTTTTAAAGATTTTAAAGATTTCGTGTTTTCGCAATTTTTCAAATTTCTCCTAACACGCGTCTAGGCCGAGCTTAATAACTCGCGCCTCCTTCGAGATGGACCGGTGGTGTATTTTTTTTTTTTTTTTTGAAAACTAGATATAATTTAGAAAATCCTGAGGCATAATAGTTTTTTTCGATTTTGCCTCCTAAAAAAGTTTTGAATTTTTTAGGCGGGCTGGCAATTAAGAGTACCTATATACGCGTGAATACGATGTTATTTCGGAAAACGGTGAGTTTGAGTTTACGTTTATGACGTATCCAGATGGCGCGTTAAAGGGGCGTACTGACTTGACACGAAGGATTCGTACTCGCAACGTTATTTACTGAGGTCGAGCGTATTATGTAATTAGCAATATTGACTCGTAGCATCAATAACTGGAAATGAGTTACTTGCAATTTCTAGACTATATTGCAAAAAGAAACGGATTAATATTTTAACCGGTTTTAGTAATTAATGATTTTTGTTTCCGACTCGGTCATTATTTATAATAATTCACTGATTTTAATTATACGGGGGATTATCGAAAATTAATCAATTAATTACTTGACTGCTTGTTTACCAGCGGGATTTTTTACAACTCAATACTAACTTAACTAAAACAGGACTTACTTACTAAAAAGCGGTGGCAGGGTGTACCCAAGTGACGGTAATATTTAATGCAAAAACGGACATTCCTTGACTGGAAAAATCACTTCGTTACACTGTTGAAAAAAATAGAATCCTTTTGTCGCGATGAGGTCGAAAATACTGATCGAGGGTTCTCCTCCTATGAGATTTACTTGTCGATAAACTAAAAACTCCATCGAGTTTATAAATCATCCCATTATTTAGTGATTTGTAAGACAAAGCCGGCATCCTACCCCTGCAAACTTTGTTGTAATCTATTTTATGAATGAAATAGTGGATGTATCCACGATCTCAGCAACTTACTTCAGGTTGAAACCCAAAAAACGAACAAAAGGTATTTAGGTTTAATTTAAATACATATATGCAAATTGTTATGTGTTTCGACAATTAGTCGGCCACAACTACAATTTCCATGATTGAATATGAATAATAAATATAAGTAATAAGTAATGTAAATTCAACACAAAGAGATATATTTTTATCTAAAAAAATTGCAAGCAAAACATTTTAATCTGCAACAACAAATGTACAATAATATGACTGGCATTTTGTGTCGCAATATAAAACATGTATAAACACCTAATAATTAAATATTTAATAAAGTAATAAACAGTCTTACACGATAACAAGTAGTATTCAAATGATGACTCAGTTGTTGATTATAATTACCTATGTAATTGTATTTTTAATAACTGATATATTAATTTAATTACAGGGATACAGATAAGTAAAAACTTTATACAAAATGAGTAATTTAAGTAAGATTTAGATTATTCATATCTAAGGTATTGTAGCATAGCACTGACCAAATAAAATGCTAGAAAAACGGTTTCAAATTTATCACACACATTACTTAAAAATAAAAAACATGAGTACTTATTTTTTAATTAAAGAAATCTTCCTTTACTGTATAGATAATGTACAAGTATTAATTTGATTACAATGACGCACGACCAAACTGAAAGGTAGTTCAAAAGATGTCCCCAAAAGTTGAATTCCCTTCCTCGTACGATTTCTTTAGGGACACAGGGAATTCAACAAACATTTAACAGGGAGTCGCATTACGTTTGGTCAGAGATCCTGCCTACCGTTTGCTTTGTTTGACGTAAATAAATAACTACACAATTACCTCAGCAAGCAGTCATCCCATTCATGAATGCGATGGGTATATTACTAGATTTATTAAACTGCGCCGAGAGGGGAATTGCTACCTTTTTTGCGACTGTGAGGTAAAGTGGCAGTAAAAAGTAGGTCACTTCGACATAGAGTCGATCCTAAACGGCATTAGTATTTTGTGAAAATCAATACCTAGTTGGATTTCCTTGTAAATTGCCGTGTCACATTCGTTAAACTGTAACATTGTTACTACACCTTGTGTAATGTAAATCTAATGCTATTGATTGACGTAAAGCGTGACAAGGATTTGCTAATATGAAAAAATTTGGGCTAAGCCGGTTTTTGTATTATTCTTAAATTTATAAAATTCTGCTATTTTATTTATTTTTTAGCATTCAAATAATATGTACACATTTTTGGCAATCAGCTTACCAGCCGAGTCCAACTTTCTTAATCTCCAGAGAATAAAAGCAAAAATTCCAATATAAGTACTAAAAAACAATCGATACAAACTTAGTCCGGACTTGTAGAATTTTAAAATTTGGGCGAAAAAGCTATTACTAGCTGCTAAAAGCTTTCATTGAAATCAATGAATATTTTTCATTTTTGTTCTCATAATTGTTCGTCTACAAAATGACCAGACGCCTATAATGTGTTCATCAGCACGAAAACAAATAAAGGATTTGGGGGTCCAGAAATATTTTGAAGACATAGTCATCATAGTTAGAAACAAGGTGAAAAATATGGTCAGGGATCCTTACGAAGAGCCCTAAATATTGTAGAAAAATAGACCGATGAAGAAGGACTTAAGTCGAATTAAAACTACTATCTTGTGCACAGTTGTCGTAGTCTTCAAGTTACTCAACCCAACTTGACCTTCCTTAGCTTAGCATAAGCTAGCAAGATGTTAGAATGGGCTTAAATAAGCTGTAGAACTTATTCGATGGAAACACATGATGGTTGAATACTGCTGAAGATGAGATTGGTCAAAGATCTCGAATATATACTGCTCCCAATTTGAAGTGGGACACTCGAAAAATGATCACAATTCAAAATGCCGTAAAATCCTTAATACTTTACAGATTTCGACGGAACAGGCACTATTTTAAAAAACAATTCTTTGACATTCATTATAAGCAAACCAACAGGCCAAAATATTCAATGCAAATACTCTACAGAGTGTTCAATATATCCATGTCATTTTGTAAAAGTTTGACATTGTGTACGGACTTAATAGGACATACCGTATATTCTCTTTTAATGATATCTTGTAGCCTAGAATGTCATGATAAAATCGTTTTTTGGTTTTTGTTTTTATCTCTACTAGTTTTGAAGATATTAATTTTTTCTCAATTAAGTCATATTTTCCATAAAAATTGGATTAGCTTCTTGTTTTCAGTAGTTGGCTTTGAAATTAAAAATAAAATCTGCGTCAGTTTGACATTTCAAATAAATGCACAAGTAAAACAAACCCCCAGGTAAAAATGGTTCGTTTAAATGAAGCTCATTTAAATTTAAAGGCCTCACAGAGCTCGAATAATTAATGATTTTATTCACAGAGAACACATTAATCGAATGTACTGGCCTGATCTATCTCCAGATCTGAATCCCATTGAACATATTTGGGACGCGCTACAGATACGAATTTCATGTCGTCGTAATCGTCCACAAAATCTAAATCTAAAATGCTTTTGTTGAAAAATGGACACGAATACCTGTTGAAATTGTAAACAGTAAAATACGAAGTATGCATCAACGATGTGAAGAGGTTGTGAGGTCAAGAGGAGGCCCTACACATTATTAGGTTTAGCTGACTTCTGTAATGGTCTTTTACTGATGTTATATTTTATTTTTGTTTATTTATTTTAGTTCAGTTTATTAGTGCAAGATTAAAAAAGAAAAAATCATATAAAAATATATCTTCTTTTTATTTAATATCTTCGAAACTAGTGGAGATAAAAACAAAAACCAAAAAACAATTTTATCACGACACTCCAGGCTACAAGATATCATTTAAACAAAATATACAGTATGCCCCATTAAGTCCGTACACAATGTCAAACTTTCACAAAATGACATGGATGCATTGAACACTCTGTAGAGTATTTGCATTGAATGATTTGGCCCGTTGGTTTGCTTATAATGAAAGTCAAAGAATTGTTTTTTAAAATAATGCCTGTTCCGTTGAAATCTGTAAAGTTTTAAGGATTTTAGGGCATTTTGAATTGTGATCATTTTTCGAGTGTCCCACTTCAAATTGGGAGCAGTATACTTAACGACCTAAACAGAACCTGGGGATACCTTAAGGGGGCAAGTCTCCGTGATACTACTCCAGTATATTCCAGGCAGAAATATTTACGAGTTATGCGTACCTACATGAAATCTTACGGAAGTTATATGTGAATGAATCCATAGAGCAAGGCAGTTCGGCGGTAATTAAAGGCATTAATCACAACTACAAATATGGAACCAGAAAATACCAAATTGTATCCAATCACTTGATCAAAGGCACTGAGGTTCTGAAATGGGTTAGTAGATTTAGACAGGGAGAGCACAATAAGACCAGGGGGTTTTTGGAGGCCTTTGGAGATTATACATACAAGATCTAAAATGGAAAAAAGAGCAATTACTTAAGTGGATTTAAAGTAAATTAAAACAAGTTTACTATGTTGATTCAGGTCTGACGTAGAAATTATTAACGTGAATTGAGATATCCTCGAAAAACCACGGATCACAAGCATAAGTAATTTTTTATCTGAACCGGTAAAGCTGAAAACAGACAACGCACGCGGGTTTTGCCTGTAGACGATTACCGATGCCGTTTCCGCCAGTAGTGTAAGATATGCGACTTTCTTTAATATTCATTTATTTAGTAATATGTAATTAATAATTATCATTGGTTCGTCAAAAAAGCTCTATTAGTCCAATGCCAATAAATTTTTTTTTTTTCAAAAAACAATTCTTAGCAATATATGGATGGTCGGAAAATTTAGGATTAATGGTATATAAATGGGGAAATATCGATTGGACCCCAACAAATAACCAGAAGTAGGGTGGGGGTGAGAAAAGGAGTGTTTTAGGGTTTATTACGATTTCCGGCAAAACTGGAGCTCCTATCGAAAAAGTTAAATGCAAAAGTTGTAGATAATTGAAAGTTCTACAACTTTTATTTCAACCATTTTTCAACATAACCTCAAAACTATTGAGAAAAACGCCAAAAACCAATTTTTTGATTTTTTATTTTTGTCTCCCATATGATTCGATTTTAATGAAATTTGGTGAAAATGTACATTTTTGTGTATCAAATAAGCTGTAATTTTTTGAAGCGAAATATTTATTTTATGATTTTATTGTGAATTTAATTTGAAAAAAGGAGTAATTTTCAATCGAAAAAGTTGATTAACAAAATTTTTATTTTTGAAAATTTCAGGACGGAATTTTTTCTTTGAAACCTCTACTTTAAGATAGTGTAAAAAAATCATACTGCTAAGAATTTTGTCTATTTTTGGCCTCTGAAAACCGGTTAGGCACTATTTGTTACACATGGAGTATAGTTTGAAAAACGTATTGCATAAAAATTGAAATATTGAACATTTCGATTTATATACTATTTTATTTTATTTGTAATTAAAGACGTAATATTTACTGCTAGTAATAATTTCTCTATTATCTATTTTTACCAAATATTTAAAAAAATATTAAATGATAACGGCATATTTAGCACTTAACACACAATTATTATTTTACGTTAAACTTACAAAATTAATCTGAGATAGCAGTTGTTTTGGTGTTCAAATAAACATTCCGATGTAAACTGTCATTACAATAAATATTCAAATAAAATGATATTAAAATTGTTAAGGGCTTCGTTACAATATTTCTTGAATGAATTCAATGATTCATCGACACATGTACAGGGTGTCCCAAATTGCTTGATTTTGGCTGGTTTTCCTATTTCCAGACCAGGTAGAGAAAAACTAACATATGAGTTTAGAGCTCGATTTTTGTGAAACGCCGATTGGTGAAAACCACGTTTCGATATCCTCTAACCGTTTCCAAGATATCGGTAAAAATTGACATTTTACAGATTCCGAAAAACTGTCAACTTTTTTATTTGTGGATATTTTTTCAAACGGTAAAAACTTTTTGACGTAGAATAAGATGCATTTGTCAAAAAAATATATCGCTTTTCGATTGTTTGATATCAAAGCTAACTTTGTTATTTCAAATGGAAACCATAGTTCGGCTTTGACTTTAGAAAATAGGAAAAAAAAAATAAGCTGTCCAAAAATATATATGCCAAAGATATGTCTAGTCATCCTTGCTGCCAATATAACACATTTCTCTTTAAAAATGACATTTTTTAACATTAAAAAAAGTGAGCCTTGATAATGAAAAAATAAATTTTTCGAAACGTCGGCAAAAAATCCAATAAGTGTTGTTGATTTTTTTCCCTTGGACCTATAATCCCACAATTGTGTGAAGTGCAGAATTAAAAAAAGTTTTTCGGAAACTGTAAGATGTCAATTTTTGCCGATATCTCGGAAACGGTTAGAGATATCGAAATGCGGTTTTCACCAATCGGCGTTTCACAAAAATCGAGCTCTAGACTCATTTTCTCTACCTGGTCTGGAAATAGGAAAACCAGCCAAAATCAAGCAATTTGGGACACCCTGTACATTGACACATCAGCTTATAATATTGTTTTGTGGTTGGGTTAAGCCGACTGAAGAAATTGATTTGATATGACATTATGTGATTGAACAACCACTTCCTATTTTAAATGTATTACTTAATTACTTAATGCGATAAAAGTATCTACATATCGCACTGTTAATACGGTTACAAAGACCTGTAGGTACTCAGCTAGATGGATGTTTTTTTTTTTTTTTTTTTTTTAAATCACTTATTTAACGTCGGCCTATTTCCGCTACTAAGGCCAATCACCGACGCCAGGAGACGAGCAACCCCCAACCTGGAAATTTTGCCGAACCTCTTATCTTACTAAGAGTAGGGATTTTTTACTTGCCTAACATTTAATAGACAAGGGACCGACTGCTTTACATCCCCTCCGAAGGATGGTATATCCTCAATACACCTCTCGCCTACAGTTGTATTGCTTCTGCGATATAGCTGATATACAAGCCGCTAGAAGTAGGGAAGCGAGACCGCGTCTTTCCATGGATAGTCCCCATCCATGTACTACACGCGGTAAATGTTGCTTTACTCCTAATATCGCTATGAAGTGAGTGAAGTCAGTCCTCCGCTCGCTGCCCACAGATGGATGTAGTAGATGGAATAAGTTTACTAAATATTTGGAAACAATTTCAAAGTTTGAAATAGACAATATTTTTGTTAACAATAAACCTCGCAATAAACGTTAGGTTTGATGAAAATATCATCACGGTCTTTTTATAAAACCCATCTTAAATACTCTGATCAATTTTAAAAATTTAGGAACAGGAACCGAAAAATTGGGAAATAAATTAGGAAATTTTATTAATGCGACAATGCTCAATATGGCATTCATTACCTGTGTTGTGTGGGATTATCTCAAACAATAATATAAGTTTTCAGAAAATTTCAAATACTAAATTATTGCGTGTAAAACATTTCTAGAACGTCTCCAACATCAGAATTACATTTTCATCGTCCTTAGTTAGCAAACATTCCCAATACAACATAGTCTTCGAGTGTCTTGGATACGACTCTTCAAGAAAGAGTAAAGAAATCATCACACCATACCATTAATGTCAATTTAAAGAAACTCGGGGCATTTTCATATTTTTGACTACTGGCAATTGAATGTCGTTTTTAAGCAGCGACAGACAATTTTTTTTTGTATGGATGCCATATTGAATATTTTCACCATTAGATAGAGAAAACAATTCTCTTCTCAATTATTATGTAACCAAACTCTGATAATTTTTCAAAAATCTGTTATGTTGTTATTCGAATTTTTGTAAAAATTATTCTTATTGAAGGCCAGTATACTTTGGAAAAATAATTGCAAGCAACATTTTAATCCAGATATATTGTTAATTGTGCACTTAAAAATCCAAGAAAAATACCAAATACATTAAAATGTCGTTATTTAAATTCATTATTAAACATTATAATTAAAGAACCAAGAAAACAAGTAAAGATTTTTCTTATTTCATAAATTATTGTCCAAACGTGCGCCATTATTTCTGATGCAAAAGTCAGCTAGTAAATACATTTGGTCAACTGCCTTTCGATCAATCTACCTCGAAATGGAATGAAAAGAATTTTTGATTTTAAAGTGAAGGTGTTCCATGCTTTCAGTTGAGGGTTAAATAAACAATCAACTATATCCTTTACAGCGCTCCACAAAAAGTAATCCAAGGGCATTAAACATGGTGATCATAGAGCTCAAGGAACAGGGCTGTATGTGCCTACCCATGAATTTGGAAAGCGCACATCCAAATAATTTCTCATGATCCGGATGTTGTCAGGACCCTCAATCTTGTTGAAAACATCCATGATTTTGAACCATTGAGGGGTAGCTGTGGAAAACACAAATAGGTTCAATAATTATAGCATTACGACCGCCTGAAAAGTTGCCTGTCTATTCAGCTAATTTCTTACCACACAAGGGGGCTGGCCTTAAAAGCGTCAGTACAGAAATTTTTTAATTGGTCAAATTTTCGGATTTTCGTAACCAATTTATTTAGATTTAGCTCCATCACATTTTAATAAAGAACGAAGATAGAAAAACATAAAAAAACATAAAATTTTAAAAGTGTCTGTCATTTTGATTTTTTCACGTCTACCATTTTGAACTATCGGTTTTGTAGCCTGCTAAATTGTCTATCTAATTACGCCAAGTTTTTCAAAAAACAAAAAAATGGCATCCAAGAAACAACGATTTTTTTTCCCACTCGCTATATCTCCTTTAATAGCAAAGATAGAAAAGTGAACCAAAAAGGTAAATGTTAAAAAAACTGATGCTACAATTGGGTCTGAACTAGAAAACTGGAAAAAATCATGGAAGATATTAAGTTTTTAAAAAAATCACGTCTTTCAGTTTTTTTTTTTACGATAAATCAAGAATGAATTGATATTCGGCATTTCTTGGAAGAAAATTGTAGATCATAAAATAGCGGAATTATCCGATCCTCTATCTCGTATAGTTTCCGAGATACCAATGGTGGGTATCGAAAAATTCACCACCCTGTATGCTTAATTTGTTTGATTTATCCACTGAATACTATTGTGGAGCAAAAAAAGGGGGTACCTAGAATAATTCCGGTAAGAACTAAGAATATTTTTATATATTTTGACGAGGTTCCCACAATCTTTAATTTATGTTATAATCATTAATTTATGCTACGGTCGCCATCTTGAAAAAATTACGGTTAAAACAGGTTTTTCTCGATTTATCCCCTCTACTGTTAGTTTAATTAAGCCAATTATTACTAATATTGTAAGGAATAAATGTATAATTTTTCTCTTTTGCTAGAAGGATGGCAATTTTTCACACTTCAAGCAATTGTAAATTTTAAACCACAGAAAAGAAAAGTTGTAGGAAATTTCTCCTACATAATTCCTCTTTGGAGTTATTGTATCATAAAATGAAAGATTGACTTATTCTTATACGTACACCACAATTTTTAGTTGTTCTAAGTATAAAACCAGTTATCTTCAAGCGTATATTATTCCAATTAATTGCCATTTGACTCATTTATTAACGAACAACTACGCTACGATCCGGTTTCTCAGCCTTTGTTTAACTTAACGTGACTTTTAATTTAACTATTTTTTAAACAATACATACATTTTTAGATAAAATGAACATACAAAATGTCCCTCTCAGATTTAATGTTTTGCAATGGTTAAAGAACCCATGAAATGTATTATGTTCTGTTCATAGATTTCCAGTAAAAAAAAGCCAAAATAATAACGAAACAAGCAAAAATTGAGTCGAAATCCCTTCCCACCAAGACATATCATAATGAAATTGCATCTTTCTGCAGTTAAATTCCTTTGCAGAACAAGACGCGAAGTGGCAGATTGGAAAACTTATTAATGGGTTTAACCCGTTTGAGTCATCACGTGTCAAACTAATGAACATCTCGAACAAAACAATTGAACTATTATTATTGCATTGAACTCCTCGACCGCTATGTTTGTAATCCACTATTCTCCGGCGCTGATTTGTATTTACTGAGAACTGTCACAAGTACTTATCATCGTGATAGGAAGTTGTTTCCATTCCCATAACAGGAAGTGTCTAACGAGTCGAACAAGTCCACTTTAAAATATAACATCACGTTATGGCACTGCTGGTAATGACTGCAGTGTAAATTCAACTTGCATGCTCCTAATTTTACGATGCATTTTATGCGCGGAACGGTGCTTGTAATTTAATGTTTCAGCTGGGCTTTAACAAAAATATTGCAATCTTGATATCTGGTGAAAATCGAATACGCTGGTTTTTCCTAACAATAAAAAAATAAATATTTATGTAAGTGTAATTATGAGCATAATAATATCAGTGCCATAACATTTTAAAAAAATTACGGCGAAATATTTGTTGGCTGGTAGATTCGTATGAAGAGAAGTATTAAGTATGACAGAAGGAGCTCTGGAAACTTCGTTATTAATGTTGCCAGGTGTTTAAGAATCTCAGAAGTTATATATAAAAATAATTGCAATAATAACCAAACTGAATATACATAATTTTAATTACGTCATATGATTATTATAATGTATTAGGTTAATATATTACAACATATCAATTTTGTTCAAAGTGGGTTTAATTTTACATAATATGATGAACAGTATTTAATTTTAATAACGTCTATTTAATAAACCAATTATTAATAATCATTTAAAATATAATTTTCCATTTCTCTATTTATAGAATTCATTATTTGTTTTAATTAAACCTATTTTTAAAATTGCCAGTATTGCAAGCGAATAATATGCAGAATAAATGTAATTAAATGAACATTACAATTTACATGGTGAAATCTAAGGTAATATAACATTTTGTTGTAAATGAAACACGTACGCTCCTCGTCGACTTGCTGGCTGACATAAGGCATTAATGGAGTATACAATCGTTTCCATCATAAATAATTTAATTCGCATATTTCTTACGTTAAGTCAGATTTCTTTAAATAACTCATTTCCGCTGTTCAAACCAGAAATATATCCATTGGAGATTTCCCTCTCTCAGGTTTTGTACAGTTGCAAAGGATAACAGAAAATTAAAAATGGATAAAGTTTTCAAATTCATCAGAAAAATGTGTTTATACCAAAAAATTATTGTAAAAAAAACTAAAAAAACACGCTTTAAAGGGAAACCGAACTAAAAGATAAAGAATAATGTTTATCTATTAAAATTTTGTTCAACAATGATAAATTCTCCACTAACTCAATATAATTAAATGCTTTTTACCGAGGGGTGTTTCGCTGAAAATATTATGTACACTAATTCCCAAGAAAATTAGTAATTCCTCTAATTCCCTACTAATTCCCCTAATTCTTTACTAATTCCCCTAATTTCTACTAATTCCCTACTAATTTCTTAGTATTTCCGCAAATTCTTAAGTACCTAATTTTCTTAATTCTTCATGCTGATTGGTAGTTAACACCAATAGTATTCATAAGCAATAACATCTAGGTAAAAATATCAATATTAAACTCTTCATTAAGTTATAAGATAACGAGCAAGGTAATTAGAATTTGTCTAAATTTTTGTAATAAAAACTCATGAAAATAAACATTTTATTGATTTGGGTGTGAGAGTGCTCATATACAGGGTGCTTCACGCTGAGTGGCCTATTAGACGTTTCTGGAAAACCGCAAATAATTTGGACCTGAAAATTTATACATGGGGGTTTTCAGAGGTGCTCTATTCAATGAAAATAATGGCACGTATGTAGCACTTCCGCTTATACCGGAAGGCGACGTCAACTTCCTTATTTTAAAAGGAATGAATGAATGAAAATGTTATGCCAAATTCAAAATCTGCTCATAATTTTGAGATAATTTTCATTAGCATTCCCTATCTCTAAAATTAATAGTTTTAGAGATATTTCGACTTTATTGAAATCATCTACAAAGACGAAGCCATATTTGAAAATTAATAACTTCCGCTATGGTAAATTTTAGTACCCGAAATTTTTACCATATCTTTTCCAATGTTTGAGCTTATCCTCTAAGCAACCTACAATAATGGTAAGATGTACAGGGTGCTCAGAAATGGAAGTCAAACTTCGGCAACTTCAACCTCTATTATGTCGCTAATTTCAAATGGAACATACCATTTAGACAATTTTTTCTTTCGCCATTCGTCAGAACCCTTCTGGTGCTATTCAGAACTCCGATCAGAACGCGTTTGTACTTTTTTATTATAAAATGACAATTTTTCGAACTAATAATTTGCAATTGGATTTTTTGCGATAGACAATTTTTTCTTTCGCCGTTCGTCAGAACTCTCCTGGTGCTATTCAGAACTCTGCCAAATTTTAATTTTTTAATAACTTCAACAAATCGATAGGAACTATTGTTAAAAATGGTCAGGAATTCCAGAACTCATTTTTCTCTACCGAAATATGCCATCAGAACTCATTTTTCACAAAAAAGTGGTGCTGCGTGAAGTTAGCACCCTTATTTAATTTTGTTAGATTTCTTGCCTTATTTTTGCAGAATTATTGTGTTCTTTTCGGCCAGGAACTCTGGAACTATGCTTTTTCTACTCAGAACTCTAAAAATTTACCCAATTTTGCAAAAAAGTGGTGCTAACTTCACAGGGGTTTTGCACGTTTACAACGGCGATACTAGTACACGTGTGAATTATGGAATAAACGCGCATGTGTGGTTGTAGTGCCCGCCAAAAAGTCTGTACCATATGGGAAATTATTTTATTATTGACTTTCAGAAAAATTTTTTGATATCAAAAAAATATTTAAAAATATAGTTCAGAAATTACGCGTAAAAAAGTAAAAATGGTAACAAATTTTATTTTTCGAATCGAGCAAATTTGATATTTGGATGTTACTTTGCATTATGAACAACTCGGAACAACTTCTTCAAATAACATTTTTCGACATCTTCAAAAATAAGGGTAGTTTATTCTTGAGCCAATTTTAAATAATTTGATTTTCCGACCTAAGCGCCCGGACTAACACAAACTTGTCTAGACGCTTACTCGTTTGAGACTATGCACAAACTTTTATCAAGTAGGTATAAAATTTTTCTGAAAGCCAATAATAAAATAATTTTCCTCGTAATTTTCCATATCAGACTTTTTGGCAGACACTCTAGATAGAGTTGCGTGCTCTGCGAATTAATTCTCCCCTAATTATGTATGTAATGTATCCTACTAATTCCTTAGTAATTCCTGCTAATTCCCCTAATTTCACAACTAATTCCCCTAATTTCTACTAATTCCATACTAATTCCCCACTAATTCCCCTAATTCTCAACTAATTCCCCTAATTCCCGACTAATTCCCCTAATTCCCTACTAATTCCTGGAGTTTGTACACCAAAATTCCCCAGCGAAATACCCCTCGCTTTTTACTAAGTTTAAAATAAGAATAAAGTGAGTGGCAAAAATAATTTTATTGTAAAAAAGCGTGGGGTGCTAACTCTACTTTAATCAATAGCTACCAATGAAATATCCTCGGAAGTATATAACAATTGATATCATTCACCTATATTTTTTTAATATATTTGAAATCAAATTTTTTCAAAATTTTTGAAATCAAATTTTTTTTCAATATTTTTGTATCTAATTTTTTTTGTTAAATTCTTGAATCCAATTTTTTTTGGAAATTTTTGAATCTAAATTTTGTTTGACATTTTTCAATTCAATTTTTTTTGATATTTTTCAATTCAAATTTTTTTCAAAATTTTTTAATTCAATTTTTTTTTTAATTTTTGAAGAATATATCCACTTATACTTTAATATACTATTCAGAGGGAGTGACAAATTATCTGTGTGTCAAATTTCATATTTCTCGATTTCTTAAAATGCAGAAGAAATAAAAAGAAAGTATTTTAGAAACGAAAAAAAATGTATGTATGTATTTTTCTATCTAGCTTTGTTTTTTATTGAATGGCACTTTATGACGGGCAGGTAAGAACAGACTCATGGAAGATATGATGTAATAATCCATAACTCCGTTGTCCAAAGTAGAAGAATGCCAGTTTGACAGATATGGAACTCCAACGATCAGATAGAGAGCGCTCCTCGCTGCGTTAACCATATAGCTGTCTTATCGTTCCGTCCTTTGCTCGGTTCGGGGCCTATAGCTGCTTTCCATGCTGTATGCCGTTTGTGGTAGTATTAGCGACGCAACTTGTGCAGAACAATCTCCATAAAAATAACAAAGTAATTATGGAGTTGCATTCTCCATAAGTAAACTTGAAGAATCACTTCTTCCTTTACATATTTTAGAATCACCTTGTACCTACGAACACAGTATCCATAAGCCAGCAAGCGAAACCGACTGGTATGAGGTAAACTGTGCCTTTATACATTTCAAAAATCCACATTGTCAAACAGGCATTTTACCTGCCACGAACACATCAAACATTGCCAAATAATATTTTTAATCTACCCTCAATCTCCGTAGCACAATGGGTCTGTTTTCGTGAAAGGCTTTTATATTTCTATAGACGCAAACGCGATGACAAAAATTCAATTGAATTTATATGCTTCAGTAAAGTAAAATGTATGACAATTACTCGAAAGACATCTTGCTTATACGAAATGCCCAACAGCGAAACATCACTTGCACAACGTACTTGTACACCCATTAACGGTGAACACATGTTAGTTATTTGAAGCGGTTGCAGTGCCATGAACTTTCCTCGGCCGGCATTTGAACAAAATTAAAAGTGATTTACAGGCTGGCTGCATGAACAAAAAAGTTTCCCAGTCGGTCACAAATTGAGGCCAACGGGATGCAAATCTCATACCTGCAATGTAAGTTGATCTTGGTAAAGCGCCTGTAGCCGTAGTTAAATACCTCATACTGTAACTTCTGGAATGTATTAATTAGAGATATTAATTGCCTCCGTCGTTCTAATCTAAAACTATGGATACCGACCGTTATCGTGTACTTTGATGGAAAATAATACCGCCACGGCGCCGCCGTCTCCTAATTTAGCAATTATAAGCAAATTTTGATAAATGTTACAAACATGCCACACATTTTTATCTTACTTGTTGTGAATTCTAAGATTATAGTCGTCTGTCAAGACTCTGACTCTTCCAAATGCTAAAATGGATATGAATAAAAAATAGTCCAAGAAGATAAGGAAAAAATGAGCAACCTTTTTTACTCCGTGATTTATTTATAGAAAAGTGTAGGTTTTGAGCTCGGTTTTGAGGTCAGAAAGTATATGTCACACACGCAACCACCAGCAACATACAGCGTTTTGAGATATAGATATGTTGTATATGATCTTTCGTCTTTTTTGGCAAAAAACTGCCAATATCTCAAATAAGATGCATTTTTTCGAAAAAAAAAGTTTCAAATAAAAGTTCAAAATTGCAGTTGTAGAAACTTCGGTTCAAAGTGTAATAAATATTGTGGAACCTGTAAAGGCAAGGACTGTTTGAATGATGAGACGGCCATAATAAATTAAATATAAGTCATTTCTGATACTGAGGATACTATTGATAATCCATTCGATGAAAGTAATATAGTTACATCTGATAATGAAGATGAAGTTGTTGAAATTGAACCTGATATGTTTTTGTTTATGGAAGATAATGTTATAGAATCTCAAGACGATAACGAAGATAACGAAAAAGACGAAAAATGCGACAGCGATGAAGCAGTTTTACATAGAAAACTTAGATATGGAAGTCCATAAAAATTGTAAAAATAATAAATAAAAAAAGTGGTTTTTTAATTATAAATAAATAAAGAAAATTTTAAATAAGACATTTTTTCATATTAAAAATTGATATAAAAATTTTTTTATTATACCTTTGCAGCTCAAGAAAATTCCTTTCCTATTGTTAAGAATTTTCCGCAATTTTTTCTCTATTTCACTTTTGTTATATGCGGTTTTTCGCTTTTACGGAAAAAACTATTGTGAAAATTGAAATTTTTTCATAGAAGCAATTTTGTAGGAAATTTAATTTTAAACAACTTTTATTTGAACTTTTTTCGAAAAAATGCATCTTTGAGATATTGGCAGTTTTTTGCCAAAAAACGCAAAAAATCATATACAAAAAATTTTGAAACTTGGCAATATTAGTAAATCCGAGGTGGTGACTCGAAATTTAAAGCTTACGTTCTTGCACAGTTTTGATGTCAGACCCACATAGCTATATGTGCGTATTCAAAAAATTAAGAGCTAATCGAATATTTAAAAATTGTATAGGATTCCCTATTTAAATAAGGAAGTTGGTATCACTTCCGGTATGAACCGGAAGTGAAAAATGAACGTAAGCTTTAAATTTCGAGCCACCACCTCGGATTTACTAATTTTGCCAAGTTTCAAAAATTTGTATTAATTAATAAAGGAGATAGAGGGGGGGGGGGCATTTTAAGTGGGACACGTTGTATATACTATAATATGGGGATAATATTGTTTATTATTTTTAATTTTTTAATTTTTATTTTTATACTTACCTTAAATTATATCATTGATATAATTTAAGGTAAGTTTAAATTTAGATTTGCAAGTTTAGATATTAATTTTTCTTTTATATTTTAATGCATGCTATAGTATTTAGTTCTTTATGCATGCACTAGTAATTGGGTTTTTTAGTTTTGAATAATCGACCTTATGGCATACGATCAGTCCGCCTCTGGGCAGAATTATTTCAATGTTTCATTAATAAGCAACAGTGCGCATGATTTTATGATTATTTAACGTGAAACTTACTATAGGTTTGCTATAATTACTCTTTTACCTTTCAGGGCCTTTGGGGGTTCCCTTCTACCATCGAAGAAATACCTTACCTATAAATCTGCTGTCATGTTATTTTTAAATAAAGGTTATTTGAAATTCGTGCTATTTTATTTTATTATATTTCTATCGACTTAGAATTATAGAAATCTCGATCAGAATGAATGTCACTCTACTATTTGACAGCTAGATGTCTCTGAGTCTGCTGTATTTTAGATATCCAGCTGAGATGAATTTAAATGCTTTGGTTATTAGTATTACAATTAAACATAGATGGCACTCAAAATATAAGGTTTTATTGCAAACATCAGATAATCAAAAGCAAAAAACGATTCTTAATCTATAACCCTGAGCTAATTAAAACTAATTAAATCTAAAACAGATTTAGGACAGTGTCCTTTTGGATATTAACAAAATTAAACAAACTTAAGGTTTAAAATTTCAGTTCAGAGTAAGTTCTGCTTGCCCGAGTTAAATGCACTTGAATTGGCAGACCTGTCTTTAGTTTTTTGACAGTTGTGGTCCAGATATGATGGCTGACTGTTCTAGAATTTATTGCACCGTTTACTGGATTTGTTTAAACCAAATAGGTCTTGGATGCAATTTTGGATTTCGACCAATCAGGTGGCTGCTCATTAATTAGGATAATTTTTACCTTTATTCCTGGTAAGTTGAAGCTGCTTTTCCGTTACTTTTTCGTATTTGGCCTTGACTCACCATTGGAAAGTCCTGGGAATATAAATTTTCAATTTAAATTATAATTTTCTGAATTTATTTCAGGAGCGATCTGGGCGTGGGTTTGCTTCTTTTACTACCCAATAACAACTCTCCTTTTTTTTCGTTTCTAAGGAACATGCAGAAAATTTGCCAAACCAAGGATTTCGATTCCCATCTGTCATTATGGTTTGTATTTTTGCCTTTTTTAACTTTATTATATAATTTTCCTGTCATTTTCAGCATCCTTATCTCCTGAAGAATTTGTGGATAGGTACCCATTTGTTGATATTGCGTGAGATGAATTTTTGCCCTGCCGTTCACTTCGACGAAACATCACTGAACCTTTCGACTATCACTACACAACACTTCTTAGGATCTAATTTACATTGTGTCTAGTCATTTGACTAGACTGGAGGTTTCACAGGCTTCACTTTTACACCGTTTTGATGTGGTACACAAAATCAGCGCAAGAAACGAGACAAATCAAGATTATTTAGTGCGTATTTCTAGACTCGCTAATGCATTTTGTTGCTAGTTCTAGTATTTTTTCCTATATCAGTTAAACATCACATTTATTATACTTTAGAAATTATAATTTTCTACAAATTTTTAATACACTCACCACTGAATTAGAAAGGGACAAGCTCAAAATGTATTCTCATTACGACAATAAATCGCGTTAACGAGAAAAAAACTTTATTACAACCCACGGAATTTAATTAATTCGGCTAATTATTTTTTTATATAAAGCTTCATTCACCAGAGCCGAAATTCATTCCTGTCATTCCACCTGAAATACGTAACGTAAATTCCGAGGTAAATTCCTATCACGATACGCAAGTGAACCAGTCATGTCTGGTGGCATGTACCTCGCAGATACTATTACATAATTTCAGATAAGCCAAAGCCCGTCCAGACCAAGTAGTCGAACATACTGCACGCACTGATAACTGCATTGTCCTACATTTCAACAAACCTCCATTGTATTCCATTCGATCCGCTCAAAATACAATTACACTCAAACAAACTGGAAATAATTCATTTGTGCGGCAGAGACGGGGGACTTTGCAGGATTAATTTTACTGGTAGTTTAAACAGTTCTGTAATATCTCCTCCGACAATCGAATTATTGTAATTATTGTGATATCTATGAATCTCTTACTAGCAACACATGACCCCCCCCCCCTACTTACCTCTACTCTCTCTATTTTTTCGATTAAGGTTTAAAATAAATATTTTGTCTCTCCTTCATGAATCTGATGGGCTTTCAAAATTAATTTAAATTTTGCATTTTAACATTTGGATTGGTTCTTGTCTTAATTTTGTCAATGGATCAGTCTCGAGAATGTTGAAATAGTTGGATAATATAAGGAGTTTCTTTTTTGCGAGTGGTTAAAAATAAGTAACTATTTCTCCATCGGACATCTCTTTCTTAATAACCATAACTTAAGCAAGTGCCGGAAACATAAACCAACTCTCCTGGAAGCTGACATTACTCATTCAATTCTACATAGTTCGGTTTACTCTAGACGGTCACATTAAATTGTTTACTCTAAACTTTAGCATAACACTGTCCAAATTAAGAAAGTAAACACTGGATCCTCACCTATTTTATGTAACCATAATAACTAATAACAACAAAGTATGTAACTTACATAACGATACCTTAGTCATCATTTTTAAGGAAAGTGGAGCTATGAACTAACTGGGTTTTGTTATTGTTATTGGCCTAGTTAAGAGAACCATAATTAAAAAGCTTAATTGCATATTTCCCAAGTTCAATGCGATGTTAAGTAATACTTTCGCTATTACCTATGCAAAGTTTTTCAATTTAACATTTCTAAATTCCCTCGTCTCAAAATTCTTGTGAATAATTTTCTGTTTCTTTTTTCTATGGAACCTCACGAGGGACGGACTTATAATACGACGGGGTGCCTAGCTTAAGACTGAAGAAAATCCTAGAGTTACATTGACTTCAAAAATCCAACAAGAATAAAAAATATGGTGAGGTACGAATTTCGTAAAACAAGACTGAAATCCGTAACATTAAGACGTTTCAAGATAAGAATCATTTCTTACTCCTCTTATTCTCATATTCTACCTTGGACCAAACGATCAATCATCTATGCATGTTTGTCAGATCTGATCGCTGCTTCAATATTTGCTCAACATTCCTCAATGGATTCAGTACTGGAAAGTGAAGTGAAAGCGAAATAAATATAAAATGGGCTTCCACCAGTTATTACTTAATAGTCTATTCATTTCCAACTTACCAAATAATTGTTAAATTTTTTGCTACGACCGACCTGCTTACGCTATTTAACAATCTATTTATTCCTATATCATAAGTTACCTCCCGTATTGACATGGTAAATTTCGACACTAGGCCTGTAGAATTAGACGATGTGAACGGGAATCTGTAACTAATTCGTTTCAGATAGCCGTAGGTAAAAACAGGTGTATTTTTTTATAAGGAATATACCTCTGCGATACCTCCCAAATCAAATTAACAGAACATTGTTTAAAAGTCACTTTTATGTGAAAAAATCATGAAATTTGGAGTTTTTTAAAAATTACAGTAAGACTGCAGTAGATTAATTTTTTGAATGTTTCTGTTTACTAGGTATTCCAAACCGGTTAATTTGAGCCCCGGTTGATTTCATTTCATTGATTATTTATTTAAATAATTGCCGAAAACCAACGAAATTTTCGAAAATTTCAAGCATTTTTTACTCTGAAAGGAAAAATGCTAGACTCTTGAAACTTTGGTCGAATATGTGTCTCATTACCCTCAACTTACAAAAAAAATTTCGTTTCAAAATATTTATTAGTTTTCGAGAAATTCTATTTGTTTATTAAAAACGTCCCAAATGTTTAATGAAAAATTGACATATTAACGTTATCAAATATAATTCAACCACAGCTCATTTTTTTCGTCAAGACGTCAATTTTACGAATCTGTTAAGGGCGTATCGATTTTCAATAATTTTGACCGCCAAAATGGCGTTAACAACATTGCTACTTTTCGGAGCAGCGTTTTTTGCAAATAACTTTACAACAAATGAACGTATCTGCACAAATCTTTCATATTTGAGTTGCTGGTATTTTTCTACAAATTTATAAAAAAAAATTGTTGCTCTGGGACATGTAGGAGCCGAGATAATTGAATTGTTTAATGCTCCAAACGTTTATTTATTAATATTTATGGCCAAAATTGAAACTGGTTGTTAATAAGATCTTGAATTTTGTGAATTCATCAAGTCCTATTGAAAACGGGCCCTTTTTGAGGTCAAAATATAATTTTTAATAATTAGTGATTTTAGAGCGTCTTCAATTTGTTTGGCTCAAGGGACAGGTGAATTTTTGATCAAACGAGTTTCAAATTGGGGTAGCGAGAAAAATTCGTCATATCTCCATTATTTTCCGGCCAATTTCGACTTTTTTTTTTTTATTTGGGGTAGCTCACGAAAATAATAACAATGGGCACATTTGCAATATCCAAATAATAAACAAATAATTGTTATAAACGATTTTTTTTTTTTAATTTTTTCTTTTTTGGGCTTATGCAACTTATAATGTGCTAATATATTAAATATAAATTTATAAAGATTATATAATGGTAACAATGCAACATCGTATATTGTTTGATGGAGAAATTGTTTGTGCATACATTGTTACCATTATATAATCTTTATAAATTTATATTTAATACATTAGCACATTATAAGTTGCATAAGCCCAAAAAAGAAAAAATTTAAAAAAAAATAATTGTTTATAACAATTATTTGTTTATTATTTGGATATTGCAAATGTGCCCATTGTTATTATTTTAGTGAGCTACCCCATATTTAAAAAAAAAAAACGTCGAAATTGGCCGGAAAATAAAGGAGGTATGACAAATTTTTCTCGCTACCCCAATTTGAAACTCGTTTGATCAAAAATTCACCTGTCCCTTGAGCCAAACAAATTGAGGACGCTCTAAAATCACTAATTATTAAAAATTATATTTTGACCTCAAAAAGGGCCCGTTTTCAATAGGACTTGATGAATTCACAAAATTCAAGATCTTATTAACAACCAGTTTCAATTTTGGCCATAAATATTAATAAATAAACGTTTGGAGCATTAAACAATTAAATTATCTCGGCTCCTACATGTCCCAGAGCAACAATTTTTTTTTATAAATTTGTAGAAAAATACCAGCAACTCAAATATGAAAGATTTGTGCAGATACGTTCATTTGTTGTAAAGTTATTTGCAAAAAACGCTGCTCCTAAAAGTAGCAATGTTGTTAACGCCATTTTGGCGGTCAAAATTATTGAAAATCGATACGCCCATAACAGATTCGTAAAATTGACGTCTTGACGAAAAAAATGAGCTGTGGTTGAATTATTTTTGATAACGTTAATAGGTCAATTTTTCATTAAACATTTGGGACCATTTTTATAAACAAATAGAATTTCTCGAAAACTAATAAACATTTTGAAACGAAATTTTTTTCGTAAGTTGAGGGTAATGAGACACATATTCCACCAAAGTTTCAAGAGTCTAGCATTTTTCCTTTCAGAGTAAAAAATGCTTGAAATTTTCGAAAATTTCGATGCTATTTCTGCAGGCCTAACACTATAGTGATTGAATATCGTATTCATCTGAACATCTCAACACTTAATTTTCAAGTGCTTAAAGATGATACCAACCGAGATGGGATACATTTCTTCGTCGTAATTAACAGTCCTTATATCGCGAAGCTGATATGTTTCTGCGAATTGTTAGACCTGAAAGTTTAATTGTCTGAAGGAGATTCTCGGGATCTTGTAGGATATTGAAAGTTTGTACATTACTTTAATAACATTTCCTGTTAGAAACAAAACTTATACTCCAACTGATGCTTGCACAGTTTAATCAAACACTACCCCACTCAATGGTAGCAAAATTTTTAATAACGGTTATGCAAATAGAATAGAATAGAATATGTCGATTACAACTGAAAATCTTATAAATTAATGCCTCTTAAATTAATCAAATTGACAGTCTTAATGACAGCTGTCAACTGTCAAAAATATTTTTCGATTTCAAATTCGTGCTTAGTGATGCCAAATTCATTAAATTGGTGAGAATTCCGACTAAATTGTTTATTTTCATCAAATCGATGTAGCTATAACGACAACTGTCAGAAGTAATTTTTGACAGCAACCCCAAAAACAGCAAAATACAAATTTTCAAGTTAAAACAATAGAAATTTGGGTTAGTGGTACTCAAGACTCCAAAACGCAAAAACGCAATCCAACGTCTTGACATCAGTTATACGCTTCTCATGTAAATAATAAATAGGTATAAATCAATTCGGCCATATCCCAATATTTCTCTCAACGGCGATCCCTCCGCGAGACACGACACACGAGACTATACAGTGAATTATAGTGTAATAAATCAAAGAAAATGAGGTTGTAAATTAATGATGCATGGAAACAGAAACCATATTCTTCACTCTCTTTAAAGCACAACCCATAAAAATAAATAAATCGCATCTAACACAAACATTTATATTTTCTACACAGGCATAGTAAGCTGGATTGGTGTGAAGTTAGCGACGATTTTCCAGCGACGAATTCTGACGTGTGGGAAATTTTATTCAAAATTCGTCGCTAGCAAATATAGTCTAGCAGCTGAACCAAATTTATCAAAATTGAATACTATATAGTGATTATTAATTGCGTCATGATAAGAATTAAACATTTACGGCACAAAATAACACAAGTAGCGCATTTACAAAAATCATAAATTGTAAAAATTAAATCGTACATAAAAAGGTCCCTAATAAAACTGCTTGTAAACCTTATAAAATCAGTATATTAATTTTTTAAATATTTATTATTCTGGAATATGGAAACACACATAGCAAAACTGACATATTTTGTTAAAAATTATTTTTTAAATCAGATGTATACGAGGAATGTCATTATTATAATTTACTCCGAAATCGTGCACGACAAGGCATTCAAATTTGGATCGGGAGTGCTCTATTCTACGTTTAGTAGAATGATGTAATCAAAATTTCTTGCAAACGAATACGAGGCAGGTCATTAATATTTATATGTCAAATTTCATTAGCGAATAACTCCGAAATCGTGCACGACAAGGCATTCAAATTTGGATCGGAAGTACTCTATTCTACGTTTAGTAGAATGACGTAATCAAAATTTCTTGCAAACGTATACGAGGCAGGTCATTAATATTTATATGTCAAATTTGATTAGCGAATAACTCCGAAATCGTGCACGACAAGGCATTCAAATTTGGATCGGGAGTACTCCGTTATATGTTTAGTAGAATGATGTAATCAAAATTTCTTGCAAACGTATACGAGGGAGGTCATTAATATTTATATGTCAAATTTCATTAGCGAATAACTCCGAAATCGTGCACGACAAGGCATTCAAATTTGGATCGGGAGTACTCTGTTATATGTTTAGTAGAATGACGTAATCAAAATTTCTTGCAAACGTATACGAGGCAGGTCATTAATATTTATATGTCAAATTTCATTAGCGAATAACTCCGAAATCGTGCACGACAAGGCATTCAAATTTGGATCGAGAGTACTCTGTTATATGTTTAGTAGAATGACGTAATCAAAATTTCTTGCAAACGTATACGAGGCAGGTCATTAATATTTATATGTCAAATTTCATTAGCGAATAACTCCGAAATCGTGCACGACAAGGCATTCAAATTTGGATCGAGAGTACTCTGTTATATGTTTAGTAGAATGACGTAATCAAAATTTCTTGCAAACGTATACGAGGCAGGTCATTAATATTTATATGTCAAATTTCATTAGCGAATAACTCCGAAATCGTGCACGACAAGGCATTCAAATTTGGATCGAGAGTACTCTGTTATATGTTTAGTAGAATGACGTAATCAAAATTTCTTGCAAACGTATACGAGGCAGGTCATTAATATTTATATGTCAAATTTCATTAGCGAATAACTCCGAAATCGTGCACGATAAGGCATTCAAATTTGGATCGGGAGTACTCTGTTATATGTTTAGTAGAATGACGTAATCAAAATTTCTTGCAAACGTATACGAGGCAGGTCATTAATATTTATATGTCAAATTTCATTAGCGAATAACTCCGAAATCGTGCACGACAAGGCATTCAAATTTGGATCGAGAGTACTCTGTTATATGTTTAGTAGAATGACGTAATCAAAATTTCTTGCAAACGTATACGAGGCAGGTCATTAATATTTATATGTCAAATTTCATTAGCGAATAACTCCGAAATCGTGCACGACAAGGCATTCAAATTTGGATCGAGAGTACTCTGTTATATGTTTAGTAGAATGACGTAATCAAAATTTCTTGCAAACGTATACGAGGCAGGTCATTAATATTTATATGTCAAATTTCATTAGCGAATAACTCCGAAATCGTGCACGACAAGGCATTCAAATTTGGATCGAGAGTACTCTGTTATATGTTTAGTAGAATGACGTAATCAAAATTTCTTGCAAACGTATACGAGGCAGGTCATTAATATTTATATGTCAAATTTCATTAGCGAATAACTCCGAAATCGTGCACGATAAGGCATTCAAATTTGGATCGGGAGTACTCTGTTATATGTTTAGTAGAATGACGTAATCAAAATTTCTTGCAAACGTATACGAGGCAGGTCATTAATATTTATATGTCAAATTTCATTAGCGAATAACTCCGAAATCGTGCACGATAAGGCATTCAAATTTGGATCGGGAGTACTCTGTTATATGTTTAGTAGAATGATGTAATCAAAATTTCTTGCAAACGTATACGAGGGAGGTCATTAATATTTATATGTCAAATTTCATTAGCGAATAACTCCGAAATCGTGCACGACAAGGCATTCAAATTTGGATCGGGAGTACTCTGTTATATGTTTAGTAGAATGACGTAATCAAAATTTCTTGCAAACGTATACGAGGCAGGTCATTAATATTTATATGTCAAATTTCATTAGCGAATAACTCCGAAATCGTGCACGACAAGGCATTCAAATTTGGATCGAGAGTACTCTGTTATATGTTTAGTAGAATGACGTAATCAAAATTTCTTGCAAACGTATACGAGGCAGGTCATTAATATTTATATGTCAAATTTCATTAGCGAATAACTCCGAAATCGTGCACGATAAGGCATTCAAATTTGGATCGGGAGTACTCTGTTATATGTTTAGTAGAATGACGTAATCAAAATTTCTTGCAAACGTATACGAGGCAGGTCATTAATATTTATATGTCAAATTTCATTAGCGAATAACTCCGAAATCGTGCACGACAAGGCATTCAAATTTGGATCGAGAGTACTCTGTTATATGTTTAGTAGAATGACGTAATCAAAATTTCTTGCAAACGTATACGAGGCAGGTCATTAATATTTATATGTCAAATTTGATTAGCGAATAACTCCGAAATCGTGCACGACAAGGCATTCAAATTTGGATCGGGAGTACTCCGTTATATGTTTAGTAGAATGACGTAATCAAAATTTCTTGCAAACGTATACGAGGCAGGTCATTAATATTTATATGTCAAATTTGATTAGCGAATAACTCCGAAATCGTGCACGACAAAGCATTCAAATTTGGATCGGGAGTACTCCGTTATATGTTTAGTAGAATGATGTAATTAAAATTTCTTGCAAACGTATACGAGGGAGGTCATTAATATTTAAACATCAAATTGGTACTTAATTGATTTTTGGCTGACATTATGCTCATTTGAATAAGTTAGGTATTAATTATTTTATTCCTCTATTTATGTTCACACACACACGCCCACCCCAACTTAATAGATATATACAATAGTTACAACAAAATATTCAATACACCACAACCATACACCACACTGACATTGACAACTTTTAGCAATAACCTCTAAACACCAGAGGAAACATATGACACCAATCGTCCATTTTGTTTTGTATTACTACGCCACAGTTTACGATCTAGGGGCAAATTTTTTAAAAGTATTTAGGCAGATCACGATGTCATCTGTCGAAATCGGTCAGCTTACGTGGAATATTCTATAGTAATTGTTCCTTTTCTATTCTGTTCAGTTTACTCTCCAATATTCAACCTACCTGTAGTAGACCATCTTGGCCTTCATATATCTTCTAGAGTCGGAGTATTTGTTCCTTCTAGAACATACCATAAGTTTCTAGTTTTTCCTATGTCGTTTTCATACCACTGACGCTACAAGTGGTGGTTCTACAATCGTCCCAGAGGTAGCCTCTAAGACGATTGTGGAACCACCACTTATAGTGGGACTGTAGGAATCTGCTGTGAAAGGACATACTATAAACTTCTGCAAAGTGGGGCGTAAATTCATCACGATATACACTCAGTTCAAAAAAAGTGACGCACTCAATTTTTACGGTAATTTCGAGGTTAACTTTAAAGCCCTTTAGTTTCGGGTGGGCCGATTTAAACATTTTTTTTTTTTTAGTTTATAGCAAAATTCATTATGGATGAGCCCAATTGAAAGCAATGGTGACTTTTTCCAAATTTCATGAAAATTAACGGAGAATTTGAAATCTAAGTTTTTTCACAAGTTTTCAATCCACACTGTGGATTAGTCTCGCATTCATGCAAAAATTATTCATTCTGCATTCGATGAATAATATCTTAATAAACATTTTGTTTTTTCACTGTTTTATCTCTGGTATTTTCCGAGATACATAACGTTTTTACGTGAACCCAGTTATTAAGAAATTATACGCAAAAATTATTGAGCAATCTGCAGTGTTTTGGAAACCCCAAAATAATAAAACCATTTAAAAAAAACTGAAACAACTTCAATTTAACATTTTTAATAAATGATAAACTTAAACGGTACAAAAACAAGAAACAGTAAAACAGTCACAAGAGTAACATTAGAATTTTCAATATCTTGTATTTCCGCCTATAGCAAGTCTCAGAGTTTCTATCGGCATGGCATACTAGACATTAAATTTCTAATTCGTTTCTGTGATATATCGTTCTACTCTTGAATTATCGCACCAGCCATCTCTGCAAGGGTTTCAGGAGCCATTTCACTGAATTAAAGCGTCAACCATTTTTGCAAGGGTTTTAAGAGCCCTTTCACGATATCTAAACTCTTCGTGCCAGTTCATACCATAGATGCTCTATGGGATTCATATCGGGACTGTCACTGTTACTAATTGTTGTGAAGATGTTTTCATGACCAACTGCGATCTTCGTAGATATCATTTCTCAATTGTAAAGGCAAAAAGCAGGGTTCACGTAAAAACGTTATATCTCGAAAAATACCAGAGATAAAACAGTGAATAAAAAAACCAAATGTTTATTGAGAAATGGTTCTTCGAATGTAGAATGAATATTTTTTTCATGAATGCGAGAATAACCCACAGAGTGTTTTGAAAACCTGTGAAAAAACTTTGGTTTCAAATTCTGAAATTTGGAAGAAGTCACCATTGCTTCCAATTGGGCTCATACAGAATGAATTTCGCTATAAACTGAAAAAAAAAAAAATGTTAAAATCGGCCCACCGCTAAGAGCTAATCGCTTTAAAATTACCCAAAAAATCGAATGCGTCATTTTTTTTGGAACTAAGTGTAGTTGCGCAGAGTTAAAGTTAAGGCCACGCTCATATGGTGTTAGTTTGTCTCAAACCATTTACGTTAATTTGTCTTGTGATCTACAAATATTCGTGATTGAAATTGGATCACCAAATCTTTTTCACTGATCTTTTATACTTTTTACTTACATTTTCAATTTTTTTCTATTTAGTGATGTATGTCAAATTTTAATTATTAAATAAAGTAAATAAACACAACAGGCTATAAACACGTACAAAACAACATGTGAACGTAGTAAACTGCGTCAAAAATGAATTTACGGTTGTTTTTACCCCACGAGTTGATCATGCAGTGTAATTTTGTAGACCCAACAAACGACAACTGATTCTCACCAATCTCAACTGTGCTTGTCTGACTTTATACTCGTGAAAATGCGCAACAGATTCTGAGTGGATCGATTACCATATATAAGGCGCCCCGGCTACGGACAACTTCATTTCCATTTCTGCTTCTTAAGAAATAGTTTGGATACGCATTACGCGGGCGGCTTTCTTTCAGGTGTTTAATCTTTCTGTTATTGGTGTTTTAGTTTATGTTGAAACTTATAATTAGTTTGTATTTATTTTAATTTTATTTTGTTACAGAATCATTGTTATTTCTCGGTAGTAATTCTACAATTTTATTTTACTAGTTTTTAATTTTAAGAAAATTTATTTTAGATTTTCGTTCAAACAAAATTTTATATGCCATAATAGTGGCACTTGATATGATTTAAATTTGTTTTGTTTCTGTTAGTTATTTAGTTTCTTTTAAGAAGTAACAAATTAAATTTGTTGCAAGAAACCCTACTTTGTTTACTAATAAGCTTTTTCTTTTGTTGATCGAAAATGGGTTTCAAAAAAGGAGCATTAGAATTAAGAATTGTAAAGTTAATGCTTACTCGAGACCCTACACTTACCGTAGGCGACATAATAAAATTAGATGCCTCCAACAAACTCCTTCGTGATATTTGTTTAGAAATTGCTAAGCAATACGAAAAAAAGGTATCTCAGAAGATATATCCCTCCCAGATAATTAGAGGAATAGTAAGGAACTGGAGCGTTATTCTGCCTCAAATCACTATAGGGTCAAGTTCCACTAATAATGTTGAAAAAGAAAAGTCAGATACTCGGTCAGATATTATTAATGGAACTAATTTTTCTGTTGCCATTACAAAAAATGTTGACAAACAGTTACCTTTTGTTAATAGTTGTGTTAAGTCAGAAAATTCGGACGACGGCCACGAATCATTTACAGGCCCTAATTGTATTACTTCAGGCCAATCGTATTTGTGTCCTGAAACTGATACTTATATTGAAGCCACAAATTTGTCAGAGGGTTATGTCTTATTTAAAGAAGACGCGACACTAAGCTTACCGTCGCATCCAGATTTAAATGATAACTCTCATATCTCATTTTCATTTCCTGAATGGGATTGTTTTGAGGAAATGAACAATGGGAAAAAAATTTCGACGTCTACTAAAATTGATTCCGGCTCTCCAAATACAAATACTTCGAAAAATATCATCACTCTAAATTCGTCAACTTCTTGTTCCTCGGAATATAAAATAAACAACTTTCTTGCAAAGCCCTATGAACAACAAAATGTTTCAAGTGAAATAGAAAATGTAAGTAACGTTGCCAAGTCCAAAGACAATGCTATCTCGAACATTACACTTCCCATAAACTCGAAAAATGATATTTCTGATAGCTGGAAAAAACCCGTTGGTTATGGAAATTGCACAATTTTGGAAGGTCAATTTTTCATATCATCAGATGAAATGAAAACAATATTCAATGGTAAAAATCTTATTTTTAATCAGTACCAAGCATTACTGAAATATAAATTTGAGGCAGTTAACAACTCTTGCATATTTAATATTAAAACTAAGAGATTTAATAAAAAACTAGATCAATATATTATTTACGGCGAATGTGGGCACGTTGACTGTAAAAAATTTAGAATTATAATGAATGGCATGTCCAACTACTCAAATAATTACAAGCATACGGTCAATGTTTATAGTTCGTCTATAAATTATCACCATATTGAAGTAATGACCGGTCAAGTCAGGGGACCTTTAAGAAAAGTGTTTAAAAAGAAATTACATACAATGAAACCACTTGAATTTCAAGATCAACAGTTACGATTAATTGATCCTGCAAAAAAATTACGAGGAAATACCGGTGAATACAAATCCGATGCGACCATTAGAAAAATAAGATCAGAGCAACTTGCTCTTAATGATCGGGATCCAAATGATTTATATGATATGATAGAAGCACATAAAGCTCATCCTGAATACATACAGTGTGTAGGTTCTCCATTTTTTGTATATGTAATGAGTAATGAGCAGTTGGAGTTATTGTTAAGGGAGCTGAAAGAACATCCACTACTATCCCTTCATATTGATGCTACTGGAAAAGTCATAAGACAACCGAGTGATGTATCTACCATTATTTACTATTATGCAGGTATAATTCAGTTGGCATCGCACAATAGAGTAGTACCCATTTTGGAAATGGTATCGTCCTCCCATTATACTGGCTCCATTGGTCAATGGTTAGTTTACTTCAAATTCTTTTGCATTAGGTCTATTAAGAGATGGCCACTTTTCATCAGTGTCGTTGTCGATTTTAGTTTTGCATTTCTTAATGCCATAGCAGAATTTTGGAATCACTTAAGTCTTTCAGAATATCTAAAACTAATGTATAATTATTTGTGCGTTGCCAATAAGGAAGATTCGTATACAAACGTAATTAAAATTTATATTTGCAGTACGCATTTCTTCAAAGTCATTTGCGAGGACATTAACACTTATTTTAAGGATTTCAGTATTTCCAAAAACTTAAAAGAAATTATGGCTGCAGCGTTCAACTTTAAAAACATTAATACTTTTATATCGTGGTTTGAATGTCTCTCTATTATATTAAATGCAAAATTAAAATGTTCCAGTGTGGAAGAAGCTTATAAAAAACTATTATTCCTGTGCTATGACTCGCCTAATGGTAGTATCTCGACAGACCCGGACGATTTAAATGTAAAATTCACAAATATAGACCATATTCAATTTTCCGACCAAAGAGAAAAAAGTCTATATAAAAATAGTCCGTTTTATTCATTTTTCAAGAGTCTTGGGGATAATGTTACCTCAAATGAATTTGGATTTAGCAAGGAAAATAATTTTTATTATTGTCCCAATTTTTATAATATCGTCCTCAGAAAGTATATGTCACTGTTGCCTTTATGGGCTTCCAGTTTATCATACGATACACGGGTAAATAATCAGCCAGTGGAGAGATATTTTGGAATATTGAAAAATTCCCTGATGAAAGGTGAGATGCAGCAAAAATGCAGCAGAGTGCTGCGAAGAATTCGAAATCATGTTATATCTAGACATAAGGAGTATATTTTAAAGATTAAAAGAGGAAGACTAGCAACTAGGGCAGTCAAAAATATCTCAACAAACGCAGATAACGATACTGGACTTTTGAGCCAAGAGTCATGGAAAAAACCTTTAAAGAATACTCCCATTTCCCATTTTAAGAAAACTTCCATAAAAAGATCTCTCGATCAAATTTCCAAGTCAATTTACCTTGACAATATGTGTTTATACTGTAAACAGGAGGCTCTTGACGCAAAGTGTGTATGTTGTGACGGGTGCTCTGGATGGATACATCAAGAATGCCATATTTTAAAAAACGTCACCTTTAATGACACATTCCTCTGTGATCGTTGTGATAAGAATAAGGCAGTACTACCATTATCAGGTTCCTTACTTACCTTAAACTGCGAACTTTATTTATCGAATTTGGCTTTGGAGAATAAGGAGGCTATTGAGATGTTGACCAGAGGTCAAACAAATTGTCCTAGATGGGCTAAAGAAAAATGTAAAAGATTAACAGCCTCAAATTTCGGCAAAGTTTGTAAATCAAAAGATGATTTAAGTTTGGGAAGAATAGCGTTTAATGTTTTACATCCCACCTCTTTAACCCACTTACCAGCTATTCGTCATGGGTTAGCGAATGAATCGGCAGCCCTTAAGGCTTACGAAAAAGAAAGGGGTGTAATAGTAAATATTTGTGGTTTAGTTGTCCACACGGACTACGTTTTCCTGGGTTGTTCGCCAGATGGGTTAGTAGAAGATGTAGGCCTCATAGAAATTAAGTGCCCATTTAAAGTGAAAGATTTGCATCCTGAATCGGCGATTAAGACAGGGAAAATAGATTTTCTAAATAAAAACGGCACTATAAAACGAAACCACATTTATTTTTATCAAATCCAAGGACAGTTGGAAATAACCAACAGAGATTGGTGTGATCTGGTTGTATACACCTTTAAAGGAATATATATATACAGGGTAAAAAGGGAAAAGGAATTTTGGCAAAATATGTTACCAACGTTAAAAGAAGTCTATTTATATTATCTTTTGCCACAATTGGTAAATCCCATAGGCTTAAAAGATGAAATCATACAAAAACGTGTATGGTCTTCACACACTGACAAAGTTTCCCCACTACCTTCTCCAAACGATGCCAAACATATTTCAGTTTCTTCTGACAATAACGAGTTATTGTCAAATAGTGAAGTTTTATCGGCACCCTCGTCCGTAAATATCAATAATTTATCATTACCTGTTTTAGATGATGACATTTTCTTTCCAAATGGTTTACCGATAAATCTTTCTTATTACAAACCTATAAGAGTTCACAATAATAAAAAGATAGAGAAAGATTATGTTGTTGGTTTATTTGATACGAATATACCGCAACTCTATTATAGCGACTTTGCAACTCTCGATGATGGTAAATGGGTTTCAAATTTCATTATCGATATAATTCTTTTGTTAAAGAACAAAGAAAGTTTAGAAACATTTGAGGTAATTCAGTGTGAAAAATCGTTTTATATATTTATCATGCCAACACCATATTTTTCTATACCTTTAACTTGTACCAAAACAGCCGTATTCCCAATTTTAATTAATGGAGATCACTGGTGTATGGCTGTGGCAAATTTCAGCAAACGAAAATTTGTCTGGCTGAACCCGTTACGTAACAGAATGTCAGAAATGAAAAAGTATTTTAAAATATTTTTACGTTACATGGAAAAAAACCACAAAGATTTTGCTGACCGGTGGACAATCGAAATTCTACCTCATGTCTATCAGCAAAATAGCGTTGACTGTGGAATTTTTGTCATTTATTTTTTTCAACAATTACTGCATGGCAACGCTCTTACTGTCGATTTTGACAAGGCAGAGTTCCGAAAAGAAATGAAACGATTAATTTTAAGGCAATCTAAGCCCGTCATAAAGATGTGCTATTTGTGCGGGTTAAATTTAGACTTAAGTCAAGAGTACCCAAAATGCATAGACTGTAACAGAGGATTTCATCAAACTTGCACAACAACAACTGGACTTAATTTTACGTGCGACTTATGCGCCATTACTTAAACGAAATTTGAAAAGTGGTGAAATTTTCTGTCTTTGCTAATAAAAAAATTGTGGCCCTCTTGCAATTTGTATATTATGTATGTATGTCGTAGGCAAATAATTATTTTCGGAAAACAGCTTTTTCCTAGGCACATAGTATCTATCTGCCTAGGTGAATAGCTTTATAAGATTTATTTTTATTTAAACGCTATTTTCCTGGGCAAATAGTATCTGACGGAACCGTTGTTAGGCAAATAGCATTTAGTTTAATAACTTGATATTCTTGATAAAAAATTGTAAATTCGACCTGCTGTATAAAGTAAATAACATAATTTGCATAGATGCACACTGACAAAGAGATAGATACGCAAAGAGACAGAAATACATTTTAGGTTCAATTATGTTCTTTGGTCATAATTCATCGAGATTCTTCATTTAGTGTGATCAATTTTTTTTAATTCGGAATACTTATCTAAATGTACTATTAATAAATGAATATACATCAGATGCATTATACAGGGTGTCCCGAAAATACAGGTCAACCTCCTAAGGGTATAAATAAGTATATAAAACGATTTTTCACACGGGATTACCTCAAATTTCTCTAAACTGTATTATTTAACAAAAAAATTGTATCGATAATGAAGTTTCAAACCTATTTACCTCAAGAGTTGCAAAGTCGCTATAATAGAGTGGCGATATATGTATTCATATTAAATAAACCAACAACATAATCTTTTTTTATATTATTATTATTGTGAATTGCTCTTACAAGTTTGTAATACTACGAGGTTTATCGGTAAACCATAACATATAACAGAGTACTCCCGATCCAAATTTGAATGCCTTGTCGTGCACGATTTCGGAGTTATTCGCTAATGAAATTTGACATATAAATATTAATGACCTGCCTCGTATACGTTTGCAAGAAATTTTGATTACGTCATTCTACTAAACATATAACAGAGTACTCTCGATCCAAATTTGAATGCCTTGTCGTGCACGATTTCGGAGTTATTCGCTAATGAAATTTGACATATAAATATTAATGACCTGCCTCGTATACGTTTGCAAGAAATTTTGATTACATCATTCTACTAAACATATAACGGAGTACTCCCGATCCAAATTTGAATGCCTTGTCGTGCACGATTTCGGAGTTATTCGCTAATCAAATTTGACATATAAATATTAATGACCTCCCTCGTATACGTTTGCAAGAAATTTTGATTACATCATTCTACTAAACATATAACGGAGTACTCCCGATCCAAATTTGAATGCCTTGTCGTGCACGATTTCGGAGTTATTCGCTAATGAAATTTGACATATAAATATTAATGACCTGCCTCGTATACGTTTGCAAGAAATTTTGATTACGTCATTCTACTAAACATATAACAGAGTACTCCCGATCCAAATTTGAATGCCTTGTCGTGCACGATTTCGGAGTTATTCGCTAATGAAATTTGACATATAAATATTAATGACCTGCCTCGTATACGTTTGCAAGAAATTTTGATTACGTCATTCTACTAAACATATAACAGAGTACTCCCGATCCAAATTTGAATGCCTTGTCGTGCACGATTTCGGAGTTATTCGCTAATGAAATTTGACATATAAATATTAATGACCTCCCTCGTATACGTTTGCAAGAAATTTTGATTACATCATTCTACTAAACATATAACAGAGTACTCCCGATCCAAATTTGAATGCCTTGTCGTGCACGATTTCGGAGTTATTCGCTAATGAAATTTGACATATAAATATTAATGACCTCCCTCGTATACGTTTGCAAGAAATTTTGATTACATCATTCTACTAAACATATAACAGAGTACTCCCGATCCAAATTTGAATGCCTTGTCGTGCACGATTTCGGAGTTATTCGCTAATCAAATTTGACATATAAATATTAATGACCTCCCTCGTATACGTTTGCAAGAAATTTTGATTACATCATTCTACTAAACATATAACGGAGTACTCCCGATCCAAATTTGAATGCCTTGTCGTGCACGATTTCGGAGTTATTCGCTAATCAAATTTGACATATAAATATTAATGACCTCCCTCGTATACGTTTGCAAGAAATTTTGATTACATCATTCTACTAAACATATAACGGAGTACTCCCGATCCAAATTTGAATGCCTTGTCGTGCACGATTTCGGAGTTATTCGCTAATCAAATTTGATATATAAATATTAATGACCTCCCTCGTATACGTTTGCAAGAAATTTTGATTACATCATTCTACTAAACATATAACGGAGTACTCCCGATCCAAATTTGAATGCCTTGTCGTGCACGATTTCGGAGTTATTCGCTAATGAAATTTGACATATAAATATTAATGACCTGCCTCGTATACGTTTGCAAGAAATTTTGATTACGTCATTCTACTAAACATATAACAGAGTACTCTCGATCCAAATTTGAATGCCTTGTCGTGCACGATTTCGGAGTTATTCGCTAATGAAATTTGACATATAAATATTAATGACCTGCCTCGTATACGTTTGCAAGAAATTTTGATTACGTCATTCTACTAAACATATAACAGAGTACTCCCGATCCAAATTTGAATGCCTTGTCGTGCACGATTTCGGAGTTATTCGCTAATGAAATTTGACATATAAATATTAATGACCTCCCTCGTATACGTTTGCAAGAAATTTTGATTACATCATTCTACTAAACATATAACAGAGTACTCCCGATCCAAATTTGAATGCCTTGTCGTGCACGATTTCGGAGTTATTCGCTAATGAAATTTGACATATAAATATTAATGACCTCCCTCGTATACGTTTGCAAGAAATTTTGATTACATCATTCTACTAAACATATAACAGAGTACTCCCGATCCAAATTTGAATGCCTTGTCGTGCACGATTTCGGAGTTATTCGCTAATCAAATTTGACATATAAATATTAATGACCTCCCTCGTATACGTTTGCAAGAAATTTTGATTACATCATTCTACTAAACATATAACGGAGTACTCCCGATCCAAATTTGAATGCCTTGTCGTGCACGATTTCGGAGTTATTCGCTAATCAAATTTGACATATAAATATTAATGACCTCCCTCGTATACGTTTGCAAGAAATTTTGATTACATTATTCTACTAAACATATAACGGAGTACTCCCGATCCAAATTTGAATGCCTTGTCGTGCACGATTTCGGAGTTATTCGCTAATGAAATTTGACATATAAATATTAATGACCTGCCTCGTATACGTTTGCAAGAAATTTTGATTACGTCATTCTACTAAACATATAACAGTACTCTCGATCCAAATTTGAATGCCTTGTCGTGCACGATTTCGGAGTTATTCGCTAATGAAATTTGACATATAAATATTAATGACCTGCCTCGTATACGTTTGCAAGAAATTTTGATTACGTCATTCTACTAAACATATAACAGAGTACTCCCGATCCAAATTTGAATGCCTTATCGTGCACGATTTCGGAGTTATTCGCTAATGAAATTTGACATATAAATATTAATGACCTGCCTCGTATACGTTTGCAAGAAATTTTGATTACGTCATTCTACTAAACATATAACAGAGTACTCTCGATCCAAATTTGAATGCCTTGTCGTGCACGATTTCGGAGTTATTCGCTAATGAAATTTGACATATAAATATTAATGACCTGCCTCGTATACGTTTGCAAGAAATTTTGATTACGTCATTCTACTAAACATATAACAGAGTACTCTCGATCCAAATTTGAATGCCTTGTCGTGCACGATTTCGGAGTTATTCGCTAATGAAATTTGACATATAAATATTAATGACCTGCCTCGTATACGTTTGCAAGAAATTTTGATTACGTCATTCTACTAAACATATAACAGAGTACTCCCGATCCAAATTTGAATGCCTTGTCGTGCACGATTTCGGAGTTATTCGCTAATGAAATTTGACATATAAATATTAATGACCTCCCTCGTATACGTTTGCAAGAAATTTTGATTACATCATTCTACTAAACATATAACGGAGTACTCCCGATCCAAATTTGAATGCCTTGTCGTGCACGATTTCGGAGTTATTCGCTAATCAAATTTGACATATAAATATTAATGACCTGCCTCGTATACGTTTGCAAGAAATTTTGATTACGTCATTCTACTAAACGTAGAATAGAGTACTTCCGATCCAAATTTGAATGCCTTGTCGTGCACGATTTCGGAGTTATTCGCTAATGAAATTTGACATATAAATATTAATGACCTGCCTCGTATTCGTTTGCAAGAAATTTTGATTACATCATTCTACTAAACGTAGAATAGAGCACTCCCGATCCAAATTTGAATGCCTTGTCGTGCACGATTTCGGAGTAAATTATAATAATGACATTCCTCGTATACATCTGATTTAAAAAATAATTTTTAACAAAATATGTCAGTTTTGCTATGTGTGTTTCCATATTCCAGAATAATAAATATTTAAAAAATTAATATACTGATTTTATAAGGTTTACAAGCAGTTTTATTAGGGACCTTTTTATGTACGATTTAATTTTTACAATTTATGATTTTTGTAAATGCGCTACTTGTGTTATTTTGTGCCGTAAATGTTTAATTCTTATCATGACGCAATTAATAATCACTATATAGTATTCAATTTTGATAAATTTGGTTCAGCTGCTAGACTATATTTGCTAGCGACGAATTTTGAATAAAATTTCCCACACGTCAGAATTCGTCGCTGGAAAATCGTCGCTAACTTCACACCAATGTAAGCTGGCAGAGTGGATTGAATGAAATTAATGGGTTCATTCGGAGCTTTGTTTATTTTAGACGGAAACCGAACTTATGCCTCAAAGAGAATAATTTAATTGACGGCTATAAACAAGCTAGAATTACATTGATAAGATAGAGCAACACGTTTAAGTGGCTCGTGTATAGTGGGATACTATTAATGGATTAGGTTTAATCTCAGGAAATAGCTACCTATTACTATTTGGTTTCGAATAGTCCAATTTTTTAATTAACTTGGGATTATCATATAACAATTATTATTATCTGTATTTTAATTCAATTCGACATATTTATTGTATATTATCAATTGCAGATTGAAGATTCTCCTCGATAAAGACACTAGGTATCACAAATATTCCCTCAATTACCTAAACGGCGTCAAAGAATCATTCGGGACTTAAAACCCCATTTATATACCAATAATCCTAAATTTTCCGACCATCCACATGCTGCTAAGAATTTTTTTTTTTTCCTAATCCCCTACTGTTTTAACAAACCACTACAAATGTTTTACTTCCCCAGTCAAGGGACCTGATGGAAACAGCATAAGCCTGTTAGAAAGAATAGATCAAGTCTTACAAAGACTGCTGAGGATCAGAAATCAAAGTTGCGGACTTGATAATACTAAAAAATCATAACGTTACTTAATGAAACCAATTCCTATGTAAGGATTTCCTAAAACAGATCTTGCAAATTTGAAGAGGAGACGACAAGGTAAGCGTAAAAAGATAACCCAAGTAAAAACAAGAAGGTGCAAATTGCTCCCAGATAAAAGCGTAAATGATAAAGATGTACCATTGGTAGGAACGGTAGGACCTTGAGCGACACAAGAGAAACAGAGGAGAAGTTCTTGCGCTTTCTATGATTTTGATCTCCTCCAAGAAGATCAAGTTGTGTCTGTTCAAAATTGTTTGGAAGGAGAGGGAGGGGGGGGGGGGGGGGGGGGCTGAGAAGAAATCACCAAAGAGAGTCAATAATATCTTTAAAAAAAATCCAAATATTTCATGTTTAGTGATGAAAGACAAAAGAAAACTGTTGAAGAAATTGAAAGTAAAGGGACTGAAGAAGAAGACATTGAATCTATAGATAAAAACAGTAAAGTCGATGATACTGTTGATTGCTCACGATAAGATTGTTGAAATGTCAAGAATTCAAAATAATCAACGCAGAAAAGAACCGAAAAACTCTTCAAATTTCATTTGTTTTGATTCCAGATTTTGAAATCGAGTGATTGAAGTTCTGTCAAGTCAAAAACAAATGAATTTCTTGTATAACTAAATTGAGTATAATTTCTTCTCGAGTCAATAATATCTTTAAAAAAAAATCCAAATATTTCATGTTTAGTGATGAAAGACAAAAGAAAACTGATGAATAAATTGAAAGTAAAGGGACTGAAGAAGAAGACATTGAATCTATAGATAAAAACAGTAAAGTCGATGATACTGTTGATTGCTCACGATAAGATTGTTGAAATGTCAAGAATTCAAAATAATCAACGGAGAAAAGAACCGAAAAACTCTTCAAATTTCATTTGTTTTAATTCCAGATTTTGAAATCGAGTGATTGAAGTTCTGTCAAGTCAAAAACAAATGAATTTCTTGTATAAATAAATTGAGTATAATTTTTTCTCGAGTCAATAATATCTTTAAAAAAAAATCCAAATATTTCATGTTTAGTGATGAAAGACAAAAGAAAACTGATGAATAAATTGAAAGTAAAGGGACTGAAGAAGAAGACATTGAATCTATAGATAAAAACAGTAAAGTCGATGATACTGTTGATTGCTCACGATAAGATTGCTGAAATGTCAAGAATACAAAATAATCAACGCAGAAAAGAACCGAAAAACTCTTCAAATTTCATTTGTTTTGATTCCAGATTTTGAAATCGAGTGATTGAAGTTCTGTCAAGTCAAAAACAAATGAATTTCTTCTATAAATAAATTGAGTATAATTTTTTCTCGAGTCAATAATATCTTTAAAAAAAAATCCAAATATTTCATGTTTAGTGATGAAAGACAAAAGAAAACTGATGAATAAATTGAAAGTAAAGGGACTGAAGAAGAAGACATTGAATCTATAGATAAAAACAGTAAAGTCGATGATACTGTTGATTGCTCACGATAAGATTGTTGAAATGTCAAGAATTCAAAATATTCAACGCAGAAAAGAACCGAAAAAACTTCAAATTTCATTTGTTTTAATTCCAGATTTTGAAATCGAGTGATTGAAGTTCTGTCAAGTCAAAAACAAATGAATTTCTTGTATAAATATATTAAGTATAATTTTTCCTCGAATTTTTCTTTTGTTATTAATTGCTAACTTAGTCAAGGAGTGCACAAACCGCCATTGATAACGCTGCCTATTTTCCCTGCATCACATAACTCACATTTGCTTCAAGGGGAAGTTTTATTAACTTTAATACCTGCTACTACTTCTAATAAATCAAGAAAATCAGGTTTACTTGCACTTTCCCAGTTAATTACTACAATGCGGACGATTTATCAGTCGCATAAATTATATTTAGTACTTATACTAAAATATTGGCAACAACTCATTGTAACTCCGTCGTGTAATTCTTATGTTCTCTTATTTATCGATTACTTTAGCAGGAAAACTCACCTGAGACCCCAGACTTAAACGACGGCTTTACGTTTTAATGGAGAACTTTCAAGAAACCATACGAGTCAAACTCCTCGTAATAGCTGTGGTGTCTTAGCTAATCTATATTCCTCGCACAACAACCTGGTCAACCGCAAAATAAACAAGGTGAAATCTGTTTAATTTTACGCTGAAATCAAACGTTTTATATCCACTAAGGATGCGGTAAAAATGGCAATTAATAATAACTACTTCAGTAATAATAAATGAATCATGATTTTCTTTATCTAAACAATTATTATTACAATTATTATTATGAATTACCATTGTTTTTGAATAATTTGAAATTATTTAAATGGCATTACGTCATAAAAGTTGTTAGTTAAAATAAATATTTGATGATTTTAATGCTTCCTTCACCCTGTATAGCAAGAAATACCTGCAGAAATACATCTTGTAAGTAAAAATGAGCTCTATAAATAAGATAAGAATCTTAACTCAATTCCCTCAAGTTTCCCTATATATCTCGCAAACTTGGAAGAGTTTATAAACTACAGATCGTGTTGTTACAGATATATTCCTAGCTATTAAGTAGGTGGAAGTATTTGACGTGTCTTTTATTTTATTCCTAAAGATAATAAGAATAATGGCATTTATAAGGAAAAAGTTGGTGGAGCTTTTTAAGAGGATTCCAATTTTACCTTTTACATTTAGGAAATATATATCGGACTCCCAAGCTATAAATCATAAATAACTCCGTAAAAAATATAATTTATCGGATTATTATGGTGCTTATTTCTGGTATTACGCCTTATATAAAATAACGTCCCAAATTTACGACAAGATTAACAGTGCAATCCCGGAAATCCGATCATCTATCCCAGCAACAAATACAACGTTAGGGTGCAGCAAATTCAAGAGTAAAAGACCAAAAAAAAAAAAAACGATTTCGAACGCATGGAACTGGCAAATTCAAATCATTTTAAAGCAAGTAATAAGGCAGTTCTAATATATTTTCGAAGTAGGTTTTTCCTTGAAGGAAATTACCTCAACTTAAAACATAAACGTTATTACACACAAAAATTCAGTCTCAGAAATCAGGCTTTTTGTTGATAAAATATATTATACAAAAATACCACCACAAATGCCTGATTAAAATCTCTTTTGTGTACACACAAGCTTGTTATTGTAAATTCATAACAACGTTGCTAAATCTAAATATTATAAAACCTTGACAAAGGATTGTTGGAATGAAAAGATGGACAGTTTATCGTATGGAAAACAAAACCGAAACTCTCATTTCCACCCAACCGATTGAGTATAAGTTGCAGTATTTTTCGTGCTTAAACATTTCCATTACGCAAATATTTTAAAAAAAAAAAAATTTCGCATTGATTGAAATTCATTGAAATCTGACATATTGATATTGGGAATATATTATTATGTCGGATAAAAAATATACAAGTAAGTATAGATACGATTTTATAATATTTATATGTCTCAGTATTTCATTAAAATAACAAAGAGAACAAAGACTTTAATTAGCCCTCCCTCATTTGTGATAATTTACACTAATTACCAAGGTCAAAAACCTAACATGAATGATTCAAGCGGCGATGCACGTTCACACTAATTATATCTACATTATTTGTGAAACAATTTAGCTTGTTTTTTTGTCATTTGAACATGTTTCGGATATGTTATCGCTAGAATTGTTATAAATATAGCATATCAGATTGGTTGGACTGGACATCTAAAAAATGAGCACTAAAATATTTTAGAGATTTAGACTCATATAAGACATTATTTTTCTGGACTTATAATCGATGTTCATTCACACTATTTGACATTAAAAGTATTTAAAAAATGTAAAATTATCTTACTAAAAATATTTCCATGCCTGAAAGGTAGGTATCCTTGGGCACTTAAATTTTAGTCATAATAAATGACTAAATATTGAAAATATCTAAATCGCTTGTTCTGAAGCTGTCCATGTTCTATGCTGTGTTTTATATAGATTGTTTATGACGTTATTAAATTATTAAGAAATCTTTAAGTGACGTTTTGGTTTATGATCCATACATACAGAATTATCCAAAGGTAGCAGAAACTCATAACTTCGAAAACGAGACCTTTTTGAAAAAAAAAAACGTTAAACATAAAAAAAGTTTTAACGTAAGTTTTTAACATTATTTTAAAGTCAACTTTTGGATAGAAAAGCAAAGGCGTTTCTTATCCCTGAAGCAAATATGATTTTATGCAAAAAATCAGTTGAAATCAGTAAAAAATCTAAAATTGATAGAGAAAAAAATGATCAAAATCGGTTTTGAGTCAACGGAGTTAGAACTTCTTTTCTTTAGTAAATGGAGAATAAGTATTCTTGTGTATAAGTATTCTTGTTTATACACTATTCAAATTCATAAGCTGATGTATCTAGGGTAGTGAGGCTCATAAATAAACTGCCCCTGAGCCCTCTGTGACTCTCCAAGGCTCTGCTTTGGCGATTAGTTAAGAGGTCCATTTCCCAAGTCGGTTCTATGTAAGCATGTTGTGGAAATGTAACGTGTCAGAGAATTTGTTGATATTTTGAAAAAAAAATTTAAAATCCTGCTAATATTGGAAACGCCGAATTAAGAAATTTTGCCGGGTATTGTTTCTCACCCTGTACAATGATGACAAATCGAAAAATTCAGACAATAAAAAGTTGGACCTCCAAATTCGTAAACTAATAGGTAAAAATTGTGAAATTATGCAATACTACTGAAAACAAAATACAAAATATGTAAGATTTCTGGCGGTAGCTGCAACAACAATGTTGAAAACAAACATGATTAGTAGGATTAGTACATTTACAGTTAATCTTAACACATACGAATTTATACGGTTTCGTCTGACATAATATATTGTCCATTTCAGTTTATTTTTAACACTTGCTGATTATAATTCAGTTCCAGTGCTTATTTTGTTTACTCAAAAGTATGTACAAGGCAAGTCTCTCCTTTTGTTTCTTCAATTCTAAATATATTTTCTAGTTGCGATTGAGTCGTGTGGCATGGCGTAAATGACAAATCTAGGTTAAATTTAACCAAACAACCGAACCATATAATTAAAGGAGATACTAACTGAATGAATTACTAAAGCATAATGAAGATTCTTCCATTTATTTTTTAAATAAATGTGTCCACTGCTTTTCACAAAATTTAAACTAAATAACAAAATTACAAATGTTTTAACATATTAATAATTATAGAAAATATAATATACAAGGTGTTTTAATTAATAGGACACTTATATTACTAAAAATCGAGCTAAAAATTGTATGTGCTGTAAAAACTCGTAAAAAAAATGGGAAGGTATTGAAAAAAAATGTATAGATATTCAATAATTTAAGTATGTTGCGTTTCGAATTTTGCGAAAATTGAGTTGAAATAGTTATTTATGCGAATCGACTTCTCTTAGGATTTTTCTGATAGTGCGCATTTAGCAAAGGTTGATAGAACTCATGCAACACGAAATTATGATAACATCTTTTTTCAATTTACATAATAAAAAAAATAAAAACAATTAATGCATATGGCAACCGGCGCGCAATCATAACTTCGAGCCCTATACTCTCCCAAGAGAAGCAGTACCGTTTTCGGATTAAATTTTAAATTAGTACCTTTCTGACATTAGGGAATAACTGGCAAATTTTGATCGTGTGTGATTTCACAATTTTTACGCAAATAAAACTAAAAATTAGTACAATATATTCTTAGAGAATAGAAAATTTATTTGTGAGTATGCCGAGGTGACTTTCATCTTCATTAATACATAAAAATGTCCAGCAACGTTGGCGCATGTGGGTGGGAAAAGGGGTGAAATATGGTTTTCTTGCAAATTTAATTTGAAAAAAGGCCTGATTTTCAATAAAAAAAGTTGATTAACAAAATTTTGATTTTGAGGTAGGATAAAAATTTTGTTAATTTACTTTTTTTATTGAAAATTAGGCCTTTATTTCAAGTTAAATTCGCCATAAAATCATAAAATAAATATTTCCCTTCAAAAAAATTACAGCTTATTTGAGACACAAATAATTAAAATCGAATCATTTTTGTGGAAGAAAAAAATAAAAAATTGGTTTTTGGTGTTTTTCTCAATAGTTTTAAGGTTATGTTGAAAAATGGTTATAATAAAAGTTGGAGATCTTTCAATTATCTACAACTTGTAACGATTTAAGTTGCAATTCGTTACAGCAGGTTATAGTTTCTATTTTGCGTATTAAAATATGACTCCTCACAACTGAATAAACCTGTATTCGCATTTGATCGGTATGTGGTAGAAAAAAAATACAACAAAAACGCCACAGCGGATGAACGTTGTGAACGAGGCTCGTCCCGGGCTAGAGAGAGCGTCTTTTGCCTTTCGAATTTTACCTAGGTAAGTCATACATTTCTTGTAGTCGCTTAAATATTCCTATTCATAAAATTTGCTTATTAATTATTGCTTCAGCTTTATTGTGCTATGTAAAAATAATAATTTGTCAAAATAATTACCGTATTTCGTATTATTTCCATATTTTGGATTATTTTCAGATAATTACCTAGTAGCACTGCTTTTTTTAAGCACGTGGATGGGTATTCCCATTTCTGTTTTACCGTATCTTGTCTAAAGTAGACGTTTTCGTGGTTCAATTATTGTTAATTGACACGTTATACAATATTTAAATTGTATAAATTATCGCTGTCAGTGAAACTTGCAGATTATCGTTATTTCGTACATAGAACAATTTCTGTGTGGATTTTTATTGTTATTAGGTTCGACTGTGGTTCATATGAGCTGGAAAAAGGAAAACTACACTGGTTTTGGATAGTGAAGGAAGTCCACTTGAGACTTAGGTTTTTGCCGAATTTCTTTACTGTCCAGAGCTACAGATTTCTGTCCAGGAGCTTCCAAAGCATACGGGGTAAGTGATCTATAGTATTTTTTTCTTCTCTTTGAATTAATCAATTTGTAGTACATTTTGATCACTTGCTTCGGATGTGGCAGAAGTCCGATTTTCTGGTTTCCTTTTTTCATCATATTCACGCTATCACAGTTCTATATCGATTTTATTATTGACAAATTATTATTATTAGTTCATTCCTTAATTTTCGTGTAAGTTACAAGAGTGTAGATTTACCTTGGTTTTACGTATTTCCTGCCATTCTGAATTAGGCATAAGTTCATTCATTTTTGTCCGTCGGAAAGCGAAAGACATTATCGGTATTTCATATATTAATTTTTGATATTTTTACCGTTAGTAGTAAAATAACTTGAAATCTTTATGTGTGCTAATATTTCGAATTTATTTCAATATTGTGATTATTGTTACCAATTATTTTGTTATTAGGTAATATTAAATATCTGAATCTTTAGAGTTATTACTTCATTAACGTTTCTAAGTTTAAATTGTCCCGTACAAATCTGACATTAAATTATAGTCCTTTAAAAATTACAGTCTCCTCATGGTTTTCAACCTATATAGGACAAATTCAATCAAGTTAGGTTATTTGTTAACGAACTGATAGTGAAGTTTTGCAACCTTACTAAATTCTTGTGTGCGAATTTTAGTATTATTTTGTTAATAATTCAATTTTTTTAGTAATTGGTGTCAGATACCGTATTTTTATGTAAATTTGGTAATTTTACAAATTCTAATATCTTGTTGTATCATTTTCACAATTTTTTTCTATTGTAATATTAAGAAATATTAATTTTTTGAATTTTATCTAGTAATTTAACTATATTGCCGGAACTTTGTTATTTTTTCATCTACCACTAGTTGAAATAATTTTCAACCTAGTTTTATTTCTCTATTTCCTTCTCTCAACTGTTCTGTCTTTATTTCAGGACATCTGGCTTTCTGGGAATTTGACTCACTGGAAATCGATACTGAGTTAACAACATCAGAAGTAAGGAGATATTGGGTGTTCCCGAAAAGTAATAAATTTGGTTGGAACCTGGACACTCTGGACTGAGTAAGAGTGTGGAGACAGGATCTCGCAACCTTTTCATCAACCTCGAGTACTCGCAGGATTCATCGCTACTAGGAGAACCCCTTCCGTCTCAGTTCATTCCCGTCGAGTAAGCCTTTACAACAGTAAAACGGACAGACAGAGAAATTGGTTAAATTGTACTTTTTATTCAAATTTTTTTTTGTTAATATTTTCAATATTTTTAATTATATTTAGTTCTGAGTCATTGTTTATTGTAAAGAATTTGTAAGATTAAACTTGTTAAATTCACAGCTTTCTTTCTTTCTAGTTTATGTAGTAAATACCTAATTGTGTTTTCGATAAACTTTTGTGTATTTAGTTATAAATACTCTGGCGTCCATATATTGCTCTCAATATTATCTCAGTACTCTAAAACAAGGCTTCACCGAATTCACCCCCAAGCTGTACCTAGCTGGAGCTAATTGTTTGGCTACACTTGGAATTGGTCCAATTCAATTCACAAGTGTCGTTGCAAACTCTTGCATTTAACTTTTTCGATAGTTTCGAAAGTTTTGCCGGAAATCGTAAAAAACTACGTTTCACCTCTAGAAACACTCCTTTTCCCACCCCCACCTTACTTCTGGTTAATTGTTTGGGTCAATCGATGTTTGCTTATTTATATATCATTATTTCTAAATTTTTCGACAGTCACTGCTAAGAAATTTTGATTGAAAAAAAATTATTGGCACTGGACTATAAACTTGGAAATATGTTTTGAATTAACGAAATAAGTGGAGGGGATTTTATAAGACTTGCCCCCGAGCTTGCCTCATACACCATTATGTTTATGAGAAACGTATATAAAACATGGATAAACCCATTTTCAATTCATCAAATCCATTTCCATTGCTTTCGTGCGTTTTTATACCTTCCATTCTTCATAAAATCAGACGTATTATTTTAAATTTATATTGTTTTTCTCGCTAATTCTCTTTTGTACGTTTTGTTTACTTCAAAAAGATATTGGATATTTGCATTATAATGTAATATTTCATACGTTTATATGCATGTTACGTAGAAAGCAGCAATTAAAATAAAGCCAAAAGATAGCGGCTAATGTTACATCCTTCTATTCTAGAGATTTGCATGTATTATATTCATCAATTCAAAGCATAGTAAACAAGTCTCTAAAAGGTTCCTCGCACTACAGGAGATCAAATCCAATTAAATCAATTTTTCCTGAACAAATATATCTGGAGAGAGCGATAAATTTTCAAAAAATCTTCATCATCGGGTTTAATAAGAACTCTCACATCTCTCTCGATTTCCACTTCCTGAATCTCTCCGTATCGAAGTTTTCGCACCCACGCCCACGTTAATTAAACTGTTCGATAAAGAATCAGGTACTTGAAAGGATGCGTTTTCTTTTTAACTCGTATATAACTTTTCTATTCTTTATATAATACACATAATATAGAATTCACGCCGCAAGTTATATCCAAAGCAAGAACAAATACGATTCCAGTAACATTATTTTAAGTAGTTGAGATTTACATTACGTAGGGATTAGAATATAAAAAAGCAAGTATCTGACTTGGGTTTACAAATGGCCACTACGTAATAGCAGTTTGGTCTCTACTAATCCAGTATCCACTGCCAGACTCTAATATTATAATTCGAAAACGATATTTCCGAAAAGAAATGAGACATAATAATGTAATTCTGGTGACTCACTACAAATTCATCAGGGGGAGGGTGTAATAATATGCTCAACTGCTAGCAATTAAAAATTCATTACGTTTCTCCGTGACATATCCTCATAACAAATTGCTGTTACCGACCGTCGTTGCAGCTGTTCTAAACCACACATTTAAAATTTTTAAGTAAAATTATCATCACGATACGAAACCTCCTACATAAGGAGTATGATTCATATTGGACACTTCGTCTTTTATAAAAGATTTAAGTATATGTTTTATATATTTTTGGTAACAACATGAGTTCCCTCAAGAGTATCAAACGATATCCAATACTTTTGTTACACACGAAACAGTTAGTTGCGTGAATTAGCCCGATATCAAATTGGATTAAGGTCAAGATAAACAAGTCGCGTCGTACAAATTGTATGTTACTCCTTATAAATAAACCAATTGTTTGAAGGGCTCAGCTCAGAATTGGCCATTATATGCATCCAGCACTGTTCAACGGTTTTGAATTACATAATTGATATCCTGCGAGGGCCTAGCATTGAACGCGAGGCCAATTTGAAATGCTATACATCAATCTTTGAAACTTTTAAAACTGCTTTATTTTTCAAAGCATATAATGGTAAACATGCACGGTAAATAAATTTCCCGAATGTGCCCAATAAAATAGGGGAGAAGAAAGGTCTTAAGTAGGTCGCGGACCCTCGAAAGAAACATCAGTTATTATGCCATAAAGAAAAATAGCTAAATGGGGGAAATGTGACAAGGGGAGATATTTAAATGAAAATGAAACAGAAGATGGTCCCGAGTTTGCTGACCTTTGAATCACCTCAAAAATTTACTGTTGCAGGAAATGAATGCAGTAAATTTAACAAAAAACAAAGCGGATATTTTATCTACGCTCTTTTATTGGCCACGATATATTTTTTAGCAGTACCAGGAACAGTAAGTCGCGCTATAAATTGTATAATTATAGCAATTCACATACGATTGATTTGCAGAAGAGGCTGTGCTTAGTACTTTTTTTTTTGAAAGACAGCACGTCGCAAGAACTGGACTATTTAGAACAGAATTGGGAAAGATAAAACGAACCACGTGTTCGTTACAAGGAGAATAGGAATTAGGAACAATATGATTGGGCAATGATTTCCATCAGTTTGTGGTTCATAGCAAACATATCTCAAATCTCTAACATGGTATTATCATTAACGTACCTTATTTAGCTGCGCAATCTTTGTTAAAATAACAAAAGAGAGATCGCTATCACTAATAACGAGTAACGACGATGTTCAAAACATATTATGTGGACTTGCAAGACCTACATTGCCAATTCTGGGTCCAAAGAATAATTTTTATATAATATATTGCGAATAACACCAAATTTGGATGTTCTGTAGAAAATAGAACTGCTTTCTTTGTTGCTTGAATTAGCATTGACAAGTATAAAATTCAAATAAATTATAGACAATACAAGAAATGAGAAGTTTTATCAAATAAATTCCAGAGAAAAATTGCCCCTAAAAAATCATTTTTTTTTAGTTCGTTCATTGTGTATTTCGCTACCAGTATCTTGGACGGAGCTTCCAGAACCTGCTCGATAGACTGTGGAAACTGACAATTCACAATATACAAAAAGTTAACATAAAAAAATAGAATGAATAAAGAAAATGAAATTTGTGGTGCTGGCAAGGATTGAAGATCCTCATATTAGCCAGAGAAAAGTAAGAAGTTAATTAGCAGGAATCTTAAAAAAAACATCATCGTCACAATCAAATGCACCAAGAACTAATGATGATGTTCAAAAGCGTTTACAGTTTTGTAACTGCCGACCGACCCTTTGGGGTTAACCACGAGCGTCCCTTAGCGGTAATCTCGGTGGTACTCCGTCTAATGTATTTATGGCCACAGTATCTGTACACTTTCACTATGTTCCTTCAGGTCTACATACACTATATAAATTTACGATTGGCAATAAGTGTTTACCTTGGTTTCCTACTGATGGGGGGTACTCACAACGTCAATAAACGAGAGACAGTTGTCTTTCACAATAAATACAGAAACAGTTTTTCGTACTTGCGACGAGTTATGATGTAACCTAAAGAATTACCAAATGGGAAGACAATTTTTTAAACGAAAATTAAGGAGACTTAAAGGTTCTTTGGCCTCGAAAATTATTTTTGTTAAAGATATGCGCTTACTTGGTAAATACGAACAATGAGGAAGGAGTATTGACCTAAACGCCGCGTAAATTTATCGAGCGGAAAATGTAATAATAATAACTGATAGCGAAACACTTACACTCATAGTATACCTAAGGGTTAAAAGGGGTGTTTTCGTTTTAATATTACCCTTACGCAGAGGAGTATTTCTTTACAAACAAATGCGGGATATTCTAGCACGGCTGCGTTCAATATAAATCATGGCGTAGGTGCTTTTTGGTAGATTTACGCTTACCTAAATAAATACAAATATAGGAAATGTCCTCGCTTTCAGCAGTAAATGTCACCCATTCATTTGCTAGGGTCATTACGAAATTTTCTGGGTATCTAAAGCCTTGGCCTTAACATTGATATAATGACCAAATGTCGCAAAAAATCTGCTTGGTATTTACATTGTTTCGGCACTCTAAGAAAATATATTGCAACATGTTAATACAGAGTGGAATACTGTCCACTAGGGGTGAACCACTTCTATATTTCTTTCTCGATTTCTTTGTACGGTTGTCACGTAGTCACGTTCACAAAAATAGCATTAACAGAAAATTTATAGATAGATTTTCAGATTATTTCGACACTATTTCCACCGCGATTGCTTTTTTCAGAGACAATCTCAATTTCAATCTTTTCTGTTATTTTCATCAAAATTGTTCAATATCTGTTGCATCGCTAAAACCATCACCATTTAACTGATGACAGTTTCGTTAAAAGGAGTCGTCCACGACGATAACTTATTGTTTATTATACTTTATGCTAGAAAGTAAAAACCCCTCCTTAACTTTTCTGTTTCTTGTTGTAAAATCCGTTCTATTTATTTAGGCATGTATTCCCTTATCCTGATACAATTCGAGAGAAGAGATTCGATCAAATTAGGAAGCTATTGAAAACCAATAAATTCCAATTTTTCTAAACCACCCGCTACGCGTACGAATAACACTAAACGGCAAATTACATTCACGTTTATTACAGAATATCTGCATTGTTCTGTATGCAGCCCGAATTGTCTGTCGGGCTCCAATTTAGTGTCGATCAATCGATTTTCATCAAATGCAACAAACCAAATTGTGTTCCCACCATCATTAAATCGGTCGTGCATGACCCGATAGATATGGGAGAATTTTCGTTTTATATCGGAAAAGTTATTGTGTTACATATATCGTATTTAATTAAAACAGGTTTTCCCAATTACCTCACACCAAATATTCACGGAATGTGATTCAGGTAGGCGACTTAAAAATAAGTTGAAACCTTCCAAAATATACACAGTGCATTATCTATACGGTTTAAGATTTCTTCTCTTGCCCTGTTGTTTAACGTGTAATAAAAAAATAAAATAACAAGTGAAAGTCGCCATTCCAGTTTTAGGGTATATTTGAGAGAAAAGGAGAGTTAATTATACAAGCAATATAAGCAATATAATCGATTATAGGAAAATCAATTTGTACTCATACAGTCGTGCCGAAATTGGAGCAATCCGACCAGAAATGCTCCAAAATGTCCTTGAAGATTTTAAAAATCGGTTTGCCAGGAAGCCAATGGAAACCAATTTGACAATCTCAATTAATTGTTTTGTTAAATTTTGTGCAATTTCTGTAACAAAATAAACCAACTGTCAAAATTTCATAGCCAACTCGATTTTTCTCTTTGACACGACACTGTTTTGACATTGCCATACTCAGAAAAATATTCTCTATCAGATTCCGTAAAAAGAAGTGGGGTTGTCATTTAAAAAAAGACCGGTGACGTCACAGCTCGAAAATAAAACCGATCGAAAAGTGGAATTTATCAGAAAACCAGATGCCTTTTTGGAAAACAACACCGACCTGTGCGAGAGTTTCGTGCAGAAATATTTACCAAAATTTTTTTCCAAAAGTGCAAAACTTTACGTACAGGATGAGTCAACGATGCGATAAAGTCCAACACTTCGTTTATTATCGATAACAAAAACAAAAATTTTATATACGTAGAAGTTGTGGGATACCAAAACGGTTACATTTTAAAATTAGAAATATACGGGGTGATTCATGAAAGCGGAGCGCTATAAGTTGCAACGATTTAAGTGGCAATTCGTTACAGCAGGTTATAGTTTCTATTTTGCGTATTAAAATTTGATCGGTATGTGGTAGAAAAAATACAACAAAAACGCCACAGCGGATGGACGTTGTGAACGAGGCTCGTCCCGGGCTAGAGAGAGCGTCTTTTGCCTTTCGAATTTTACCTAGGTAAGTCATACATTTCTTGTAGTCGCTTAAAATATCGCTATTCATAAAATTTGCTTATTAATTATTGCTTCAGCTTTATTGTGCTATAGTAAAAATAATAATTTGTCAAAATAATTACCGTATTTCGTATTATTTCCATATTTTGGATTATTTTCAGATAATTACCTAGTAGCACTGTTTTTTTAAGCACGTGGATGCGTATTCCCATTTCCGTTTTACCGTATCTTGTCTAAAGTAGACGTTTTCGTGGTTCAATTATTGTTAATTCACACGTTATACAATATTTAAATTGTATAAATTATCGCTGTAAGTGAAACTCGCAGATTATCGTTATTTCGTACATAGAACAATTTCTGTGTGGATTTTTATTGTTATTGGGTTCGACTGTGGTTCATATAAGCTGGAAAAAGGAAAACTACACTGGTTTTGGATAGTGAAGGAAGTCCACTTGAGACTTAGGTTTTTGCCGAATTTATTTACTGTCCAGAGCTACAGATTTCTGTCCAGGAGCTTCCAAAGCATACGGGGTTAGTGATCTATAGTATTTTTTTCTTCTCTTTGAATTAATCAATTTGTAGTACATTTGATCACTTGCTTCGGATGTGACAGAAGTCCGATTTTCTGGTTTCCTCTTTTTCATCATATTCACGCTATCACAGTTCTATATCGATTTTCTTATTGACAAATTATTATTATTAGTTCATTCCTTAATTTTCGTGTAAGTTACAAGAGTGTAGATTTACCTTGGTTTTACGTATCTCCTGCCATTTTGAATTCGGCATAAGTTCATTCATTTTTGTCCGTCGGAATGCGAAAGACATTATCGGTATTTCATATATTAATTTTTGCTACTTCTACCGTTAAACTATTAGTAAAATATTAACTTGAAATCTTTATGTGTGCTAAAATTTCGAATTTATTTCAATATTGTGATTATTGTTACCAATTACTTTGTTATTAATCGAGTTATTAATATTAAATATCTGAATCTTTAGAGTTATTACTTCATTAACGTTTCTAAGTTTAAATTGTCCCGTACAAATCTGACATTAAATTATAGTCCTTTAAAAATTACAGTCTCCTCATGGTTTTCAACCTATATAGGACAAATTCAATCAAGTTAGGTTATTTGTTAACGAACTGATAGTGAAGTTTTGCAACCTTACTAAATTCTTGTGTTCGAATTTTAGTATTATTTTGTTAATAATTCAATTTTTTTAGTAATTGGCGTCCGATACCGTATTTTTATGTAAATTTGGTAATTTTACAAATTCTAATATCTTGTTGTCATTTTGACAATTTTTTTCTATTGTAATATTAAGAAATATTAATTTTTTGAATTTTATCTAATAATTTAACTATATTGCCGGAACTTTGTTATTTTTTCATTTACCACTAGTTGAAATAATTGTCAACCTAGTTTTATTTCTCTATTTCCTTTTCTCAACTGTTCTGTCTTTATTTCATGACATCTGGCTTTCTGGAAATTTGACTCACTGGAAATCAATACTGAGTTAACAACATCAGAAGTAAGGAGATATTGGGTGTTCCCTAAAAGTAATAAATTTGGTTGGAACCTGGACACTCTGGATTGAGCAGGAGTGTGGAGACAGGATCTCGCAACCTTTTCATCAACCTCGAGTACTTGCAGGATTCATCGCTACTAGGACAACCCCTTCCATCTCAGTTCATTCCCGTAACAGTAAAACGGACAGACAGAGAAATTGGTTAAATTGTAATTGTTATTCATATTTTTTGTTCATATTTTCAATATTTTTAATTATATTTAGTCATTGTTTATTATATTATACAAATAAATCAATTCTTGTCTAAACTAGTAGTTAAAATAAACCTTTTTTTAACCCGAAATGAGAAGGATTCTTGTTCAATTTAACAGTGACAAAATAATAATAATTAAAAAAATGCTGACAAATTAATTGTTTCCTTAATTTTCTTAAATATCTCGAGAACTATAAGTTTTAGTCAATGATATCCTGATGTAGTAATATAGAGAATTTCATAAAGAATTCAAATTTTCAAAAATATATAGGGTGTTCCATTTAAAAAATTTGACACCTATAGTGCCCCGCTCTCACGAATCACCCCGTATATTTCAAACTAATTTTAAAATTCTCTTAGTTTCGTTCGAGGTTTTCGCTAGTTTTGTTTTTAATCTCTAGATAATGACAACTTAAGAGACGAGACGAAAATTGAAATTACTAGTAGGTTTGTTTCCGCATGTAGCCAATTTTAGTAACAGCAGGAAGATAACAACTATCCTTAATATCACCAGGACAAATAAAGAAACGTATTTGCAGCATCTGCTGTGCAAGCTATGATGGCAATTTCATTGGTTCAGTGCAGTCAGGGGAATCATCTCAAATAATTAATAGTTGTATCAACAAACTAAAAATTCTTTGCTATCGAGTCAGCTACCAAACAGTTTATAATTAAATCCTGAGATACAAACGCCTTCCAAATTAATCTTCATATTAAACATTATTAAGAGGTTTGCTAGCGCTGATCTAGCTACGAGTCTAGCTATAAACATTTTACGTATTAAAAAGTAGACGATAAACCAAAACGTGTTTCACTACTCACATCCTAATCAGCAATTCCACTATTTTCCTCTCTATACCTGCCGATGCCATACGCCTGTTCGCATCGTATAGTACCAAGGTCACGTGACTAATACAGGAACTCCCCTTCATGTCACTGGCCTCGCGGATGAAGTTCATAAACTCGTCGACTACGCCGTCAAGTGTGCAGAGTTTAAAATATTAAAAAATAATGAGTAAAGCGGGTGGTGGTACGGATCCCTACCGAGACAATGCTCCGTGCTTTTAACTGTTATGTACTGGAATCCAAAATAAATGGGAGTTTTTGTCTGCGAACGAATTTGCTTGGTGACGAGACGAAACCGCACTGATTGCCTTTCAAGGTGAATCGCAAATTGCATTACAAAATAGCAATCATTGGAATGAGTAACTGACTTGTATTTATGCGGTGTGAAATAAATTTGCATTAGAAACATGTCTCACTTTATGCATGGTGTAGTTGAATAATAAGACAAGATGAATACAAGAAGTAAAAAAAGTACGTATTCGTTTACACAAAGTTTACTACGATGGCTCTGAAGGGCCACAGTAAAAATTAAAAAAAACTAGAAATTTCTACTTTAAAACTAGAAATTTCTACTTTGAAACTAGAAATTTCTACTTTGAAACTGGAAATTTCTACTTATAAAGTAGAAATTTCTAGTTTTAATTTTCTACTTACAAAGTAGAAATTTCTAGTTTTCAAAGTAGAAATTTCCAGTTTCAAAGTAGAAATTTCTAGTTTCAAAGTTGAAGTTTCTAGTTTTAAAGTAGAAATTTCTACTTTGAAACTAGAAATTTCTACTTTGAAACTGGAAATTTCTAGTTTTCAATTTTCTACTTACAAAGTAGAAATTTCTAGTTTTCAAAGTAGAAATTTCCAGTTTCAAAGTAGAAATTTCTAGTTTTAAAATAACGCTATTTGCACCATGACTGTGCTGTTTGTGATCTCCATAGGTGGGTGGTTGACTAATATTTGACCACAAGAATGAATAATAATTGGCACAACATTTAAAACTGTTATAATTAATATTCGCTTCTTTTGAGATTTGAGAAGAATGACTCTTTGAAGATGTTTTCAGGATCGGTGATTAAAAAGTTTTCCCACATATTTTGGAATTAGAAAGAGCAGCAAAAGGCTGATAAACTTTTTGGCTCGTTTTTTGGTAATGTTGACGAGAAAAGAGGAAGATGGAAAGATTCATTCATATGTAAAATTGTTGTACCAGATTGATAATTTCAACCGGTTTCAGGAAACGCACTGATATAAGCAAAAAGGCAATCAAGTAGAAAATTATCCTATTTGCCTTTGTCCTTTATTTTTTCAGTTTTGCTTCAATAAACAAAAGAAACTAATTCCCTCATTTTCCTCATGTTTTATACATTCTGTATTGTTGATGATTTTGTAATTTAGCCGAGTTGGTGCACTATTAAAAGCTATTTGCATAATTTATTAGGTTTTTAAATTAAATTTGTACCGAATAATGTATTGTTGTTAAAACCGTAACTATGAATCGACTAATTTTGTGGTGGATTGTAAATAAATAATTCCTGTTTTGTTTTCAACACTTTTGCGAACTGTCATTAATTTATTTACGCTTTCCAAACCTTTGCGAAATGTTTTATAGGCGGCACCGCAACGGGATTTTTATTTCTTTGCGACATTATTTTGTGCGAATTAGAGCGGTTTTATTATCATCAAACTTTCAGCGTTGGTGTTGGTATATATCCAGAATTTCTGTTGATGGCGTAGATATTACTGACATTTTTTTTCTTTTTAATGTGCATACAGAAGGAAATATTGTAATTGTTAAGTATATATATATTTCTTGGTGTATTTGAGATTTCTTATAGGAGGTAATCGGGAGTTAGAAATGAACTAAGAATTAATAATAAGGAAAAATCTCGAGAAAAATAATAAAAAATTTACTGTGCAAGGTGGAACATAACTTATGGAACATGAGTAGCCACAGATTATTTGGATCAAGATATGAAGTTTTGGCCGAATATGCCTTAGAAAAATGTTGCTATGGAAAAAGATACAGGGTGTCAAAGTTGAAATGATTTTTCCTTATTTTGGAAATAATTTCACATTTTTATAAATTATTACAAAAGTTGGCGTAGGGGGTATTACTTTATAATTTGATATAGTCGTTAGGTGGCTAAATAGAAATTTCGACCGAGCTTTCGACGGACTCATGCATATAGTCTAAATCGAGGGGTGTTTCGCTGAAAATATTATGTACACTAACCCCCAAGAAAATTAGTAATTCCTCTAATTCCCTACTAATTCCCCTAATTCTTTACTAATTCCCCTAATTCCTGACTAATTCCCCTAATTCCTGACTAATTCCCCTAATTCTCAACTAATTCCCCTAATTTCTACTAATTCCCTACTAATTTCTTAGTAATTCCGCAAATTCTTAAGTACCTAATTTTCTTAATTCTTCATGCTGATTGGTAGTTAACACCAAAAGTATTCATAAGCAATAACATCAAGGTAAAAATATCAATATTAAACTCTTCATTAAGTTATAAGATAACGAGCAAGGTAATTAGAATTTGTCTAAATTTTTGTAATAAAAACTCATGAAAATAAACATTTTATTGATTTGGGTGTGAGAGTGCTCAGATACAGGGTGCTTCACGCTGAGTGGCCTATTAGACGTTTCTGGAAAACCGCAAATAATTTGGACCTGAAAATTTATACATGGGGGTTTTCAGAGGTGCTCTTCAATGAAAATAATGGCACGTATGTAGCACTTCCGCTTATACCGGAAGGCGACGTCAACTTCCTTATTTTAAAAGGAATGAATAAATGAAAATTTTATGCCAAATTCAAAATCTGCTCATAATTTTGAGATAATTTTCATTAGCATTCCCTATCTCTAAAATTAATAGTTTTAGAGATATTTCGACTTTATTGAAATCATCTACAAAGACGAAGCCATATTTGAAAATTAATAACTTCCGCTATGGTAAATTTTAGTAGCCGAAATTTTTACCATATCTTTTCTAATGTTTGAGCTTATCTCTAAGCAACCTACAATAATGGTAAGATGTACAGGGTGCTCAGAAATGGAAGTCAAACTTCGGCAACTTCAACCTCTATTATGTCGCTTATTTCAAATGGAACATACCATTTAGACAATTTTTTCTTTCGCCATTCGTCAGAACCCTTCTGGTGCTATTCAGAACTCCGATCAGAACTCGTTTGTACTTTTTTATTATAAAATGACAATTTTTCGAACTAAAAATTTGCAATTGGATTTTTTGCGATAGACAATTTTTTCTTTCGCCGTTCGTCAGAACTCTCCTGGTGCTATTCAGAACTCTGCCAAATTTGAATTTTTTAATAACTTCAACAAATCGATAGAACTATTGTTAAAAATGGTCAGGAACTCCAGAACTCATTTTTCTCTACCGAAATATGCCATCAGAACTCATTTTTCACAAAAAAGTGGTGCTGCGTGAAGTTAGCACCCTCATTTAATTTTGTTAGATTTCTTGCCTTATTTTTGCAAAATTATTGTGTTCTTTTCGGCCAAGAACTCTGGAACTATGCTTTTTCTACTCAGAACTCTAAAAATTTACTCAATTTTGCAAAAAAGTGGTGCTAACTTCACAGGGGTTTTGCACGTTTACAACGGCGATACTAGTACACGTGTGAATTATGGAATAAACGCGCATATGTGTGGTTGTAGTGTCCGCCAAAAAGTCTGTACCATATGGGAAATTATTTTATTATTGATTTTCAGAAAAATTTTTTGATATCAAAAAAATATTTAAAAATATAGTTCAGAAATTACGCGTAAAAAAGTAAAAATGGTAACAAATTTTATTTTTCGAATCGAGCATCTAAATTTGATATTTGGATGTTACTTTGCATTATGAACAACTCGGAACAACTTCTTCAAATAACATTTTTCGACATCTTCAAAAATAAGGGTAGTTTATTCTTGAGCCAATTTTAAATAATTTGATTTTCCGACCTAAGCGCCCGGACTAACACAAACTTGTCTAGATGCTTACTCGTTTGAGACTATGCACAAACTTTTATCAAGTAGGTATAAAATTTTTCTGAAAGCCAATAATAAAATAATTTTCCTCGTAATTTTCCATATCAGACTTTTTGGCAGACACTCTAGATAGAGTTGCGTGCTCTGCGAATTAATTCTCCCCTAATTATGTATGTAATGTATCCTACTAATTCCTTAGTAATTCCTGTTAATCCCCCTAATTCCACAACTAATTCCCCTAATTTCTACTAATTCCATACTAATTCCCCACTAATTCCCCTAATTCTCAACTAATTCCCCTAATTCCCGACTAATTCCCCTAATTCCCTACTAATTCCTGGAGTTTGTACACCAAAATTCCCCAGCGAAATACCCCTCGGTCTAAATAATTGAAAATTTCTCTTTCGTTAAAAATCAAATCGCAGAGAATTACTATAAGTAGTCTAATTTTTTTTTATTACATCAATTCTTGAAACAGTAATTAAATTAACCCTGAAATTACCTTCAAAATATAAAATATAATATGTATCTATATAACTTTTTCTAAAACTTACCTAAGTACCTACCCGAGTACCTACCTAACTTAATTTTGTAAACCACATTTTTCAAAAATTAAAATTCATAATTTTGTACACTTTTCATTTCGCTTGTTAATAGTTTAAGTAATAGCGAGGGCAGCGAGCGGAGGACTGACTTCACTCACTTCATAGCGATATGAAAGTAAAGCAACATTACTGCGTTTAGTACTTGGATGGGCTCCAGGGAAAGACGTGGTCTCGCTTCCCAACTTCTAGCGGCTTGTATATCAGCTATATCGCAGAAGCAATACAACTGTAGGCGAGAGGTGTATTGAGGATGTACCATCCTTCGGAGGGGATGTAAAGCAGTCGGTTACTTGTCTATTAAATGTTAGGCAAGTAAAAAATCCCTACTCTTAGTAAGATAAGAGGTTCGGCAAAATTTCCAGGTTGGGGGTTGCTCGTCTCCTGGCGTCGGTGATTGGCCTTGGTAGCGGAAATAGGCCGACGTTAAATAAGTAATTAAAAAAAAAAAAAAAAAAAAAAAGTAATAGCGAGAGTAATAGGTAGGCTTACGACTTTTCAAATAATTATATCAGGCCTCGTCTCGTAAATAACTCAGTTATGTAGTTTCCCTATTACTACACCAACCGCCACAAATTTTAAAGCAAATAGCCCGTCTCACCCTAGAACCCCGCCAGTGTCTACCTGTAGACTCGTACGAACTTCATTCTCTGTTTTTGTGCTGACCGCTACGCATGTTAGTGAGCGCGTTCAACTAGATAGTTACACATTTGTTTCTGTGTTGTGCATTTAGTTTTAGTTATACCCCATTGCGATTTGATATCGTACTATAATGGGTAAACATTCAAGAAAAAGACATAGAGACAGCAGTAGTTCATCCGACGATGAATATGCTCTGAAAAAGAAGCTAAGACGGCTACAAAATCGGCTGGGGAAAGTCGACAAGCGTAAACATAACATAAGAAGTGCTTCTCCAGCGTACCTAGAAAGGCGTTCTGTCTCCCCGGCGGTGTCAACAAGGACAGATAGTGTCTCTGTCGCACAACATGAGTTTGAGTCTCAGGGCGAACGTGGAGGTTTTGATAACGATTCCACTATTTATGGACCTTTATCCTTGGAGTCAACAAGAGGTAATACGAAAATGGGTGAATTATTATTATTTAATTTTATTATCCTCTATTTTAAAGTCCGCTGTGAGTGCGAACTTTTACGAGGTTTAAAATGTTAGTTAAACTCCACCTTTATGTGAAATATTACGCAGACATTTGTAGGCATCCGTTTTGATAACGGTTACTGACATGTCTTTATTCTGTTTTGAGAACAGATTTCTGCCTTTTTATTGTAAGGCGTATAAGTTTGTTATGAAAACAAATAGGCGTTTATGGACGTTGACTGATGTTTTTAAGTACATGTTAGCCATTTTGACAATGGTTACTTGTTATAATTTTCTATTTTATTAGTTGTCATCTTACTCAGTTTACGGCGATAATTTGGGTCGGTACTCCCTTTTATTTGAAAAATTGTTATCACGCATTGCCTAGTATTTACTAGAATTATATATGCAGATGATCATTACGGTGAATGAATTTTTCAGAGGAGCAAGGGGACGTCCCGGAGGATATTGTTGTGGAGAAAAATAGTACACTGCCTGATCAACCTACCGTGTCCGAATTAAACCAGACCCTCTTATCAATATTGGGGTACGAGTCGTCCCCCGCCAAGTACGCAGCTCCTCTTTTTCAAAGGGAGGTCGCCGTTAGTTGGACCAGTATTCTTCAGAAGGGGTTAGTTGAAGACGAGCGATTAGCTCTTATGAACAAATATAGGCCACCCGAAAATTGTACCCTGTTGGATGCTCCTAAGGTAAATCCGGAGGTCCTCTCGGTTACCAGGGAGGTAGTAGCCCGAAGGGACAGCAAAATTTGTGATTTGCAGAACCAAGTTGGGTCAGCTCTGTCAGCGTTGGGTCAAACATTGACTAACCTTCTTAAGGAGGTTGATAACCGGAATAATATTTCTCTGATTCAACCGATTAGCGATGCCAGTCGACTCCTTTTGGATTTTCACCAGAAACAATCCAAGTCCAGGCGTGAATTAATTAGTTTAGATTTGAAAAAAGAGGTCAGGGAGACCTTATCTAATGTTCAAGTGGATGGCTGGCTCTTTGGGGATAAACTGGGGGATCGCTTGAAGGCCTCTAAGGAAATGGAACGATCTGGTTTAGATCTTAAACCCTTGAAACCCAAAATATTCAAGAAACTCTCCTCGGCCGCAGGTGTTAACCAGAATTTAAACTTCAGACGTCCATCCCGTCCTCAGGGGGAAGTTCAGGGTGGACGAAGGCTCCAGGTTCAGAACCCCTCTCACGGCCGGCGTCCGAGACCCTACCAACAAAATCAGGAAAGGAGGACAGCGAGAAAGGAGACGCACAGAACGAGGAATCCCAGAGGGAGACCCTATTAACAGAAAAGCAGGTAGGCCCCCTTTTTCTTGCTGGCAGATTGATAGGTTTTTATGAAAACTGGATTAGAATCACAAATGATAAGAAGGTTCTCTCTTATGTTTCTGGACTCAAAATTCCTTTTCTGTCCGCACCACTACAAGTGTTCGTTCCAAGAGAACCGACAAGGTCGGATAAAGAGACCATCAGATTATCTGATTGTGTGTCTAAATTATTAAGCTCCGGTGCGATAAGTGCCGTAAAACCCTGCAAGGGACAATTCATTTCTAATGTTTTTACTGTTCCAAAGTCGGATGGCTCTTATAGATTGGTCATAAATTTAAAATACCTTAATCAATTTGTAAAAACAGAGCATTTTAAATTGGAAGACCAAAGGACAGTGGCACGCGTTCTACATCACAATGTCTATCTAGCAACGTTGGATCTGAAAGATGCGTATTTTTTGGTCCCTGTCGCCCTTTCTGACCGAAAATACCTTAGGTTTACATTTCGGGACCATTTTTACGAATTTAGTTGTCTTCCTTTTGGCTTGAACTGCGCGCCACTGATTTTTACAAAGTTATTAAAGCCAGTCCTGGCATTCTTAAGAAACCAACATCTAATGTCGGTGGTTTATCTGGACGATTTTCTGCTGTTAGGAAATTCATATAAGGAATGTTTGGATAATATCAGTTTTACAATTAATACCTTAGAAAATCTCGGGTTCTTGATTAATTATCAGAAAAGCATGCTTGAGCCTACGCATAAATGTCAATATCTGGGTTTCGTGTATAACTCTATTGACCTAACAATTTCCTTACCTGATAAAAAAACATCAGCTCTTTTAAAGTTTATTACCAGTTTTTTTAAACTTAGAAGATGTGTAATTAGGGATTTTGCAAAGTTAATTGGAAAACTAGTTTCTATTTGCCCTGCGGTTCGTTATGGTTGGCTGCATTTAAAGTCATTTGAAAGAGCAAGATTTCTGGCTCTCAGACACTCAAAGGATAACTATAATGATATCATGGAGATACCAACAAGTCTCTCCAATGAGTTTAGATGGTGGCTAGCTAGGATCCCTTTAGCCGTTAACACATTAAAGACACCGAACTTTTTATTAGAGATTTTCACAGACGCCTCGTTAATTGGTTGGGGGGCCCACTGCGCAGGCGCCTCATCGCATGGTCCTTGGTCCCAAGAGGAAAGAAAGATGCATATAAATTATTTAGAGCTAAAAGCGGCCTTTTTTGGTATCAAATGTTTCGCGGTTAATCTTCGGAACACAAATATCTTACTGCGCATTGATAACACGACGGCTATAGCCTACATAAATAAAATGGGGGGGGTTCGCTTTCAGTATCTAAATAGGTTATGTTATGAAATTTGGCAGTGGTGTGAAAAAAGGAATTTATACATCTTTGCTTCGTACATTAAGTCATCTGAAAATATAGAAGCGGATTTTGCGTCTCGCCATCTAAGTTTGGAAACAGAATGGGAGCTGAATGTTAACTATTTTGATCAAATCACAAACTCTTTTTATAAACCCGATATTGACCTTTTTGCCAGCAGAATTAATCGCAAATGTAAGAAGTTTATTTCTTGGCATAGAGATCCGGAAGCTTATTCTGTCGACTCCTTTACTCTAAATTGGAGGGAATTAAATTTTTATGCATTCCCACCATTTGCCATGATTCTTAAAACTTTGCAAAAGATAATTAATGATGGGGCTACGGGAATTGTAGTGGTGCCGCGTTGGCCAACACAGCCGTGGTACCCTATTTTTTATTCCTTATTAACAAGAGTCCCCATCATATTACACCCTAATATAAATCTGTTACTTTCCACTGATAGGTTGACCCCACATCCGTTATGGCCTCAACTTACCCTGGTGGTGGGAGTCTTGTCCGGGAGGCCCTCCGCTTAGGCCAGATTCCGGAGTCGGCGTATGATATTTGCCTGGCGTCCGTAACATCGTCAACATTCAGACAGTATGATTCCGGGTTAAGAGCTTGGTGGGACTTTTGCAATAGTAATAAGGTAGACATTTTTTCTGCATCCATACCTGAAGTTTTAAGTTTTTTATCCTTCTGTTTTGAGAAGGGTGCCTCTTATGGCACACTGAACTCCTACCGCTCGGCCATCGCACAAATTCTAGGACCGAGTGTGGCTCAGGATTTTAGAGTAAAGCGTTTCTTTAAAGGAGTCTTTCAATTAAGGCCAACTAAGCCCAGATATAGCAACACTTGGGATCCAGGTATTGTCCTAAACTTTGTGCGCGAACTGAATAACGACGATATCTCTCTTGAATATCTGACTTATAAGTTAGTTATTCTCTTAGCCCTGGCTTCTGGCCAGCGAATGCAAACATTATCTCTGATCGAGGTTCATAATATAGTTAAGTCAGATAAAGGTATAGAGATTCGAATTACACAAAGAATTAAAACCTCAGGTAAAAATAGGTTACAGCCAATTATAATTATTCCTTTTTATACTCATGATAACAAGATCTGTGTGGCATCTTCTCTTTTATGTTACTTAGAAAAAACGAAACTTCTGCGATCGAGCAGTGTCGAATGTAACAACCTATTCTTAACTTTCAAGAAACCTTATCATAATGCCACAGTTCAAACGATTTCTAGATAGATCAAAAAGATTATGCAAGAGGCAGGAATAGATATATCTCAGTTCTCTCCTCATAGCACTCGTCATGCTGCCACATCTGCAGCTTTTAGGAAGGGGGTTACATTTGACACTATTCGATTGGCGGCAGGTTGGTCTGCCAGTTCAAGAACTTTTGCAGTTTTTTACAATCGACCTCTGCAAAACCAATCTTCGTTTGCTGAGGCAATATTAAACTCTTAAATTCTGCTTTCAATAAAGTGACCTAATGGTATTTTTAACTTTTGCAACCCTGGTTGCGGATATATTTTTAATTTATTTTTCTACTGCTCTAGTTTTATTTTTTTTTTTTTTTTTTTTGTGATAAAAATATGTTGGGAATTCTAAGAATTGTATTTATGATTTATACACACATGATTATTTATACCCTAGGACATATTAGTCTTCTCTACTAATGTCTTATTTGTACAGAGAGATAAATAAAAGTTCTGTTTTATTTTCATATAGTATGTTGGCGTACTTTATTTTGTACTTTTTCAAAATGTTTGGACTCTTTAAACATCTACATAACTGAGTTATTTACGAGACGAGGCCTGATATAATTGTTAGATCAAACGAACTTACCTTAAGTGAAGTTCGATCTTAATTATATCTGGCCTCGTCGAAGTAAATAACTCCCACCCGGACCCTATGAGCTCCCTTTACTACCAACATTTCGAAACGTACCTTTGAAGAAATGAAGTTCGTACGAGTCTACAGGTAGACACTGGCGGGGTTCTAGGGTGAGACGGGCTATTTGCTTTAAAATTTGTGGCGGTTGGTGTAGTAATAGGGAAACTACATAACTGAGTTATTTACTTCGACGAGGCCAGATATAATTAAGATCGAACTTCACTTAAGGTAAGTTCGTTTGATCTAACAATTTATCAATTAGAAAAAAAACTAGGAACACTTATTTCTTTCTCGTGGTGCTTGTAGACGTATTCTTAAACAATAAACCGTGCTCGAAACCGTGATAAACAAGTTGAGCTTGCATTGTTTGCAATCTAATCATAATCATATTAGTAACAAGGTTCTGTTATTTTATAATCACATTTTCGTCGACAATATTACCTATGCATGTTTACAAACTTACCCATGTCACAAATATGCAATAAACACCTAGATATAATTGTTAGTAGCTACTATTTGACTCATTTCAAATGTCACATGTTCGTATTTAGCACACGAGGGACTACTACATCTTATAATGACATGGCATTTAAATTTGTTTACTAACACGTACCACCTCAAGACTCTTGATTTAATACATTAAATTAGATTGTGAATAGATATCTTGAGTAATATACTCGGAAAAAGCAAAATATATCTTGAAAATTGGATTTATAATTTTTTAAATGTATTTCCTCGTGTATTTCCTTCATTCATTCATTTGACAAACGCTCGGACAAACGTGACTAATTATATGATAAGCAAAATCACATAATTATATGATAATCATAATCACATATTTCGAAAAATTATTAAGTATATTCGATTTTATTAACACTTTACCCGAGACTTTACCTAAATATAATCGGCCAAGTGGTTGTGATATAGAAATTTTTTTTAAGCGAAAAATAATTATTGGGCAACATACATGCGCTGACAAATTGAAATTGTCAAATTACAACGATACCGCACTCCCTTAGCTCGAATAGAAAAAATTCGGAAAAATTATTCTTTCGTATATCCCGAGAGATATCCATTAGTCATTACTTTTATTATTGTTTTTATGTTTTATAACTTATATTAAGTTAATCTGAATTCGGTGTCATATCATCTGCGCTTCCATTAGCTTTTTACAAGGCTTTTTACTTTTGGCATCTCTCGAGGCATCTCTATTCATTAGAAGGACTATTAGAAAAATACGAGGAAAAATATAAATACCAAACAATTCCATATTTCCATAACATTCCACATTCCTCAAGGAAACTTTACGTAGGTATAGGTATTTGTCCTATCTTAGATATAATAATAATAATAATAATAATAATAAATGGCTTTTATTGACACAGTATTAGAATACAAAGAACAAAAACAAAAATATGCCAAAGGGCAGAGTTTGGAACAAGTCCATTCTTACACTCGGATATACTTAATCTATAAGCTTATTTTTATTTTTAAAGCGGAAATTGAAATCAAAAGATTATGTTGTTCATTTTCCAATATCAAGATCCTACGTATAAAACATATCAAATACATATTTTATTAATGCATTGCGTTGCCATAATTATTACTACTACGATTACAAGACGAAATAAGGGCAAAGAAAGTCGTCATGGGGTGGATTTCCTTCATATTATATAGAATTCTGATAATGCACATCTTCGTTTCGTGTAAAAAATATAATTTACCCTTGGATTTACCCTTGGATTTATCTTAAAAAACATTGTTCTGAATTCTGGCACATCTTGTATCTCTAAATTCAAATACGAAATTCTACAATAGGTATTTTTCCTAATATAAATATGTTATTTATCATCAAGTGTAAGAAACCAGCCAATTACACAGAACTTTGCAGATTGCACTGTGGAATGAAATCAAAACCCTGGAAGATAATCTCAAATGAAGAAACATCAAGTGAGAGTTGGGATGGATCAGATGATTCGATAGATTGTGAAAGATTATGAAAACACAAATGAAGCAACAAAAAACTTTTCATTAAAAGTTTTACCCGAAATAAACAAATATTATGCGGTAGTTTACGATGACAATTATTGATACCTACGTTGGAAACGTATTAGGAATTTGCTCGGGAATTTGTAAAGAAAATATTTGTAAAATATATATTTTTTTTAATACCAATTGGATCGAAACCTATACATATTTGGCCAAAAGATGAAGATATTCAAGCTGTACTCGAATATAGAAGTAATAATTGAGACACAATTTAAGAAATTCAAAATTTGTAAAAATAAATAAAATTAAAATCGAGATTAAAATAGTAAAAAAAAATACATACAGCGCGATATACAGCGTGATCTCGAGCGTAGCCAATTTTAAAGCGGACCACCCCTGTAAAATATTTTTGGTCCGATTTTGATCAACTTTTTTTTAGATTTTAATGCTCTCGGTTCTGCTCCTCATGGAAAATGCATTTTGTGGCAAATCCATAGCGAGATCCATAGATTTCTATCACAAAAATCAAGGCCCACTTTGCAATTTTTTTGGAAAAAAAATTAAAGATGTAAGTATTAGCGATACGATTTTTTTAATAAATACTTTAATTAATTTAATAATAAAAAAGTAACTTATAAAACTCATCATAAAATAAGTAAATAAAAACCTCGATAAAAACAACTCATAAACAAATTATTTTATTGAGAAGATTATTTGAACATTTCCATGTATAAATTAATTTTTGAAAGTATATAAGTAATAATACCAATATTGTTTAAATATTAATTGTGGCATTTCATAAATGTTTTCTCTTCCTTTTCTTTTTTGAGAAAAAAAGTTGATTTATCTAAAAATAATATAAATTTTTACTTTTAACATGAGATACTTATGGATGAAATTTGGCATAGGCCCATTTTAGGGGACGCTGAGTACAGTGGCCTACTTAGTTTTCATGTAAAAAAATTGCTAATACGATTTCTTGAATTTTCGCTCCAAAAAAATTGCAAAGTAACCTAGCGAGGTACCTAGGCCTTGATTTTTTTGAGAAATCTATCGATTTGCCACAAAATGCAGTTTCCCATGAACTGAACAACAATTTAAAAAAAAGTTTCTCAAAATCGGACCAAAAATAGCCATTTTACAGAGGTCACAATGTAGGTATTTAATTCGGCTCTCTTCATGTGCTTAGGGCACATGATTCCGGAATCTACAGCCGCTAACCACCACGGGACAATAGTGAATAGATACAGATAATTTGCAGGTATTTCCACTGTGAGATCGAGGGTGAGATCATTAGACATCAAAAAATAAATAATAATATTAAAAAATAAGTATACTTATTACTTTTGTTCTCTTATAGATATTTTACAATTTTACGCTGGTATGTGTCGTATTGGATTTTTTTTTGTGTAACAAGAATCAGCAATTTCGTGGTATTTGCATACGTCACTGATATTCTAGAAATATTACTTAGGTAATTAAAAATTATAATCTAAATCCATACAATTATTATTACGGACAATTTTTTAAATACGGAAATTTATTATTAAACTGGGCAATACTACGCAATACTACGCAATACCAGGCAATATAATGCAATAAGAATAAGTTGTAAATAAAGCAATATCATAAAAATAAAAATAAAAATAAAAAATTGGATAGGTACAAACGAGATTACAAAAACGTCGCAAAATACATACAGTAAGACTCGGCACAAGAGTACTTACAAAAGATCTTCATATGGTGAAGGAAAATATTTCACATCCTAAGCGGATTGTATTTATTTATTTTTGTAATTGTGAATTGTTAAAAAAAATGTGAAGTAACGGAGATTATAAACATTTTCATGAATTAAGTAAATTTAAATATTGTAATCAACATTTTCTTATAGCTTAACTTAGGCGGACCTATGACATTTTTCGCAATAAACAAAGCGATGAAGTATGTCTAAAAATTGTAGATATTTCCCCCATCGAAACTCTCACTCTCTTGGATAAGATGCTCTTAACAAAATTAATAATCGTGCTTTAATAAAATCTCTAGACTCACAAGACATCAAGAGTTTTACGTAAGTAAATACAAACAAGTAAGAAACTGTAGAGAGGGTAGACACGTTTATATACAATTTCGTTGAAAATAAGACGTTGATATTAATAAAATAAATCCAAGGCGTTGAGGGAAGGAATTATACAATTCAATGTTTAATGAAAACCAACGGAAGCGAAACAGTTTTCTTTTGACGAAAAATCGAGAGAAAAATTAAGAATGCAAAAAATTAATAAATACAAATTAAATAGAATTATTTCTTGCAAAATTACCTTTTTCAATCGTTTTTCAATGGAAATTCATAATTAAGTAAAAGTAATGTCGCTAAATAGGTACTTAGGGAGAAAATTTGTTGTCGCCTTCTGACAATGACCACCCATGTCTTGACCGAGGTCTTGACAGTTTTGTTTTTATGTTATTAAAAATACCGTAAACATTTTAATATGGGTAGGTATTTACCTATAAATATTTTCTTGTCTTATGCTTTGGGAAATGTGCGGGGGAATATTTAGGTATATTTTTAAGTACCTACCTAAATAGGCACCGAGATATAGGCATTAAAAAATTAGTTTCCATTTAGTATTGGAGAATTCCCGAGAGAATTACCGAAAATAATAAAATTACCTATGTAGAATTCATTGATTATTTAACACATTATTGCAAGTAACACCCAGTTTACATAGGTACCTATTTAGTATCTTGTTTTGGTCGAGGGTTTGGTTTATAAATCAAAAACCAGTGTCATTCACAGATATAGTAAATGCAGGCAAATATTAATCTTTAGATAGACAATAAATATTCTAATTATATGACCTAATCTCGGACCTAATACTGCTATTATCTTGCGAGAACATAAACCAGGGATTTCCAACGGTTTCAACCGAGGTTTCAACGTGTACCTCGAGGTGTACCTATGTCTACTTATTTTTGACGTTTACTAGGTAGGTAGTCTCTAAAATTTGATGCACTCAAATGAAACACGTAATACCTACCTATAATATTGGTTTTAACGCATATGAGAATTTATCCAGAGGGGATAAATAGCCTCCAACGACGTTTCATAATACTGAGTCACAGTAATACAAGAACCGAGACAAGTTCCTCATTATTTACATTCTAATTTTTGACGGAACCTATTCTAACATGTTAGTGTAACGAATTTGATATGATAACAAAGGGGGGAAGCACAATGTGGATACTACCTCGCAAGGTCGGGGGTGGTTTTGATATTAATATTTGGGAAAAATGATATTTCACTTACCACTATCAATAGAAGGTAATACCAAAAGTAAAGATAACACGATAACACAATCACTAAACATTGTCCCGCACAAATTAACACACAACACTACAAAAACACACCCAAAACAACCTCTATGCCATTTCTAAAAGTACAGCTGACTGACTGAAGAACTCAAATAGAGAACAACACAACCTTTGTGTGTTATCGTTTAATTATATTGCTACGCGCATGCGTTTATTTCAGGAAATGTTTAGTAAATAAATGGTATTCCTTACGAAAAACAGCAATAATCGGCAGATACGAAAAACGCATATTTATAGTAAAATTACGTTCCCGAAATGTCTACTGCTTATTATAGGGGAGAACAGAATAAATGAAATAAAACTTCCCTCTTTGATCTTTCATTGCTTGTGGCGCCATCTCACGCACATGGTCTGAAATGTTGAAATGAAAGTGTTGACATCTATCGCCCAATGTCTCAACGTCTCGTATGCCTTCCTAGTTTTCTATAATTAGTTTAGTAAATGACTAAGAGATGACTGGCAAATAAAATAAGACCAAAACATTCTAGAAATATTTTTGATAACTTGAAAGTGGAAGTATCACACAAATTTTGATTACTTATTAAGTAAATTTTCACACAAAATGTGGAAACTCTCACAATAATTATAAAATGAAAATAACTATGGTAGGTGCTACGAGTATTTATTACGATATTCAAATTTGAAAATAGATGACACTTGTATTTTTTTTGTATCATTCTATTTCAGATTATATGGAGCATAGTAATAATCCAGTAAGTTTTTTCTCATAAGGGCGATTTACATTTTAGTTGCTGTATTAATGAACGTTGCAATTATTGCAATAGAAAATAAACTTTTACACTAATTCAATTAAATTTGCCTTGCAGAAACAATGATTTTTAGGAATAGTTTAGATAATTTTTTTAAATTTCTTTAATATCAGTTACACCACGATTTCAGAAGAAATGATGCAATTATCTGTTTAGCCTAGGGCTTACATCTTTATTAAGCCGGCGTTGTAAAGATTCATAAAAAATTAAAATAATATACAAAAAACAATTATTTATTAAAGTATCACATTATTAGCACAAGAAGTAAAAAAAATTAGAGAAGCGTTTAAAAATTGTGTATACAAAAAGATTTCTTTATTTTGCAATATCTGCAAATACAAGAGTGGAAATACTATCAAAATGTTAAATAATGTTATATAAAGCTGTAGTTTTAGTCTTTATTAAATTATATTGGAGTAAAGACTTTATGGCTTTTTCTTTCCGGGAACAGGTACTCTAATATCCATAAGTTGACACAATTCATTTCTAATTGGTCTTATTACATCAACAGGATCCTCCCAGTTGGTATTACTCAATACCTGCATAACTTCATCCAATTTTTCCAATTTAATATTGCTATTATCTCCGTTTACCAGTAAAGATTCATAGAGCTTAGTTGAAGTTGAACGTCTCACGTAGGACTGTCGATGGCATAACAATATGCTAAGTTGAACTAACGCTGTATCACAAATATCACCTTTTATCTGTAAAATAAATGTTCTTGTAATCAAAATCAATACAACACTTCTCGAATATTTTATTCTGCAGTAGACGACCGTATGTGCACTAAATGTTATTAGCAGAAATACCAAAACAAGTACCTGAATAAACTGACACAGAATATTTATACCATCAATCAATTTGTATATATCTTTGCACCCAGCTATTTCCACCTGAATCTGCTTGAGAATTTTTCTAATAAAGTCAGAGTTTGTATCCTCAATAATCAAATTGAGACAACCAGAATCAAATAATTTATCTAGAAATCTAAACATTGGTACGGTGATGCGATCATTTTTTTGATGGTCAATAAATATCTTGTAAATTGTGTCACATAATCTCCGAATTTCTGATAGTCCCTTGGATTTTATTTCAGATTTAAGATACGTAAATAAAGAGTAACTAGAATTTTTTACCTAAAACACACAAATTATTTATAACGACAAATTAAATAATTCCAACTTTTTTGTACCAAAGTTTCTGTCAATCCTCCAACACTGCAAATCATTCCTGTCATAACACTATATGTATATGGAGGCAGTTTAATTAATTCCACAAATTTTGGGAATGTAGCAGATGCAGAATTCCAGTTTAAAATATCACATTCCTCTTTTGGAAATATTAATGAAATTTCATCATAATGTGCAATATTTGGAACTCGTGGATTACTACAAAAACAGGAAAACTGGTTAAATGTTACGCCTTAATTATATTCATACAAAGTTGACCGTTTCATTTACAGCATATATTCATAATGAAGAAACGCTGATAGTGAAGTCATAAAAACAAAAATATTTTGGAACAAATGTAATTGCAAAAACATGTCAATATACATTATTTGCTTTATGTCTATCCGTTTCTCTAACACCTCCGACTTTTTGTAAATATTTAATTAGCAATTATATGGTTACTTACTTACTTGTAAATAAAACTGTAAAACACTTTACCGGCAAGTGCCCTGGTACGATCAATTTTTTCCACAGCTTGCTGTGCTATTCCTGACAAAATTTTGTTCATTAAATCTTGAGTGAGAACATGAGGTAGATGCTCTGATAACAATAAAGTCAATATCTGTAAACCAGTAACAGAGGCTTCTCTCATCCAAGCTCCTATATCCCCTCTTTTGTCCTGTGTATAATCTTTTAATCCTTCCAAAAAAGTATGGTATATTTCCAATGTATGACTTGTCGTGAAATCTAAAAACCAAAAGTATGACACGCAGCATGCAGTCTATAATAATGACCAAAATGATTAAAGTGTAACTGGAAAATAGTTGCTGCAGAGACAATATTAAATTAAAATAACAATTATTGGAACTTATTTGAACACTGCTTTCATACCAACTTGAATTTAAAAAATCACAATGACAACACCTCGATTTTGGCCAAGATGTTTCTTCCTTACTGGAAATCATCAGGAGGCTGCATATTTACATTGACTGATTTATTTTGAAAAAGATGCAATTTTGAATTTTCTCTTTATATTGAAAATTATGTTATTTAGCAGAACAATATTTTTGAGATTTTTTATTTTTAAATTTTAACTCGTGTGAAAGAAGAAGGTTTTATTTAATATTTTTCTACTTTAGATACAAAATTTATTACATAATGTAATTTCTTCTAGTATTAGGTACCTCACCTCACCACATAATAATGGAGGAAAGATTATATAGATTCAAATGCTTCTAATGGGAGAGACATATTTTCTAAAGTTTTTATTTATTTTTTATTACCTTTTCCAATTTCTGCTGCCATTGTTGTCGAAATTGAAGTTAACGCTTTAACGGCATCTCTTCTACTTTCAGCCCATTTTATAGTAACTGGTGTAATAAGTGTTGATTCGATCAAGGAAACAACGATATAATTCAAATTAGGTTGCAAGATGAATTTTGGTAAGACACCAAGAGCAAGTGCATGGCCCATTCTGTTGACTTGATTAGTAGTAGATAAAAGTTCCGAGACATATTTCTTGACCATTTCATTATTCTTTGCAATTTTATCATTCGAAGAATAGTACTCTTGTAGTAAAATTGGAAGAGCATTTATAGCTGATGTTCGTATATTCACAACTTCGTATGATGTACATTCATTCAATAATTGTAACCAATCACCTACAATACAATGTTAAAGTTGTCAGTTGTCTCCATCTAAACCTAATTATCTAATAAAATATTGTTAATAATTACATACCAATAACATCATCTTGATGAAAAGGTAATGAAGCTAAGGAACAATTTTCAATAAAATCAGAACAGGCCTGCTTCATTAACTCCCCTCCTAACCCTCTAAAATACAGACGTTCTCTAAAATATGGAATCAACCTCTTGGTCTTCTCTAATAGTTCTTCAGTGATTAGCAATTCAATTTTGGTACCGTTCTCCTTAGCAATTTTCGATAGAGCATAAATAATTTCTCCTATGGCTAAAACTGCGCCATGACGACTGTTTAAATCTATAGTGTTCGTCTTCTCATAGAGTGCTGGTAACACTGTCTTTATCATATATTCAGAAGCCTGGAATAATACAATTAATTTTGTTTATAATGTCACAAAAATATTCAAAAATATATCATTATTAATTATTATTACCTTAGGTGTTAGGTTATGCAGTGCTTTGGCGGTTAATTCTCTTATGCCAGCATCCCAGTGATCCATTTTCCTTGTAAGCAAATGGTCGATTAATGGCAATGTGTACTCTTCAAACTGAGCGACGTAAACGCTGACGTTCAAATAGGCATTGTTTCTGACGCTAACAGAAAAAAAATCAGCAGTCGTAAGAATGTCGATTCCATGCGGGAAAGTGCCTTGCCTACCCACATTTTCTTGGAATGCCGCTGACGCAGCTCTCCTACAGTTTATCTTAAAGTCGAATCAAACAATAATTTGTTAATAAGATGTATGGAAGAAATTTTATTTACAGGTGGTACATATTTGTTCCTAACTTAACTATCCTAGATAGAAGAAAAAATCCTAATTTTGTTTAGTTAATTTAAAAAATGCTAAAAATTACATACTTTCTTTTATTGCTGCTAATTTAAAAATACCCAAGCAAATATTCTTAAAGCATATAATGTTGAGTACTGAACGACTTCAGAATTTAAATATATTTTCTATATGGTTAGTGAACAAATATACACTATATTATGGTTACTGTATATAGATAATTTTTATAATACCTCTTTATCGAAACATGTTACAACCAGCAGAGTACTGGCAATGTTTTTAACGTATGGTGCTAATACATCGGTGTCATAGGCCCTAGCAAAGGACCAGCAAACATAGCAAGCTGCATCTCGAATATGAGAACCTACCGACGAATAACCTCTAGGTTCATCGTACACCAATGCCTGCAGAACTACTGGCACGACTTGAGGCAATCTTTCTGGAAGTAGTAAGCCTCTTCTTCCTAAAAATGGCAAGAAAAGGTATTTCGCTTTTTGTTCACATTATATTTGTAAATATAAATTAAAAAGTTATATATATATATAATAGGGACTAGTAATTCTAAATTATCTAAATAAATCTTGAAAAACACACCTAATTCAGCTAACGACAAGCAACCACCATGCCAGGCACCATCTGATTCTCTGGGGCTGAATAGCTCCAATATTGAACCTACAACTTCATCTGCTAAATCCTTTGGCAATCGGCCTGTTACCCTGCCAATGCCTTTAGCAGCAGTCCATCTAAAATTTCCAAAATTAAGATTTAATTACTCTCATTGAAAGTTTTTACACATATATAAGAAAAAAGAATATCACCAGATAAATATGTCGATGAAGAAAAACTGGTTATATAATATTATACAGATCGACCCGTCTCAACAGGAACAGAAATGTTTTTAGTCCAGTTGATCTTCGTTCTTTATTAAGATTTGTAGAATTCCTTGTTTGTTTTATAAACATTATTTGCTCACCGTGTTCACAAATAATATTTATTCAGTCGACAACTTCTCCTTCATCAAATAAATTTAATACTAGACAAAATCAGCCTAGCACTCAAACACTATTGCTATTTTATTACACACCTAACTATACTATCGGAACTTCTTAAACCATGTATTAACTGATCTATAACCTCTTCTACCTCATCCGGAACTTCTAAATCATCTTCCTCTGGTGCATCAACTTCAGTATTATTACTGGATGTATTGGGCGTAGATCCGTCTCCAGCACTTAAATTAGCAGCAAGTGATCGATTACCCCTCTTATATCGCCACGTGGCTACTCTTGGAGGCAAAAATGTTAGACCTAAAATATAATACCTACATATAAAAAATATCTATAATATAATCATATGGTGTAATAGTAAACATTATTGGTTCAGCAAATTTAGTGGTCAGGTCTCAATATTTTCCAATTCTCAACAATGAACGACCATGTTCCTTCCTTGAAAAGCATGAAAGGCTAACCCGAGTGGTGGTTAAAATTGTCACATATTTGTATGGACAATACTGTAGTTGAAAATGTGGCAATTATAACCACACTGACAATATCTAACTTGTGCTGCAGAAGCTTTACAATCTTGGAATTAATATTATTATGTCGTTGTATATCTTATAATTCTTTTACTCAACGATAATATAAAATATAATATATATCTTCCTTATATTACCATAAATTTGGATAAAACCACTTCTAAAATTAAATGGTATGGTAGTTGTATTGATACATATATTGTCTTACCTATTCTCTGCACAATTTTGTATACCAATTTTTGAATATTGGAACCAGAGTTATTTTTAAATTCATCATTAACAATCCACTCTAATAGACGTCTTGTGTATGGTAATAAATCTTCTCTTTTACCGTGCTTTAATATCGTTGCAACACAAGCTAAAGTTCCATATTTAACAAAAATATTACTATCTCTGGATAAGCTTAAGTCTACAACCCAATCAAAAAATCGGGCCAGATGTTTTTCTTTTACATCATTCCTAAAATTATAGTATTCTAAAATTCAAAATAATAATATCCGCTTAATTTTAACATAAAATTATTAAGCAATAATATACTTTAATTGAATGCAAAAAGAAATTCTACAGGTTTACCATTACCTAGTTATAAATTTCGATGACAAATATGCATCGGCATCTCTACATTTATCTGGTACAACGGCATACGTTTTAATGATATCCAATATACGAGTCATTACAGTCTTTCTATCAGTCTCTTTTTCGTCAAATCCATCAAATCGAGACATGTGGAATGGTATCATAACAATAATCGAAAGCCAAAGCAGTAAAATATACCTCGTCGTCCATGTTTCAGGATCATCTGGATTTTGAGATTCAAGGAGTTGTAATACTGGCTCGAAATCTGCAACCTAAAACCCTCATTAAAAACCACTCACATTCGTCAGTTTTGTTAAGTATACCTCATGTGGCAAGTGTCTGACAATAACTTTGTATCCTCTCACATTTACCAGTACAAACATGTACTGAAACGCTAAATGTTTTAAATCCATAGCGTTGGAATTATTTCTCACGATATCAATTATTTTTTGAAGTAAATCATCTATATGTGAGTCTATTAAATGTGGTTGCTCAATATACTGGCTAAGAATAAAGTTAAATCTTTCATGTGCTGTTTCAACAACCGACCTCTCTGAATTTACAATACTTTTAAGGTTATCTATCATTTTGAAAACTTCTTCGTGTTCAGAAAAATGTTCCAAAGCACATCCCAGGCCAAAAGGTTCCTCTTCTTTTTGATTTTCATTGTTCGATTGATTCACAGTCACAGACATCTCAAAATAGTCAAAATTCTCAAATATGTTTTGTTTTTTTCTTTGTTGACTCCTTAATTGTCAGTTGTCAAAATTTTGACGCACCGGCCATTAGAGTATAAAAATAGATATACTCTCAGCACCGGCCACATGTCTATGCCGGCCACGAACTTCATAAATAAAAATAGACTCCATTTATGTTGGTATACTAGTCGCCATGATAAGCTCCCAGATCCGTCTTTCAGAAATCTTTGCCCAAAGCCAGGGACGAATCGAGAACATTTTATTATTTAAAATACACTAAAAAATATAACCACGTAATGTAAAGTTTAGCTCACAATGTTTTTTTTTCCTTATACTATTATTTATTGCAAATTGTGTAACATTACGGCGGGAAGTTCTCATTTAGTGTTTAACACCTCTTTGGGCAACTGCTTGTTATGCAGAAAATAAGACTCTAATTTAAATCAAAAACTCTTCCAGTTATGTTGTCTCGTCTTCTATTGTTTCATCTATTCTGTTAAAAGTAAATAATTAACAACCCAACGCAGAAAATCAATATAATAAATTTAATCATTAACTTAAAAGACAAAAAAAAATGGTTTAAAAAATACAGGGTGTCCCAGAAATAAGTGCACAAAAAGAAACCACATATTCCCGAAGTCAAAATAAATCGATTGGACAACTTACCTCTATACCAAAATGCTTCCTAAAAGAGCTGCAGGCCCCTAAATTTGGGCCCCTGAAGACGGTTTTTATTTATTATCTACGAAACTGTTCAAGTTAAAGTAATGAAATTTTGCACATCCACTAAACTTTCTAAGCCTAACAAAATGAGGTAAATATCATCTCAACATTTTTACCAAGGGTAGGTCAAGCTGTAGGGGTGGGGGGGGGGGGGTTAAAAATTACCGCAACTTTTTTATTTGTAAATTTTTTTGAGTTTTGACTTCAAATTATGAATTGTCAGAGTTTTTCACAAAGGAAATGCCCTCTTGTGCAACTTCGATCGGAGGCACCGTTTTAGAGATAAATTCATTTTAATATTCAAATGCATGCTCTAAAATGATTAGGTAAGTGGACTAATTTTTTCCTTTTCGCGTCGAATTTTGTCTAGTAGTTATATAACCACCAATGATGGGAGCTTGTAAAACTGCATCGCTGACCAGTCTTAAAGCTGGATTTTGATTTGATACAACATTTTTGTTTTAGTTGTAGGTTGTAGGTTCTTAAACGTATGAACCGTCTCTCAAGATACCTGCCGATTCAAGATATTTCAGCAACTGGACTTTAGAAAACATACGAGAGCATGAAGATGGGACGGTTTGGATCCGTTTTCTTTTCTTGAATAAGGGTTGCACTCGCAATCTTCCAGTATTTTGAGAGCCTTGGACTTGGAGTCAGCTCTACAGTACACATTTTGAGGACGATGACTGAAATATCATCAGGTCCAATATAGTTCTCTGTATTCGAATTTATCTGACAACAGGCGCAACTCTCAGAGGATGCATGAGCCTCTCCTTGAGAGTTTAATGTTGAGTTCACAAAGAGATGAGCCTTATTTATTAATGAGATATTGGGACGTCTTCTTGAGAGGAAGAATAGTGCTGTTTATGAAACTTCGCTAATGGCTTTGATCACAGACCAGAAGCTTCTGTTTGCATTTGAGGATAAAGCTAGTTTATTTTTTACTCTGATGTGAAAGTTAATGTTGCGCCGTTGATTATAGTTATGCTAATATATTTAGTCTCAATAAATAGTTGTTTGTTGTTTGCGTTCTCATTTAATTTGTTTTTGTTCCACTTATAATAAGTTGCATTCTTTTGAGATACAGCTTATTTTAGCACATTGACTATTGAACCTATTGAACCATATGGTTTACCGTTCCTCGTCCACTTTTTATATGCTACTTTTGTATGTGTATAGCTAGGATTTAGATATGTCGTCACTTAGGTTAGAGGGATACAATTGGGTCTTCGTCCGATAGTTCAGAATTCTGGTCTGACCCAAAACCTATATATAAAAATTGAAACTAATTTGTAGAAAGTAGAAACGAATAATTTTGTTGTATAGATTTGGCATATAGAAGACCGTCAAGGAAAAAACTGTCATGGTGGGTACATGACTCCCAGAATCTACAGTTACTAATCCTGAGGGTTTGGAAGTAGCTCTGTTAGATATTTCGCTGGCGCTCTTTCCGCGAGGAGTTGAAGGCCACAGAGGACTGTCCAACTTCGGGCAACCGAAAAGGACATAAGTAAATAAATAAAAAACTAATAATAATTGAGATAAATATCTAAAATGGTATGCCTATGATATTTGCAAGTCATTTTCAAATATTTCATCAGTCTTAATTTTCTTTTTTATTTTATTGTCGATTAGCATAAAGACCAAAATTATAAAGTTATTATGCAACATCTGATGAAGATATTTGAGACATTGCATATGACAAAGTAGGTAAATTTATTCAAAATTCAGGTTTTATACCATCTGATGTAATACAAGTCACTATTGCTTTTTTATTTTCTCCACATTAAAATATGTAAAATCATTGTAATGTAAAGAATATTGTTTATCATTGTATTTTGCGGTCGTTTACATTTGATGAAGATTTTTATCTGTCGCAACTTCTGATGACTCTTACGTTATGAAGGTGTGTCCTCCTTATGTGGTTCTGGATGTAAATTTCATTGCCAAGGACGGTGTTTTTTATAGTTAAATGATTGTTTAATAACAATTCGATTAAATAAATATTTGTTAAGTTCTACGTAGTAACACTCCATCAGTAGCAAAAACATTACATTCAGATTGTTTTAGAAGAAAATACCGGGTGAACTCCAACTTATTTAAGAGGGAGTTTTCTGTTGATACAAATTGCGAACAAAAAAATATAAAAAAGTAAAGTTGAAAAACTAACCTATCTGCTAACATAAAAGTGTCGATATTGAACTTTTGAGAACCCCTGTACGTATCTAGCGAGTCACTTATGATGTGAACAACATGCATGTTTTGTTTATATACGGGTGTTTCAGTTTTTTCGTTCATAACGTCTGTAAACGATAGAACACATCAAAATAATAGGAGTCTTTCCTATAATATTTTTCTCTAAAATGTTTCGTTTTCAAGATACAGGGCGTTAAACTTTTAAAAAATTATTACTCTTTATTCATTATCTCCTAAACAAATAAAGATTTTTTGTTCAAACTTTGTACACTTAGACATAATAAAAGACCAAATTTTTGACTTGCAAAAATTTTTCAGAGAAAAGCAGTGGCGCAGTTATGGGGTTCAGTCCGTATTTGAACCCCCTAAACTTCTACGCCAATGATCAGAAATTATATTTTTATACAAAGTTTAAAACTTTGATCTATTTCCTATAAAAAAGTACTCCTGGGGAAATTCATTGGGAGGCTTTCTATTCAAGATATTTAGATTCTTTCTAATCAGGGGTCCTATGCACTTTCTATTGACAGGCTATTTGCTAAACAAATTAAAGAATTATTTTAATACATATTTATTTAAAATGATAAACAATTAATAATCTATAATAAATGCTCAAAATGTTATCCATTTTCTTTGTGTTTATGTTGTGAATAACTGTCAATGATTTAACGCCAAATATCTCGAACAGAAAGCCTCCTAACGACTTTTATCAGGAGTACTTTTTTATAGGAAATACATCAAAGTTTTACAATTTGTATAAAAATATGATTCCTGGTCATTGGCGTAGAAGTTCAGGGGGTTTAAATACGGGCAGAACCCCATAACTACGCCACTGCCTTTGTAAGAAAAACTTTTGGACCGTCAAAAAATTGGTCTTTTGACTAAAGTGTACAAAATTTGAATAAAAAATCTTTATTTGTTTAGGAAATAATGAATAAATAGTAATAATTTTTTTAAAGTTTAACGTCCTGTATCTTATGAAAACGAAACGTTTTAGAGAAAAATGTTATCGGAAAGACTCCTATTATTTTGATATGTTATATCGTTTACAGAAGTTATGAACGAAAAAACTGAAACACCCTGTATAAGTTCTTTGAAATTCATAGTCAGTTGCTAAAGTTCTCAAAATATTTGGCGTTTCCAAGAATTTTTTTCTCAAAAACCACGCAGTAGGTATATTTCTTTAATTTTCTGTATACTGGCTTTACTGTCCTGATATTGATAGTAAACTTGCATTCTATTAGATCCTAACTCCTAACTAGTGTAACAATTTTATTCACAATGATTTCGGAATCAGTACTGCAGAAGTGCCACCTATATCTCGCAATCAGCGTTGCGCCGCTTTATAATTTTTTCACTCAACGGTTGATTTGAGTAGGATGGAAACCAATTTTTATTTATACGAGAGGAAATGTTAACTTTTTTGTGAAACGGTGTTGTTTTTGACTTCAGAGCAATTAAATTATCCTTAATTAGTTTCTTTAATTAAGATTATTGTGTCAATATTATAAATAGTAGGGTTAATAAGGGTAGCGAAAGTGTAGTGTAGCGTGTAGCCTTGAAGGACTAAATTTCACCAGCCTGTACTTCAATATAATTGTTTATGAAGATTAATGAACAAGTTTTATTATTATTATTATTATTGTTATATCGCTTTTTATCATTCCGTGACCGGTTACTACAAAGTATAGTAAATATATTCTCATAGTCATCGTTCACCGTTCACCTGTAACCACGGATTACATAAATAACTTTTGCCTGAAATCTAATAGATGTAAACAATGACTCAGATTTTCTGTAACATGACCTGGCAGGAATTATTTCACCTGCAGCTTCCTGGCTCTTTTGTCAACATGACTTGGCACTAATGATTTTCGCCGCAAACAGCACCAATCATTGTTGAGCAAAACCAATTGTCAGCGTTAGGTGTAGGAATAGTATATGTAAAAAATGTAGTAACTTATCGCCTACATTTTAAATGTTACAATGGCGTAGAGAACAGACAAATGAACATTGTTGTAGGTAGTCAAAAAAAACTGTCGTCAGAGCAGTATTCAAATTAGTTATGTTTAATGAAAAGGCAATGAGTGGTCTAGTGGGAAGAAGCAACAGAGGTGTATTAGCTGAGCAAGAAACTCTCTTAAATATGAAATCTAAAGAAGTTTTTTGATTACCATTTGGCAGCGGGTTTTCTATTGCGCCAGAAGTCTTGGGAATCTATCTCCCTTATCCCCTACCGTGGATACGCCACTGGACTGTGTTATAGAAATTAATTTCAGTATACTCGGATCTCGACTGCTACTCTTGTGCTCACAAATGCATAAAGCTATTTTTTATTACAAAAAAGTTGCTTAAATTCGATAGCTCATTTCAATACAAAATACAATTATAGTAACGCTACTATCGCTAACGTTAATTATTCTAATAAGTCAAACATCGAGATGCCTATTCTTCGAAAATTTGGATAAAATAAGTTGAGAAATGAGATTTGCCATCATAGTATATAATAATATGTATTGTGTCGTTTTCACTTTTGACCTGTTTTTTATAATACGTATGCTACAAATTGATTTCATCCGATTACTGTTGTTCTTGTTGCGTCTAAATGAAAAACAAGCAAAAGTTCTAAAGTTCAATGAGTGAATATTCCAATTCCATCAGAAATTAATTATACAAAAACCTATTTCTCTTTATAGAATTATATTGTAAAAATCTAAACAGTTAGAGTCCGAAAATGCTTCATTTTTGAGATACTTACAGGGTGTCAAAAAAAAGAATTAAAATACGTTTTACGTTTTTTTGCAAGCATTTTCTGAAATAATTAAACTGGCGCACAATTGATGTAGATATTTGGAGAACGAAATTTAATATAAGTGTAACTAATTATTTGGCAAATGGTTTGAACTCGGAAACAAACATTAGTGACGTAACATACCAGTTTGTAATTATTACTCGAAAAACAGTTTGTCCTAAATACCAGAAAAACTCGAGAGCTTTCTCCTGTTTAGAATTGGCCACCGATTAAGGAACAAATATCCATTTTGAATGAGAACAGTGGCGTCCTATTTCTTTAACAAATTTTTTACATTTTTTGCTGTCAAGCACGCCACTGGTGGAATTGTCGAAGCTCGTTGAATCGAAAAGGAGTCTTTCCATGCGAGTACAGTGCATACCAAAGCTTAATTTAATATCTGAAATAGTTGTCAAGATATTAAAAAAAAATTTTTTCAATTTTGTTAACACCCTATACTTCGAAAAGGAAGCATTTTCTAATCTTTGTTATTTATAGGGTCTTTTTTCTTATTTTGACCTCTAAAATACGCCTTACAATAGTTCCCTTGCCTCCCAAAACACCCTGTATATATCATGTTTTAAAATATAATATACGACAAAATGTGGAATTTTTACAAAATATAATATTTCAATAGATACTGTAAAATGCAGCTCATAAATTGCACTATATAATGGTAAAATTTACGAACTGGTCAATTAAGTATTCAATTTACAACCAAATTTGTGTACATTAATTGGCAATAATTAAATTTAATTGAGATTAATTAGTATTAATTGACGATGACAAATATATCTAAGGCTACCTACAATTAATTATTATTGCCACCAACAATATCCCTAATAATTATTAATTTAAAACATCATATAAAAATTATATATGCTCTTCTCAATGGGCAAACCATCCCAATTTTAATTAAGAATTAGTAATTTTAGAAAACGGTTCATAATCAAAATACTTTAGCCTCTATACCGCTAGGGTACGCCACTTCTCTCCAGACTCGTAATTTTCTTATTTTTTAAGCGACGACCATGTTGGGCACATTAAATTGTAGATATTTTTAAGGACTAACATGCGTGCAGAGTGATTTAAGTATAGATATTTTTGAAACATGTAATAATTATTGTTACAAGAAAAAACATAATTTCCTTTTATATTTGTTGCTTCACTCTGTACGTGAACTGTGTTAATGTTTTCTTAGAAAGGTATTAGTTAGCTTCAATTTATGTTATTATGTCATGTTAGAATTTTTTTTTTGGTTTTAGGGAAAGAATAAAAAACACTTTTCGATTCCAAATTGATTTCTTTTGAAATAAATTTGAAAAAAAAATTGTAAATAATAATTTTATGGTTTATTTGTAAAAGATATAGGTATCATAAACAATATTTAAAATAATAAACAAAACAGCAACAAAAAGCAAAAGGAAAAAATATTTTTAAAACCAAGCTTTTATTAAAATGTACTAAATAGGAATTGCACAATTTCGTGGGTAAAATCAAAAAAATTCGACATGACATAATAATATAAATTGAAGCTAATTAAAACCTCTATAAGAAAACAATAACACAGTTCATGTCGTACAGGGTGAACCAAAAAATTATAAAACGAAATTAAGTTTCCTTTTCTAAAAATTTTTTCAAAAAAAATTTTTTTAAATCACTCTGTACGCATGTTTAAAGGCCTTAAAAATATCTACAACTTGACGCGCTCAACATGGTCGTCGCTTAAAAAATAAGGATGCTATGAGTCTGGGGAGTTTTAAGTGGTGCACCCTGTATAGCACAATAGTTAATTTCTTCGATAGGCTGCTGTAAGAATCAATTCTTTTAAAGTTCACTATAAGATTCAAATTCACAAACTCGATAAAGTAGGTACTTAATCAATTTACACCCAAATTTGTGAGCATTACATGAATTTAATCTTGAATTTATTGACAAACATTAGCATCAATTAACATTAATTAATACTAATTGGTGATAACAGATTTAGTGTTACAATTAATTATTTTTGCTACACCAATAATAATACTACTGATACAAACATCGAAACATTTTAGCCTCTGCTGTACCTAATTGTTAATTTCTTCAAAATTCAATTCTTACTAAAATTACTTCGTATTAATTAGCGATGGAAGATATAAAAATTACAATTAATTTTCTTGTCCTTCTTTTCAGTAGGCAATCAATCTCAAGTTTAATTAATAAGAATTTTCATAATAAATTAGAAAAAAGTCACTGAAACTATCTGTGCAATTTTCTACAAATTAACCTACTTTCTTTGCTTGCTTGATACGTATTGTTTATAAATAACTTTATTTAGGTTTTATACAAGCATAATAATAACAAAAATATAAAAATTTGATATAGGTATTTATTGCAGTGGAGGCTGGTGAATTTTCGGATGTTCGATATTGCAATTTAATGACGAGCTAAAATTATAAGAGATTTAATCTGGGATCGAAATGAGAATATTGTCGAGAAAAAACTGAAAAATAATTTGCGGGAAAAAATTCCGAAAACCGGCCCTGAACTCCCCCCTGGAAAGTCAATCTTCGTATCGAAAATTCTGAGATTTTTGCTTTTGAAAAAATATAAATTTTTAGAAAAGTTATCAAAGTTACCAGCATTTGAAATTTTTAATGGCTTAAATCTTAGTTTCAAAAAATTTCAAATGCTGGTAACTTTTCCGAAAATTTATATTTTTTCAAAAACCTTATAGTAGGAGAGCCCTCGACTAAAATTTCGAGTTATCACGACAAGGGTAATTTTATGAAAAATGTTTAGTTCGAATCAAAAGAAACAAGTTTTATTTATGAAGGAAAGTCGCAGGATGTTGCGGAAAAGGTGAAAATAAGTTTCGCAGTCGGCAAAAAAAAAATTACGGTGATTACGCAGACTCGCTCTAATTTCGTGGGAGTTTTTTTATGTACCTACTTTGTCGCCTCAAATTGTAACCCAACTTCAAAATTTTCGTCAAAACAAAATTGCACTTTTTCGTTCGTTCCTACTGCCTCGAAAATCGCAGCGAGACCATGCGATTTACGATGTAGTTCTAAGTTGGACCCTCTACCTTGGATTTCTTACCAGAACGGCGGCAATTTCTCGTTTGAAAAAAGCGTTTAAAGATTTGGTATTTTCGCTATTTTTTCAAATTTCATTCAGGCCGAGCTTAATAACTCGCACCTCCTTTAAAATGGACTGGCGGCGTATTTTTTTTTTTTTTGAAAACTAGATGCAATTTGGAAAATCCAGAGGCGTAATCGTTTTTCTCGGTTTTGACTCCTAAGAATGTCAAGAATTTTTAAAGAGGCGATTTTAACGGATTTTATCGATTTTTCAAACATGTACCTACCCTTTAGAAATGCGTCACAGCCTTTCCCTTTGGATCTAGAGGATCCGGACCCGGACGGCGGGCAACACGAAGGAAAAATGAAGAACTATTTTTTTTTAGGTCCATCTCCGATATTAACCGAGATACGAATTTTTTAAAAAGGTCGATTTTGCCGAAAAATTACTTTTCCGGGGGCCCTTGCTCCTCTTCCCGGAGGATTTATGTTGATAATTTTTTTCACCCCTTTAGCAATGAGATAGACGGCAGGCGCAATGAAAATGGACATGAACTGTTGAAAAAAATATAGAATCCTCGTATCGCGATGTGGTCGAAAATCCTGGTCGAGGGTTCTCCTGCTATTAGGAATGTGTCGATTCCGTTATTTTTAAAAAACAACAAATATATAAAATTTCAGTACACTTTTCAGGGGGGGGGGGGGGGGGGTCAAGACTTATTTATATCTCCTTAACGCATTTTATAAAATAATATCTCTACTGACAACATTCAGTTGAAAATAGCAGAAAATAGAATCATCGATAAACAGTTGATTCATCCATAGTAAATGCGTTTAGGATTAGATACTTTAATCAAAGGCATAACACTGACTAAACAGTAGCAATATTATAATTCACTAGATCAAATACACCCTTATGATTCGTCATTATACTTAAATTTACCCAATAAACGGAGTTCGTGCATGGATATTTTGGATATGCTTGAAGTAGCATATCATTGGAAATCTTGAACATTTCTGTATAATTTGCACCAATTATTTTAATCCTGTCCTGATTTAAATCTACGGAAGTCAGACAAAAATGAAAAATGGTCGTGATTTCCAGGAAAGCTTCAAGTTTTGTTTCTTTGGTGTCTCATCTATAGGATGTTCCAAATTACTCAACAAATTTTTAAGAACGTGATATTTAGATCAAAATAATATAAAAGTTCTTGTGAAGGTCAGTAATTACAGTGGTGATGAAAAGGGGGTTTTAAAATTTAGAATTTTGATCGACTTCAAAGGCAGGATGATTAGGTTAGCAATCCTATTAATCTCTATGACTCAACAGTAGGTTACACTTCATTTCAATATTATAACAAATATAAAAAAGGTGAATTTATTTGTGAATCAAAGGCAATACAAAAGAAATCAAATAAATTACGATAAATCTGTTAAATCTCATCAACCCTGCTTCAACCCCTAATCTTACGTAAAAGGCCAAATACAAAAAATTACCAACAATTTTAAATTAAATTGATTTAGGTAATGTATTCAACGAATAACCGATTAATGAGAATAATTTAAAACTGCAGAACGTTACACTCAATTAATTATTGATTGAATAATTATGTGGCGTCTAGGCTACGCCTCTGTTAATCTGTTGGCGCGGAACCCAAACAAAAATATGCATTCATTTTTTAATCAGCCGTTAAAACACATGTAATCTCGCAGAAATTGTTGTCTAATCATTAACTCTAGCTTTCGGAATGCACATACATAAATTAACCCCACCATTCTTTATTTGTTTACTCGATGTCTTAATATAAAGCAAGTTTAACACTACTTATTGATCAAAGCATTTTTATCAGATAAGCCATAAACAATAACGTGCCAGTTAAAACTTAAAAATAACATTTTCGTTGGGTGTTCGCCAGCAAATGAACAGTTTGTTTAGTTATCTCACGCTAAAGGAGCAATTCACTTGACTGGGACGTTTAAATTAATTGCAATTGCTATAATCTATCTATACAAGCCCTAAAATGGATCATTTCCATATACATAATAACGGTTGTGAACCGGTAACCTCTGTGTTTCTAAAATTAGTTAAAGAAGACACTGTAAACGACAGTGCTTTTGCTAAGGAAGAACTAACCGAATTCCTGAAAGGAATAGGAAGGATGTTTTATATCGTAAATCCTTCAGAGACTACATTTAGTGACTCTAAAGACGTTCCAGAGTTTTTTAGAAATGTAAGTGCAAATGTTTTGTATATTTTTATTCAGTGTATGTATAGGTGATTCGATATTTTAGCACTTTTTAAAATTTTAAAGAAGGATTAAATAAATATATTTTGTGTTTTTTAAGCAATTGTTAAAAATTAATATGGATTTTCAGCATGCTCATTTAGTCACAATTTAAATTATATATCTTTCTAAATTATTAAATTTAATCATTTAAACCATTGCGAAAATCTCTCAATCGATTTATTTTATTAGATTCTTCGCAGTAGGTATCTAAAGTTTATCAACGATAAAATGGGATCATTTTTAAATATCTTCTACATTCCATGTAAATATTTATATTTATCAGCATTATTTATTAAGTATGAACTTTGTGAGCATGTGGGATCAAGATCAAGGTAATAAAATAATCAATTGTTGAAATGGAAGTTAGAAGAATACAACTGCACCTTCCTGCCAGCACCCTTGGCTAACCCATTCGTATATACATTAAATTTGTGATGATAATACAACAATCTCTGTTACAACAAAATTGAAAAATTATAATCTTAACTAACCCATTTTAGATTGTTATAATTAAAGTACGAGTTCTCAATAGAACAATGCTAAAATAAGTTATGAATAGATGAAATACTATTAAAACTCGGCTAACACTTGAAACCGTATATCAGGTAAATAATTAAATATCCATGATATATTAAGCGAATTAAATTCAATTTAAAGAGTACAACGTCAGCTAAATTTTTAGTTTAAAAATTTTTTATTTTTGTATATTGAGATATGTGAGAGTTATTATATGTTTCTCCGTTATAATGAATCCGAGAGATGAGAGATGTATAAGAAATGATTAGTTATAAGTATTCGAAATTCCTTATAATCCGAAAAATTAATGTGACGTGTAATTCGCAAGGTAGCAAAAGCTGCGAGTTTTTGACATTTTTTTGACCGTTTCAGGAATAGAAGGAACATAACTGAAACACTATTTTCTTCGTCAAATTCATTTCCTTCTTCTTCGTTGTCACTTGAAATTATGTTTAAACTCTTCGATTCTATAATGTGATCATCAGTTAGCACTTCCTCGCCACTGTCATCATAGGATACTAACAGAAACATTTTTACCTTCATCAATTGCCTCCAACGTTTTCATTAGTAAAATTTTCCTGTAAGGGCTTCACTTCTTGATCAATGGGCTGAAGTTTTGAAATTTTGTTAAAAAGCGCAAAAGCCATTTTAATTCGCTCTAGCCAACGTCAGCGTGGAACATTTCTTCTCGTTTCTGAATGAACCATTTAAAAAGACGTTCATCAACTTCTTCATGTGCAGCTTCTCCTACCTTCTTAAACTTAAAATTTACTTTGTCCTACATTGATAAAATTTCTTTTGTTTTTTTTTATATAGCACAAATAGTAGACTTGGTCAATACCATTTCCTCGCAAATATCACTTTGTTTAACTCCATTTTGCATTTTTTATATAATATCTTGCTTGGTCAAAGCTTTACGTTTTTGTTTATTCATTCTAAATATTGTTACTTAGCGCCACTGCCACGATACAATAGATATAAATGTATGTTACTATCATAAAAAAATCTGACTGCATACTACTGAGTGATCAAGTTCTTGGTGAAATCCCGCACAGACCCTTGAATCCCTCGAAATTTGGTCGTTTAATTCGGAAGTTGGTTATAACTGGGTTCGGTATAACTAGCAAAAAGTGCATTAATCTTGGGATAAAATTTTGCTTGAAATTAGTACGTTACAAAGGAGAGTTTGTTAGAAACAGATTTGCTATAACCGAACTCCACTATATATCGAATTATACACAGATTAATCACTAATTTCGTCTGCTATTAATATTAAAATACTTAATACATATATGCAATAACATTTTAAATAATAATAAGTCTAACAAACAAAATAAATGATAACATGCATATGAGATGCGATATGAAAGTTAATAATTATATAATTATATACAGTGTGACCCATTTAAAATTAGGAGACTTCTGTAAAGTGCAGGCTATTTTTTATCCGATTTTGATCAACTTTTTTTAGGCTGTTGTTCATACTTTGCAATTTTTTGGAGAGAAAATACGAGAAATCGTATTAGCGATTTTTTACCTGAAAACTAAGTACGCCACTGTATTTATTCAGCGTCCCCTAAAATGGGTTTATACCAAATTTCATCCTAAAGTACCGCATATTAATAATTTATATTTTTAATTTTTAATAATTAGTTGCTCAACGCTCAAATAATTTTCTCAATAAAATAATTTGTTTATAAAGTTGTTTTTATTCACTTATTTCATGAGTTACTTGATATTCACAAATGCATTTCGGGGTATAAACTAATTTTTAAAAGCAATAATATAAATTATTAATATGAGGTACTTTAGGATAAAATTTGAGACAGAACCATTTTAGGCGACGCTGAATACAGCAGTGGCGTACTTAGTTTTCACGTGTAAAGAAATCGCTAATACGATTTCTCGTTTTTTCGCTCCAAAAAAATTGCAAAATAGGGCTTGATTTCTGTGATAGAAATCTATCAATTTGCAACAAAATATCATTTCCATGAGCAACATTCTAAAAGAAAGTTGATTAAAATCGGACCAAAAATAGCCACTTTGTATCAGAGGTGTCTTAATTTCAAATGGGTAATGGATCACCCTGTAACTATGTTTTATATTTTATGTAATTGTATTTAAAACAAAATTATTAATTAATGGGATACGGTACTCGAGTGGGTAAATGCGTTGACATCTACTTACTTGGGTTGCAAAGATCGATGCAGTTCGCAAATCCACCCTGAGGCAAATTAAAAAATTTATTTGATTTGCTACACAAAATTCTAGGATTTTCCAGAGGTTAATTCAGTGACTTGAGAGGTGGTTAAGAAAATATTTTAAGAAAACGTTTAAGAAAATTAATAAATTATTGAAAAATTAAAAATCTAGTTTAATTATGCCTAATAATTATAAGAATTTCATGTTAGTTTATAAAGTAAATATTAGATAATAAATCCATCATTTTTTGTTAATATATAAGCACAAATAAACTAAAACGCCATAAACTAATTCATTTACATTTGAGGAAGGATTTCACCTCGGATTTCATCCTGTATACATGTATACATATATATATGTATATTACGATAAATGTCAGTTGTGATTAAGTTAATGTTTCACCTAAGGTTAGGATTTTTCACAGAAGTTCTTGATAAATCAATATTCATTATATGTATTTTACTTTCAAAACTCAAAAACATTTATTCAATGACGGTAATATTTTTTACATACTTACGCATATACATGTTTTTACTTGAAATAGACAGATATAGTATTCGTGCATACATAATTAAAAGCCTTTGCAAATTTATCACAGTTTCCGCAAGCTACTTGCCCTTCGCCTACGGCGCCCAGCTGTTACCCAAAACTCACATTAATAATAGTAATAAGTAATAAAAATAAAATAAAAAAATTTTGAAACTTGCTTTTCTAAAAAAAATTTACTAAAAGGTAAAAAATATTTCTTTTTTGGCAAAGAATTTCATATGCGACTGCAAGAAAAGCAAGGCGCGCGCACGCCTTGCTTTTCCAATATTTCCAATTCCCAACCCTTTCATACAATCATGTGCACAATCATACAAAGTGCGCACGCCTTGCTTTTCTTGCAGTCGACGACAGTCGTACATAAAATTCTTTGCGAAAAAAGAAATTATTTTTTACTTTTAAGTAAATTTCTTTTTAGAAAAGCAAAATAATTTCTTTTTCTACTACATAGTTATACTTTAATTAAATTATTATCATTAACTGAGCAAAATTTCATCAATTAATTATGTCAGGAACGATTTGCTTTGATTTCTTGCTCCAAATTTTTACGTGTCAAATTGGTTGATTACTTAATTGGTCTTCCTAGAGACTAGGAATGGGAAACATGAGGGGGAAATTCAAAGAAAAATCATTGGTAAATTGGAAAAATACGGATACGCAATTTATAATTTTATGTTTTACTTTAACTTGTTTTCATGAAACTGGCCCCAAGGGAAAAATTAGAGTTCGCCGCCCCTGAATATATTAACCTGTGTTATTAAGCTAAATAGAAATTTGCATAGAAAGGAAATAGAGCAAGAAGTTAAATTAACTGGTTATATGATCAATCAATAATTATATGCAATTTTATAAATAAATAATACATATACCTACTTGTTTTCTTTTATTTTCTTAAGAAAAGTATATATACTTTCTCTATCTGTTGACTAAAGTGAAATTTATGTAAATTTTTGAATTAATTAATAAGATATCATTGTTTACAAGATATTTACTATTAAATAAATTACAATTTATAATTTAAAACGCTGAAAATGCTGTGTCATGTTTTTTTTTTCTAAAACTAGTTCAGTTAAGAATTTATCTCCGAATATAAATAATTTTTTTACATATTATTTACCAGTCACCATGTACAATAGTAAAATGTGTGAATGAAACATTTCCCCGAAATGTAGTAGGTGATACTATAAAGATACTCAATAAGTAGTTGGTTTAATTATAGGGGTCGTTTTTGGTTATAGTTTATAGTAATTTATTTCAGTTTTTACTGAAAGATTTTGTGCTACTAACTAAATTGAAAATTATCGATAAAAACATACAGCAGGATGCTTCGAACATGATGGGGACTGGGACGAATATACGAGTGGCCGACCACTCGCCTCAGTCCGAAATTTGTACATTAGAAGGGCGCGGCAGTGCGCTGTGGCGTGGCCACTCACTGCTCGCTCAGAACTGCTCAGCAGTTAGCAGACTGTTGTTAGTATCTCATTAACCGTGTTGGGATGTAGAACTCATGTCTGAAAGAAATTTGATTTACGTATTCTGGACCAACGTTTCGAAATTTTTCTAACTTCAATAATTCATCCTAGATGAATTATTGTATCTCAAACACATTTAAATATTTCCATTGTTTGTTTTTTCGCAACAAAAATGTGATTCTACAACATAAAATTAATTGTCGCTGCACCTCGAGTGTTGCAGGTGTAATAAAAATTATTATAAAAGAATCCAAACAAGGAACAGTAGACGCGAGAGCTATCGGCTACAGCGCGGAGATCCACGATTCCCACCTCTGTGTCCGCTTGCCTACAACGGGCACAAGTAAATCGCGCAAACTAATACCCATGTTCGAACCTCCTCGTTCTTTACTGTATATGTGAGCTTTTGTGCTCTATTTTTTTTTAAGAATAAAGAATAATGAAACACTTTCCTATTTACTGGCGACTTTATTTATTGCATGATAAAAAAATATCTATTTGACTATAGTGGCGTTAACTATGCTGAGAAAAATATACAGGTTGAATCTTTAAAGTGGGGGTCATATTTATAGGGGTGGCATCTTTCAAACTACTAGAAACACGAAACTACATTTTTTTAAAACGTGCTATGAAAAATAAAAAATATTGTTTAAACCCTTTTTATTTTAATTTGGGTAGGTACCCCGCCAGTGGAATGAGCTAATGAGAGTAATGGCTATAACTGAGGTGACCGCGCATGTCTTGTACGATTCCTGAACTGTGTGCTGTTGCCAAAGTTCATGATTCAAATGAAATACGGAGAATTTAATAGTAAAGCTAATTTACTTTTTTTAAGTGGGTGTTCGCTGGGAGCCATATTTTTGCACAGAAACAAAAAATACATAAAAATAATGTGGTTTTTGATAATGTAAAACGTAATATTATTAAACGATGTAAGTACATAATACATGCATTGAAAATAATGGTAATTTAAAAAAGCCAAACTTTTTTCACACCCTGTATATGTTTATGCATGATAGAAATTTGGAGAATATTCAAAAAGTAGAGAAAAAATACTATAAGATAGACTTTTCGTATTTATTAAAATTAAAACACAATTTTATCGCTTATGTCAGTTTTGACAGAGTTAGAAAATTAAGTTTTGAACCTGCCATTTAGAATAATTTCAGCCTGGCGTCAGAAATATGAATTACAAGTGTTGTGTTATGTTGGTCACGTGGTCACATTACAACACACCTCAGCGGCTGAGCGTGCGATTTGTTTACGGTGTGTAAGGTTCAATTTACATAGGTGGCGGAGAGTGCGTTTTCAGCTCACGTTAGTGATCGTAGAATTCGTAGGTAAATACATTTAATTTACCTTCGAATTATGATATGACTGTGGTAGAGAATACAAGGTTTAAAAATAAATGTGTATATTTACTTTACTTTGTAAGTGTTTGCCCATGTCACAATATGTACTTATTTTATTACCAATGTATATTTCAGATACATATAAACATACAAATAAATACAAGGCTATTTTATTTTTAACCTAAGATGGTCGATTAGTATATATATATTCCAATACTTATAATATACAAATTACATCTTCTTAATATGATATGAAACATATTATATTTAATAGCCTGGATGACTAATAGCAAAAATGTTTTCGAAGGTCCTTTTTATCATCGCATCTACACCCTCGCTTGTTTCTTTAAGTTCATATTCTCAAAAGTCACCAGAAAAATGATCTGACCAGTATATTACTGAGATCGAGACATTTTCATGGAACCCAACAACTTTCCGGTATCAGTGATAAATCGTTACATTCATTGGTATTTAAAAATAAATGTGCTAAATTATATTATGGTATCTTATTTTCAGGCCTGGCCATACTTTCTCCTATTCATATTTTTGGAAAACGTAATGTTGTGGATTGATAAGAAACCAACATACCGACTGAATGATGGTCTAACAAGTTTGTCTCATGGACTCATACAGCATTCTGGAAAGTAAGTTATTATTTGTTTATTATATGGCTTTCTGCAAATTATATAGTAAGACAGAAAATTTAAATATATCGATTGCTTCGTTTATCTTGCGAAAAGATTTGCAATAGCATGAACTGATGATAGAGATTAGAACATAGAGTACCTATGTATTATTATTATTATTATTCTGTACGAATTCATAGTGTGCAGAAACACAAAATTGTTCAATTATTAGATTATATTGTGTGTGTTTAAGGAAAAGAATGCACCCTATATTATATAATAATGACCAATGAACAATGCATACTTTAACCCATTATATTTATGGTTTATTTAAGGAAAGAATTATGTATTTTTGTGCAATAACACATTAATGAATTTCTGCTTAAATAAAACTATAAATTTAAGTAGGTACTTATGCAAACATTTCATAGCTACAGAACAGAAAAATTTGAGAATCCTGGTATAATAATAATCTTATTATTTACACAGATTTTATTTTTAATTCCAGTCCTATTTTTAAAATTAAATGCTTCTTTTGTTGTATTGAGATTAAAATTCTGACCTCAATGATACTAAACATAACTTTGAAAAATTTATTTCATTATTTTACCCATTGTCTTATAAACAATAACTTACTAGATATGAATAAAAATGCGTACGAGCAATCACATTATGTAAATAATTATATAAATTAACATTAATCTTCCTCTTAACTTAACACCCGCCTGTGGCAATTAAGCAAAATAAAATTATATAGTAAAATTCCACAGATTTAGCAACACAAAATTCCAAAACAATAGTATAGTTAGATTAATTTTTTATGACAAGACACTGAGTAATCAAGCCATATATATAAAAGGAAAACTTCAATGGTCTCTTATACCGACACTTAATTAGTTTTTGATGGTTTATGCATGGCAGCAGCATCTATCTGTAAAAGTCAAAAGTATCTAACTCATTAATTACTCTATTAATTTAAAACCATATATACTTATTTTTTGAGATTGCACTTTATAAATTCTGTTATAATACTTATATGTATAAATCAATACTAATGTGTATGACAGGGTTGCTCAGCCGAAACCACCAACAAATTTATTAATTTTTGTATGCACTAAGAAAAATCAAAAATGATTTTGGTGGTTTATTAGAGACTGGATTTAAAAAATTAAAAAACCGTATAGGTATCGTTTAAAACAAATCGTTAAAAAAATTTTGTTTCAAATAGGTACCTGATTGTCTATCTGAAGTTCCCATTCGATGTTATTCGAGTTGGTATATTTCTAATTCCATCTAATTCTGTTTACATGGACAAAATTTAGTACCTACCTATTCAAATAGATACAAATAAAAATGTTATAATTCATAACAATTTACAGAAAACATGTACTTCCTTATATACCTACTTACTCTATTTGTTTATTTTCCTAGTGATCCTATTTTAGTTTTCCTTGTTTATTAATATATGTTTTAATTTCAGACTGTTGTTTCGAGGTGCAGAAAGTTACGCTTATTTCTATTTATACAATCGCTTTCGTCTGGTAGATCTAGCCTGGGATTTCCCTATAACTTGGTACTTAGCTGCTGTAGGAGTCGATTTTTGTTACTACTGGGTACACCGGGCTTGTCATGGTATGTTGAAAAACTTAAAAAAATATGCAATATCAAAAGCTAATAAAATATGTATATATTTTTTCAGAAGTTCATATTCTTTGGGCTCAACATCAAGTGCATCATAGTTCTGAGGAATTCAATGTGGCAGTGGGATTAAGGCAGTCTTTATTGCAGGGATGGTGCGGTTTTGTAAGTATCTATAATAAATATATCATTTACAGTTTGAATCTATGGCTCATATTCTTGAATAGGTATCTAAAAAAAAATAATAGTGGACACTAAGTTTGGTTTAAAATCAAGTTCACCGGAAGTATTTGTAGTAGTACCATTGAGTAAAAAATATAAAGAGGCGCAACTGTCAAGGTTTCGAGATTTTAGTATTGTATTTTTTTGCCAATACCTTCATGATTGTCATCAATTTTTAGTGCTACGGGAAGGTACTTGTAATGTGGCTGTATAGCCCTTAAAATTGAAGACAATCATGAAGCTATATTGGTTAATAAATATAACACTAAAATCTCGAAACCTTGACAGTTGCGCCTTTTTATTATTTTATACTCAATGGTAGTACATAATTTACCTGGAAGTAATAATTGTTCTCCATGTAGTAAGTTTATCACTTATTAAACTTAACTAATTACTTAGCGGGATGTTTATGTTGGATTCACCAAATTGAAAAAATGAGCCAAATTTATTTATAAGTCATCTATAGATCTGATCAACTGTTGAAAGTATTCTCTTTTCAGTAAGATTACTCGTAACAATATGCGTTCATACATTTTAGTTTTACATTAATGAATGAGAATGTGAGAATAATTAATCAAAATTTTTCAGGTGTTCTATTTGCCGCTGGCGTTTTTTATTCCGCCAGCTCATTTCATAACTCACCAACAATTTAATTTGCTTTACCAAGTTTGGATTCACACGAAAACGATTACAACCCTTGGGCCTCTAGAGTATATTTTTAATACACCTCAGCATCATCGTGTACATCATGGTAAGTAATTTAATTAAAAAAAAAAACTTATTAGTTGAAATTTAGTAGATGTAGATCTGTCAAGCTCAAAGTCACACAAAAATATTCGATAAGTGGGGTGAAATTTCTAAACTCCTAAAATTAATAAAAATATATAACAATAAATTTCATACTATAAAAATAAAGAAATATTGCTTAAAACGTTTTTTATTTTTTTATTTATAAATAGTCTGTTTCGAAAATATTCATTATTTGCTTGTAAATTTTTTCTAATAACTTCTTATGTCTGTATTTTAATCAAATTTTCAATTTTAGGCAGTAACATTTACTGTTTAGACAAAAACTATGGGGGAGTCCTAATTATCTGGGATCGTCTGTTTGGAACATTTGCTAGCGAAAAGAAAAACGAAGAAATCATTTACGGTCTTGTTTTTAATAACCCATCGTTTAATCCACTGCATCTACAGGTAAATATAATAATAACTACTGTAACTCTTTACTTATAACAGGATATAAATTGCCGTTAATCTCTGAGAAAATGTTTTATAAAGAATTCGTGTCAATATACATCAGATTTTAGTTATTTGTTCAAAGACTGAAGTTACATCTCTATACCAAGTGTCAACGAAATTATTAGACAAGTCATAGCACCCAGAACTTTCTAGATATAAAATTGAGATTTGGAGGACATAATATACAGGGGAAAATGCAGGTTTTTCGATATCTATCACATTTCCGGATTCACCAGAAATGACTTAAACTATGAAATTTTAAATGCAACACCCTGTATATTCTTACATTTTTGGATTCTAGAGACGATTTAAGGTGCAACTGCACTTGTTTGAGAAATGTTTTAGCCCACTTGATTTTTTTAGACCTCTTTTTATTTCTGCCTCTAGATGTAAATACAAATTAATGAATTAAGCACTAAGCACATGTGAAGAGTTTTAAGTCCTAAAATAGTAGAAGAAATCTGACGATCCAATTTTTCTTGGATCATCTAGACTTAGGATTGTGACGCACATTCACGGCAATCTAGGTCTAAAAAAATCAAGTAGGCTAAAAATATACAGGGTGCTGCATTTAAAATTTCATAGTTGAGGCACAGGTTGAGGTAATTTCCAGCGAAACCGCCGAAACCGGAAATGACAGAAATGTGACAAATATCGAAAAATTTGCATTTTCCACTGTATGTTACGCCATGAGTTGTCTAATAATTTCGTTGACACCCGGTATATTAAAAAAAATTGGTGGAAATATCTAAAACTATTAAGTTCAGTAAATACAAGATGAAGTTTGACCTCAAATATAACACAAACCTTAAAATTAAAAAAAACTGCAGCAATAATTAAACCACCGCATTTTTTTTCTTTTTAGACGTTCTATACCGAATATGTTATGAAAAAATTGCAATGTATGGAGGGATGGAGGTACAAACTTGCTGCTGTTTTTTATGGACCTAGTTGGGAGCCTGGAAAGCCTCGATTGGGACTAGACGAGGATAAAATTAAAGTAAGCTTCAATCTACTTTCTAATTTTTTTCTATACATCTCGATCTGCGACAAGTATTTTATGTAAATTCGAAAATATTAGTAGGTATTAAGTAAAACTAATAAGTAAAATAATTTTTTTAATAGAAATTCATTTAATATAACTGAAAGAGTCATATTCTAATTAGAAATTGTGATCTAATGGTCAAAATACAGCTAGGTGAAAACTAAAAGTGCCGTTATTGATTGTCTGCCTTTCTTTGTTAAAAATCATTAACATCTAACATCTAATTAAATCCACTATACGTACACCTATTTATAGTTGTGTCTCGTTTTTATATAGTTTTCATAAAAGAATGTAAACTACGCGAGCACAAAATTAGGCAACCATATATACACTTAATGTTATTACATAATGCAGAAAGAACATTGCCTACTTTTTGTTATGTAATTTATGATCATTTAGAAAGGCTTTTTTTCAACAACTGTCAAAAAAGGCTATGTTTGCGCATTAACGTCAGTGTCTAAAATGAGACCTTATTTTTTTTTGCGTTACCGTGACTCCGTGCGCAAAATATTTTGCACACTAGGTTACAAAATACTAATTGTTCATACTGCCGTCTGAATTTTTTCGGTAGAAGATTGAGTGTAACAAGGTTAGCTGCATCTGATATTTCGGGTGGGGTATAGGATAAAATATCATCTTCACTTTCGAGACTCTCCATTATTATCTTATGTATTATTTTACTAATATCGAAAACGTCAGTGAAAAATGTTTGTTGACAAACATATTGGTTTCCATAGTTACCTGAGACATCTGCTACTATTTTTTTTTAAATTAATTTGCATTAAATATTATATTACTTAGAAGATATCGTTTTATGGTTTTAGTTCAATCAAATTTAAAGTCGTAGAAAAAATATTCGTTCGAGATGACCAAAGAATTTCGCACACGAGTTGCAATCGTGTGCGAAATTCTTTGGTCATCTCGAATGATTTTCGAAAAAACTTTCGTTCTCCATCACCAAAGTAGTATTTCGCACCCTAGATACAAAAATAACTATTATAAGCTTCGAAAGATAATAAGCAAATTAGACAGTGGCTATATTCTCAACTATTATTTTGTTTTAGGTGGTAGCAAGAGTGAAATACGATGTAAAATTACCTTTTTGGTGTAATGCTTACCTTCTTACACATTTCTGCGTCGTTGTGTGTGGCTTTCAAAAACTCGCTGGCTGTTACATGGTAAGTGATGTGTGGTGATATGTAATAGTTTAAACAATAGCAAAAGAAGAATATAAGTATATATAAGTCTGTAGAGTAATAAAAATATATCAGGGTGGGAACCATGATCTCCTCCCAGAGTTCTAGGGTTCTACAGATTTCGTCCGATTTTAATTTATATACTGCAACCATAGTTGTATGTTATTTACGTCATTATAAATGAATAATAATAATCTATAATGTAGAATCAATTCATATATAGTTGTTCTATTTTTAATCACTGCAGCAAGAACATTGAGGATTATTTATTTTACAGATATACTTCCAAATGTAACTAACTATTGTTGTTTTTTGCAGAGCCTTAATCCATTTACCGTCCTCGGTTTTGTCATATATATCATTGCATCTCTTACAACAATTGGAATGCTCTTCGACAACCGTCCCTACGCCTGTATATTCGAACTTTTAAGATGCATGCTGTTAGTTACCGCTATACAACGAATAAATTTTACAGACATCGATAGTTCTGTGTTATTGACCGTCGAAGTATTCTTTGTGATATCAGGACTTTTCTGGTTCCTCCAGAGCATCAAAGTTTTACAAATCTCCTTAAAAACGAAAGAGCACTGAGAACTTATTAAAGCCGTCATGTGTGTTGACTGATTTTCTTGTGATGTAGATTATGTATATAATAAGAATAAGTATTCAATAATTACTTAATTACCCAGTGATATTATGTAAGAATATATTAGTTAGTTGGTTTTATTTATGTCAGTACTTGAATAAAAGTTAATATATGTCATAATCTCTTTATTTGTTTCCCCTTTTTAATAATTTAAAAAATATATATATTTTTGACATCGCTATATAAAACGAAGTTTTTGGAAATAACAAACTCAGGTTTTAAAAAAAATTGAACCTACCATAACAAGGAAGACGTACTGCCCAATTAATTCATTAGAAAGTCACTTTCGATACCGTAATTTCCATTCATATTTTAATAAAACAAATACTCACACCACCTGTTCACCTGTCAATATAAATACATTGCCATTTTAAATTGGTGTAATAATATTTAATATTTTGGGGTGTGGCATCTGCCTATCAGGACCTAAACTACTAAGAAAATGTTTTGATTTCATAACATAATTTATTTGCAAGTGATTAAAATAACATTTAGTATGAAAATAATACACGATAATAAATTTACAGAAACAAAACCACAAATCAAATCGCACTTTCCTAAAATGTTCTTGTTTTCGCTGATGAAACAAGAAAATCTAGGACTGCAGTTTCTAACATTAGCCACATCGTACTATTTCAAAACAAAATAGTAAGATGTATTACAACATAAAACTCAACAAAAAAGAAACAAATATATATAATATCTAAGTATAAGAAATTACTTTTATAAAAACTTTTCTGTAAATTCATTAAAACATGAGATCAAACAAGGTTACGGCACAAAATTTGATTAAATCAGATAGAAAAATATCAATATCGTAAAATTGTGAATGGTATTGAACAACCTTTTACCTTAACATACGAACAAAAATAGTTTTCTTAATAAATCTGATGCTTCTATATTAATAAAAAAAGTTACCATTAAGCAGTTTGTAAAAGCCACTACCCAGAGCACAAATTCACATGAATTCACCTCATTTATGCTATTATATTAACTTTAAAGCACTCTTATACTGCATTAATAAAATTTAGGTTAAAACGAAATATAAATGTATCACACTGTAGAGTTATATATTATACCGTTTTGAAATCTACTCCAAAAAACTACAAAGGAAGTTGTCTTAATAACACACAAGTATAGATAGTTATTTTGTTTAGTAGGGAATAAAAGCAGGCTGTAAATTGCTTGAAACTACAATAATTTCGCGATTTAAAGTTGACTTTTAACAGCATAATAAACTACCCAAAAATCATAGTCCACTCATTTTCAAACATGGTAAAACTTCTATAAATTTGGGTCGACTATTGTACAATAATTTCGTTGACTTTTGGAGGTTTATCGATTCAAAGTTCAAAATATTATTATTAATCAGAAATTTTGAAATTAACAGTGTAATATTATCATACTCTCACAAGTTTTGTTTAAATTATGTAGGATGTGGGTTATACTTCCAAAATCGTGAAATAAACTATCTGAAAATAGTTTCACAATAAAAATAAAAAATTTGTACCAGCAGTGGTATTGTTTTTCAAGAGTTTATTGTTAAGTAATGTAAAACTTTTTTCTGAAACCTTGTGTATTCTATTCCTCAAATTTAAATCGATTGACGCTTCAAATCAACGAAATTTGCAAAAATGCAAGTACATTAAAATCTATTCTTATTTATTGAAGTAATACGTTAAGTGTGTTGTTCGAAACAGCCATTTGTCATAGATGTGAAATTTCATTAATTAATTAATTTTTAAAAGGATGAGAATTAGTTATCATCTGGTGCTCATCAATTACATTAAAAGCGATTGGAAAAATCCCTCTGTTGCAAAATTGGCAATACTTAATTTAATTTAAAATATTTGTGTCTTATTAGGTTCACAACTTCATAGCTCATAAATACAACTATCTATTTTCAAAACTATTATTACAATTGATCTGAAATCTGCATAATAAATTTATTTGCTCTAACGATTTGGTCGATTCGTTTAACTTTTTATATAGCAGTAAACCTCATTTAATACAAAATCTATAATAACTTAGATCAAAAAGTTTTATATTCCTAATAATTTATACTCCAAATTTTAGGGAATGCATCCCCATAAATGAATATTTTATTGTACACACTCAAATTTTGAAAATAGATGCTGCAAATAAATGTATTAAACATGTGCTAATTTAATTTATAAATTATTTACCAACTGTATAAAAATTTCCTATACGCCTTTCTCTCGAGCAACTGTATAAAGATTATAAAAAAAAAAAACAGCAAACCCCCTTTTTGTCTACAAAGAAAAAAACTACAACAACTAAATAGCAAGAAAAAGCTGTTTATTTCTTAAATATTAAGAAAACATATATATAAAAAGAGTACTTTGTGCAAATTATTCAATATGTATTATATAAAGTAGAAACAATAATTAGAAATGTGTGCTCCCACGCCCAACATGAATGAAAAAATAAAATTATGGCCTTAAAAGATAAATATAATCTATTTGCACAGGTTTGATTAACTAAAAATTACACAATCTTAATTGCAAAATCAATAATAAAAGCATGAGCTACAAATTTACATAAATAAAAATAGCTTTTATTGCACAGAACAAACAATCCAAATGAAATTTTATGGAAGTGATGTCAGTCAATGTATATTTTTATTTAAAAGAATTATTCCAAATATTTGAATTGTTTATTTTGTTATACTATAATATAATATATTAATCCACCACTATATTTCGCACTTTGAAAGTTAATTAATTATTATAATAAATCTTTATGGGTTCCTGTACAGATAAAGCTAAAATATAATTTATATTTAAAATTAGACCAATGCAGTCCACTGTCACATTTAGTGCAAAAAACCTTAGCCGCTGCGCCCGAATAACTAAACTAAAATGAGTCGCTGGCAGTCTCAATGGAGGCATTTTTAAAGATTTAAATTTGTTGGAGGCAGTGTCTAAAACAGAAGAAATTATGAATTATGATCATAACAACACAAAATACATAATATTAAAATGTGTAATTTTAGACATTTCGTCACTTTGTTTGATTAAAATTACACTTGATATACAGGGTAGTCATTTTATCTTGATAACATTTTGATCAGATATAACTTTTTTATTTTTAAAGTAAAAAAACAAAAGACTGTCAATTGTCAAAGATATACACATAACTTGTGTTTTTTTAAATGGAACACCCTATATATTTTTAACCAGTTGGATAGAATATTTTGTTCTGGTTTCAATGGTACAACTAGAGCACACTTTATATTTTGATCCAGCAGTTTCCAAACTGGAAACTTATTAAAAAAACGAAAGAAATGAAGAAGGCAAAATTTACCTATGCTTCACGGATTTTCTTCTCTTTTTTCTTCTTCAGGAATGAAGGTGTTCTTAAACCTTTCTTTTTCTTTTTGTCTTTCTTGGGAGACCCTTCAGAAATGGAGTGGTCCTAAGGAAAAGGTGTAACGTATATATTTTCATTTTCAATACGAATCAAATTACTTACCTCTTTACTACTCTGCGAGAGTGTGCTCATGTGCGCATCCGATTGGTCTCCATTAACTGTGTTTTCACCTAAAAGAAGAATAGTTTAGAATGCGTTTGTTAAGTTTTTGCAATTATGTCTACTCTAAACATAAGATGCAAAAACCACGATTTGTAACTTCAATAAACATGCATAATAGAATGAACAAACAAAAAGATAACAAAAATTAACAACAGTGAAGGTGATTACCTGATTCCTGTATATCCAAACCCAATTAGTAGTTATTTTTTGTGTAATATGAAGTAAACAAGTTTGCGTTTTTTTAAATATATTTTTAATTTCAAATTATCATATAAAATTAAAGAAACAGAAAAAGCATTGCAAAAAATATACATATTATTACTTTAAAACTTAGCATGTTCATAACCCATCCAGTCGTCCTCAAAGTCATCAATCAAAGGTTCATTTTCTTTATTGTCAGAATTTCTGAATTTTGGTTTAAAAACCGCTGCTTTTGTCTGAACGTAAGAATGCGCATTTAGTGTTGTTGTCCGATAAAAGTTAACTTCATTACTTATTACCACATTTACCTCAGGCTTATCAAAGGCAACATATGTATTCCCTTTCTCGCATTTATCGGACAATATTTTGCTGATTTTAACGAAATTGTCGCTATCCTCGGTTTCATCTATCACTTCATATTTTTCGTTAACAAGCGAATCAGTAAAAATTTCAAAGTCATCACTTAAATTACTGTCAAATAAGTTAACGCGAGGTTCTTCTAATATGGGTGATAAAATCGTCCGTGTAGAATTTAAATCGGTAAAATTTTCTGGTGGTCGCAATGGAATATCATCCACATTTAAAATTGTCTTTTTAGGCTGAATTTCTGGGTCTTCTCGGCGAGGCGAATTATACAGAGTTATCCAATACATCTCAGACCTAGACTTTGTGCCCGTTTTAAATGATGTGATTTCTGTGCTTGGTTCTGCATCTGCATCTAAATTACTACGTGAGGTATCGTTTGTTGCTACTGGTCTTTTGGATTCTGGTGTTGAATGAAACACATTTTCACCATTGTTTGTCATCTGTGTTTCAAAGTCGACAAACCTGCTAGCATTCGTGTTACCAAGTGTGTTAAAGAAATGGTCCAAAATGTCAGATAAAAACTCTGAGATAGTAAAAACCTTATCGTTCACAATATACGAACTGTTAGAATCATCCGATGGATCTTTTAATCTATCATCTATCTCTAACAAGGTCATAACATGGGAAGCTATAGAAAATCTTAGATCGTTTTTTTCCTCATCATTTAAAGAATTTACATAACATTCTTTATAGAGCTGCAGTAATTTTTCGAGAAGTTTGTTTATATTTGAATCGTGCAATACTTCAGGGAAAAAAACCAACTCCCTTACTTCAAAGCATTGTTGTACTAAGTAATCAAATATTATATTAGACATCTTCACCACATTCTCATCTAGGTTTGTGTTTGATGAAGTACATTTAAATGTAGTTTCATTTATTAAGGTACAATCTTCAATACCCTCGTCAACACTAGATTTGTGTTCAATTAACTCTGCTGCTTCCTGTAAAGACTTTTGACGAAGAAGATTTCCTTTAGTTTCCATGATAATGTCCTTAAATAAGGTAATACGGTCAATAGATTCGGCAGACATTTCCATTAGCTTTTGCACAAAATTTTCGGCAACACTCACGACGTCCTTTAAATTATCGCATTCAACATCCTCACAAAAAGGTAGCTCTTGAAACAGTTCTTTTCTGAAACTGTCCAGGCTAGTGGAGCTGCTGTCAGATTTAGGTAACAACGCAGCTATTTCTGGTGTAAGCTCAACTAGGCTCTCATTGCATTCCAACTCATCATACTGTTCATTAAAACATTCCATTTCCTGTAAGGGATGAGGATGAGACTCGTTTATAGTTTCCTTGGAATCCGAGTCAGATTCAGAGGTGCTTTGACTAAAATCTTCAAGTAAGTGTTGTTGCATATCGTTTAAAATTTGCCTCTCAAAAGAATTTGTATCATCTGTGCTCTGAGAGTATGTATGGCAGGTGTGATACTTATCGACGTACAAAGGAGTATACTGTACTTGGCTCAGATCAGATTGAGTTGGAGGTTTGTAATCAAAGTTATTCATATAACTTGTCTGTGACCCTTGATTATTTAAACGTGGTATATTATGATAATTTAAAGCAGCCGCAAAAGGATAAATGAACCCAGTGAGAATTTCTATAGGGATATCGACGGAGACTGAATGGGTATTGTCTAGATTTAAAGTAAGTGTGGAACGAGTGTTATGGCGATGGTTAAATTTATGATTAGCGGAATAGTTGCGGGGCGGGATAGTGACAATTAATGGCTTCATTTTAGCAATTTGAGTTTGGCGTGCTATGTGGAAGTGTGTGGGGTTAGGAATAATGTAAGAGCCCTTCGGAAATCCAGCATGACTATGAGTACGGTAGTAATTCTGCATTACATTGCTACCGTAATGGGGAGCGGCTATCACCTTATAACCTGAAAGAGATCTACTGGTTTTATCTCTGTCAAATAATTTTAATTTATACCATACGGTATCTGTAATATTCCAGAGCCCAAAAGAGAATAAAAAGCAGGGTAATAAGAAGCACTAAAAAATTAAAGCAAAATGTTTCTCTCAGAAAATTGTGTTTACAGAAAAGCATTCATCGACAAAAATGAAATGATTTTACTTACTCTTGGTGCTGTTTACTGAAACTCGTTCAGCTCTTAGGAAATTTTCTAATGGGGAAGCTTCAACTAAACATGCAATACAAAAAAAAAATACACATGCATATAATATATTCATGCTATATTTAGTGCATAAAAATAAAAATCTTCACATAATTTCTTACTAAAGAAGTAAACATAACATGTAATTAATATGCGACTTTTATGTAATTTGCAATGGACACCAAAACATTGAATATTTAACAATCATCAAAACACAAGCATCAAACGTTAAAGAGTATTCAATTGTTTTGGTGTCTAGCCAGTTTCGTATTAATTGTTTCAATGCTCTTTAGGATAATTAATGTTTGTCAAAGTAAGAAAAATTTTTAAAGTATGTTAAATTTCATATGGAAAGTTATGTGTACTTCGAGAGTTTTGTTGTTTAATTTTTACAAATTTTAGAGAAGATTTTTACTTTTCTAACAGAGTTCAGATTTAAATTAAATTTCAGATGCATTTCTGATAGCAATTAAAAACAAAATAAATTAAAAGTTACTAAACCCATTACCCAACCTTAGTCTACATTGATCTGACCTTGGCGAATGTTGGACGCATGAGATTTCCTAATGGGCTCATTCCGGAAAAAATTTTTAATTCATATTCCGAAAGTACACCTTGTAATTAGTAAATGTGCAAAATATTAAATTTTTTTTTCAACTGCTTCTCCCTCAAAATAAATAATGAAAATAGAGCGCTGTGACGTCACACCACTCGCAGCGGTCGGCCGCTAGCTTGTTTCCTATAGTTTCATACCGGCGGCAGTTACTACACACACGTGACACACGGCGGAAGTGGTAATTTCGTTCATCTTTTAAGTGCTTCGTCCTTGGTACAGCGAAATCTAAATACCATATATCCGCATAACTGATAGAACCAGTGGAGTCGGGTGGTGTGACGTCATAGCCGTTTCAAATATGTTACGAATTTGAAATCAAATATTAGGGTTAATATTAACGCTAGCGATCTAATTTTTTCACTATATACTTAGAGGATGAAATACTTACGGAAAATGCTAAAATAAATTAAAAAGCAAATATCACGAAATGAGCCCATTGTGCTCTAAAAATATCTTACTTTTTCACCATATTATTATTATCTTGAATGAAAGAGTAGTGCTTCCAAATTTATTGACATGTTAGTCATTAATTACAGACATTGTAAAACGGCGGGATTTGAAGACCTTTGCATATTAATTCAAAAAATTAACAAGAAAATTACCGATAATTTTTTTAAAACCAGATATATTTCCACAATTATCTTTCGCAGGAATGACCGATCTTTATATAATTATATAATTTTTGATGATACTCACCAAAATTGAAAAACGTTCAACAAAAAATTTAAGAAATCAATTGTAGTAGTAGTAGTTTTTAAGACATTTTTATTTATTTATTTATTCTTTCTTTATCCAACAGTAAAAAAAACATTTACAGGATAAGTACAAAACAGATACAAACAAAAGATAACAAATACATCAGTAAATACCCAAAAACAGAATAATGGACAATAGCATTGATAAAATTAATATATAAAATTTTATCTTTATCGTCTATCGTCTATGTTGTATTTTTTTTTGTTTTAACTTTTTTAATATTGATTTTTGGAAACATCACTTACTATTTTACCGGAAAGAAGGTATTAACAATAGAAATCTATTACAGTTTACAAAATAAAAATAAATTTTTTTGTTTCCGAGATATCAGCTGTGGGAATACTAACTGAAACACCCTGTATATATAGAATTAAAATAATACATGTGTATATTTTTAAATAAATGGATTATGAAAATGGTGTCACATGTACAATGTTAACGTTCTCAATGGTTCTAAAAAAAGTTCCCATAATACGGAGTAACATTGTGTATAAAAGTACAAAATTAAGACCGCTTGCTTCCTAAATGGGTCAATCCACCCCTGTTCTTTTTCATTAAATAATATTATCAAAATCAAAATTAGAGAAAACCGATCATAAAAGCGTATAAAAAAAATGCGCTGACCAGAGTACAGATCACCCTTTGTTCCACTTTTCAACATTTTTCACCAATCTAAGGTTAAGTTCAAGAAAAATGGTCAAAGTGTGAAAATAATTTAAGAAATTATAACGTGCATTATTTTTTGGAGCACATATTTTTATTCCTGTTATATATCCATCTGAACTCTGTTGATAAAGATTATATCCACATTTTTCGTCACATATTTCACACTATGTACAGGTTGCTTGAAATATTCATTTAATAGATAAAAAATTTGTATTTCGTTAAATTTTTAACAAATCCAATAATTTAACAAAGATTTGAATAAAATAACGAATATATAAATAAAAAAAAACTGGATATAGGCAATATTTTTAATGAATTTATTATGAAATAATACTTTAAAAATGAAATATTTGTAACATCCAGTACATATACATTACAAAAACTGCATGCAGAAATAACTTATACTGCCAATAATCAACACAACTTAAAACTTTCTGTGTAAAATTCTTTCAGTTTTTTTATTCACATGAAATATGGAAGTATAAATCGAATTCAGACCAGTACATTCTAATCTAATAAACAATTTATTCATTTAATTTAAATGCACGAATGCGCCATTTCCTTAAACAGCACAAAACACTTAAAAAACTTGAGATGGACGATGATAACTATAGTGTGCTTGTGTTTTTACTAGTGGCAAAGTGTCTATCCCTGACTAGATCTGTTCTCTAGAATGAGAATGAATCCGTAGTGATGAACACTTACCCCCTGTCCATCATTTTCGATAATAATATACTAATGAATAATTAAACAACATTTTTATTTATTCTCTTCCCTCACATACACATGGTAAACTACAGGGGATCTACGTAAGCTTCAAATTGACTTACCGTCACTAAGCACGACTTCTGGCTGACTTGGTCTGGGAGCAGTTTTTGTTTCTATCCGAAGAATTTGAGGTTCTGAAAAGAGAAATATGCTTATCAAATAATTCTTTGGTGTCGGTGATTGGCCTCGGTAGCGGAAATAGGCCGACGTTAAATAAGTGATTAAAAAAAAAAAAAAAAAAAATTCTTTAAACAAGCATTCGTATATTTCAACAAATTTAATTGTACATCCATTATTAATGTTAAGTTTAGATAATACTAGGATGCATGTAACAGTGCTCCCCAGTACAACAGAATAAATAATAACAGAAATAAATGAAACTCACCATCTCTACTTTCTTCTTCCGTTTCGCTTGTTACAGACGTTGGCGATCTAACATGAAGTCCGTCCATCCGCTTATTGATTTGGGCTGAAGAAAGACCTTCTGATTCACTGAAATCTGTGTCGTCTAAAAGAAGATAAACCATGTTATAAAGATATTTCAGTAAAGAACTTAAACAAGAATCATATTCAAAGAAAAGAGCTATGCTTCCAATAATTCTTTAAAACGGATTGTACCTATGAAATACGAAGTATTGAATACTTCATATTCAATAGACTTCGTAGACTTACATTCTCCTTTAACTTTCTTTTCAACAACTTTCTTGTATTCGTCGAGTTCTTCATCTGTTATAGAGTCGAATGGATTCTTGGCGTATGGCGATTTATACACCATGGCGTTGTGTTGGTGGCCTCGTTGAATGATACCCTTCGAGGCGGCACCCATAAGAACTACGTGATCTCCTGTTTGGGTGACAGTCGCATCTTGCATCTTCCTTGCTTCTTCCCATGTCACCCCTTCTAAAATGTGGGACTGGGGACCTGCAGATATCTTGTCTGCCCTTCGGTAGTCTTTGATCTAGTAATTAGAGGCAATACGTTTAACAAAGAAAAAAAAGAAAAAATCAATAAAACTCGTTACGACAATTTATGTCCGCTACACCAACAGTTTTCCAGTATGCACCATTTCTGTATTATTAAATGCAGAATTATTTTTGAACGTTTATTATAAATAAATTAAAGCAACAAAAAATTGTTCATAAATGACAGTTACAAGATATTATTCTACAGCTTATTATTTGTGGAATCGATGAGTAAATATCTAAAGGAGGTAAACTATCGGTGGTGAGGGCAATAATTCGAATGACGGAAGTTCTCAATCGGCCATATTTGATAAACCACTTTTTGAACGTCAGTTTTGTGTTCTGAAGCGTCAGAAAGCTACCCTGTTCTGTCTGTGGTGTCAGCATCTTATGCAAAACATTTTGTTGAGTTTGGCTTTTGTGTTAAACAATTTATAAGGATCGTATTTATTCGTGTGGGCGTAATTTGTGCGGAATTAAGAGAATTTGGACATATAAAACGGCTTTATTATGGTTAGTTGCATATCGTGTGGTTTATCACACATTGCAAAGGCAAGTGGCATTACTTTTCATCGGTAAGTAAATAAATATTATTAAAACTAAATAAACCAACTTTTTTATATGGTAATAGGAGTACAAGGATGGGATGAATTTACACATGCAAAAGAATATGATACGAGAAGAATTCAAATACTAACATTTGCTAGTGAGGAAGGGACTATCAAAGTATTAAAAATAAAATTAGATCGGGATTAGATATACCATTGTGGGGCAATATAATCAATGGAATGGCACAATATACAGGGTGTTTCATTTTTAAATGTCATCCTTTAAGGAGGTGATAAAGCATCGAAAAATAAGTCGACCTGCCCAAAAAACCTATATCAAAAATGCATAATAACGAAGTTACAGGCCTTCAAAGTTGGAATTAAAAAATCGTTTTTTTGTCATAACTTCTAGACCATACGACCGATTTTAACCAAATTTTGCACAGGCAGTACTGAACTACATACCTACAATCCTATAAGAATAACTCATGTCAAAAATCACCAGTGGCGTAGATACTGGGGTGACGCCCTCTATTTCTCACCCTATTTCCCACGCCACTGGATATTTTTTTTTTGGGCAGGTCGACTTATTTTTCGATGCTCTATCACCTCCTTAAAGGACGACATTTAAAAATGAAACACCCTGTATAAATAGACAAAAAGTGAATCGTTCAGTGAACCAAGTTTCTATTTTACATATTAAACTAAGAATTCAAAAGATTTGCTTAATTAACATTTCACAGGATTGCCGGACGATATTTGCCACTTTTTTAGGCTTAAGGTGCTTACGAATAAAAACAAATTGCACTTTTATTGCATTATAAAATTGAATGTTAGGTTAAAACCGCTGCTGCGTAAAGGTACACCAGCACATGAGCGTGGCGGAGTTTATAAAACAGTCAACTGTACGGTTATACTAAAATAGAAAAAGGCTGATTACCTGTTGCTGCTTTTGTTTGAACTCCTTCGGGTTGGTATTTTTAGGGACAAATTGAAGGGCCGATTCTATTCTCACTGGTGTACTGGAATGGCTGGGGGATCCATCCGCGACCCACTGAAAGACAAAACCAGCACATTAGTAATGTTAAATAATCACTTATTAATTACAATGACAATACAAGTATAAATACATTCTGTGTGCCGGCTCTTTGTGCAATGTCAACATTATAAATGTACTGGTTTTGTCACACTTCACAAGGATATGACAAATACAACAAATTACGGGCACACTGGCTGAAGCGGCAAAGATATTTATAATTTTAGATTTAAATGCAAGGCCCATAGTTAAAGTACTGAAAAATATTTAAATATTCAAATTTACCACATAGCATGTTAATGTTATAATTTCCGGATGCACAGAAAGTTAAATAAAACTATTAATGGAATAAAGTAGTGAAATGTGGTATTAAATTATTCTTATTATTATGTTACTATTTAACTGTGTTATTGAAAATATCCCGCTTGTGAGGCAAATTAAAATTATTGTCAGTGGCCAAATTAGAACTGCAATAAGGTAAAGGATTATAATTAATACAATAAAGTAAATTTCGATGGTTTTTTATTATTTAAGCTAAGCATCATGAACACACATATAAACATTATTTCGTTATAAATAAAGGTCTATAGAGTATTTGATTCGTTTTAATGACAGACTAGAAAAATACACTTTCACTGGACAGAATTATGGATGAATGTGCATAATTCACTTATTAGTTTTGTGCTAGGAAAATTTATTCATGAGATGATCAATGGCACATTTTTGTACACTGGTAGTGGCGGGTGACCCCTTAGTATTAGATTACGGGACCCATAAGTTAAAGCTCAACTAGCAAGGCTGAATTAAAACAAGAAAAACTTCAGAAAGGTGTAACTTTACAAAAAAATTAAAATTTCGTCATAAAATTTTTAAATTTTTTAAAAATAATTCCCATTTTAATTTTTTTTTTAAATGTTATTATTTTAATAAATAATACCTCATAGTATTGCTTGGGTCGTAGCCTAACAATAGATCTAGCCACGATGCTCAGCAATGTTACAAACGTAAATGGAGTCCGTTAGAAGGTGTATTTTTTATTTTGAACAACTAAACATGTTTTTTTATTTATAGTTGTCTATTTTGTTTTAAACATGTTTCAATTGTATAGAAGTGTAAATACGTAGATAAGATGTTTCGGCATCTCATCTACTTTTGTAACGTTAGTTAAGCAGTGTCACAGCTAGATCTACCGTTAGATTACGCTCGAGTTCCATGCTCCAATGCTAAGACATGGGCAACTTTAATTTCTCCAGCCACCACTGGTGTACACTCTTAAAAGTATAATAAGACCTAAATAAAATTAATATCAATATAAATTGCACAGATTCTTTATCTGGTGGAAGTTGCTAGGCTCAAAACCACTAGACAGAAAATATATTTAATTAATATACCCTATAAAATCTATATTTATCATTATTTTTATGACAACAATATATGGCTACTCTAACCCTACGGTTATGTAACTTGAATAATATGTGGTGCATTCATAGTGTATCCTTAATATCTCCTATTGAGAAAAGTTATAATTCATTTTTTTTTTCTTAGAAAAATTTTGGGGTTGTCGTTAGTATTGAATTTTTTGAAATCTTGCCGATTCAACCACCTTGTCGTGGTCTGAAGTGAGAGCTAAAGACTTCTGTTCAAAAAACACGACAAGATGATCGAAATTTAAAACGAGAAATTTTAAAAATTGTACAAAGGAAATAGTCACGATTTAATATTTTGAGACTGATTTATAGCATTTTTAATTATTTCCAGCTGAAAAACAGCTATAATTTGGGTTTAAAATGTCAGTTCTAATGATATAAGGCCTCACTATTATTACATCCTATGTATGCATTCCAGTAGTTATATTTGGCTTGATTTGCGTAGAAAATAATCAAAGTTCACATCTTTCTTACTGGACTGTGCAGAATAATTTCTTGAGATGCATATCATGAAAATAATTAGAAATCTAATGGTAAAGGTTAAGAAAATTTTATGCATATTTTAATAAATGAATCAGACATGCAACAATAAGAAAACATCTGGTAGAAATTAATACATACATATAGCAAACATGTGTCTTCAGATGTGTCTGTATTTTCATCAAAATAACACAATCATCAGATTCTTGCAGTTAGTTTTTGTAACGTTAATTTGGCAAGATGTTAAAATTATTCTCCCTTAGAAATACTATTTATTAAATATTAAAAGTGAAACATTTAGTTTATTGGGAATATTTGAAAATTTTCGAAAGCCCCTGATCTTTCCTGGAAAGTCCTGAAATTTTATGTATTTGAAATTTAAAAAAATATCGGAATAATCTTCGATACATTCTAAGACAAGGAGTTTTGCTTTTGAAAAAATATAAATTTTTGGAAAAACTACTAGCATTTGAACCTTTGGATGGCTTGAGTCTTAGTTTCAAAAAATTTAAAATGCTTCGTATTTCCTTTTTGTTTTCTGTGCATTCTATTTGGTGGGGAAATTAAATGGATCCAGTTGGGAGTTCAGGATTTAGTGCGTTTGGTTGACTGAATAAAAACTCACTAATAGAGTTAGAAATAAATTTGGTACATACTGAAGTTCTCAAAATGATATACCAAAATGCCTGCTTAAATGGCAAAATCGGCAGTACTGTAGCCCCAGATCCGCCACTGAATAAGAGTAAAATTTAACTGTTGTAATTGGTTAATTGTTTCCTAGTAGTTAACTACTAATGAAAACTGTTTGCAATGTCCGCCAAATAATTGACCAATGTTAATAATAGGTTCTTTTAACATTGAAATAAATAAATTAATATATTAATCCAAATTTTCTTTTTACTATTCAGCACTAAAACGACTAACAGCTTCAACATAATATCCTTAATTAAAAATATCAGAAATACGTATTCACAAAAAAAAGTTATATTGAAGAATAGAAGAAACATATACTCTGATCCATCGAGACCAAATATTGAGTTCAAAATTAGATTACGTGAAGTTATAGTTTTTAGACATAAACAATAAACTACATTTAAACATTTAAAAAAATGAAATCTAAAGAAGTCAGAAGTCCATAGAGGTAAATTTTTAAAATATAAAAATAAAATAGTAAAATAAATTTTACTATTTACGTAGCCAGAAAATGGTCCATGGGATGGTGATGTGCGCTGCCGAGTGTGCTGCCTATAACAGAGGAGTCCTTTCGGATTAATCCATCTGGTGAGGCTTATTGCAATAATAAATTATTTGATTTCTACATTCGTAGTATTGATTTTTATCAGCTAAATGTAGATTTTTACAAATAAGCTCTGTAAAGAGTTTTCAAGTCGTTTTAAGACATTAGAGGATATAAGATGCGTATGTGACGTAAATACTAAAATTTATTTTACTATTTTATTTTTATACTATTATATTTATTTTCTTGAAATATCCACATTAATTTGAATACTCATTAGTATTCTATTATATTTAACCTTCATCGTTTGATAAAATAATGGAAATATAAAGGATACACTAACACAAACTTTTTTACATATTTGTAGCAGACACATATTCTTAATTAAAAATATATTCTTTCTTCTTTTACATCAATATATCTATTGCCTCGCAAAATAGCAGCTAAAGCAAAGTAAACGTTACTGAGTGAATATTAGTGAGATTGGGACAAACAAAATTTTCCTCGTATATAAAAAGCACTGTATATAAAATATAAAACTATATCTTATTTAGATTGTGCAAATGCACCTTTCATAGCATTTAAGCTCTCTTTTTCCCAAATGGGTGACTAATGAATGTCATACATTTGCTCTGTGATTAAAAAGGGTATAGGAATAACTGCATGAAGTAGGTTCTAAACCTACTCTATAACTTATGAGTCTTCCCTTCATTGGAAATTATACTAAGAGGATTGTTCCTCGGAATGTCCTAACCTCATTAACGTTCGTTATTAGACATTACTATGGCAACAATAAAACTTTCTCTGGGTATTTAACAGACTTATTTCTTTGCTTGAAAAATACACAATACTTTAAAGCAAATGAAGCAGTTTGTACCCTATCACCTATGGGAATGTGCTATATGAATGATTATTTTATATTATACTTGGATATAGGTATGTAAAGCGGTGAAATTAATTTTTATCTTCAAATTTAATAAATTCTACCTTAGTGATTTTCTTCGGATCAGGGGTCCCAGTTTCCAATATTTCCACCTTCTGGTATGTGTTGGGTGAGTTTAGCCAACGGCTACGGTCATGTCCTTTTTTACCACCCTCCAATTTTCTCCAAAGCCTGCAAAAAAGACATTTATTTAGGCAAAAAAAAAAAATTCCAATAGTAAATTTATATTAATCTTATTATCTAAATAAGATTAATATAAATCAACTGAATTTCGAAAAAACTTGAAAAAATACACTTGTAGTAAATCATCACAAGTCTAGTGGGAAAAATACACAAAACATTTTTAGAGAGGAAAAAATATTATGTATCTTTTTAACAAGTCAAAGAAAATATATAACTGGTAAATTAACAAGACCACAGAACACAAAGAAAGAGTAAACATGCATGCAAACATGGGCATGTGAAATATTTTTTAGTGTTATAAAATACCATTCAAGTAAAAACATTTCTAATTCTTTTTAAATACGTTCAGGGGCTTACGGTTTAATCTCGTTATTATGGTATGTAATCCCACAATATTATAACTATATGGCTTTTCTTGGAATGAATACAGTTCTGATTTACTGTAGTGTCGTACTCAATAAAATAAATATCATGAGTTAAATAATTCGTTGCTTATATCGTTGAGTGATATTTTTCACTCAACGCTTATACAGGGTGAACCCCAACTTATGTGATTCCTTTTAAGGGGGGGCTTCTGTTAATATTTGTAACACGAATTACGAAGAAAAAAATAAAAAAAAGAAAGTTGAAAAACTGACCTACCTTACGTAAAAGCGTCGAAATTAAACTTTTGAAGACCCCTGCACGTCTCTAGCGAGTTACTTATGAGGTAAAAGATATGTTTTGTTTACCTAAATACTTCGAAATTGCCAGGGTATAGGTCAGTTGCTAAAATTCTCAAAATATTTAACGTTTTCATGAATGTTTTTCTCGAAAACCGTACACTATATTTCTTTAATATTCTGTATATGAACTTACCATTAAGGGACCTACCACCCCTTAAAAGGAATGACATAAGTTGGGGTTCACCCTGTATACAGTATGTCCGGCGATGTGGTAGGCAAGAGGACAAAGGGACCAAAAACTTCATTTTTGTAGGAAAAGTCATTCTTTATAAAATTTGCTTGCTGAAAAAATACGACTGTCATTAAAAAAATAATAAAAATTGTATACAGGGTGTCCAAAAAGTTAAAAATTTAAATTTTTTACAAGAGTAAAGTAGGTACCCTAATTCTAAAGTTTTTAGCAAAATGATATTTACGAAAATTGTTTCAAATCATCACATCTTCTAAGATATTGATTTTCATTAAGTTTGGATAGCAATAATTTTTTTGCTTTAACTTTTAAAGATTTTTGTTAGTTTACAATGTTAACAACGGAGCAAACAATTTTCTTAAATATCATTTTGCTAAAAACTTTAGAATTAGGGTACTTTACTCTTGTAAAAAATTTGAATTTTTAACTTTTTGGACACCCTGTATACAATTTTTATTTTTTTCATCCACAATCGTATTTTTTCAGCAAGTAAATTTTTGTCTTTCCTAACGGTTATATGACAAACTTCCGTAGGCATTAACTCCAAAATACTGAAAGTTATTTAAAAAGCTATTTTTAATTTTGGCTGATTAATTCTGGCTACCTCCAAAGCAAACATAAGCTGAGTATTTTCAGTTTACCTAAGCATTTCTGTCTCGCCAAGGTTAATCATAATCTTGTGTATACATACTGAACTTTAAGGCAACAAAAAGTTTGGAAATTAGGATTTTAATCCTACAATACATATTTTTTAAAATTTATGGTTTAACAGGTTTTTCCTACTAATTTTTTTATATTTCCCTTAATTATCCATATTTGCCAAACATTAGAAATGTAATTAATATGGAAAAACACTCACCCTTGTCTGTAAAGTTCCTCCTCCTCAAGTAGGTATCCCAAAGATGAAACTGCCGGGGGTAATTCAACGTCGTTCTTTGGTCGTGGAGGTTCTCCCTTCACCAGAGGATGCCTGTAGATGTATCCGGTACGGAATCCCGCGTTATCCAACATTCTCATCAGTGCTTCGAATTCAATTCCACCTACGCGCCATTTGCGTTCTACTTTCGCTTCGAGGATCGAAGGCTGATCTGGTCTGGGCGTGCTCTCTGGTGGCTTATGAGCTGCATCGTAGATTTTTTTTCTAATCTCATCGTTCAACAAAATTAAATTATCTATTCCTACTGGAAGTAGTTTGAGCTGGGATTCAGAGGCAAGGACGGTATTTCTGGCATTGAAAAAGGCTTCCTCTATTGTTTCTCCGCAACACAGCGCTCCTTGATTTGATAGAAGCAGTACTTTGTTGTTCGGTCCTAGATTCCTAGCTAACTTGTCCTTCTCTTCGGGGTCGAGAAGCCCTCCGAGGTAAGTGTGTGTGCTTACTTCTCCTATCACTACTGATTCCTGACTTAGTGGCATAAGACCCTGTTTAATGGCTGACACTGCTACGACTGATGGCGTGTGAACGTGGATGATACATCTAATGTCAGGTCGTGCAGAATGTACTGCTGCGTGTAATGAAAATGCTGCAATGTTGACAGAGAAATTGGTGGTGCCTTGTTCAATTACAGCACCTCTCATATCTACTTTTATTAGGCTAGAGGCAGTGACTTCATGAAAGAGCATTCCATATGGGTTAACTAAGAACTGTTCATCGTCTTGGTTTAACCTGGCAGTAATTTGAGTGCTAGATCCATGTGCCCAACCATACAAGTCGATCAATCTGTAGAGACAAGCCAATTTGCACCTCAAAATTTTTTCACCTTTCGAATATCCCATAGCCTCGACCCCTCTTATATCGTTAATTGGTATAACACAGCTGGAACTTTTAAAAACATTTCCTGCCTGTTTGTTAACGCCTACCATGTCTGAAATTTGCTGCAACAATCCGCTCGGGCCCGATCCGTCCTTGAGTTGTGTCTCAATTATTCTCTCTAGCTCTTCCCTGAATATTTTACTATTCATAATGATTTCCACTCTTTTTCTCCTCTCCATTTCCCTTACATCTGCATCAATGTCGACTGGTCTGATTTTAGCCCTATCCTCGTCGTCTAACCCGTCGTCAGAAATACCGTTGGTTTGAGGCGGAATCTCCTCCGCCTGACTGGTATCCGTCATTTTATAGGATCTGCAACGAAAACATACAATAAATGTGACATAGAGATAAATAAGTGGGCTAAAGATCACAGCTTAATTGGCTATTCCACTGCTGACCTCATCACCCACTAAAAAAATGACTTGAGCCCATAACAATATGATCAAAATAAATGTACACTTTACGATCTTACAAAGTATGAATGAATGGAGATGTTAATAAAGTGCAATTTATTCATGAATATTTTACTATTAGTGTTATCAAGTGATATAAATATAAAGTTATATTATATTTGGATTAAAAATGAATATAAATATTATTTTAGTTTAAAAAAACAATAAAATGAGGATTTGTTGCGTGGCCATTAAATCTTAACAAGATTGGGATATTATTTAGGACAAGTTTTTATTTGTGATTTTTATATTAGTCAGCTTGTAATGTGCACATATGTTACTGGGGACTTCTACAATATTTGGAAATGTATGTGTAAATATTAAAATAAACATTACTCGGTTTTGGCTTTACTAGTTTGACCCAAATATTGTGCCAGTTTTAACACAACCTTGAAGTTTTTTTGCACTCATTAATTAAGTTTTTATTACGTATTATATAAATATTATTTTTATATAGGAATTACTAAATATTTTAATGCAACATGGATTTTGTCTATGGATCATTTTATTATGCAGGATTTTTACGTACAATCATTTAGGATATAATTAAAAAAATAATAAAAATATTGTAGAATAAAAAATTAAATTACGCTTGAAACAGTTTTAATAAATAATTAATCAGGTTGTTAAAGATAAGTTGAAGAATAATAAATAACAGATACAATTTTATAATTTTTTATCCTACATGTATGACAAGCCGTAGGAATTTGTTTGTTTTTATAAGTATCAGCGTAAGTACACATTTTTAGCTGTTTTATTATTAATTATTATATTATTATAATGTACAATATTTTGTAGCTTTTGACCTGAAGATTAAATGATTAAATGCAAAAGTTGAAATGTCCGAAGAAGAATTTTATAATATAACCATTTAGATTCTTCGGAGCCCTAGTTGAACATTTTATTCGTTACATTTAATCATTGCTGTTTATTTTACAGGAATATTAAGTGGTGTTTTTTGTACAGGGTGTCACTATAAATGTGAACCCCCTGTTAGTTTCTCCATTTTTTGAGCAATTCGAGTGATATCGGCCTTATCAGTTTGTAATTTTTATGCAGAATTTAGCCCTGTCGCCAGATTTGAAATAAAACGTCAAATATACAGGGTATTTGAAACTAGATTTTTTTACCCTGTATTTTTTACATACATATTTCGATTCCCCTTACTGTCCTGATTTCAAATATATTATACAGGGTGTCCCAGAAATAAGTGCATAAAAAGAAACCACATATTCCCGAGGTCAAAATAAATCGATTGGACCAAACTTACCTCTATACCAAAATGCTTCCTAGAGAGCTGCAGGCCCCTAAATGTGGGCCCCTGAAGACGGTTTTTATTTATTATCTCCGAAACTGTTCAAGTTAAAGTAATGAAATTTTGCACATCCACTAAACTTTCTAAGCCTAACAAGGTAAATATCATCTCAAAATTTTTACCAAGGGTGGGTCAAGCTGTAGGGGTGGGGGGTAAAAATTACCGCAACTTGTTTATTTGTAAATTTTTTTGAGTTTTGACTTCAAATTATAAATTGTCAGAGTTTTTCACAAAGGAAATGCCCTCTTGTGCAACTTCGATCGGAGGCACCGTTTTCGAGATAAATTCATTTTAATATTCAAATCCATGCTCTAAAATGATTAGGTAAGTGGACTAATTTTTTCCTTTTCGCGCCGAAACAAAATTTAAGCATTTTGGGCAGTTGTTAAAATAAATAAGAAAATTTTGGTTTGATCTGGCTCTTATATTTTGTTTTGACGAGAAAAGGAAAAAATTAGTCCACTTACTCCTCTTACCTAATCAATTTAGAGCATGCATTTGAATATTAAAATGAATTTATCTCGAAAACGGTGCCTCCGATCGAAGATGCACAAGAGGGCATTTCCTTTGTGAAAAACTCTGACAATTCATAATTCGAAGTCAAAACTCAAAAAAATTTACCTTTGGTAAACATTTTGAGATGATATTTACCCCATTTTGTTAGGCTTAGAAAGTTTAGTGGATGTGCAAAATTTCATTACTTTAACTTGAACAGTTTCGGAGATAATAAATAAAAACCGTCTTCAGGGGCTCACATTTAGGAAGCATTTTGGTATAAAGGTAAGTTTGATCCAATCGATTTATTTTGACCTCGGGAATATGTGGTTTCTTTTTGTGCACTTATTTCTGGGACACCCTGTATATTGTATGATATTTGAAAACAGGACGGTAAGGGGAATCTAAATATGTACAAAAATACAGGGTGTTCCATTTAAAAAAACCCAATCTAATTTCAAACACACTGTATATTTGACGTTTTATATCAAATTTGACGACAAGGCTAAATTCTACATAAAAATTACAAACAGGTAAGACCAGTATCGATCGAACTGCTCAAAAAATGTAGAAATTAGCAGGGGGTTTACATTTATAGTGACACCCCTGTATCTACTGGGTGCATTTCTATTTATTTGGGAAATAGTTTTATTGTTTATTTTTAAGAGATATTTACCTCATTTTTTGCAGATTAAAAGTGTTATTACTTTCTCACCAAAAGTGAGTAAGGTATGTACAGGGTGATCGTTTAAAAATTCTACTTTTTAAACCCTTTTATTTTGCTGAAAAATATAGCTCGAAAAAAAATTTAAAATAGATCTGTAGCATATTTTACCCTCGATTTTACCAAGTTTTTGCATATGTTATGAATCTGCATCTATCTTAATGAATATACAGGGAGCGTCACATAGTCACAATTTTTTAAACGGAACACCCTGTATGTTTTTAGATATTTGGATAGCCCTTTTCATTCCCTTTATAAATATATATAATTGTTATATATTTCATCCTCAAATAAGTGAGTTATTCAAATAAATACACCTAAATGCAAGAAAAACAAGTTTACACATTTAAAACAATTTTTTAATAAAAATAACAACATACAAAATAAGTAAAAATTTTGTCTAAAAAAATAATTTAGTTGTATCCCAAACTTTTAAGAATATTATTTATTTGAATGACTTAGTTATTTGAAGATGAAATATAACAATTATATATATTTATAAAGGGGATGAAAAGGGCTATCCAAATATCTAAAAATATACAGGGTGTTCCGTTTAAAAAATGCGACTATGTGGCGCTCCCTGTATATTCATTAAGATTTTTTTTCTAGCTATATTTTTAAGCGAGATAAAAGGGTTTAAAAAGTAGAATTTTCAAATGATTACCCTGTACATATGTATTTGTGAAAACATTTTTGAAATTTTTAGATTTCTGGACAAATTTTGACGATACACAAAATTTCAGATAAAAAAAATTCTGTCTGTGTGTGTGTGTAGTGTGTATCGCGATAGCAGCTACAGTTTTTAAGATAAAGCTTTCAAATTTGGTACACACGTTCTAGATGCCAAGGAAACGATTCAGTTCGTTGATAAGCAAAATCTAAACGAAAAAAATTTTTTCTCTTTCAATTTTTTTACTTTTACTACAAACTCCACCACACGGTGAGGAAGTTCTGATCCCATAATTGGCAGCGGTTTTTTTTTTCTTCGTTTAACGAGAAACGACCAGCGATCATGTAACTTCCCCTTCGCAAGTGATTATGGGGACTGAGCCACTGACTGACAGTTTTGCCAGTTATATGATTAGAACGGCTAACACTAACTTTCCCAACTGCAACCCTTCCAGGTTACCGAACTTTCCGGACCCCCCTTTTCCAAATGTGAAGTTCTCGGCTGAGCTTTAAATGCCGAAAGAGCTGCAGACAGACCGATAGACAAACAAAAGGAGCCGAAGGAGGATACTGAACGACTAGACTAGTGATATGGAATTGAAACCGTAACTGACCTTTTACAAACATCACAGCGAGGACATACTTAGGCAAAGTTCAACGCACCATAGAAAAATGTAGTATAATCCAATATTACCAATAAAACAATGCCGATGTCGTAAAACCTTACGTGGAAATGTAATTAATTAAAACTAACATTACACAACTAGCCTCCAGAAAATAAATATTTAATCGGTATGTTTTTATATAGTATTAGTCACGATTATTAATAGACCAAACAGAAATACAAATAATACATTCAAACTAAAAGAAACAAATACAACTCGACGCTTTTCTCTATAGGTGCGTAACGTTGTACAGCTCAGCATTTTTAGAATTTGATTAACACTCTAAAAATATACTCTAACCGTAAACTTGATGTCTACAAGTGAAATTTATTAGGACGATAATGCACATATGCCTACAATATAAAGTAAAGTGTATTTACAAAGAACTAAAAGAACGCCGAATACTATAATTAATTAGTTACTGAAACCTTCTTCGATTAAAAGTTATTTAACTAATTATAAACATATTTTTATTACACAATTTATCTCTTCATTGAGGTCAAATAAACGATAACAATGCAAAAATTATTACACGAAATGTATTCGGCATGTATACACTTTTCGGAGTTGTTAACAACCGTTACAGATATGTCTCTTTTCAAAATTTATAAACAGCTAAGAGGTAAATATTTGTGAAAAAATTGCAAAAATAAAAGATAAGTAAATAAGGTACGGGGTGAGTTTTGTAAGAGTTAACGCCCATTTATTTTTTTAATTACAGATATATTTTTATGAATCGTCTGTCTATCTCCATCACGCATAAACTATACAAGGTGTAAAAAAAAGTTTGTTTTTTTTTCAAATGTAATATGTATTTTATACAGTTAGATACAGATAGATAATTTCATTTTTTAAATTAAGGCATAACTATTATATATTTTTGGATTCAGAAGGAAAAATTCCATTTATTTCACACCCTGTATGTAAGTATGCACGATGGAAATTTAAAGACTGTATTTAAAAAGTAGAGAAAAAATACTATAAGATAGACTTTTCATTCATATAAAATATAAATACGTCTGTAATTAAGATAATAAAGGGGGGGGGGGGTTAACTCTTATAAAACTCACCCTGTATGTAAGGGAAATATTGAGTAGTACTGATTGTGGTGGTAAATAGAGAGGACAACTGTGACAAATGTTGCAAAAAATACAGAAACCATTTCATATTTAATTTATGAAAATAAAAAATCGAAGTATTTCTGCATAAGACAAAAAACTGAAAAAGATGACATTGCAACAAGTAATACAAAATATATTATGTAATCCAAGTGTACTCGTAATGGTGGCATACTTTAATGTTAGATGTTCACGGGACACCCCAGGCATCTGTTCTTAGCCTCCTGCTTTTTATACATACTTATATATACCTTAATTTCTATATATGGACGCCAGATTTAGCATTTCACAATACACTGATGGCTTCTGTATTCATCAATACGTTACACTGAAGGTACTTATTCCAGATATTTTGGCATCTTGTTAGATTCTAAATTAAATTGTGCATTTGGAGACAGAAAATGCTTTCACATCCGACATTCGCTGATATAAACTAACATTGCATACAAATCATAAAACCGTAATGCGGAATGATGGATGAAGTGTAAAAATATTATTAGTGACGATTATCATTTTGGCCTTATCTTGAACTGAAATTGATAAGAACACTGAACATGCAGGTAACCTTCACATATTAAGAGTACGTGTACCTACTGTCTCTACATTCCTAATCAATTTAAGGCTTACCTTATATTAACAATAAAAACATGAGAAGATAAGAGGATGTTGATGAGTTTTTTATTCCTAAAAACCCATGACGCGTTTACACAAAATAAACTTTATAACCAATGCGCTATTTCCAAAAAATCGATCAATATTTACCGAGCAGTATCTGTTATCTGTGTACTATTTGCATTTGTTTGTTTAATTCACCTGATATTCGTCGAGTCTGAGCAATATGTCAATTATCGATGGACTATTTATTGCTTGTTCAATATTAGCGAAATTTGATTTTCAACTCAACTTCTTTATTATTATTATTATTATTATTAGTCTTAAGTGCTATTTGTAGAAGAGTTTGGTTCTATTTCTCGTTGAATATTTTTAATTCTTCACATTTCGACTATTTTATGGTGGGCATCTTCTAATAACCTCGCTTCAAAAGACTGTGACATCATGGTCGAGAGATCAAGATCAAAATATAAACACGGAGGAGAATCAGTAGATTCATTGTTGAAGAAACCCTATGGAGATGATTGGCAACAAGATTCAAAATTGACATTTTATGAGATTAGAGGATCAAAATCATCAAACAATTATTATTAAAGAAAACGGAGAAGAAACAGAAAATACACAATTAAATTATCAAACTCGCGTGGAGAAAGACTATACAGGGTGATTCAGGAGGAAAGGGACCAAATGTTATGGTAGATAGAGTTCACTTAGGTGAATTAGGAATGACTATTGAAGAAAGCCTGAGCCCTTTTTTTTATTGATCTACAGCGTGACTTATGAGTTTTGCCCAAAACTTCTTACGGTAATATCTTTTAAACTAATCACTAGAATCAGCTCGTATTGTGGGTATATAATATACTATTAATTGTCAATTTAACTGCATAATCAAAGACAGAAAATTCCAGGGCCGGCTCAACTAATTTTTATTTTTAGGGCTCCTATGAAAAAATTCACCCTGTGTACGTGATTTTTAAATTCTAATACTGAATTATGAAACTACATACAAAAATGATCGAAAACATGTATTTTGTTGTTTTGTCACACTTTGGGCGAATTTTAAATAAACGATTAATATTCGCCAAAATCGAAGGTCTGCACAAAATAAATTTATAAAATTACATTTTCCTCTCTTATTCAAACTAAAATATTTGTTATACAAAATTTTGTGATTTCATGCATGATTAATATGAAATAAATAATCAAAAATAAATAATTTCAACATCAGATTAAGTAATTTTTATTTCTGAGGTTTCTGTGAGAAAAATCAGTCTGTATACATTTTTCTCAAATTCTGATAATAAATTACTACATTAAAAAAAACCGCTGCCAATTATAGGATCAAAACTTCCTCACCGTGTGGTGGAGTTTATAACAAAAGTAATTTTTGCCGTATTTTGTTTTTTGACGCATTTTGTTTTTTTTACGTATTTTGTTTTTTTGGCGTATTTTGTGTATTTCAACATTTGGACACAATATTATAAGTAATGAGTTGTATATCAGATCCTATTTATAATCTTTCATCACGAATAAATTTTTTAGTAAAGTTAGAAATAGAAATGTTGGGGTCCGGTAGACCCCATTCCAGTGGGCCGATTTTGCTCATCAACGAACTCAATCTTTTCCTTAACCTCTAGAACGTGTGTACCAAATTTGAAAGCTTAATTTCAAAAAAAGAAAATTTTTGTGTATCGTCATAATTCGTCGAGAATCGTCCAGAAATGCAATAAAAATTTTTTTCCACGTGACGAAGTAATTAACGAAATTGTTTATTTTTTTATCACAGTACATCAATAAACAGAACATTAATAATCCTGTCGTTATTAGGAAAGCCGTAAGAAATTTAATTTTACGACAAAGAAAATGTAGGGAGGCAGAAGGCTTTCATTTTGAAAATAAGTTATAAGGTTTTATGTTCTGTGAATTTGTTGTAATGTTCTGTTTATTGATGTATTGTGATAAAAAATAAATAATTTCGTTAATTTTTAAATGTAGTTCCATAATTTATTATCAGAATTTGAGAAAAATGTATACTACAGACTGATTTTTCACAGAAACCTCAGAAATAAAAATTACTTAATCTGATGTTGAAATTATTTATTTTTGATTATTTATTTCATATTAATCATGCATGAAATCACAAAATTTTGTATAACAAATATTTTAGTTTGAATAAGAGAGGAAAATGTAATTTTATAAATTTATTTTGTGCAGACCTTCGATTTGGGCGAAAATTGATCATTTATTTAAAATTCGCCCAAAGTGTGGCAAAACAACAAAGTACATGTTTTCGATCACTTTTATATGTAGTTTCATAATTCAGTATTAGAATTTAAAAATCACGGACACGGTAAATTTTTTCATAGGAGCCCTAAAAATAAAAATTAGTTGAGCCGGCCCTGGAATTTTCTGTCTTTGATTATGGATGTAAATTGACAATTAATAGTATATTATATACCCACAATACGAGCTGATTTTAGTGATTAGTTTAAAAAATATTACCGTAAGAAGTTTTGGGCAAAACTCATAAATCACCCTGTAGATCAATAAAAAAAAGGCTCGGGCTTTTTTCAATAGTCATTCCTAATTCACCTAAGTGAACTCTATCCACCATAACATTTTGTCCCTTTCCTCGTGAATCACCCTGTATAATGGCGCTTGTTGTTACTTTCACAGTTACAGACAATACTGACAAAATTCTCGTGGCCACCATAGGCCACGCTCAAGACAATGGGGTTGCGTCTCTATACTAGCTAAATTATTATTCCCAATGTTTGGCTCGCTTTTTGCAACTACCTATAAAAATATTTTCCTCGTTATTAATTCCCTTTGTTGTTCAGAAATTAAAACAGGGTCAACAATTTTAACTTGATCAATTAGAATTAGGATGAAGGTTAAAATATTTGTATTTGAGTCCCCTATAGTAAGGTTTAGGGGGCAACTGTAATAAAAATAATGTTTAAATTACAAATGGTGTTTCAATTAGGTATGTGACGAGTAAAAGTTGCAGATGAACGTTGTAGGCTGTGAACATTTGAGATTGAGATTAGGTAGGTGTACCTGCTATATCTTTTTTATTAGCTGAAGATGGACGAAATAAGTATGTAGGAGACTAACTCGACATCTGGAGCAGTTTTACGAATTGATATATTTTCGATTTTTAGTGTTATGCAAAGTTTTAACTAGGTTCTGCTAAAGAAACGAAATTGCAAAGCTAGAATTAGATACGGTGATAACTCTCATTTATTTAAATCGATCAACCTATTCAAATCAACGTTGGATTAGTTCACTTTGTGCCAAGCAGATTAATGGGAACGCAACGCTATTTTTGCTTCCGGAGTCCTCATTACTGATTTTCGTATTAAAAGTGACATCATTGTGATAGTATACAAAACGGCAAGGTGCCAAAAATCCAAGGCTAAATACCTTAATTTATTAGAATCGCGAAATACACATAAACGAACAAAAAATTGTTAAGATTTCAAAGATAAAAAAATAGAAAAATAACATACGGTCGACCGACGTTTGAATTGAAAAGTTTTGGATATTTAAAAGTTATCATGGTGATCTTACCGCAATCTGCTGGGTACATATTTTAAGAAATCCACTCAAAGGGATCGTTCAAGATCAAAAATTGTTGCACGTATCGTTTACCTTTTCTACTCCACTCAATCCTTTGAGATATGCACTAATCAAACTTATTTACCCATAATCGTTATAATGCTCAAACGCAAATCGTCATATTTATTTTAGAACCGCAAAACCACAACATACAGACATCGTGTAAATATTTATGAATGCTTATCTGTGATATTGAACGTTTTCATAGGATACAAAAATAGCAACTTTTAGTTTTGGCAAATCTAGGCCATATTCATTGGTTCTTATTCTTCTAGCTTATTTATCCGAATTAAAAAACAAAAAATTAAGTTTGCACAACTATCTCCCATTTTTCACTACCATTTTCTTTTTTAGGATCCAGTCTTACCGGTCATATTTTTGAAGTGTGTAATTTTAAAATACCATTACTAATCAGGCGGTCCTTCACCGCAGATATGTTGGAATGGCGCCCGAAGGTTATGCCGTAATTGAGTATTAGGGTGATCATTTATGCATTAATTAAAATGCTAAATAAAAAAATAAGATATGCAAAATATCAAAACTGGAAAAACCCGTGCCTGTAAGTGGAGCAATTTTTCTATGCATTTTAAATGGGATTTTTGCGTTTCTAGAGAACTTCATGCATAACTTCCTTTAAATTCCTATTGTTTTAACTTGGTTCTTGGTGTCGCTGATCAATAATTTGCTGTCAATAATTACTTTTGGCAGTTGACAGCTGTCATAATAGCTATTAATTTTATTAAATAAGCAATTTAGATGGAATTTTTATCGTTTTTTTTCACGAATTATACAAATAATAGTTATTTATGATACAAGTGTTAAAAATGAATTATTATTTTGTGAGTGGAGAAGTTTGCGAAACGAGCGTAAGCGAGTGGAGCATCTCCACGAACAAAATAAAGTCATTTTTAACACGTGTATATCATACAATGTTTTTTCTACAAACACCATTAAAAGAACAATAAAGTCAAAAAGATTTCAAATCCTTTTAATGGTTACCTCATAATTCTAGTAGTTTGTAGGATTTATAAAATAAATCAATCAAGTTTGCCCGTTGTTTGACACATGCTTGTCAAATGTGAAAAACTATTGCAATATGAAGAGTTCCAATATTAATTATAGTCCAGAAGGAAGCGAATCGATTCCTCAAGAAGCTACAAGGGCAACATTCTAAAATTTGGAAATCTTCGACGCTTTGAGCACATTATTCAATGATAAAGGCTATGTTAAATGTTAAGAACAATCAAGATATAAGTAAGTTTTATAAACTAATCGCATTTTTGAAGCGCAAAGGAGAAGGATATCGTCCAAAAAAATCAAAAATTTTTACACGCCAAAATATTGATAAGTTTATTGCAGAACTAAATGCTCCAATTGTACAATTAATATAAATATTTCTAAATAACTTGTAATTTTTTGTTAATAAATGTCATTATGACAAACGACATGTCATTTTACTTTCTGCACTAGTGTTAAAAATAAATCATGTGATCATTTTTAACGCGAGTTTATATAATATTACATTTTTAATTCAAGTATGCCGTGTTAAAAATTTAATTTTTAATGGTGTTTGTAGAAAAAAAAGCTTATAGCATTGAAAAAGGAAACAGGAAATATCATTATTTTTATTTTATTTATATTATATGTCAAATAAGAACCAACTGTCACAGGCGTAAAGGTTATTTTTAAGAAAATCCAGATATTTTTTAGATTCTCTGGGATTGTTTAAGATTGTGATAATAAATCAGAAATAAAAAATGAAAGAAAAATAATACTTAAAAAAAGTGAAAACAAATGATCGACATGTGTGGAAGAAACTACGGAAGAGCATATTGAAATCAGTACACCAAACCGAATAATTGATAAGAACTGTGTAGTATTTAAAATGTAATAACTGTTCTTCAACTTCAAATAATTGTATAAATAAAGATAATTATTGTTGTTAATTTGTCAACATATTCTGTCGTTAATTTATCTTGCCAAAAAACATTCGAGCTTTTCTTTTATGGATAAATTTCTTTCTTTTTAACCTCGTTTTTAACTCAAAATTTTGCCAATCAGTAATTTTGCCCAAAAAATTGACATTTGACAAAATCGCTCGATCTTCGCTCTCGCCATTATTTTGTCAGTTTTTCACATAAAATCACTGATTGGCGAAATTATTTCATTACAAAGAGAAATTTATCCGATAAAAAAAAGCTCGTGATTTTACTGTTGCCAAAACCTATTAATATAATTAAAATTTCATCTTAATTGCTTATTTCCATCATATTGACAGCTATATTGACAGTTGACAACTGTCAAAAATCATTTTAATCATTTTTGACATCAAATTCTTGCGCGACCTCAAAAACTATGAGATACAAGATACAACTTTTTAAGTTAAAACAATAAGTTCTCTAGAAACTCAAAAATTACATTTAAAATTCATTGAAATATTATTCTCCTTACAGACACGGGTTAATCCAATTTCTAATCTTTGAGATTTTTAAGTCTTTAGAATTTTAATTTAAATTTTGAGGTAATTTTGAATATTATATGTATTTGAAAAATTCGGTAAATGTCTGATAAGGCTACATTTTAAAATTTTTAAATATTTTCACAAATAAGGAAATAGAAGGGGAGGGGGCAAAATTAGAGTTGACACTCTGTACATACAATAAAATTTGATAATCCTATTAATCAAATCCTCTTCTACTATCTTGTTTGTCAGTGAAGAACAGGACAATAAAACTATTCAAAAATCATTTACATGCCTTTACTTTATGTCAAAATATTCCACACTTCACAGTACGTTTACATAATGTAAATTTAAATCCATTCCCGTTGTATTATTTATTTATTGTCGCCGACTGTTAGGTACTTAGTTTAGTAGTTTACTAATTTACGCCTAGTTATGTACAAACGGTGCATTGTGTTGAGGTGACGCAAGATGTTAAAAAACTACACCGAGCTGTGACAGTTCTTTAGATTTACTTCCATCGTGCAGGATTGTGTTCTTAATTAAAACGAGATCAGCGTTTTGTAATCCTGATAACTTACTAAATTAACTAAGAAATTAGAGTTTTTTGGTTCGGTGGCAAATTAACCCAACGGAATTGATTATTGCCAGGAATGTAACTCGTTATCTCATAGCGCAAAATTATATGGGTAACATTTTTTGTTCGTGGTGTGCTGTGCTCTGTGCTGTATCTTATTTTTCACACGTTAATTACATAATTTTGCGGTATGCATTGCAACCAACAAGAGTTTAATAAGGGGGTAATTATATTTTTACTCGCTTCATTTGGAAAACAAGAAAATAAGCAATAGCGCAAGAAAAAATTGAAATACGCTAATGACAATGTCAATTTAACCAGAGTCTTGGTCTATTAATGACTATAATAGTCTATATTCTTTATTCCTGTCCCATAATTGTATTAGAAACTTTTGTCAAAAAATAATTGACAACCTCATTTCTTAAGAAAGATGACCATTGTCTATTGAATTATTTATAACATCAAGAACACGATTACCAATAACCAAGAAGACATCTTTTAATATTTTCGACTATACCGGGTGACCACGGATCATGGTAAACCTCCGCCACTTCCACAATTTTTGAGCAATCCAAATGAAACTTTGCAGCAGTAATGTACGTCTAAAAAGACTCATTTTGGCCAATCCGATTTTTTTTTTCGACGTCCGGTTTCGACGGAAGTGACCTCAACTTTGGAATTTTAAATGGAACACCCCGTATATTATTGCATTTTTTGGAATACTGAGAACATTCTGAGTACGATAGAACTATTTTGGGGACTCTTTAAGCCCGCTTGATTTTTTTAGAGCCAATTTCATTTTTTAATCTAGAGTGCCATGATCGGTCTAATCTGGTTCAAATGTACTGGTATAACTCCCAAAAAATTAAATTGACAAAAAATATATAAAAATGGCGTCTTGGCGTGCATTCAAATTTGACCAAATCACTTTTTGTCCATTTTGACCATTTTCCCAAAGGATATCATAAAGGTAAACCGATACCATAAAATAATACATTTTGTATGGAATCCATTGATGTGCCCATCTTTGATAAATCTGCAACGTGCAAGTAATAAAAAAAGGGAAAAAATCATCGAACACAACACGTCATTTTATACTATTAATCACACTAGCCATGGAAGAAACAATTAAGACGTAACTTTGACAGGTGAATGAGTCTTTTTCGACGTACATTACTGCTGCAAAATTTCATTCGGATAGCTCAAAAATTGTAGAAATGGAGGGGGTCACCCGTCACCCGGTATATCATCTAATACCCATCTGCAGTATTATAAATTTACCTCGAAATTTACCAATTTTTTCACGTGTGGCAAGTGCATTTTTTCGAATTTAGAAAAAGACTTATTTTTCAACTTTAAATTTATTTAAATTTATTATTATTTCTCTAATACTCCTTAAAAAAATACTTGTTAAATTCAATAAAAATATGATATGTATGTTCTTGCGACGTTTCTAAATTATTAAAATAACACAAAATCAATTGATAAATATTTTAAAGGGTTTCTCAGATTCATCATATTTGGGTTTTTGATATCATTCAGACTAATTATTATCGTTTAGATTTTTTTTTACTTTACTACTTTACTCCTCAAGAGTTGATAACAAATTAATTTTTTGGGTGTCTAATAATCATGCGATATAGGACTATCTTGGAATCGAGATTTCGGTCTTCACCAGGCCCAAAGCCGGAGCACATCAGTTATTTTATAATAGAGAAAAATCATTAATTTATTCTAAAATTTTCATAATATTGATTTTCATTTTAAATAAAGCAGTTTTTGTTTCCGAGACTTTAAATGCTATGACAAGTTACTTACTATAAAATATTATAATATTTCGTTCATACTTAATGTAGGCTAAAAGAAGTGCACCAATTTTGGAATTTTTAAAAGAATTAACTTAAAATTTCATTTAAAACAAACCAATATTTCTATTGTGATTTTTTTTATATTAAAAAAATTTAATTAGGTTTTGATGTCATTCCAAAATTGAACGAGTTTTAATTTATTTAAAGTTAATGAACGACTGAACGCACCACACACCAACACATTGACATATTTTGATTCTAAAGCTTTACGGAGTGGATCTAACCATGTTGTCGTGACTTCTTCTGAAAGAGGAGAACCAACCCAAAAATTAAACACATAAATTAAACAAAACAGCGACTATATCCATAAATTTCAGATATTTCCAATTTCAATATCACTCATCCCTAACCTAAAGTCTTATTTTTGTAATATGCCTGTAGAAACAAATAATATTACTATTTACAGTATTTACCAAGATTCGCCTGATTTAAATCATTTGATTTAAATCAACGATTTTAATCAAGTGATTTTTTTAATTTTTATCGATGATTAAAATCAAAAGAAAAATTCATTTAACAAAATAGTTGAAATACAAATCAAATTAAATCAATACTTGTATTTATTTTACAAAATGCAAACGAAACAATATAATATTCTTAATATTGATTATTAACATTAGATATAACATTATTACCTACTGATTTTCATTATAATATTTGTATAGAAACACTAATTTCTCCACTCCTAATTTATTTCGTAAATTGGATTGCATTGATTTTTTTTATTTTTTAAAACAATCAAGATTTTTCCAACCCTGGAGTCCCTCACTACATATTCACAATTAAAAAAGAACTAAAAAATAAAAAAATCACAATTTTTTTATTTTTCTTTAATAAAAATCATCGAGTTTTGATTTTTTTTTAATTTACGATTTTTTCCAACCCTGGTATTTACCAAGGTATTTACGTTCTATCGTTACCTCAAATTCAGTGTTGAACAGTCTCAAAGGTACCCTTTTCACTGTTTCCAGAATATCTTCATTATGAGTGTATTGAAAGATGTAGTGAAAACGTAGAATATAACATTTTCTTAAAAATATAAATTCTTAAATGATTGTAAATCATCAGACCATCGAAATTGTCAACCATAAACACACTCATATTATGTAAAAAAAAACAAAATATAGGGGTCTATTTTGGTCACGTGGTTTACGAACATTTATGCAGATTCTGTATGTACCTAAATCGTTATATCACCATCCTTCCTCATTGCATAAGCTATGCGACGCAGAAACAGATTATAAATAAATCATAAAGCTAAAAGTTCAAACATAAACAAAATATTTGTCGAATTTTGTTATTAAAATATTCAGGGTTTAATAAAATATGCGACGAAATAATGTATACAAAATCAATTTCATGTGTACATATGTAGAAAGTTCAGTGCAACTTAATAACATGTTAAATGTCAGGGGGTCATGCTTGAGCAAAACGATTTGGACGAATTTCTCAATACAGAAAATTTCCAAAAATTGCATTTTTATTTTTGTTTCCTGATTTAAAGTCCGCAGTACCTATATTTTATATATTAATAACGCTTTGAAACAAACTGACGTGATACTATTTTTAGTTCCACTAAATAAAATACACCTGTACTTAAGCACCAACGCCAATTTTATTCATATATTTCATTTCATGACTTTTAAATTGGGATATTTTTAATAATTCAGTATTTACACCAAATCACTTCACAATATGTTAATATCAACTCATGGCTGATATACATAAAACTTAACAATGAGCAAAATGTAAATGTGCGCACGGACGAATTATTTTAGCAAGAGGCCCTATAAAAACAGAAATTTTAGAAAGTTTTGCTAAACTAACTACATGTAAGAGGCCCCAGTACACGTTTGGCCAACTAGTTGGGCCAATGAGTTGGGCCAACGTGTACAGAACCACTTGGCGTACTTCGTGATTGGCGACCAGCGTTGGCCGTGCGTTGGTCTACAAACCGACTGTTGTCGGTTTTTCGTGCACATATCAAAGGATCTTGGCGCGATCTGCCAAACAGCGTTCACACGTTGGCCGTTAGGTTGTATCTTTTCCCTTTCTTCACTCTCATACTTAAGTTCATGTTTATATTGTAAAAGTCAACATATGCAAACTGGATGTATTTTTATAACTTCTTCTGTTTCGATGAATACTCAGCATCCAGCACCTTCTTTTACGCCATTTTTTTTTAATCACTTTCGTTTGGTGCACCTTTCTATAAAAATTGAAAGCGCTGTATAAATAAATTGCCGCAGCTGCGATAGTCTCCACATCCATAATCACAGAACACTCACCACGAAATCTATACTCATCGAATGGCCAATGCAGACTGAGCAACTACACCAACGTGTGATCACGGTTTTGCCAACAGCGTTCACACGTTGGTAGGTTGGGCCAATATGTTGGGCCAACTAGTTGGCCAGACGTGTACTGGGGCCTTAAGCTGTGTACAGTAAAGACCGAGGCGGTTCGAACATGGGTATTAGTTTGCACGATTTACTTGTGCCCGTTGTGGGCAAGCGGACACAGTGGTGGGATTCGTGGATCTCCGCGCTGTAGCCGATGGCTCTCGCGTCTACTGTTCCTTGTTTGGATTCTTTTATAATAATTTTTATTACACCTGCAACACTCGAGGTACAGCCACAATTAATTTTATGTTGTAGAATCACGTTTTTGTTGCGAAAAAACAAACAATGGAAATATTTAAATGCGTTTTAAGATTTTTTTTAAAATTACAATAATTAATCCTATCTAGGATGAATTATTGAAGTTAGAAAAATTTCGAAACGTTGGTCCAGAATACGTAAATCAAATTTCTTTCAGACATGAGTTCTACATCCCAACACGGTTAATGAGATACTAACAGTCTGCTGACTACCAATCCCTGTCGTGTTCGAAGCATCCTGGACTTATCTGTATATTTCTCATTTCAAACAATCAAATCAAAATGGTTAATTAAATGCTGCGAATGACACAAAGTCATATAATTCTATTACTGCACTATGTTTAGTTTGACTTTCGTTATTGAGTTCGTTATCCATCTTTAGGAGGAGGATCTATAATTATTAGTGAAAAACAAATTATTATTATTACATAATCGGATGCGATATGGGTAATAAAATATCAAAGTGGAAGGCATTAAATCACTAGATATGCAATTGTCCTGATAGATAGTCTTTATTGATATCTTAAGTAGGCAGACGGTCTAGATGCCATCATGAAATAATCATTAATTAATTCTGTAATGTCAGTACAAAAATAAGACAACTTATGGCTTATTTAAGCAATTTGTCGTATGTAAACAACTACTGTACATTTTATACCAATTAATCGACTAAGTGACAAATGGAAAGAAACTCTATTTCAAAATTGCAAGAATAAAACAAATTTTATCAACAAAAAAATCCTTATAAAGAAACATACTTCTTATTGAAAAGCAAACCCTATTCCTAAGGCAAAAATCAAATAGGGATATACGTTGATAGCCATGATTCTTTTTTTAAATAAAAAATCATGTCCTTTTTTTCTACGATTTTTTTTATTTATTGATTTCTTTGCAAAAGGCAATATCATCCCTAAAATATATTAGGTCATCTTCAACATACCAATTAATATTTTCTTCATTACAGAACAATACCGAAAAAATTTCAAAATCAAATATTTGAGCAAAAACTATTTATCAACTCTGTGGGCAATTTACCGCTATGAAGCAAAGTAGGTATTTAGATCTTGTATATTATGGTCCAATCAACAATCAATTTGACATGGTTTCATGAATAATAACTTTTAATTGAGTTCACTACTTTACTATGCTCATATACTACGGAATAGGTTACATAAAGAGGAATTATACCAAACAGAACCATAAAAACGAACCTAAATAACCGAGGGATTGCCAACATTTAACTTCTGAAATCATTAAACGACAGAGAAGTTCAAATCTAGAAAAAGATGTTTCCCAAAGAAGTTGGCAGTAAATTAAATTCAAAGGATTAATTAGGTTTGAGCGGAGTCACGAATCATCTATGAAAACAAAAAATTAACGCAAAATGAACACCGCAAATACTTTATTTTGCAATAAATGAACTTAGGTGCATATTGCTCCACATTTATAATCATGATTAAAGAAAACATAACTACACGCTGTAGACTGGTTCAATATAATAAATCATAAAACAGAAATTAAAAAACTAATAAATTTTGTTTTACCTTTGAAATCTTTCAAATTGGTTAGTCCAAGTCAGTTTTCCCTAGTTACGTACCTGGAAAAAAACATTTCGTTAAATATCAAAAATCAATTTTTATAATCCTGTGATATATCCGAGGATATATCCATATATTCATATTAATCCATTCATATAAAGAATACTACAAAATGTATTTGAAACAACGTTCCAAGGATAACATGTTTCAAAATCTTAGTATTTATCCATTATTAAGGATTGCATTTTGGAAGATATCTTAGAGTCATCATCAAGTACAATTTAAATATTTTTTAAGAGGTTTGTTTGAAGAGTGATTTTGAGTTCTTGTCAATTTTTTTTCGGATTCTTAAACTTTAGGGTCCCTTCAAATCTTAAAAAGGAATAGATATTCTTTTACCCCTAAGAGGGTAAAGATGGAGAGCTTTAACAAAAGAAAAGACCTCGATTACGGATAGTAAGGAATACCGATTAACTCTAGTTAAAATAGTTGGGGATATGTGGAGAAAGTAAATTTAACACTAGTATTAGAATTTCTAAAGATCCTATTTCTTCCAGGTTTCAGCCCTCTTGAATTTTTTTCATTAAATAAACCAGGAAGTCAACAAATGTGCTTTTTGTTGTATATTTTTGTACGCAGTTTTTAAATTTGTGGAGTTAGACCAATTGTACTTGATTAAAAAATGTGAGAGATGGCAGGTACCTGTTTAATAATAGTTGGAATTCTTTTTATCTTTTTCGTAGTGAACTACCATAGCTAAAAATTCAAATTTGTTTTTTGACTTACGATCCTAGTAAACCTCATCCTCTCTCGCGCATAATTTTTGTCCTATTCCTGGTTGGAAACGTTCGCAATGTTTATAAAAGAATAAATTATTGTCTCATACTAGGTATTTGTATAAATAAACAGCAAAACGAAGTAAATATTGGAAAATGAATGATTTGCTCCTCAAAGCTTTCTACTGTAAAATTTGGCAAAGATAAAGAATTTATTTTTGAACAACTAGGTCAGCCTTCAATTTTTGTAGGGGAGTGTACAAGAACTCATCCTCTGTTTACCGCTCCACATAAATATCCTCATTTGCATTAATGGGATGAGCGATGTCATTGACATTTGGAAGCCTACGCAAGGACAAAAGGAAGCATGAAAGGCGCGTAGCAAAGGAAAGAAGGTCAAGAGAATCCTGGCGGTTGAAAATTTAATATGAGCAGCCCGCACATATGTTGCCAGCTAGGGAGATCGATAAGGTGTCGCGACGCCTCGTTACCCAGGAAACGACGTTCGATGTCGAGACTGGGACTGCAGAACGGGTGACCGCCGTAAACTGTCCTGTTGCTAATGAAAAATAACTGTTAACGTCTGACATCTGGGACGGGGCCTCACAGTTTATACTGGAGTTCGAACCATTTGGCATTTGGTGATGCAGTTCGCTAGGTTATGTTATTGATTAAGGAATTAATAAGACACGCGACTCCAATGTAAAGTGCGAGGCTAATTTTGGCAGCGAGATTCCCGGTAAGGTGCGAGCATTCCTGTGATTCACGTAGTATGATTTTGATAAACCTGTGTCGTGTCTGGTTTTATATAATTTATAATCTAGTGAAAACAAAAATTGAATGTTCAGATTGATTTTAGTTTAAAATTATGTGACGGTTAAAAGTCAAATAAACGTTGAGAAATAGCTGGCAGAGAGAACATACTACGTTAATAATGTTAAACTAAAATTAATCTGGACATTAAATTTTTATTACTACTAGATTATTAATGATATAAAACCAGACACGACACAGGTTTGTCAAAAGCATACTACGTAAATCACAGGAATGCCCGCAACTTACTGAGATCTCGCCGCCAAAATTGGCCTCGCACTTTACCATTGAAGTCGCGTATCTTATTCATTCCTTAATCAATGGTTATGTCTAATAAGTAGTCATTTTGATATACCGACATTTTTTTGCCTACATAAGTGTGGGTCGTTAGCACTGTTATTGGTCTATCCCTGACAATGAAAATAAAAAATTTGTGTGTATGTGCCAACTTCATACAATAAATTAAAAATAATTAGTACCAAAATATACTTTTCTCTCGATTTTTCTATTCTATTTTGTTTATATCATGTAAATTTAGGTAATAAATTAAAAATGAATTCGCAGCTTGGCGCAGTACATTTTAGTTGCAAATAAGTAAATTAGTTTAATTTTTTTAAATAATTTGAAAAACTAGTTTGATTTTCTACAATGTTTTGATTTACACCTCGATTTACATTGAACAATATTTTCTGGCCAAAAAATTGTTCCAAATTTTGTACTACAATATAAAACAGTCTTAAAATACCGTCACGAGAGATTTATTTTGCGGTTTTCTTTTTTGAAAATGATGTAAAAACATTTATACAGGGTGTTATTTAAGTACGTGGCCAAATTTCAAGGGGTGATTCTAAGACGAAAAGTTTATATAAACATAGGTTCAGTAATGCTTCGTTTTCAAGATACAGAGCGTCAAAATTTTTTTGAAAAAAAAAACTAAAAATACAACTTTTTTCTGTTTAGCATTTTTTCGCATCTTGCTTCGTTTTTGAAAAAACTTTATTGCATGTCCCTGAGAAAACATAATAAAAAAATTATAAAAATAATAGTGATTTTTATTTTTTTTTTTTCAAAAACGAAGCAAAATGCGAAAAAATGCTAGAAAGAAAAGTTATTTTTAGTAGCTTAATGCGAAAAAAATATAAAAATTGCAAAAAAGATATTTACGAAAACATTTTTTTTTTTTTTTATTTTGACACCATCTTGAAAACGAAGCATTACCGAACCTTTATATAAACTTTTTGTCTTAGAATCGCTCAAAGAATCACCCCTTGAAGTTAGGCCAAGTACTCAAATAACACCCTGTATAATAATAATATTAAATTGACTTGTTATACTGACAACAAATTTAAATTTATACAGATATCGGTCTGACTTATGCAATTTTTAACAATTATTTAGATGCTCAGTAAAATTTCAGTTGCCATATACAGGGTGTTTCGGGAACTATTTTAAGGACGTATTCAAGAGGTCAAAATAAGATAACAGTTCCGTATCCGTCGAAAATGCTTCCTTTTCGAGATACAGGGTGTCAAACAAAAAGAATTAAAAATACGTTTTTTTTGCAAACAAATAACTAAACTGCACTATTGGAGAACGATGAAATTATTACTCGAAAACGATTTGTCCTACCACAAAACTCAAGAGACCTTTTTTTGTAGAATATGCTGCTGATTAGGACACCAACACCTGCTTTGAAAGAAAGCAGTGGCGTACTATTTTTTTTTCGTCAAAATCATTTAATATTTTGCTGTCACGCACGTCACTGGTGGGATTATCGAAACTCGTTGAATCAAAAAGAAGTGTTTCTACGCCAGTATAGTGCATATCAAAGCTCAGTTTAATACATTAAATCGTTTTCGAGATATTTAAAAAAAGAAAAAGCATTTTTAATTTTTCTTAGAATCTAGTATCTCGAAAAGGAAGCATTTCGGATTATTATTTATACGAACTTTTTTCTAATTTTCACCTAGAATACGTCGTTAATATAGTTCCCTTTCCTCCCAAAATACCCTGTATACAGAGTGAGTAGAAGATTTTTGTCTATGGTTTTCACATTATTTTACTTAGTCGATTAACATAGCTATAGTCTTTGACCAAAGGCATTTTTATTAGACCATTTATTTATAGTCACTGTTTAACTGTGGAAACGCTAACTGATGTTCATCAGGTGCAAAAGAGCAGTAGTAATGTATTTTGAACTTGATTTCCTTTACAATATCAGAGGTATACATAATAGATAGCAGAGGACCATGAATAGACCTCTGCGGTACACTAAAAGTAATCTGAGTAGTATCCGAAAATATTTTGCCTTCAATTGAAATTTAGAACTGCTGGAGGCTCATCACTAAATATTGTTTGAACCCATCTAATTTTGCTAATAGTAAAGAATGATCTACATATAATATACTATTAAATGCCTTAGAATAGTCCAATATTATAGATATAGTAGCTTTAGATTTATCAATTGCCTCCAACATGTCATCCACTACATGAAGAAGTGCAGTAAGTTATACGTGAGAATTAATTTTCCTACAGATAGAGAAAGAGAATTCCGACAGATACAAAGAATCGGCGGTTTAAATATAAATACGCGCTTAAACTTGCCCTGTATAGTGACAGAGAGAAAACATTTAAAGTGAAAAAAGATTATTTAACTCGCAGAAATAATAGTCAACACCAAATATAGAAACCAGGTGATGCGTCAACTATCATCAGAGATAAATTAGGCGCCATGACTTTGTTTATACACTCGATAATTGCAATATAAAATAATACTGATACTTTTTTTGGCGCAATTACCAGTTCGGGTTTTTAACCGCAGTTATTGTGCAGGGTTCAGTAACTTCGGTAAACTATTGAACGGAAAATGCACTCCAAACTTCAATATCACTGCTGCCAAGTCGATGACCTAATTGTTTATGTAGCTATTTTCTAAACATAAAAAATTGTTCAATTAGCGTCAAGTTTCCAAATATTGCATCCTGGCAGCTTTCCTTTGCCTTATGCCCGAGAGGCAATATGAGAACTTTTCTAATACAAGGACAAGGAGAATAAACTAAACTAACGACAAAAACAATTTATTCCAAAAATAAACCTGATGCAATTGTGATTTAACGGATATTCGATTTGCTAAGATCATTAGGTATAAACATATATTTATTATATTTCATTATTTTTAAAACCATATATTCAAGTATGGTTATTGCAGTTTCTTCTTACAAATATATTGAATGGATAAAAGAATGAGTAGGGGAAATTAACCATCGCCCACATGCAATATTGCGGAATAATTACGTCATCAAAATTCCGTATGGGAGCACGTACACCCCCACGGGAATTACGGTGGATGGCACAGTAGGTAGTTTAACAAACCAATATAATACCGTAGTACTTAGTTTTTGAGAAAATTCAATGTCATGAAATGGTGGCAAAGTAATATTGAAAGGTATTTTCAAGGAACGAAAAAGGTCGAGACGTTAAAAGTTAAGAAAGGACAAGCATTACTTTCTCATTCTGAGGTAAATTTCCTTTGGGAGCACGGCAGTATCCATCGATTACTTATATTTTAAATTCTACTCCTGAAACAAACTTTGCATGTACAAAGAAAGACATAGACGCTGTGGTAATACGGAGCATTATATCCCTCTAATTTATAAATGACTTTGTTTAGGATTTATACAAGCATAATAATAACAAACATATCCAAATTGATATACTTATATTGATGTTTCATCTCTAAACATGCTATTATTAAATTCATTGGACCTTCTTTAATACATTATGAATACTGGATTAAAAATTATAAAATTCAATACGTCTAAAAACAAGTTATTAAAAAAATTTTTTTTTTAACTCTCCACAAAATTCATTCATTATGGTCACCAATTAAAAAACGAAGTCCACAAGAAGATGTACATATTCTTTCGCTATTAGTAGCTTATCAGATGGACGACTAATCTCGCAAAACAAAGTTATTTACTTGAATTTACATTTTACAATTAATAAACTGTCATGTAACCATAAGAAACAAATTTCTATAATTAATGCCGCCCACATTTTCATGCTTTCTTATAAAATACTCTACCTCTCTTTATTCGAGACTTGTTGTCTATAAACAACCTTATTCAAGCCTTATATTGGTCCAATAATAACAAAATTATCTAATATATTTATTGATGTTCCATTTCTGAACATGCAAATATAAAGTATGTTGAATTAAAAAAAAATTGTTGAAAACACTTTCGAACGTTATTATTGTCGAATAATGCAAAAACAAAATACTCTGCAGGACTATATGCCATACAGCATTGAATTAAATTGCAGAATTCATAACATTCAAAGCAAAACTTAAAACATTTAAATAGAAATTATTAATCTTCATAAAAAATTAATATAATCTAGTTTTAGTTTAATTGTGACATTATGACGTTAAAAATTCTCTATTTTTAATTTGATTCTGACATTGACATTCAAAAAATAATATAACCTCATTCTAATGTCAAATTGACATTAACGAAACAAATTGATATAACCTAAATCCAATGTCAGTCGAACATTAATTGACATTGATGTCAAAAATAAATCAAAATAAACTAGTTTTATTCTACCCTGACATTGATATCAAAAATTAATTAGTAATAAAAATATATCACTCCCTTTTAGATAAGACCTATTATAAACAAAATCATTTATAAATAATGCATATCAAGCAAAGAAAGAGAATTGTAAAATAAGATATAAAGGAATAGGCCTTATCTAAAAGAGAGTGATATACATATTTTTATTACTAATTAATTTTTGATATCAATGTCAGGGTAGAATAAAACTAGTTTATTTTAATTTATTTTTGACATCAATGTCAATTAATGTTAGACTGACATTGGATTTAGGTTATATCAATTTGTGTCGTTAATGTCAATTTGACATTAGAATGAGGTTATATATTATTTTTTGAATGTCAATGTCAGAATCAAATTAAAAATAGGGAATTTTTAACGTCATAATGTCACAATTAAACTAAAACTAGATTATATTAATTTTTTATGAAGATTAATAATTTTTATTTAAATGTTTTAAGTTTTGCTTTGAACGTTATGGATTCTGCAATTTAATTCAATGCTGTATGGCATATAGTCCTGCAGAGTATTTTGTGTTTGCATTATTCGACAATAATAACGTTCGAAAGTGTTTTCAACAATTTTTTTTTAATTCAACATACTTTATATTTGCATGTTCAGAAATGGAACATCAATAAATATATTAGATAATTTTGTTATTATTGGGCCAATATAAAGCTTGAATAAGGTTGTTTATAGACAACAAGTCTCGAATAAAGAGAGGTAGAGTATTTTATAAGAAAAAATTTTTTAATGAGTTGTTTTTAGACGTTTTGAATTTTATAATTTTTAATCCAATATTCATAATGTATTAAAGAAAGTCCAATGAATTTAATAATAGCATGTTTAGAGATAAAACATCAATATAAGTATATCAATTTGGAAATGTTTGTTATTATTATGCTTGTATAAATCCTAAACAAAGACATTTATAAATAATGCATATCAAGCAAAGAAAGAGAATTGTATCCCTCAATATTTTATATCTCGTTTATATATTTGTCTATAATAAAAATTTGTAGCAACAAAAAGATAGTACTCGTAATAAAGATCTAAAAATAATTATAATATGCGTTATTGACGAGTTGGACATACATATCGTGCAATCAAAATTGATCTCAACTTATGCAGTTATCTTATTTTTACATTTCCGCCCTCTGCTGAAGTTTTTATACGCTTACAGAAAAAGGTGATCTAATTAAATTAATGTTGCAAATGGTGTTTGCGAATAATACAACTATGCGAATGCATTCTCAAACCTAATTCAATATATTATGTAGAACCCATGCATTTCATTAAAAATTCCTGCTAAATATTATATGTTCATTAAAATTCAATTTATATGCCACATATAAAACGTAGTGCATGTTGAATAAAAAGTAGCACCTCCATGCGAACGTGGTGTATTAAAAATATCTGAACAATTTAATAAACAACGATGACGCGATGACTATCGGTTAATATTTTATGTAAACATACAAATAATTTACTTGAGGTACGCAATTTGTTTAGAATATTAAATTTCGACTAATCGGAATTAACATTTTTGCTCTACAGTTGATATTAACGATTTTAGAAATTCGTAGATCTGCCATTTTTGGGTCATTTCGTCTACATGATTCTGATACTTGTTGTGACTAATCTTGACAGATGCGACTTTAGTTAAAGCGCTGGTGCTGGTGATCGGCTTTCCGAAAAAAGATATATACCAATAAATGATTTTATTTTATCCTCAGTGAGGTCCAGAACCACTGGCCAATGGCTGCGCTTTTGAACTCTTTTTGCCTAAAAATTGATAAGGGTTTTTACGACGAAATAAAATTACTCATAAAATTATTATTATTATTGCGAATACCTACCTACAACACTTTTGGTGTTTCTAAAAAAAGCAGGAATATTTTAAATAAATAAAAAAAAAAAAATATGTCAGACTAGTCAACTTATGTATTTTGGTGGACTGAATTCGACTTCAATGTCAGATTTGCTCGTTCACATCACAATGTTCTATAACCTCAAAAAATTGCTGAAAATTCCTAAAAGTACAGGATTACTTTTTTTAAAGACATCATTTCCTCTTATTCTAAGGAAATAAGAGCATGTTAATCTAATGTATTTCGAGTTACTGAAACAGAATCTGATGTGGAACTCGCTCTATATAACGCATTTCTTATTAACATGAAATGTATCTTCAAATTCGTCAAACATCCCAATTCTCCAGGTTTCAACCCTTACTCATCGTTTGAGTCACTAGTTATTGATCTATTTTTTGAGGTTAGAGAAAATCTGTACCATAATAGAACATGCAGCCATCAGATTCGGTTTCAGTGGCTCAAAGGACAATAATACCCAAAAGATTATTTGGAGGTTACAAGAAATCGTTACCTAATGGAGAAAATCCGGCATCTTTTTTGTATGCTAATGCAGCAAATTTCTTAAGAATTGTTAAACATTAAATGTCATATACAACAGATTTTAACAATGCACAAAAATACTATGTTAAATGGGTCCTATGCGGGATTCTGAGGATTTATGTAACAAAAACGACGATATGTAAAATAAAAAAGAGGATTCCACTCTGCAACGATGCATTTTCCACTAAATTCTTAGAAAACTTATTATGCAGCTGTAGCTATTTATGTTATGTCCTACTTGTAGTGTACAATTTAACTTTATTTACATTACTTTTACATATTTGTTTACACATTAAATTTCATACGCAATTACTGTAACGGCTTGGTGTTCAAATGATGGAAAATACCATCTACAATAAAAACATCTATCGGTTCATAAAATTAAAACCAAACTAGAATCTGAAAATCGCATACATTTTTTAAATTAGGGTTCTTTTAAATATTTCATGGTGAGCGACTAGAAATCTATTTATTGACCGCTAAGAAAAATGTATTTACGTCACGTCACCGCAAGGAACAAACATTTGAGGTTACTATGAAACAAGATGTCAACTTAAAACACATATCAAGTTATTAGAACTTTCGAAGAAAAATGGAAAGTGACCGTGTTTTTCTTATTTCAGGGCGTTCCAGGGATCTCATTAATCGGAGTAACTCACCTTTCTCTAGTTTTTATTTGATTTGTAATATTATTAAAGATTTATCTCGAGATTTAGGTATACAATTTAACCTGAGTTCACTGGTTTTATCAAGAATACTTGAATCTGGGTCATATCAAGATGTAGTGACCTGTAATTGATTCTCTTAGATTTAAGAAACTAATATAGACTAAGTACAGCTTGTGGCTTTCGAATACAGATGTCACTGTTATGAGTTTTTATACTTCTCTCTTTCTCTAACCCGAGACCAACGAATGGGACACAAATTTAAAATGATAAAACATAGGGGTCTCTATTATGAACGATCTTTTTTATTTAGCAAATACACAGATAGGTAAATAAAATTTATTGTAACCTGCGACAACTTAAAATTAGCCTATACTTAATGGACAAGACTGGTAGAGTTATTTAAATTTAATTAGAAATGTTCTTTACTATCGATTTTAATATTAAAATCTAGTTTATGGTAATGTCACTGAGATCGCGCGTATTCTACCTAAACAGTTCAGTGATGAGTAATTTTAATGGCGGCCCGTCCTGGAATGTTCTGGGCTATCCCTTTAAAATTTGTGAAACTAGCCAGCTTTGGACAATTATGATGCAATATTATAAGCTAGGTTCGTACCTGATTTTATTTATCTTCTAACTGAATTATCCTTCTTGACTTCAGCATAATAGGTCTGTATATAATGCATAAACATACCTTTGCAAACTCGCTTTTGTTTTATTTTTTTTTATAAGTTATTTTGCAGAATTAATCTCGGAATTAATCTTGTTTTCAGCATCCTTGTCAGATAACCTCTCTGTGGATGTCCATTATGTTATATTATATTACGTTGAAACTGATTTAGGTCTCCCGTTCCTCGGAGGGTACGAACACTCTGTTTTAAATTTCACTACACTGTCGCTACTTATAGACTAAATTTACAACATATCTAGCCATTTGACATAGATTATCGATTTTACATCAATTATTACACTGATTCTTAAATTTAAATACATGTATATCGAAAATAGTTTTACTTTTCGCTAGAGAAACTTAGAATCTCACTCAAATTACTACTATTTTAGTTACTGAGATTAATCATTTTCTAATTGGTTTTGTGGTTTTTTAGGTTGGACGAGCCCCATCTACGAGGATTGCCTTATTGCTGTTCGATTGAAGTGTTTACCAGAGAAAGATTATTTGTTTCCAAGACTGTTATCCTTTTGAGCCTTTTATGTTTGAACACATTTGGTTTGCTAAGCAAGTCCTTCGTCGGATTTAATTCAGAGAAGGAAGTTTTATATTGATATATTTTTTATTTATTTAATTTTAAAAGAGTTCATTTCTCTTTTTATCGGTTAGAATACACGACAATATATATATTGTTACATTGTTTTAATAAAAACGTTTCTAGTTTCTATATTTTATTAATTGATTTATATATATCGAACAAAAAGGATTGGGTATAATTAAACCATCAACTAAAGTGCCGTATTTTCATTTCAAACCCCTGATGTCTAGCCTTATACGTAAGTTATTAAAATCGATAAATAATTTTTGCAAATTTACCGGCAGAAAACGAGAAATGTGCATTTAAAGTGGTGTAGCCGTATATAATGTCAAACCGGTTGCTCATATTTCAAAATGGATTTTTAAAGTTATTTATTAAAGCTCACTTTTATACCCTGACCTGGCATATAAATAAACACAACGGATTTTAATTAATAGGTTCAGATAAACGAGAATTAATAATTACATATTAATGCATGTGTATTGCAATGCATGGAAGTAATAAAGCATATAATTGATTATAATGAGATATAATCAACAGCTCGATGAAAATGGTAAATGCGTGTGTTTATCATCGTTGGTATAATGCATATAAACAAATCCTGTTGAACACCTACAATCACGAATTAAACGGTTTTCTATCTTAAAGTTTATTGCTCAGTTAAATATTTATAATTCACACGTGACTAGATTAAATAATTCATAACAGGAAAAATTACGCATGTACCACCAATAGCACCTTCTCCTTCAAGCAATTACAGCTCGGTTCATTCTAACTATCCTATCCCGGTTTCATATTCACAAAATGTTCGCATATTTTTGCTCCTAGGTTAAAGACACAATATCAATAAAAACGAATTCATATTGCCTTATTAATAAAGAAAGCCTACTATAGAAACTTTTTCTTGAAACTTATCGTTTTGTGGTTTGAATAAAAAGTTTAATGATTAATATAGGCCTAGCGAAATTGGAAAAGAATTTCAAGTTTCAGCTGCTCTGCGAGACTGAAGCCCAGTGATTGATGAAGGACCACCAACCAATCCAGTTTAAGGTTTCATTATAAGCGGAAAATATAAGAAATGGTGTAAGCCCTCCTTCGCATATCCTACACACGGATATACTACTTTCTAATCTACGTAAAAGAATCCAGAAGCTTATATAACCCTCAGCAATTTTTTTTATGATGCACTTGTATGCAAAACGGTAACAAAATCAATTACTTAACAGAATAAATTTGAAACTTTTCTGCATGTAACAAAAAAAGTTGGTAGTAATGGACATGATGTAAGACAATTAGGTGATGAAACGCCTCAATTAGAGTGTCTCCAAACTGTTGACGCAAGAGACGCGAAATCGTAAGACAAAGAGAGAGAGTGGGTGGCCGCGAGGGCCGCGCCCCGCATCTTCCCTAGTTAATTTCCACTTCATTTTACCAGGTCGAAAAACATACCATTCGATGCAGAAAAATATGTAGAACACGATTGTTGAAAAATTATGTGTCTAAATTGTCGGCTACTGTGCAAAAAAAATAAAAACCATAAATGAAATTGGACGCCGGCACGTTTAACTCGAAACGCTGCTAAAACCGTTCGAGTTATGAAAAAAATTAACATAAACAATTTTATAGAGAACTAAATTTCCTATAAAAAAGTCAGTGGTGGCATTAGTCTATCTTTAATAGTTTTGGTGTGAGGGCGCCTCAAATTCGCGCGCTGATCTTTTGTTAAATTAAACTTATCGTTTTCCAGCGCACAACTTTCAGGCCCACGGTGTAAGAATTGTCTTACACCGTGCTCACGCCTAAAATATTTAAGATAGACATATACCGTCACTGACTTTTTTATAGGAAATTTAGTTCTCTATAAAATTGTTTATGTTAATTTTTTTCATAACTCGAACGGTTTTAGCAGCGTTTCGAGTTAAACGTGCCGGCGTCCAATTTCATTTATGGTTTTTATTTTTTTTTGCACAGTAGCCGACAATTTAGACACATAATTTTTCAACAATCGTGTTCTACATATTTTTCTGCATCGAATGGTATATTTTTCGACCTGGTAAAATGAAGTGGAAATTAACTAGGGACGATGCGGGGCGCAGCCCTCGCGGCCACCCACTCTCTCTCTTTGTCTTACAATTTCGCGTCTCTTGCGTTAACAGTTTGGCGGACACTCTAACCATACGATACATTGAGGCGTTTCATCACCTAATTGTCTTACACCATGCCCAGGAACAATATAATATGTACGGATCTGACTTACGTTACCCCAGAAGTATTGATTTTCTGCAACAAGCGCTGCACTTTGCATTATATTATAATACAACGACATATTGGCAGGCAAACGGGGCACATATTATGCAAGCGCACTTTGCGAATGGATCGGGCCCCATTGTCTACACACAATCCGCAAAATAAAAGTCGGTATTTTGCTTCACGACAAAACGGCACTTTCGTTAAATGTCAGTGACCTGCAACGCCGCGACGTATTCGCTAACAGCACTCGACTTCTGTTCATTGCCAAAGTCGCTCAGAATTGCCACTTAATTAATGAACATTTTAACATTTATAATTGGCACTTAAGCTTTCTATGCAACTGCGACAGTCATTTAGAAAGCTTGCAGATAGATATATTACGTTCGGTCGGATCGGATATTGACTAATTCCTTGCTACTTAGGTAATGGGTTATCTGCAACTATTACGTGGGCCTTTTACGATATTCGCGTTTATTCTAATTACTTTATTAGTACATCTTAATTTTCATCACAATCAATGACATATTCCCAGTTTAAGCCATTTATTGATTTTAATAATATCAGGTCAGTTGTTGAAGGTTTCTCCAGAGTAATTCATTTTCCAAAGGCTTCAACCTGAAATAAGTCGCTAGCTAGGAGATTTTTTATGGAAACGTAATATTTCATTCATAAAGTAAGATAAAAAAAATTTCGGCACCGGATTTGTCTTAAAAAATGCATTTATGTTTTGGTTAATATCTCAGTAAGTATATAAAAAAAATCGGTTAAATGCATTTGTCCAAATGAAAAATGAAGAAATATTACGAAAAATGTTCCAAGGATTTTTTTCATAGCTGCAACGGTTCTCGATTAAATAAAGGGCGTTATGAGTACATCGAGGTAAAATAGGGGATGGAAGGAGTAGTACCCAACCGTCAGCTCTCGAAATTGCGTACGCTCTTAGAATGAAAATGTAAAATTTACTGAATTAAATAAAAATAATAAAAAAGTATTTTAAAACGAGAAGCTTCTGGTTTCCAATTTATTTTTACTTAAAAATTACCCTTAATTTATTCTCTTATGCAAAATGTCAAAAATTATTCTTCGTAAGATAAATTACTTTTTATATTTATTTAGGAAAACTTTTTTCCAATTAATTGCATAAAATGAGACAGATTTTAATTTTTTAGACTATCCCAATTTTGCATTTTTTTGCTGATTAAACTAATAAAAACTAAAAACGCTGTACATTTTAAAATTAACGTAAAAAATAACGCAAAGTGAACGTTGAAGTAGTATACCTCTAAGAAAATGAAAATAAATGTACAGGGTCACTCCTCGTACAGGGTGACCGTTTTTCGACCCGCGGCATGGGATCTCGCTTACCTTAAGAGATACCAAGTCGGTTAAATTAGAGCAAAGTTGCTGATCAATAATCTGAAAACAAATTTGATCTATCGCATTTAGTTTTGAAGTTATTAGAAAAAACGAAAAATCGTGATTTTTGTTTTTAATTTTTAAATTGAAATCTAATAAACCTACGTATTTTAAACAAAGATATTCTTAAAGCACTTTTTTCCGAAGAATCCGAATGTTCCATTGCATTTGCCATGACGTCTAAGATGGCAGAAACAACAGTCAACTTGTAACGAAGTGATTTTTCTCCGTCAAGGATTGCCTGTTTTATTTTAATACGAGTAGTTCCGTTACTTGGGTACACCCGGTAACTCTGTTAGTATTTAAGTTATGTTTAATGTAACAGTGAATTGTAAAATAAGCTGGTAAACAAACCGTAAATTGATTAATTTTCGATAGTCTCCTGTATAGCTAAAATCCGTTAATTGTTCAGAAATAATGTTCAAGCCGGAAGTAAAAATGATTAGTTACGAAAACTTGTTAAAATATTAATTCGTGTCCGTCTTAAGCCGGTTCTTTTTGCGATATAGTTTAAAAATTGTAAGCAATGCATTTCCGTTTTCCGTTAGCCCGGTTGAATATGGCAAGTTACATAACACGCTCGGACTTGGTAAACCGCGTTCTTCGTTCGAGCCACCTGTCCGGATCCCCCCCCCCCCCCGTATGAGCGCGCCGCCACCTGCGTCAGCAAGAAAAAGTAATAAATTCACCGGGAACGGCCAAATTGAGATCAATCGAATTATCGATACCCTGGCACCGAAAGCAAAAACCCGACTAGAAACATTTTCGTTTATCGTGAACCATCTTGGTAAGAACAATAGTAGTCCACCGTTATCCATCCGCACCGCCTTCAAATAAACACCGAGATTCGCCGTTGATTTCATCGTGAAAGTACCGACGTCTTGTATAACTACTTAATTAAATCAGAGTTCGGTTTAAAGTTTCCGTTTATTTGTATTTAATGTTATATCACACATTCACCGGTTGAGCCCTTCGGTGTTCTGCTAAGATAGTTGGGCCCAGCCATCAGTGGATGTATTTCAAAACGTGGATTTATGATACACAGGCAAAGCAAGTCGGTAACCTGCTCTGGTAGTTTGTGGTACCAGTGTATGATTTAAATCTTTATTTTCCGGTAAGGAAGGAAATAACTTCCTTGTTAGCATAGCTCTGTACTTGAGGCAGTAGAATTCCGCGTTTGTTAAGAAGTGTCGGAAACCGAAATAAAAAGAATCTCTATGACTTATTCATAACGCTCAGATATTTTGGTGTCATACTTGCTAGCCCCAGCTCCGGCCGTTTGATTTCTTCGCGTGGATATATCTCGATCCGTTCGCACTTCGAGTCCACCGCCGTCCGCAATTAAATTATTACAATGCGTAGGTAAGCCGGTTTTACCAGCTGATATAATATAGATATGAAATTTGTACATAACCGATTGTAAAGTAAATCGATGCATTATCCTGTTTAGTTTTAACTTGTTTATTTATTACTACCGTTTATTAAATAAATACGTTGGTATACATAGGCAAAATTTACGAGTTATAATTTCCGCTGTTAATTTCTAATTAACCCGTTTGAGAAATTGTCCACATCCAGCTGACAAGACAATCATCTAAGACCCCTGGAAATCACCGTATCTCCATCTGTTTACCTACCCCTAAACGTTCTCCTCTGGGAGGGCCAAACAAGTGCTGTTCCTTGCACTTAAAAATAAGGAATTGGCGCCCGAGTTTCCGTCTAAAAAGTGTTACAAAGTCAGAATGTTCTGTTTGTAAATAGCCAGTTACAAACAGTACAGGTCACGTAAGTAAGCGGCGTTACAGTATCGCTTTTAGTTTTGAAATTATTAGAAAAAAACAAAAAATCGTGATTTTTGTTTTTAATTTTTAAATTGAAAACTAATAAAACTACGTATTTTAAACAAAGATAATCTTAAAGCACTTTTTCCCGAAGAATCCGAATATTCCATTGCATTTGTCATGACGTCTAAGATGGCAGAGAAACAACAGTCAACTTTATTTTTTCTTATGGGCGCCGTATTGGATTTTCACATTTTTGAATAAATTTTTTTTTCTGATTGCGGTGATGTATGGCATATGACAGTTTAGTTTAATATTTCGACCGAAATTGAACATTATTCATCTCTGCAAAGGGTGCCTTGTTATTAAGACATTGAATTAAATAACAAAATTCGTAACATCCAAAGCAAAAAAATATTGCCATCACTTTAGAATGTAATTATTGGCAAATGTGTTAAAACAACTACTTTTCATAAGTATACGTTATAAAACAATGTCTCAAAATTATGCAGCTATGCCCGATGTTTATTCCAAAAATGAGTTGCGAATAAATTATCTCAGGATTTTATGCAAGAGAAAATATTATGACGTTAAAGCAATGCTTTCGTTAGTCACAAGGAAATGTTAAGGTAGGTAGTACCGAATTTATTGTGTTTTTCCTCAGTTACTTACAGAACAGATTTTATTTTTATATATCCGCATGGTTCTGAAAATAAATTCCTACGCTCAGAAACGATTACTATGAAACGTAACAAGTAATGATCGCAGCTTAAAATGGTTGATTGAATAATAAATTACCAATAATTTGTTAAAATCAGTATTTGTACTGTTAACGTTAAATAATACTAAGCGAGTGTTTAGAGGATAAATAATACGTATAAAAATTGTTAACATCTTAATTTTTATTTTACTTTAAAATTGATGCCATTGTAAAAATATTTTTATTGAAACACTATATTTGTTATACGAGATAATTGCCACGAAAACTATGTTTTATAATAATTGAAGGATTGTTTAATCAAGATATAAGAACACTCGATTTATCCGAGGCCACGAGTGGTGCGATTCCCCTGCGATTTTTACAAAAAAATCGAACAAAAAATAAACTGTTAATCCCAGACACTTGATTATTAATTAAATAATGAATTTATGTAATTTTATGTAATTAAAAAAAATAATTCTAATAAGTAGTTTTAATTAAAAAAAAACTATATTTAACCACTTTTAAACATACTAATTTTATACTAATGTAGAAAAAACCAAGTTACAAGTTACCCTCGAAGTTACCCTATATTTTTATATTTCACTAGGCCAATTTACACAACAAGCTAATAATAATATCATTTATGTCTGATACTAATTAAATTATTACTTATACGTTTTCAACATGTAATACAAAACCGATGAAAACCAAAAATCAACAACCATAAAATCGAAATGGAATATTTAAATGATGAGTAGCTTCTGTGTAACATGACAAGGTCGACATTAATACCTAAGTGTAGTATGTTAATGTACACAGATTAAAGCCACGACTTAATTAAATTATTCTCTATATTTAGAATTTGTGTCACTGCTCCTACAAGTTTTTATATCTAAAGATTTTTGCACAAATAATATTGACGGGTACAAACATACTTGCTGGTGCAATTACATGACAGCTGTGGTGAAATTTGGGTAAGCCATATTCTATTATTGGAGCATAAGATAAAAAAAATATATTAAAAAAAAATCAAAAAGGAGTAACTATAAAAAAATCGAAATTTCACCATCCTGGTATCTGGGCAATATTTTCGATTGGTAAATTATCGAGGACAAGATTTTCTAACATATATTATAATTATCTAAGTGTGATTAACAAATTCTATAAAGGGTATTGGCCCCTATAGGTCAGTAATAAATATGATGTTCTAGTAAATTTAAAATTATTAAATTGACTAGTCACGATTGCCTATAGGAGCATCAAAATGGAATTTTTAATAAGACATGGAAACAAAAATAATCATAGACTAGTGGTAAAGTAATTTCCTATTAAAAAAAAAGAATCGTCCAAAATAACTAAGAATAGGTTCTTTTCCTTAGAATTAATTTTTTAAATGAAAAAGGGGTCTGAAGTTAAAGCCTTTCATGATATGATATGAACTATCTTTTGATTTTGAAACAAAAGATTTCTGTACCTAGGTGTACATTGTGACAAACTACACCTAAGTATATATTTTTCTCTCTACTATTACCGAAGTTATTAAAATTAGAATCTGTTACGCTTTTATATAAGTAAAGTAGTTTTACATGCCATATTTATCAACGTAGGTATTTTTCATAAGTTACTAATTTATCTTAAATGCAAACCAAATGTTATTTATCTTATTATTATTTTGTTTTATGTATGATGGAGCGATTAAATTTGAATCATTGGCCAAATAAGCGGTGCTGTCAAGACATAATTGTATGTTTCCGTAATAAATAAGAAAGGTAACCGTTCTGCTTGAACTCTGTTGAACGCCATATGAGTAATATAATTAACACATAATAATTAACGCAAAATAATTTTACAGGTTTACTGGATTTTTTCGAATGCTAGAAGGACAAATCAAGTCAAACAATTATAAGCCTCACAGCTCATTATTTTTTTGTCCTCACCTCCCAAGACGATTTCAGAATTATTGAAAATATTGGTAGCTCGATCTATTAGCCTTTCTCATTTGCCGATGTTGAAGAATTATTATAATATCAAGAAAAAAACTCGAGGTAAAGAAACATTATTCGAATATTTACTTTAGAACGTTTTTGACAATTCTCTTTGTACTTCTGTTTTAATCTGATATTAGTTTCTTTGCAAAAGACTACGTATTAGTGATACGTCCATACAAATGATTTCAACAAATAAAAATGAGTAAAAATTCGACGCATAAGGTGAAAAAATAAGACCTCCAGACACTTTATAGACAAAATCTGCACCAACCATTCTTCTTGATGTAAAAAAATAGAAATCAGGACAGTTATTTTCTTCGTTAAATTGCATTTTTCTTAGGACTTATAGAAGTAATTTACTAAAAATCCCAAAGAAAATGTCCCTAGAATTCAACACAAATAATAATTTTTCCCTCATTCGTACTCTGCTTATTAAATTGAGTTTTATTAAATTTCAAGTGGGTCGATATGTAGAAAGTATTGTAATATTTCAAAATTGTTCAATGATAATGACAATCTTTGGACAATCCTATCAAAACCGCATTATTTATGTTTTCTATTGGTATATGCATTTGTTTGTGCTACTGCCCACAATGTCCACCACAGAGATATGATACCGTATAAGCCTCGGTATAAACAAATAAATGCATTATTTTTTCGACCATATGACAATTTCTCAAACGGGTTAATTAGAAATAAATAACTGAAATAATAACTCGTGAATTTTACCTATGTATACCAGCGTATTTATTTATTAACAGTAATGAACAAATCAATAAATAAGATATTTCAGCAGTCGAGTGTCAAGTGTGTACAAATTTCATAATGTTAAGAAATATGCGAGCTGGCAATCAAGAGTATATACGCGTGAATATGATTTTATTTCGGACGGCGGTGAGTTTTGATAACTGGTGTCTGATTTCGCGGCTGAAACGATTTCGGACGGCAAGCAAACGGAATTTCCAACAGGATATAGTATGAACGGCGGGCAGTCAGTTAGCTATAGATATTCTTATCTATACAGAGGGTTTTACAATACGGTGAACTACTGCCACATACGTAGAGCTATTTACCAATGACTATTTTTCGTAAGTTAAGTTTTCCGGTAAAACTTTATGCATTGAAGCTTTAAAGATTGCCCGAGCGAGCAAATCTAAGTAGCCGATGCATATTTTATGAAACAAAAGACCAACGGAGGAATTACTAATTAGCTCTAGTATGATTTAGTAGTATAATACAGCGGTACTCACGAACAATAAGATCTCTGAATAACTATACTTAACTGAAGGCGGTACGGACGGATAGTAGCGGACCACGGTGTATTCTTACCAATATTATTTTCAAGAAAATTTATTAATATAATTCGGAGCGGCGCGGCGGTTACGGACGGTGGCAGTTTCGGATTGATGCGGACTGTCTCGGACTGAACCCGGACTGGACGTTTCTCCGGCGTTTTATTGCTTTTATGACGTATCCAGACTGCGTGTTAAAGGGGCGGTCACCGACTTGAAACGAGAGAGTCACAACGTTACTTACTGAGGTCGAGCGTATTATGTAATTAGCAACATTGACTCGTAGCTTCAATAACCGGAAATGAGTTGCTTGCAATTTCTAGACTATATTGCAAAAAGAAACGGATTAAAACGGACAAGGATTAATATTTTAATCGCTTTTCGGAACTAATGATTTTTGTTTCCGACTCGGTCATTATTTATAATAATTCACGGATTTTAATTATACCGGGGTTTATCGAAAATTAATCAATTAATTACTTGACTGCTTGTTTACCAGCGGGCTTTTTTACAACTCAATACTAACTTAACTAAAACAGGACTTACTTACTAAAAAAAGGCGGCAGGGTGTACCCAAGTGACGGTAATATTTAAAGCAAAGAGAAACATTCCTTGACTGGAAAAATCACTTCGTTACAGTTTTACTTATAATTGCAAAGTGGCACAAGTTATCAGTAATAAAATTCTCGTTGGCAAGGGTACAGAAGTATTGAGATAAAAAAAAACCACTTAAACAATTTAATTTTTTCTTTTACAGTTTTATGTAGTGAGGATCATAAAATTGCGCTACAAAAAGATTTTTTTATTTAAATGCATACTAAGCCGTTATATTATTGATTATTTTTCGCTAATTAGAGGGATTTCTGAAGGATTTTCCGGAGAATTTTCTACTTTTTAAAACAACAAAATTAAGAAAATGGCTTTGCTGCGGAATGTGAAATTATGTTTTCTTCAATTATATGTAACATATTTTATCATAAGATAAATATATAAATTACAACATCGAAACTTCTAATACGGTGTTAAAACACTTATTTCGCAGCGAAGCGGGTTCTTAAAATGGTAAGGGTTAAGTAATACCGATTGTTGGGTAAAACCCACTGGACATTCGATTCTTCCACAAACTTTAAAATTTGCATGATCGTTTCTCAATTATTCCGATTACGCGTCTTTATAGCTCGTATTTAAATAATTCGTTGTGTCTGCGTGGTCATGTTTTAAAAAAATCAAGCAGTTTTAAATTTAAAGAGCCATAATCGTTTGTCCAAGAAATAAAAAAAAAACGCTATTTCTGTCAACCGTACCAACTTAGTCCGTGGCCTTCGAGAATATCTGAATAGTTTTAAAAGCAGATTGTGCAGTTATCTAAAAATTACAAAATTACTGCAAACATTTTTTTTTTAATTTTAAAAGACTAATGAAATCAGGTTTAATTTGCAGCTTAAGTTGAGGTCCATTTATGAACGATGAAATTAAACAATAGATCAGACTATCTTGTCTATATTTGGTTATATCAGAGATCATTGGTTATATCCATAAAATAATGTAATATTTAAATACATAATAACAGTAACTCATCAAAGACATGCAATTTTAGATTCATCAAAGCTAACATAAGAGAAATTTATGTTTTTTTTTGTCGCTCTGTATGAACGTATAGTGATTCAATTCGAATTAGTTATAGGCATGATTGCATGGAAAATAACAGATAATATTAATCCTGTAATAAACTATAAGCATCGTAAGATTTAAAAATAAATTAGAAAGGGAGGAACGGTTAGGGTTTCCAAATCATCATCATCAATTGGAGTCGTTAATGTTAGCATTTAAAACACCAGCTTCCTTGCTGCAGTCAGACACATTATTGCCTACTTAAAATTTCTGAAGAAGACATAACGAAAAATTACGATAAGAATAAAGAAAAATTGCGATTATACCCTCGAGGAGTATACCAAATAACAGTTTGAGGTGGAAACTGCAGCATTTCATTGTCACCAATAATTACTGTACTTACAACACGGTGTAAGACAATTAGGTGATGAAACGCCTCAATGTTATCGTATGGTTAGAGTGTCGCCAAACTGTTAACGCAAGAGACGCGAAATCGTAAGACAAAGAGAAAGAGTCGGTGGCCGCGAGGGCCGCGCGGGCTGCGCCTCGCATCGTCCCTAGTTAATTTCCACTTCATTTTACCAGGTCGAAAAATATACCATTCGATGCAGAAAAATATGTAGAACACGATTGTTGAAAAATTATGTGTCTAAATTGTCGGCTACTGTGCAAAAAAAAATAAAAACCATAAATCAAATTGGTCGCCGGCACGTTTAACTCGAAATGCTGCTAAAACCGTTCGAGTTATGAAAAAAATTAACATAAACAATTTTATAGAGAACTAAATTTCCTATAAAAAAGTCAGTGACGGCATATGTCTATCTTGAATATTTTAGGCGTGAGGGTGGCTCACGACGGTGTGGCTGAAAGTTGTGCGCTGGAAAACGATAAGTTTAATTAAACAAAAGATCAGTGCGCGAATTTGAGGCGCCCTCACACCAAAACTATTAAAGATAGACTAATGCCACCACTGACTTTTTTATAGGAAATTTAGTTCTCTATAAAATTGTTTATGTTAATTTTTTTCATAACTCGAACGGATTTAGCAGCGTCTCGAGTTAAACGTGCCGGCGTCCAATTTCATTTATGGTTTTTATTTTTTTTTTGCACAGTAGCCGACAATTTAGACACATAATTTTTCAACAATCGTGTTCTACATATTTTTCTGCATCGAATGGTATATTTTTCGACCTAGTAAAATGAAGTGGAAATTAACTATACTCGGGCCAAAAAGAGTAGTCAGTAGAGCAAAAAATTATCGGCAATTCTTCAAAGCATATAGCTGTTATGGAATACAGAAGCGGCAGCTCGTTTTACCATATAATCCCATATAATTCAAAGAAATATATCAAGTTTTATCCGCCTACCAGAGACGAAAACCACAACTAGGTCATTATGTGTAATTGCTATAGTCAACCAAATAGAGTACATGTTTGAACGTGGCGCCTTCTACCCAATAATTTGTTCGACTACTAGGAAGGTCGTCGAGCAAGTCTATCGTAGCGCATTCAGTGGCGTCACATATGCTGCAACGCAACGGATGTGCATTGTTCAACTGCGTTGCTATACCTAATTCGTGGAGATAATGTTGCCAGATGTAAGCATATTATTTAAAATTTAAGACATGGTAACTCATACTCATGCATAATTAACACAATCCGCTTTCATTTGTTCGAATTATGGAATTTATGAAATTCGTAAATCCGTACGCCCCTGGCTCTACTGACTACTCTTTTTGGCCCGAGTATAGGGACGATGCGAGGCGCAGCCCGCGCGGCCCTCGCGGCCACCGACTCTTTCTCTTTATCTTACGATTTCGCGTCTCTTGCGTTAACAGTTTGGAGACACTCTAATTGTCTTACACCGTGACTTACAGTAAGTGTCCTATCTAAAATAGAAAATTTTATTTTCGTGGTTGTCATATACTTCACCTAGTTCTAAGACACAAGTGGCTCGATAAGTTGTACAGATTAGTTTATCTAAAGTAGACCGACGTAACCGTAAAAGTGGTGAACAATGGGGTCACTTTAATATTAATCGTTGCCATATAGGACAATGCCATTTACACCGAAGCAAATTTATTTCTATTAAACTGAAAGAAAGAATTCAGTGCAACTTCCTACTTATAATATTGGCCCCCTAATGACAGAATTGATAATAAAAAGTCGATTGCTTTTAAAAACATACGTATAAATATTAATAAAAATAATAGTCATATAGTCGGTACGCTATTTGCGATAAGTGCTAATCGTACAATTCATCTTCAATTACTAAATTGAAATCTGATAATTTTCACAACACTTACCACTTTAAACTTAAGATGATATGTATTTTATATATAGCAGATGACAACAAAAACGTTCCTGGTACGCGTAGAATGTAATAACGAACTGCGAAGATAACAGCAAAATTTTAATAGATTTTACATATTTAAACAAAGATTTCAGGAAATTCAATGGGATTTCGAGATTTTGGGAAGATTTCAATGAATGCAACAAGACACCCAACACAAATCTATTGCTAAATGGCTGGTTGTTTCTTAGCTTTGAAAATTGCTAAAAGGTAAAGCAAGACCTGCCTTTTAATTTATGGGTCATATTAAACGTTAAATTGATATCAATGTTGGACTTCTTTTCAACGTCGTTTGACACTTCCTGCAATCATTTCATGTCATGCATTTGTCCTTGACCATTCATTTAGATCCAAAACACACAAGTGTTGGAGAAGATGCCTGATTTTTCGAAATTACAAGCCATAAAAATGTTGGCATATTCGACTGTCAAAATCTGGCTGTCAATTTGTAGAATCAAAATTATTTTTCTTTAAATTTCAGTAAGTATAAAACTTTTTTTGGTTACTATTAATAAATTTTTGGCATTCCTAAATTACACAAAATCTATCATAGATATTCGATAAGTTTAAATTATTCACCCAAGCCATTTATGTACATAACTTTTAAACCCCTAATTTTATATTCAAGGCATTCTCCCCAATAGCTTTAAAGAATACATCAAGTGTTCGTCACCAGTTTTTTACTTGATTAATTCCACCATTCCTGCCATGCCAAACGTTTACAACTTCCACATGTGCGTACGTGTCATAAATTCCATTTAATATATTAGCCCAGTGGCGTTTCGAAAGTTGGAGATTATGGCCAAAGACATATTTTCCCATAAATTTTAAAATATAGTGATTTTCTATTTCTCGGTCGATGACACCAATTAATTTGATTTGCAGATTCTTAGGTTTCTTGGTCATATAACTTTTAAAACACGAATATGTATCGCAAAGATTGGGCTTCGAATTTTTAGCAATTAATAGAATAAAGGTCTTTATTAAAATATTTTGCTATTTTTGTCAGCGTAGTTACAACAGTATCTGTTCTTAATTTATTCTATTACATTAAAAGAAACACACCTAGAAAAAATCAAACGGGTAAAATAATCCGACCTGAATTTTTGCGGCGCAGTGAGTGATCATATTATATTCATTGGATGCCTTACAAATAAAAAGGTCTGTTTTCTACAATTAATTGATCACCGTGAAACCGAAAACCTATAAATTACATTACATGCGAATCACAGCTGGAAATACCACTTGACCTAATAAAAATATTCTGAATACATATTTCAATACAGTTTAATCTGGTTTTCGTTTAATAAAAAGAATTGTAAATAAGTTGTTAAAAATACATAAAAAAAGTACGGTTTAGTTTATATATAACCACATTCATCATTGGTCCAAAAATGTTAATCAAGGCTTTTTATTAACTCGGAAAGTTTGGCACATAAGATTTGCCCCGCCATCACATTTCAACCTAAATCGAGCCAATCCAGCGCTAGTTATGGACCTTATAAAAAAATTGGCTAATCTTAAAAAACACTAGGATGTCAATGGAAAGAGTAAACATTTATTATTTTCTATAAGTTTATACAATAATTCATATAATTTATTTTTAGCTACATTATTTAACGCAAATTGTTTTCTATTAAAAAAAGAGCTTAAGAATGCCCGTAAACCACAATTAGAAATCAAGTCACAATAGATTATTGTTGCTCTGAATGTGGGTAATGAATTTGTTTCAAACAGTAACAAATTAACTTCCCAATTTAAGAGACCTTAAGAACATGGGACGTTCATTTATCAGTAATTGAAACAAAACAATGACATATTTTTGATTTACTGCTACGCCTATGGTTTGTCTGAAATCAATGCGTATAATTGTTAACAATAAACAATAAATTAATGGTTCCATTAGAATAAAGTTAATGAAAACAATAATATTGATTATATGGATACATTCGCTTTCGTATTACTATAATTAAAGTTCAATGGCTATTTTAGAAAAAAAAAATTAAGAAATATAATTATTAAAGGTTAAGTAATAGTTTGCACATTGGAGATATAAATTTATAGAGCTTGTATCATGACTCACATAACCTTAAATTTTTAGTTCTTGTAAATTTATTTTCAATTTTAATTTTCGTAGTTTTAACTTGGAATAATAACAATATTTTTAGAAACTCTCACTGACAGAAGATATATAAAGTTGTAATACTGTAGGTTATTAAAATTAGACGGCAAATTATAGGTTGGATTTCCAACCAACAAAAATAATGTTAATTTCGAGGTTAATTTATTAGATCATAGGCTTTTGACTATGTAATTAAATCGAGAATTAAATAAGGAACTAATTCGTTATAGGTATTTTATTGTTTCATATTCAATAGGGATGTTCACAAAAATGTGAAATCTTGTTTAAACATCATAAAATGATTAAAAATAGTCTCATAATCACATCTTCAAAGTTTTACAATAATTGATAAATCCATTCTATGGAAAAAACCCAAAAGAAAAATCAATATTTGTTTAAATGCGCGAAATGCTATTTGACGTCACTATGCGTAATAGGTAAGCGAGAATGAGTAGTTATAGTCAGGATTCCAGTGAAGTAAATTCCGCTTATTTCTCTGTTGCTGTGTAACTTTTGGACATACTTTTAAAATTAGGTCCATGTTATGTAAAATTTTCTGCCGAATCCATTTCCGGAGGGCGATTTGCGATATGAGCTTGCGTTCATCCCCTATATTAATTTTTCACCCCTTTTGGGCGATACACGATATTTAAAATTTTTCAGATATAACTCGTGCTATCTCCAAAACTATCAAACCTACAGGGATAAAATTTTAGACGGAGGTTATATGATGTATGGCGACTACGATAGCAACGTTAAAATAGTATTTTGATTATTGATCTTCCAAGAAAAAAATAAAGTACGCGGGGTGCAGAAATATTGTAGAGAAAAATGTAGCATCGAGGTACTTTTTCTATTTCTAGAGATACTACATCGGTTATGTGAGCGGTATTGTAGTAGAAAGTTCAAATTTAATTTTGGTGAAAGAATTTTTACAATCGGAGTATTCTAGCGAAAGATATAAATTATTTAGTATCGGGAACGATACCGCGCGTTTCGATCGTTTAGGCATGAAGTGTTGAAGTGAACTGTGGCAGAACTTTAAGATAAGAAAAAAATTTTAAACATAAATTTTAGGGTATTCTATGAATTTTCTTGCTACCATATTTAATAGTATACAGAGTGCCTCATAAAATTGGTTTTTGTAAATTTATTCTTGTACAAGCTATAAATATAATGTAATCAAGTTTTTGAACCAAGTCTAAACTAACAGATATGTACCTATATGGGGACCTAAAATTTTAAAATCTCTAACACGTTTTATAACTCGACTTTAATGTGAATCAAAAATTTCAGAAATCTTTCTTTTTCTAGCTCATTTGACGCTACTTTGGCATTGGAATTGAAACCTCTTTAAGCCCTCATCTAGCTGCACTAAACCACTGCTTTTTTCTTTGCAAATTATTTGGTACACTTATTAAAACTTTTTTCGGGTTATTTATTGATGTATTTGTACATCCAGAAACATAACACCACTTTCTCCTACTAACTTTCACACTGTTTGAGTCTTCCATCTGAACAAAAACGCATATAAATGAATACTAAAACAAAGGTTATAATAGCAAGCAGGTGAACGAGTTTCGCCACCTGTGGTCTCTTACGCATTATGACATCATACGCGCTAGTCTCGCTCTCGGTCTCGCTGCAGGGATCGTTTGCTAGCCTCGTTCGTTTCGGCGATTTTATTTTTAGTTTATTTTTAAGAGAAAAATATTTCTAGGCGTTTTAATGGTTACTACGTGTTTTTGTGGCCTTAGAACTATCATTTTTTATTACAATAAAAAAATAGTGAACATTCCTATTGTACCCGAAAAATCATAAATCCACAAAGTGCTATTGAATTTAGGCTTGAATTTTTGAGAACGGAGTAAATTTGTTCACTTTATAGTTTTTTAACTATAACTCAAAAACTATGCATTTTTAGTATATACACATAATACGATTTATTGTAGAGAATCAAATATCCTATCGAAATGGCACTTTTAAAAGTAAAAAAACTTTTTTTTCAACAAAATAAGTCGAAAAAACTATTTAAAATAAAACTTTTTTTCTTTAAATTTTTGCATGTAAAAATTAAAAGTAACATGGTATAAAGGTAAAACGTGGTAAAATCGTAAAAAAGTAGGTAACTTTGAACGACTGTATCTCAGCCAATTTTTTCAAAAATACTTTTGTCGGGCACCATTTTGACAGGAATTACGTCAGCTTCCTTTTTTGTGGAAATACCTAAATCCATTCAGAAAAAAGTTATAAGTACACAAAAATTAAAAAAAAAAAATTCGGTTTTATTTTAAATACTTAGTTTCTTTGACTTTTTTGTTGAAACATTTTTGTGACTTTTTAAAGTGCTATTTCGATGGGAACAAACCTATTTATACTAAAAATGCGCAGTTTATGAGTTACAGTTAAAAAATTATAAAGTGGACAAATGTAGGTACTCCGTTCTCAAAATCCAAGCCTAAATTTAATAGCACTTTGTGGATTTATCATTTTATCATTAGTTCCTTTTACCCCTGTTTTTTGCGACACAGTCAATAACATATTAAGGTAATTAAAACTTCATTAATAATGCACTGAATAAGATTTTAGTTAATAGTACAGGCACCAAGCAGAAATTTTGCTAAAAAGCGACATATTTGAAAATCGTAAAAATGCACATTTTTAGAGGTTAATTGTGTCACGTGCACAAACGAATTTATTTGGAGTTTAACCAATAGCAAGACCACGTTTTTTGACGTCATTTACAAAAAAACTGGCGGGACTTTTGAAATTGACATAACTTATTAATATTTAAAGCAACTGCAAGAATGACATTTTATTTACTAAATGGGGCATTTTCAAAATTTTCTGGCCGTGTGCCAATTTTAAAATAATTCTCACCTGATTTTCACTGTGTCTTAAAAATTACGCCTACATTATTCTGAACACCGATACTGTGCGTCGTGTTAGCAACTTAAACGGTGTTAACGATTCCAGAAAAACGTTAGCCTCATTCGAAATCAAAAGACCATTTAAGAAATTATGGGTTCCGTGGACAAGTTGCAGGAAGTTGTTACATGCATTTAGTCGTTACGATGTGGTCATTTCCCGTACTGAACCAGATAGGTATACGTACACAATGACATTCTCAAATAAGTATATTACCACCAAAGCATTCAAGGCGTACTCTTCCCTTTTCAATTAATTAATACGAACCGAACCCCTGTTGTACAGCAATGCCTCCATCGCTCACACCTACATCAATGTTTTCAGGCGTACCTACTTCCCTGTGTTTATTTTGAGGGCATGTAAGCACCCGTATTTCCTACAGACCGAACCCAAACTGTCACAGCCCTAATCCTGACAGATACGAAAGAGAGTTCAACGTGCTTGTTTGCATGTCAATAATTCTAGGGTCGATTCCATAACTTCCATCCTAAATTAGGGGTATGAGGCAGACGAAATCGGTGAACGTATGTTTATTGCAGACACGCATTTCGTGTTTGGCAGGCTAAATTGATGTCATTGCAAAAAATATAGATCGTTAACTAAGTGTTTCGAAACGCGGCAATTTACCTTAAAAATGGTTTTGCAACTATTTTGCAAATTATAATTATTATTCAGCGAAATAAGTTTTCTGTCTTTTTTCAGAAAATCATCTGAACATTAAATTTTTAAGTGTAAAATATGTACAGAACACAGTTGCACATTGTTACTATTACCATAGTCTATAGATAGTCTAATAACTCTAATATCTACAGACTATGCTATTACCAAAAGTCGACGGACATTTTTTTCATTTTCACTTAAAAAACCCCTAAAATTGATTTTTACAATTGAGCCACTGCTTCTTCTAAAACCCAGAAAAAAACAAAAATTTTGTTTGGAAAGAAATGGTGCCGCAGTGAAATTTGTTAAAATTCGCATTGCCTTATTTACCACATTATATTTTAGAACTAAAGTTCCTACAAACCAAAACACACCGATCTACCCTAAGACCGGACAATACGCCCTAATATTTAACTTCAAATATACCAAAAACTTACGTACGTTTTAAAGTTCCAACAGTTTAGATAGACAAAAACCTTTAAAACAAAAGTTGTTCAGCAATTAACACTGCATGTTCCAAAAACATTTCTAGTTGTATAGGGTGATCCATTTAGGCTGGACAGTAACCAACTTTGTTAAGTTAAATGGAACACCCTATATATTAGGTAGGTATTCCAAATTTGATTAGACAATGTCAAGAACTTTCCAATGAATTATCATAACATGTGTAACTTCTTTTGAGCTGTTTTTAAATATTCTAAATTTTGTCGAAATGTTGACCTAAAGAGAAATGTCATATTTTTCAAATTATAAATAATTTTAAACTTTTTATTGTGGCAGCTAATTAAGTTAGATACGACTTCCAAAAAATAATGTATTAGAATTTAAACTTTCATCTACAGGGTGTTCATAATTTGATTTCGAATATATACAGGGTGTCATAAGTAATGGTACACAGAGAAATGGCAGATTTCTGACGTAAAAATATTACGATATAACCAAACTTACCTTAATCCAAAAGTTGATGTTAACAGAGATACAGGGTGTCAAAGTAAAATTTTTGTTTTGGTTTTTATTAAATATTTTTTTTTTTTTATTTAAATATTTTAACAAAATTTGGTGATTGGGGATTTTTGAGGAGAGGGATCCAAATATATTCATAATTTTGCTGTTATTTGTAGAGGGTGCCACTTACGATAGTTTGCATGTCATTTATACGTCATAATGTTTTTGGGGACTTTTTTAATTTTTTTAAAATAAAAATTCCTGTTTTTTCGTCTTTTTTACGTAAAAAAACTATACCTTCTAAATGTCGCTATTAGTAACCGTTTTCGAGATATTTGATTTTAAAGTATTCAACTTAACCTATTTAAATTATTAGGGATGTAGAAATTTCAAAGTAGGCTTTAATAGGAATGTTCACAATTTTTTAATTGTAATAAAAAATGATAAGGCCACAAAAACACGTAGTTACCATTAAAACGCCTAAAAAATTTTTCTCTTAAAAATAAACTAAAAATTAAATCGCCAAAACGAACGAGGCTATAGCAAACGATCCCTGCAGCGAGACTAGCGCGTGTGATGTCATAATGCGTACGGGACCACAGGTGGCGAAACTCGTTTACCTGCTTGCTATTATATTCTTTGTTTTAGTATTCATTTATATATGCGTTTTTGTTAAGATGGAAGACTCAAACAGTGTGAAAGTTAGTAGGAGAAAGTGGTGTTTTGTTCCTGGATGTACAAATACATCAATAAATAACCTGAAAAAGGTTAAAAGTGTACCAAATAATTTGCAAAGAAAAAAGCGGTGGTTTGGTGCAGCTAGATAAGGGCTTAAAGAGGTTTCAATTCCAATGCCAAAGTAGCGTCAAATGAGCTAGAAAAAGAAAGATTTCTGAAATTTTTTATTCACATTCAAGTAGTTATAAAACGTGTTAGAGATTTTAAAATTTTAGGTCCCCATATACATATCTGTTAGTTTAGACTTGTTTCAAAAACTTGATTACATTATGTTTATAGCGTGTGCAAGAATAAATTTACAAAAACCAATTTTATGAGGCACCCTATATACTATTGAATATGGTAGCAAGAAAATTCATAGAATACCCTAAAACTTTTGTTTACATTTTTTTTCTTATCTTAAAAAATAACGAAGTTAAGAGGGGGTTCCATTTATAACCAATGCGTATACACACGTTTCTATTTGTTATTTCACGTGTTGTTCACGATACTAAATAATTTGTATCTTTCGCTAGAATACTCCCGATTGCAAAAATTCTTTCACCAAAATTAAATTTGAACTTTCTACTACAAAACCGCTCACATAACCGATATAATATTTCTAGAAAAAGAAAAAGTACCTCGATGCTACATTTTTCTCTACAATATTTCTGCACCCCCGCGTACTTTATTTTTTTTCTTGGAAGATCAATAATCAAAATACTATTTTAACGCTGCTATCGTAGGCGCCATACATCATATAACCTCCGTCTAAAATTTGATCCCTGTAGGTTTGATAGTTTTGGAGATAGCACGAGTTATATCTGAAAAATTTTAAATATCGTTTATCGCCGAAAAGTGGTGAAAAATTAATATAGGGAATGAACGCAAGCTCATATCGCAAATCGCCCTCCGGAAATGGATCCGGCAGAAAATTTTACATAACATGGACCTAATTTTAAAAGTATGTCCAAAAGTTATATAGCAACAGAGAAATAAGCGGAATTTAGTTCACTGGATCCTTGAGTATAACTACTCATTATCGCGCGCTTACCTATTACGCATAGTGACGTCACATAGCGTTTCGTGCATTTAAAGGAAAATTGATATTTCTTTTGGGTTTTTTCCATAGAATGGATTTATCGATTTTTGTAAAACGTTGAAACTATTTTTAATCATTTTACGATGTTTAAACAAGATTTTACTTTTTTGTGAACATCCCTATTAAAACAAAAACAATAAGAGACGCTTTCAAAAAGAGAGAATTTAAAGAAATTATTTAAAAAAAAAAAACAAAACAATAATTTTACTTTGACACCCTGTATCTCTGTTAATATCAACTTTTGGACTACAGTAAGTTTGGTTAAATTGTAATGTTTTTACGTAAGGAATCTGTGTACCATTACTTATGGGACACCCTGTAGATGTCAACACATCAATAACTTTCTTATTTTAAATGGAACGTCTTTTATATTATTTCATAATCAAATAAATAATTACAATTGCTTTCTGACGATCTCCATATTTATTTTGAGTACTTTTGATGATATTAGCAATCTAAGGTAATATTTTGTTAAAGTAGAAACAAATTTGTATTTTTCATTTAAAGATATTGAATTGAATTAGTTATAGATTGGCCCGAAATTGCAAAAATGAGTCCCTCTTTAAAAATTTAGTATTTTTTTAAATAAGAATAAGTAATTAAATTTTTCTTTTTGATTCTTGTGGTGGATTTCTTGAATTTTTCATATCTGCAAAGATATTTATAAAATATAAATATTAACAAAATGGCGGCCATTTTGAAAAGAAACATTCGGGTTTTTTTCGAAAAATATGCGAGATACCAAAAAAAGTCATATCCATGTTCTTATGGACATTTAAAAAAACCATCCATAATTATTTTCCTTATTTTGAAAAACACTGAATCCAAAAAAAATAAACTCCTTTTTTATTTTCAAATTTTCTTTTTGACATCCGATCCTAACATGTATTACAAAGACATACACCAAGTTTTATGCTTTCTTAACAATTCGAGCCAAAATGGGAACATTTCCGTTGGACCGCTCGATCAAGCTTTGTATTGGATTGTTGTATGAAGAAGGAGGTTAAGATTACGATAATATAATATTGTAAGTGGTATTAATTATAAAAATAGTTCTTTTTGTTGTTTACTTGATTTCATAATTCTTTGTTTATGAATTTCATTTACTGTTATTTTTTTTATTGGTAAAGTTTAAAGGTCTTTTTCTATTACCTTTCTATTTATTTATTCATTGTGGGTGTATTTCAAGTTCAAGCGTAGGGGTCTTCGTTTCTACTGTTTAGTGGGCACTTGTTTTGTTTTAGTATGTATTATGGTGCTATAATTTGTTTATATTAAATACCTCCTATGAATTTTTTATTTATTATTGATGTTGCGTGAAAATGTTTATTAAAGTTCTAACAATAATACGTTTCCCTAATTTGGTTAAGTATTAAAGTTTCGTAATATGTTAATTTTTTTTTGTTTCAAGAATTTTTTGCGAGTTGCTTTGTCGTTGTCCTGCATTTGAAAAAGATGTACGCTGAGTGTCCAAGTGGTGCTCCAGGAAAAGCAGAAAATAGTTAAAATAAAGTAAAATTATTTCTATATGAGCGATTAAGGCAAAGCGCGTTGAAAGCCAATAATGGATAACCATCAGCTTGTCATAAATATTAATTTATTTAAATTCAACAAACTATTTAAATTAAGTGGAGTGTAACGTGCCTGTTTACTTAATGCCCTCTTATTTATCAACGGCAACTGTGGATAGAGATTAGAGATGAAAATATATAGAAAGTATAGAAAAAGTATCGGTTTTCATTACTTATGTCAAGAGGGTCGTTAAGATAGACAGATATATACGATTATCTTCAAATTTATAATGAGGCTTTCATATCTATTGCTTTAACAGACAGGCCATTTATGTTGCATCCAGAAGAATGTTGTTACAGTACAGGGTTGGCTTTAAACAAATCTGGTGTAAAAGTAAATTATAATTTGAATAGCATCTTATCCATTACGGATATTTCATTAGTTAGTAACAATAAAGAGCATTTTGTTTACAATACAGACTAAAGAAATTTACACTATATTATTATTTAAATACAGAGCCTACCACAATTTATTTATAGTATTCATACATCAAAAACATCAAAGGTTCTAAATCTGATCTTTGTGGTTCAGAAGAATTTCAGTTCCATAAAGAAACATCACTCTGCAAAAGTACAAAACTGAACCTAAAGATAAAGCGACTGTGAATTTTTATTGTAGAAGATTATAAATAGGTTTAGACTTTATCTGATGTGATTGCAAACATTATTATAGATAATTATTGCAAATTAAATTAAACGAAGGAGAGTATAAGTTATGTAATAAATCTAAATATAATGCAGAATTCATGACTAATATTATTTTATAACCAATAGAATGATTCCAAACTTGACCTTTAGTTGCTACGTTTTACTCTCACTAATGTGAATTAAATGCAATTATTATCATATCGATTTTAATGAAAATAAGATTATTATAGATTTGTGGTTTTCTAACTGGAGGAAACCGCGAAAGCACGTATTTTGCTTCAAATCTAATAAGACTTCAATAACTATATTTATTATGGCAAAAAAATAATTGTACGTCAATATGCTCAATACTGGCTTTGGTCCAAAACAACACAGTAATCAAATGTGAAATAACTGTTCAAAGCGTCGAAGCCAAAACTATCCCACTGCTCCCTCACATTCGAGGTGTGGATTAATGCATTAAACAGATGACGTCATATGACACCATACAGCGGAAATATTGTACAGACACAGACACGAATGAAAATTAATTTAGTCTACTTATTTCACAGCAGTGTTGCTCAAGTCGGGACGTTCGTACTAGATAAAACACTAAATTACCTAGCGAAAGATACGTCACTATCTTGGCAATTATTTCCAGCAAAAAAATCTCGAAAAAAATAATCTGAAAACAATACCATATTGTTTTTATACGAATATATTATTTTCTGTTAGTAGTTAAAGGTTAAAACTGTAAAATTGAAATTCAATGTGACATCAAAGTCCAATAAATTTTACAATAAATCTTTAAGTTTATAGTTATGGCAACGCTGTTTCATAGTCTTCGGAGTAGATTTTGAAACTGAAAGTGAACACTTAGTGAAAGGATAGTCGTTTTATTCTATTAGTTATGACTTATGAATACTGGGAGGCTTGGGAATTATTTTAAGTCTTCATAATTGAAACAAAACAAAGCAAGCGAATCAAATTCATTTCACTTCCAAGAAGTTGAAGAAAGTTATACATAACAGAAAAAATTGTATATTATAGGTATACTCATATCATAAGTTATATTAGACAAAAATGTAGTCGATATTCATTTTGTAAGAAACAGAAAATTTGTTGCAATTTCATTAAATAATTCAGTAGAAAAACAACTCTTCGTTCCTTATAACAATTATTACTTTATACAACATTAACAACTGGTGCACTAAACTAAGAATTGTTAACTTATCATCTGCTGGCTGAACATACTTTGCCATCACCAATCTATCTTCCAGTAGACAAGAAAACGAGATACAATGAAAATTCCGGAATTGTAATTTCCGGAATTTTAATGTACGGTCCAACCCATTACGTGTTTACTTTACGTTATTTCTGTTTCCACAATTACGCCTCCTAACAATATCCCCTTAACCTTCACAACTTTGGTTAAATCATCCACAGGCCGCAGTGCAACAGAAACTGAACAAAACAGGTCGAAAGAAGAGTCAAGATAATTTATACATCGTTTTATACCTTTACGTATAGTTTTTTTTAAGCAAGAGAAATTGCTGTTACCACAAAATTCTTTCTAGGTAAAATTGATTACTTTATATCATTTAGAGATTTACACATAAAACCATTTTTCTAAAGCAATTTTTGTGAATATTGTTGGAATATGACAATTAATTGAAAAATAAGAAATTTTGTTTAAGAGTCCGGACTACTCTTTTCGATGCAATCACATCGTCGTTTCGTTCATTAAAAACTCACCATTGTCATCTAAACAATTCGCCTAAAACGCGATTAGGCAGACTCAGACCTTCATTCATGACCAAAAATGTAAATGTTACGGTACAACTGGTACATTATCTCCTGTCTGATACCACACCTGTCTATTATACCTCTCAGATTAAAGTGACACCCATGAAATGAGGCGTCCAATTTATAAGTTCGGACAATTTTGGGAAAATAGACATTTAAAAAATTACATACATTATTGTTAAAATAATGTGTAACTACCAACCAACAAGAAAGTTTTCACTAAAGAAATATTTCAAATAATTACCATATTCAACAAATAAACATGTTTTTGAATTATAATTTTCTTCAAAATGTACCTTCAAATTAAATAAGGCAATAATTCATACGTTTTCTTGGTTAGGTAGTGCCTTATATTAAATAATTTTTCCAAATTGACAAATTAAAAAAAAAATCAGAAGAGTTAGTACTAAAATATTTGAATTTTATTTCATACAACTTCAGACATTTTTAACTTTAACAATTGTTTCAAAATTAATTTCATTGTTTTTTTATAAATATTTAGAGAATTAATTTACAGCTTTATTTAGGTTTTATACAAGCATAATAATCATAAAAATCTGAACATATAAATATAGAATCTGGTTGACATAAAATAAATAAATAATTAAATAAATGCATAAATAAATAAATAAAAATCATTCAAACCACTTTAGAATGCAATTATTATTGAACCGTTAAAACAACAAACTACTTTTCATAACTGCATAATAACAATGAATTCATAGTATCAAAAGCAAAAAAAAAATATATTGAAATTAGAAAATATTTAACTTACCACAAAACTCGTTTAATATATTTTGACACCTAGCTACAGCCTTTATGTTTAGAGATATGAAAAAAGCTCGGAAAAAAGTGTAGACAAAAGTTGTAGATTTTGATGTTAAACAAAACAGCATCGGAGAGTAAAGAAAGAGACACAACTTACGATTTTTTAAATGGAACACCCTGTATATTTTTGCATATTTTGAAATACAATTTTCAGATTTAAAAAATATATTTAAGTAATTTGTTGGCATCTGCTTGGGTTGTTTTTCAAACAGCACCTATGCCTTTTTGTCTGAAACAGTTTTCATTAAATAATTTAGTAGAAAAACAACTCTTCGTTCCTTATAACAATTATTACTTTATACAACATTAACAACTGGTGCACTAAACTAAGAATTGTTAACTTATCATCTGCTGGCTGAACATACTTTGCCATCACCAATCTATCTTCCAATAGACAAGAAAACGAGATACAATGAAAATTCCGGAATTGTAATTTCCGGAATTTTAATGTACGTACTATGCCTTTTTGTCTGAAACAGTTCGCGTAGAAAAAAAAAAATGACAAAATATTTTTGATAATTTCTGACATTTTACCACCAGATTTTTATGCAAAATCCCAAATACTTTAAAATTGGTTATTCATATGTGACCTATATTTTATATTTTTTTATTTATAGAAATACCTATTATGAAAAAAGTTTAAAAACAAGTTGTAGATTTTGATGTGAAATATAATTTATATAAAACAAAGGAACATCAGAAAGTAAACTGTCAGTAATTATAAAAAATATTTTGTCATGGCACCTATATTTCATGCGCCACTGTTTTGAAAAGATCTTTTAAAACATGCAACAATGTACAGTGTGTTCCCTTAAAAAAAACTATTTTCTAACGTTTCGGTTTTATTAAACCATCTTCAGAGAAAATTTAGGTGTTGTAAAAATTACATAATAATTAATATTAGATACATTTTTACGTCTATTATGTATCTAATATTAATTATTATGTAATTTTTACAACACGTAAATTTTCTCTGAAGATGGTTTAATAAAACCGAAACGTTAGAAAATAGTTTTTTATTTTACCACATGACCGAAAGCCTAGGACTCTACACATAAAATTAATTGATATCACCGGTCAAGAAAAGAAAAGCACTATATTGTTTAAATGTTATTTGTGGCATTTCATAAATTATTTCTTTCCTTTTCTATATCTTAAAAAAAACAAAAGTTGTTGTTTTAGTTTTATTCACCTATAGATAGTTCACACTAAAACCTACAATTTTTATTTTTACTTACTTTTTTTCATATCTCTAAAAATAAGGGCTGTAGGTAGGTGTTAAAATAAATGGAACTACCATGTAAGTGCTCTTTCACTTTCATTGGAAATCAACGAATATATAGGTGTAACGGATGATTTTGTGATAAATTAAATATTTTTCAATGTATGTAAATATTGTTTTGCTTTGGACGTTATAAATTCTGTTATTTGATTCAATGTTTTGTAACATGTAGTTATGAAAAGTAGTTGTTTTAAGAAATTCGACAATAATTGCATTCTAAAGTGATTTATTGGATATTTTTGTTCTTATGTTTGTATAAAACAATGCGTATCAAGCAAAAAAAGTTAAATTATCTCTAAAATTATTAAGATAATTGTTTACTACAAACTACAACGTTTGTTACAACGTTTGTTACAATTTTGGGTGCATATCCTTATTATTTAATTTTAAATTTTCTAGAATGCCTTGATTGTGTCAAGAAACGTAAATTTAAAAAAAATAATACTAATCCTTGTGGTTTAATTTTTTGGATTAATATAAATTTGGAAACAGAATTTAACAGAAAAATTCATACAATTTAAAGTAATGGATTGATATAAAGAGATTGATGTTTACGAATAATATAGTTTACGAGGTAAAAAAACGGATTACGACAATACCCCTTCCTGTAGGTGGTAATGATTACGACCGTAAACGTGGGGACGCATAGTCTTTTATCAAAATCAACTTTTAGCTTTACTATCCTTGATTTAATTATTCTATTCTATTTCTTGTTTAGTGGCTTTGATTTAATTAGATGGTAAGGAAAATTTCACACCTCACTTTATTAGCGAATCAGAAGTTTATCTTTGGTTTCGTTACCCAAAAAAATTCCGGAAATTAATATATATTGTGTGAAAATTTTCTTGTGCTTGAAATAATAAGCTAAAATTTTCCTTAAGAAAATTATCCCTCGTCTTCGACGAATAATCTTTAAAAAAATTGTGCACAAAATTTCCGGTAATAATTCAAGCACTAGGGAGATTACTAGTGAAAATCGACTTACACACGTATATTTGGTTGTTTTTTTATAAAGTGGGCGCCTTTCTAATCTACTTTAAGCGATGACCTATAACCCTTACAGTGGCGTTGGTCACAAATATGTACTGTAATTATGTGAACAAATTTTGTTTCATTTTATTTATACACATACATATAAAGAATGGAGAATTCCCATGTTGTTGAACTGTATTACAAGACACAGTCCCAGCAGTAATAGTTACTAATTACGTAAGTTCATTTTGTATTGTTTTGGGTTCTACGAAACAATTGACGGTTTGTAACATTTTACCATTAGAAATACATTTTTACAGTACCTATAAATAAGCAACAAAGATAAAAATGCCATCGAAGGAAAATCTCGTAAGGAAACAAGAAGTCACGTAGACATTTTGCTGTAGTACAGCAAGGAATTCGAAGCATTGTAAACATTTAAAACTAATAGGAAATCAAATAAGGTGTGATTCCACTCTGAGCAACGAACTTTTCCTTTATATCGTCTCTTTACATGAATCATAACTGAGATTAAATACTACTAGTTTTTTTCGTTATAGAAAGGAAGTCACGCTACAAGATCACGCTAGATTATCGTTTACACGAGGTAAACGGAATTAAAATTTTGAAAACAGTTCATTGTTTTGTTGCAATTAAAAATAATTTTCGATGGCGATTCTTATTCATATCGGTCAGTAATGTCAGTACTCCGTGAGAGCATTCACGCGTTTCATGCTATTATTACAAAAACATTATTAAAACACCTATTTGATAATCAGCAAATTTCTAAAAGGAAATTCTTAATCTAATGCAATACTTGTTTCTATTTTACTAATTAGTGCTTCGTCCGAGGCTTCGTCGCTCTTATCGCCAACAGTCCTTTGTTCCAAAGTTTCAAAGGATTTTATTTTAGGATATTGTACTTTGTTTTATGAGTTGTCAAAGGACGGGTAATTGTCCTTCAAAAACAAAATAATTTATCAATAGGTACCTTTAAAAAATTTAATTTAAAACAAAATAAAATAAAAAATACCCCCATTAGAGCCTAAATTTTATTTGTTATTTTACCGTTTAGACTGTTGGCAATGGTTAAAATCTACTGGTGAATCCTCGTTTATCTTTATATAAAAACTATAGTCAAAATTTACCGAATTTAAAAAAATTACCTACATTATGGAATAATTTCATTAAAAAATAATTTTGACATAATTCAAAGAAATTAAAACTACCCGGAATCTTTTTCGAATGGTAAACTTGGTAAATGGTATTTTATTTTTTTTAAACTTCAGATTTGAGTAATTTGTCTAAAATAGTTTAATTTTTTTTTTTCAGCATTTCCTGAAAGAGGTTAATGTGCCAATGTGGTAAATTTAAAATGGAGTGAAGAGTGGAATGGACATGGTAAAAATTAAAAATTTGTTTTTATTTAAGTATTGTAGTTCTGTAAACTTATTCTTGTGCACCTATATTATTATAAACCAGTTCTTAAAAAACACCAGACATTTTTTGTTTGTTTTTTTATTTTATTTCATGTCTCTTATCTCTAGTTTTTTTTTAATAAAAAATGTATGTATGTATAAAACACTTATTTTTATTTAAATTAAGTCTTTGGCGAATGCGCCGGTAGCATTAGGCTTAGGCTGCCCTTTAATTTTATATTTAAAAGTTGGTAACCCTACCTCTAAGTATTACTAGTAATTCTAAATGTCGTTTTTACTATAATTTTTACATCTTTTAAAATTAATATGTAAACGTTTTGTACTTGTACCCTTAGATTTTTTTCGCTCTCGTACTGTCATTTTAGACTACTTTAATTATACATTCAGTAAATCGTGTGCGGTCTTTGGTGGAAATACGTCATTCATTCATTGTTTTGTTGCTTTTTCAGATTAAAGAAATAATCGATTTAATCCAAAGCACATAGTTCGACACCCTCCACTGAACCGGGTCAAATTGGCAAAATTATATTTAATTTTTACTATCTATATTTTGCATACAACAGTAAGTATCGCGCTGGAATTGGTAACTATATGAACCAAATTACAGCATAGGTAAATGATTTATCTCCCTTTTACGACGTCCAGACTTTTATTATTTAAAACGCATTGCTGATAAAATGGTTTTATTGTACCTATGTACAAACATTACAAACAATATGTTTTAAATTGGTATGCAATTAAGTTCAATGGAGCTTGACTCGCTGATCTAATTTAAATATAATAACATGATTTATTTTTTAGTGTACCGTAAAAACGCTATGGGAATTTATTTATTATGCAGTGGAGAATATTAAATAATAAACTCGAATATATTACGCAGCTTTTTATTTCTAATCTTGTTCTTACAATATACTACAGAGAACTAACTCATGAAACGAAAACTTTTGTGCGTCTCGCTTAGTCAATAGTTTACAGTATCACATTACACAGAGTAAGAGTTCTGCTTAACGAAGGTGATGTAATTTTTGCTAATAATTCCAATACACCCCCTCAAAAATTCATCAACTTATTAACTGATAAAAAAAACTTTTGCTGCGTTTTACGGGGATTTTAACATGGTCCAGCATTTGCTGCGAGGACTAGGGAAAACCCCAATTCAAAAACCTAGTCAAACCATTCATTAACTTTCCTTAATTCTAACTATAACAATTTTAAACATTTAAGATGAACATAACAAACTTTAAACAATTTGATTATTGTTTTTCATCCAGTAAGCCCAGCTTGCACCGCAACTCCTTGAAACGTGGGGCTGGCAGCGACTTCGTGAAGAGATCAGCCTCTTGGTTACCTGTGGAAACATATTTAAGGCAGATCATTTTGTTCTCTACTTGCTCTCGCGTAAAATGATATTTAATATCTATATGTTTTGAGCGTTTGTGATTTGTAGGATTAGTCGCTATCGCTATACAACTTTGATTATCTTCAAACAAGATAATTGGATGTAGAATTTGGATTTGAATGCCTTTTAGCAATGATTTCAACCACAGAGCTTCTTTTACCGCTTCAAATAAAGCCATATACTCTGCTTCGGTTGATGATGCTGCAACTGAGGACTGCCGTTTTGTATTCCAAGTTACTGTACAATTATCAAACATTTTAAACACATACCCTGTTGTGCTTCGTCGGTCAGTTTCATCAGTTGCCCAATCTGCATCAACATATCCAATTAATTTCTCTACAAAATCACATCTCTTGTAAATCAATTTGATTTCAATTGTACCTTTTATATATCTTAAAACACGCTTCAAGCATTGCCACAATTCCTTGTTTGATTTACTTTGATATTTACTCAGTATATTTAGTGAGATACATAGATCTGGACGTGTACATAGCATTGCATATAGTAAACAACCAATTAAATTTCGACAGGGTGCTCCGCAATCTACATCTGACTCTAAAGCATCATAGTTTAATTTTGGCGGTAATGGTGTACTCACTGCGTTACACTCACTCATATTGTATTTTCTTAAAACAGATTTTAAATATGTAGTTTGGTCTAAAGAAATTTCACATTCCGATCTCTGTATCCTAATTCCAAGAAAGAAATTAATTTCTTTTAAATCAACCATTTGAAATTTATTCATTAAAAAATCTTTAAAAGCATACATTGTATCTGTTTCTCGAGTTACAATTACTACGTCATCTACGTATAAAATAACATAGATATTTTTGTTTATGTGACCATTATTTTGGAGATATAAACAACGATCGACAGAAGAATTTATGAAACCGTGCTGTTTCAAGGTTTTATCAAAACACTCATTCCAGCATCGAGCCGACTGTTTCAAACCATATAATGATTTGTTGAGTTTGCATACAATGTTTACATTTTTAATATCAATACCATCAGGTACTTTCATAAATATATCTTCTTTCAAATCTCCATTGAGAAAAACTGTTTTGACATCCATTTGATGAATTAATAGTTTATATTGATTAGCAAAAGCTAATAGACATCGTAAAGTACTAATTCGTGCTACCGGCGCGAATGTTTCATCGTAATCTAACTTATATAATTGATTGAAACCCCGAACTACCAAACGTGCTTTATACTTTGTCAGATTTCCATTCTTATCGTGTTTTATCGTAAACACCCATTTACTATCAACAATATTTACATTCTTAGGCTTTTGCACTAATGCCCAAGTTTTATTTTGAATTAAAGAGTTCAGTTCTTCCTCAACTGCTTTTTCCCACTTGACTCTGTTTTGATTTTTAGCTATTTCTTGATAGCATGTGGGAATTACTTCATCTAACACTTGAATGTTTAATATATTATAACTGTTTATTTCTAAGTCACGATCTTTGTACGAAATTGACGGCTTTGTTTTGAGCCTTTCGCTCCGCTTCACATCCTGTATTTTATCTCTTTTCCTCACCTTGGAAGAAGAAGGATAAGACAGATTTTCATCATCTGGTTCAGGGACGTCTCTTGCAGGAGATGTTTGACCTTGCCCTTCTGACTCTAGAGTACTCGTGTTAATTGGAATACATTCATCAGTGACACCTTGTTTATTTTTCAGGGTTTGATTGTATTTATTTATTATTTTATCTGTTTTACCAGGATGGATTTCTTTTACGGACTTTTCACCAGCACCCCCTGTTACTGAGAACTCTTCAGTACTTATATTTGGTACCAAATCATCCGTATTATCACCTAAATACCTATCAATTTCGATCGTGTCATCAAGTTCTTTTCTTGATGTTTCAAATTTTAATTCGTCAAAGATTTTATCTCGAGCTACAATGAATTTTCGCGTATTTGCAATATATATTTTGTACCCATTCGGTACATACCCTACAAGAATTCCTTTTATTGATTTATCATCAAATTTATGCTTTCTTGTTTTATTATGCACGTATGCAGTGCAACCAAATACCCTTAAATATTTTAATTTTGGTTTTTTATTGTGCCACAATTCATACGGTGTCTTTTCTACTTTAATCGCTTTTGAGGGTATGACATTTACTAAGTAAGTAGCAGTTAACACTGCTTCACCCCAGAAACGCTTATTTAAACCTGCACTATGCACCATTGCACGTGCCTTCTCTGTCAATGTTCGATTCATGCGTTCCGCCACAGAATTTTGTTGCGGAGTGTACGGCACCGTCAAATGATATGTGATCCCCTTTTGGTGACAAAATTCTTTCATATCTGCCGATAAATATTCGCCTCCGTTATCACAATACAAGTGGACCACTTTCAAACTGAAATGTGACTCACTTTTCTCTACGTAGTCTTTAAAATAGGTAATTACTTCTGACTTGTGAGTCATCAGATATGTTACAGTATAGTGAGTATATTCGTCAATAAAATTTACAAAATAATTTTTCCCATCAATTGTGGATGGAGTTATCGGACCACATACGTCCGAATGTACATTAAACAATGGTCTTTGAATGTGACTTTTATTTTTAATTTTAGCGAATGGAAGTCGTGTTTGTTTACCGTTTATACACGATTCACACAATGAATCTAGGGGATTTATTTCTTTTAGACAATTACTGTCTTCGGCTAGTAATTTAATTTTCATTTGATTAAATTTATTTTTACTTATGTGACCTAACCGTTCATGCCATAGCTTGTCTTTATTATCTAATCTAATTATAGCCGCCTGACCATTTAATAACGCATTTTGAACAATAAAATGTAAAGTATACAATTCGTTCATGCGCTTACCTGTTAATATGGTCTTCTGGCCGATTTTGGCGATTACTTCACCATTGTGATTAAAAATCACGGAAAATCCAGCCTCTTGCAGTCTTCTTACTGACAGAAGATTGAACGGGACCTCTTGAGCATAAAGGACTCCTCGCAGGACTCCAACATGGCCCAAGTTAGTCAAGACTTCAATGTTGCCCACGTGTGTTGCTGAAATACACACTTCCTTTTTCGCAACAGCTATTTTTATCGGTACCTTCAATTGTTTGTAGTCCTTGTAGAAAATCAGGTCGTTTACGAGGTGTTCTGTTGCTCCAGAATCCAATACAAATTTCAAATTTCCTCCGACCTGTTCAGTCCTATCTTCTGCATACATCATAAAAGCGAAACCGTCCTCCTTTTCTTTAGAGGGTAAAGCAACAGTCATAATTCCAGGAGTGCTTTCAAATCTGCGGGATGGTCCCTGCCTATTTGGTTGACGATAGTCTTGCCTTTTCAGTTCCTGCTTATAATAATAGCAGTCCTTCTTCATATGGTTTCTTCGGCCACAGAAATAACATTTTTGTCCAGTTTTGAAGGTCGGTTTTGAATATGGTTTACGAGAATAATTTCCTCCTTTATTCACTGGCTTGCGTTTATTTGAGTATTTATTATTAACTGATTGAAATTGCAGTGCTTTAGTACTTGTTTCGGTAATGTCTTTCTTTAACTTCTGATCGTGCTCCAGCAGCAACTTTTTCACAAAAGCTAAAGTGAGACGATCATCGGACATGGTCTTTATTGCTGTGACCACTCCATCGTATGAGTGAGGTAAAGTGTTTAATAAATACCAGACTTTAGTCATCTCATTTACACTATTGCCACATGCAATAAGATCTCTGATCATTTCATCTAATTCGATGAAATGTTTCTTTAAAGGCATCTCAGAACGTAATTTATAATTGAAAAGCTTATCTTGTACGTTTAACTACGTGGCAAGATTCTTACAGGCGTAGGTGGAGTCGAATTTTTCAATAATTTGGCTGGCCGTCGCACCTTCTGGTATTTCACCTAGCATCGAATCTTCAATGTGTTCGATTATTTGTCCTTTCGCGAATCTCTCCCAGTTCTTCCATTCATCTGTCAGGATTTCGGGCGGTTCTTCATCTAGCACAGTTAACGCACCTTCTTGTTCAACTATAGCACGTAATCTGTATTTCCACACCAAATAGTTATCGCCGTTAAAAGGCTTAATGTTTCGTTTCGTACGTTTTTCACTAGACATTTTAGTTTCTTCGGTTTTCGCACTTTCAAACAAACTTGCACTTAATTTAGCACTTAACTAAAACTGCAGCCTGGGCCCATAACCTATGGGAATTTATTTATTATGCAGTGGAGAATATTAAATAATAAACTCGAATATATTACGCAGCTTTTTATTTCTAATCTTGTTCTTACAATATACTACAGAGAACTAACTCATGAAACGAAAACTTTTGTGCGTCTCGCTTAGTCAATAGTTTACAGTATCACATTACACAGAGTAAGAGTTCTGCTTAACGAAGGTGATGTAATTTTTGCTAATAATTCCAATAAACGCCACGATAAAATTTTTTAATGAGGATTTTCACGGTCGGTGCTCGACTCGGATTGGCGGCGAATTTAGCTTTCGGGAGTAAGCTGCATTAACCTATGACCTCAAAATTTGATATTGAGGTTGTTCTCTGATACAGTTTTGAAATTAATTTGACATCTGGAATAATTGAGTTATGGACGATTTTCTGATTTAGGCATTTTCCGCGAGATAAAATGAAGAGAGTAACAAGGGAAGGGATATCTATATATACAGGGTGTTCCACTCAGATTAAAGGACTTTGGTATAGAAAAGTAGACAAAGGTAAACAAGCTCATTTTGATGAAAGGGACATGAGGATAAGTCTTGAAGGAAGATAAGTCTTGAAGTAATTGTTTAGAGTCGAATCTACAATTTTATAGAATAGCAGCGAGGTTTATAAATGAAAATGAATCGATGGATACGACTCAAAAATAGAGATACTATCCCCGAAGTCTGTATCAAAAATTGATATGAAAATTTTTTATTTTATATAACAAGTGGTTAAGAAGGTGTTTCTTTTTACGAGTGGAATTTACAGCACGAGCCGAAGGCGAGTGCTATAAACCACTATAAAAAATCTGTTCTATTTCTACAGTTTTACTTTCATTCCCACAGGGATTAAAACGTTTTTTACTCCCTGAGGGAGTAAAAGTAAAAAAATATTTTTTTCAATAAATAAATATTTATTAAAGTTTTCAACTGTTCCCTCAATTTATAGTGTATAGTGAAAAATAAGTATTGCCCATTTTGTAACCGAAGCTAGTTCACAGTCGACCATGCAACAACAAAGTTTTACCCAGCAAAATGTGAAAATCATATATCAAAAAAAAATCAAAATTGAGTCTGTTCTTACATGGAAAATTCCGCTACTTTGACCAAAACCATTTTTTGTTTCCTTAAGTGTTTTTGAACACTTGACATGTAGGTATTGTAGGTACTATAAAAACAAAGCTGCATAGCATAATCAAGACAAAAATTAAAATTTAAGACAAATTTACTTTCAAAATAATGAAATGATTTGTCTCTAAAAAAAGAAATAGTTTACTTACCTGATTATTGATTTGAACCGTTGTGCAAAATTAATTTCCACAAATACAAAACAGGTTTTTGTTTTGGAGACAACCTATTACCATTAGTCACGGTTAAAACTAGTTGATGAGTAACTGGTATTAGTTACAATTCGTTCAAAATTTTTTTACGAAGCATACTATTTTAAAAAATAATTCAATGTTACCGGAGAAATCAATAATTTACCCGAGGGGTTACTCGCTGGGAAAAATTGTGTACATCATATTTCATATTTCAAGTATTTCACTAGTATTTCAGGTACTTCAAAGGTATTTCGGGTATTTCAAAAGTATTTCAGGTATTTCAAAAGTATTTCAGGTATTTCACAAGTACTTCAAGTATTTCAAAGGTATTTCAGGTATTTCACTAGTATTTCAGATACTTCATACGTATTTCAGGTACTTCACCAATATTTCAAGTACTTCACAGCTACTTCAGAAATTTCACAAGTTAGGTTTTTCAGTAGTAAGTATTCCATCAACATTTCAGATATTTCATGAATATTTCAACAACAATAATTTTAAGGGTTTTAAGTGTAGGTACACGGTGCCCGTGATTTTTATAACGTTCTCATCTCAGTTTGTGAGTTTATCTTTGGAAGCAAAAAAAAAATTTTTAACGTAACTTATAGTATTTTTTTCAATGATTTAAAAAATGCCAACAAAAGAATAATTGAATATCAAATAGAAGTAGAAAAAAAACTAAAATTTGAATACGTATTTGTGGGGTCTCTAAAAGATGCAGATTTTTTGTACCGGATAGAAATTTTTTGTAAATCATCAACAGATATTTTGACTTCATTCGTGAAAAAATAAAATCTGATTAAGTATTTAACGGTTTTAGGAGGGGAAGTAAAGAATTCATTACAATGACAGACTCGTAAATCGCTAAATAAAAAAGTTTTTCCTCTTCCCAACTCCATTTGTGTGTGTATATGATATATTTTTGGAATGAGATTTAAATATTTTTTTTTAAATTGTAAAAACACAGTTCGTTCCGTTTGCTTTGTTTTTCTCACTTTTATTTGACTTTTAATTGTATTTTTTTTTTTAATTTTCGAAATCCTTGGAAAAATTATAAGTGACGCTAAACATTTTTATCCAACAGAAGCATGTAATCCGGTTATTACTACGGCGATTTTAAATATAGAATGTGAACTAGCGACACAAATTACCAATAAAAAAATAGAGAAAAAAATATAAAAAAGAAAGTTGAAAAACTGACCTACCCTACGTAAAACGTTTGAGTAAAGTTGACTTCAGAGTTGTACCGCAGATAAAAAATTACCGACAAAGGAACACGTGCGGCGGCTTCTTTGAAGGTGAAAGAGGCCGCGTTTCTGCTTTGTAAATGCGGCATTTTTTCCCTGCGTTACAAATATGAAATGAACTATACCGCTTCGTCGCTCTACCCACTGATGGGGTGAACGTATGTCCAAGTCACAGACTCCAAGTTCTAACGTAAAAAGCGTGACAAAAAACGTCTCATAAAGTTTAGCCGCCGCTCGACCTTCTTTCATATTCGACCACCTGCAAATTACACAGGGAAAAAAATCATAAATGCAACACAGGCTGACACTGTTCTAATGTTATAAATTTGCGGTCGGAGACAAGATAATTGACAGTGACAGCAAAAACTAGTGAATTTATGATTGCAAAAAACAAGGTGCGAATGCCTGAGGCAAAGACCTATCCTGATTTATTTTCTGTTGAGATAGGTCAGTTACGTAGTTCTGAAAATGTTGACGTATTTTAATTTATTTTCTTTCTCGAAAACTACAGGGTAGATATTTTTTATTGTTGGTATATGACCTTATCATTAAGGTACCATCCCTTAAAATTAAAATAAGTTATTGGTATTCACCCTGTATACTCAAAATGTGATTGTTTTGACGCGATCAACTACTTATTGGCGCGCGACCGTGTAGGGAAAATTGAGGTCGAGTTTTCAAAAAAATACTATTAGCGATTTTTTTATAGAAATTTAGATTTTAGATTCGTATTCAGCATCATCAAAAACCCCCGTTTGGCAAATTTGAACAAAATATTTCACGACTTTCCGAGATACGATGAGCACGCTTTTTTTTAAATAAATCTCGAAATAAATTATTTTAAAAACTCAAAAACTGTTTTCTCGTTCCTCTATTTCCTTCAGCCCATTGAAATTTGAAATGTGTCATATTAGTAAATGATAACTAATTACGAGAAATTTGTAAGAAATAAAACAGCAGAACATGAAAAATTATTACTCAAGCCAGTGAAATATTTTGTTCAAACTTGGTATAAGGAGGTTCTTAATGATGCTGAATACGAATCTAAAATCAAAATTTCTATAAAAAATCACTAATAATTTTTTATTGAACAATCTACCCCAATTTCCTCCACAGGGTCGCCCGCTGATGAGAAATATCAAAGTTTATTGCATCCAAACAATCAGATTTTGAGTATATATTTCCCACCTCGTTCCTACCTAAATTTGAAATGAATCAGTTTTTTAATTCCTGAGATACGAGGGTGTAGGTACTCATGAAAAGTGAAACACTATATATGAGTTTTTTGTGATCGCTCCGTACATACACAACAATGACATATATGTGTTCAAATGCTTTGTATTAGTATTTTGAGTACATAGTTGATAAATACTTCACACCAATACTTGAGTATTTCAAATGTATTTCAGCAATATTTCAGGTATTTCATAAGTATTTCGCCATTATTTCAGGTATTTCATAAAGATTTTAAGTACTTCAGGTAGGTATTTCACAAGTATTTCAGGTATTTCACAAGTATTTCAGGTATTTCAAAAGTATTTCAGGTATTTCACAAGTACTTCAAGTATTTCAAGGTATTTCATAGGTACTTCAAGCACCATGTACACCATATTTCACAGCGATTAACCACTCGAATTTACCAGAGAACGTAAAGAATGTAAATAAAATTAGTTAATTAACTTTTTTTATTAATTGAATTCCTATAATGTAGAACCATCAGATTTACTTTTAGAATTTTATAAAATCTCTATTGTAAATTGCGACTTCAGTTTTACAGAAATAAACGATGTTTGTTTATAAAATTCATACATGTGGTATAAAAAGTAACGCGTCAGAATGTGATATAAAACTTATTAAATTTTCTGGTTTAGTGTATTGTCCCTTTCCAAAATAATAATAGAGAGTAAGGAAAGGAAGTTCAGTGGAGAAGCCATTTGACAAAATAAGGTTTGTTATCGAGCTTTTGAAAGGTTGTACAATCCCCGAGACAACCCCATTACTTCTCGTAGAATACAGAGCCATTGATCGGGGTGATTATTATTTAGTGTTTAATACGACCAATTATGATTTGTTACTAAATATTCTCCATTACATGAGTCTTTGTGGAAATTCCATAAAACTATCTTAAAAATTCTGGGCGAAGGAATGCCCTCTAGTTATCCAATTCTTAATTCTGGGATACCACAAGGATCCATTTTGGATCCTCTGCGCTTTTAACTCATCCAATTTAAATATACAGCACTGGAAGATTCATTCTTACGCTCATGATCTACTACAGCTTTCGTCCTCAATGAATATGCATTATGCATAATACCTACCAATATTTTTTTTAACCAATCGTCAAATTGCAAATAATAAATATTAGTATTATAGCATAATTCTACGTTTTAAATGGTTGGTCACAGATTTTGGGATTCTTACTTGGTTTTAACTAAATCTTTAAAAAATACAATTTAACCAGTCAATACAAGAGAAAAATACAAACTGTTCAAAATTCATGTTTTCGACTGGCCTGAGCCAAATTTATTAAATAATTCACTTCATAAATTTTAGCCTCAAAAGCAAATGTCATAAAAATGTTAAATATAGCTTGTATGCCGACTCTTATCTTATAAATAATACAACATAACGATGTTTACTATTAGTAAAAATATGCAAATTAAATAACACTATGGTGTAATGCAACAAATGATGTAATAGTCAATAAAACACACGTTCCATTTCCATACAATTGTTAAAGAATCAGTTTGTAAATTGAAATGCATTTAAAAATACTTTCAATAGTGTTTTGAATTCACTATCACTATCGACACCTTGGTTATAACATTTGCTCCAAATAGAAAAAACAATTGCCCTTTAGTTTCTTTTTTTTCCCGCTAGAATATCAAATGGTTTAACCAAACAAATCTGTGTGAACATCACCTTATATAATGAGAAGGAAAAGCACGAACAACAAACATAATGAAACTGCTTGGGAACAAAGTAAATAACCCGACTGACAGACTGTCGAAATATGAATTATTAGATTTTTTAGGTCCAACATTGTATGTTATGACATGAATAGCGTTCATTGATCTCAAACTCAATTTGGGTATTTGAAGAAAGTGAATTAACCAATTTTAATGAAAGGTTTTTTAAATTCAATTACTTTTACTCGTATTTTCCTTGACATTAAACGAAATAATAGAGGCAGGTAGGCACAAAAAAAATTAAATGTATTCATATTTCTTCAGCTATCACCACCAAATTAATAGGCATTCCCGGTGGGATTTGTTCATCTAAGTAGTTTTAACGTTGCATACCTGAGTTCATGGATTTAAGGGCCAAGCAGACAACCTTGACTACGACTGTGGAGGCAACTGATGGTGCAAGTAAAGGTAAATTTAGATTTCGTGTAGGTAGTGCAATTGCAAAGTTCCATTCACATGCAATATGCCCAAATATGTAAACTTGAACTCTTCACGCGATACATAAAAATAACTTAAGTAACTTATATTTCAAATGTCAGATTGAATGTGCAGTTTCTAGTCGAGATTAGCAGTATTTAGTTGAAAATATTCGAGATTCCAATGTACTCGTAGAACCCAATACATAATTAGAAATTATACAATTATAGTAGAGAACTAAGCCTTTGCAGATTATAATAATCTCTAACGTTCCAAATATAGTGAGGATTTGAGGTATAAATAGCAAAACTTAAATACCTAAGTACAAGGACAAAACCGTTCACATAGGGTGTATTTTGCTTCAAAATATATACAGAGTGCTCACCATGGATGTCTTGGAAACGAATGACACCAAATGTAGAGCTTATCAATATTACATGCAACAATATTTTAGTATAATCAACTTGTTTCTGTTTTATAAACCAAAAACTGATTTATATCATTTTCATTTTTCCTTTATAACTCCTTTATTTGTGGAAATATTTTTATGCGGTTTCTTCTTTCTTAGAGCACTTTTTGATGCAGATTTTGAAAAAAATTATAATATTTCTGCTAACTCTTTTAAATTTTCAGATATGTATTAACAACACAATTTTCAAATTTTTTTCAAATACAAGTCATAGCTGGCTATGGCTTAGTTAAAACCCGATTTTTATTCTCATTAAAACGATATATTACAACAATGGTTTATTTTCAAAAATAATGGAGCTATCGCCATTATTTGATTTTTTTTTTATTTTAAAAAACTAAGGAATTAAAAAAGTCTTTTAATTTTCAAGTAGGCCATGTAAAAAATTGTTTCAAATAGATTTGTCAAAGTTTTGTTTTTGTTGGAATAATCCATCTCGTGTGACTGTGGACGCTTTGAAAAACGATTTATATATTCCTTTGCTGCATTTCTTGAATTTCGTATGTATATACAGGGTGTTCCAAAATTATGCGGCCAAACTCTTACAGCATGTAGAGGGGCTCAAAACAAAACGAAAATGTTCTATACATATTTGGTCAATACTGCATATTAAAGGAAAGTCACGACCTTCCAAAGATGAAGAGAATCAATTTTTTTCTGCTATAACTCAGTATCCGAAAAAGGTAGGTACATCAAAATTGGACGTTACCTTTTATTTAGGTTCTCGACCATATCCTAAATTCATTTTTGAAAAAACTGTTTAGGAGCGGCGCGTATGGACTATGGAGTTTTGGTTAGGTATATTAATAAATATGTTTGAATCCGTTCGCGTTATTAAAAGTTTTACTTTAAAATTTGATTTTTCAATCATTATTACAATAAAATGGTATACCTTTCACATTTTGATAGGATGCGCCGTTTTCGAGAAAATCCACTTTTAAATTTTGATTGCACTTCTGGCTTCAAGTAGTGTATTAGAATAATATTATAATAATAATTATAGTAGGTTTCAATCAATCAAATTTTATCATTTTGCGTAATAATGATTGAAAAATCAAATTTTACAGTTAAACTTCTAATAACGCCAGCAGATTCAAAAATATTTATTATTATACCTAACCTAGGCCCCAAACGGCGCCCCTGAGCAGTTATTTAAAAAATGAATGTTGGACACGGTTGAGCATCTAAATAAAAAGTAGCATCTAAATTTTGATGTGCCTACCTTTTTTGGATTCTGAGTTACAGCCTCGGTTAGAGCATAAAAAAATTGATTCTCTTCGTCTTTGGAGGGTTATAGCTCCTTTAATATGCAGTATTGACCAAATGTTTATAGATGATTTTCGTTTTGTTTTGAGCCCCTCTATACGCTCTAAGAGTTTGGCAGCATAATTTTGGAACATCCTGTATACAGCAGGCAACCACATCATATATGTCTTTGTTATTAAAATTATAAAATTATTCATTTCTTACCCAAATGCTCGCCCAAATGTAAAGGATTTATCCTTATACTTAGCCCCCCCCCCCCCTATAGTTTATTTGAAGAAATACAAAAAAAATGATATGCAAAAGTTGCAGTATTTTTTCTCAATTTTGATAATCTGCCAATAAAAAATAAAACAAACAAAATGACAATCGCAAAATGGCGAAATTCTATAAAATTAGGTTTTTTAATGGAACACACTACTTATACAGGAAGTTAAGAAAAAGTAGGTCAAGCTGTTAACTACGAAGCTCTGGAAGGGACACCTAAAATAAAATTTTAAAATTCCGAGTTATAATTCGAAATTTTATTACAAAATTCCGAGTTATAAGTCGAAATTTCAAAATTCCGAGTTAGACGTAAGTCAAAATTTCAAAATTCCGAGTTATAACTCGAAATTTTATTTCAAAATTCGCAGTTATAAGTCGAAATTTTAAAATTCCGAGTTATATCAAAATTTTATTTCAAAATTCCAAGTTATAACTCAAAATTTTATTTAAAAAAATTCGAGTTACAAGTCGAAATTTTAAATTTCCGAGTTATAACTCGGAATTTTGATATAAAATTTGAACTCAGAATTATTAATTAATAATTATAACACGGAATTTCAAAATTTCGACTTATAACTGGGAATTTTGAAATAAAGTATCGAGTTATAACTCGGAATTTTGAAATTTGGACTTGTAACTGGGAATTTTGAAATAAAATTTCGACATATAACTCGGAATTTTGTAATAAAATTTCGAATTATAACTCGGAATTTTTTAAGTTTATTAGTTTATTTTAGGTGTCCCTTCCAGAGCTTCGTAGTTAACCACAGATTCTTTGGACGAAAATAATGCTACTTTCATGGTTTGATTTTTTATTTCGACACGTAGTTATACAGGGTGTTAAATTTTAAATTTTAAAAATTATTTTTAACGCCCTGTATATTATTATATTTTCGAAATCCTTATAATTTTCTAATTTCAAAAACACATAATAAGTCTTATTTAAATTATCCGTTCTCCAGTTAATACTTAAAATAGACAATCATGTTTTTAAATTCATTTTCATTTTGAATAACTGGAGAATATATAGTTTAAATATAGACTTACATGTTTTTGAAATCAGAAAATTATAAGGCTTTCGAAAATATAATAATAAATAGCTCGATAAATAGGGTGTTCCATCAAAAAAACCCTAATTTTATAGAATTTCGTCGTGCTGTCATTTGTTTGTTTTATTGGCAGATTATTAAAATTCAGGAAAATACTGCAACTTTTGTATATATTTTTCTGTGTTCTTCAAATAAACACTGTAGGGGGGGAGGGGGGTGGCTAATTATAAGGAAAAATCCTGTATACAGAACTAACCACAAAGATCAATTATTACAACAAAAACAAAACTTTGACAGATCTATTTATAACGATTTTTTACATGGCCTACTTGAAAATTAAAGGAATCCTCAATTTCTCATTGTTGTTAGGTATATATCATTTTAACGAGATTAAAAATTGGGTTTTAACTAAGCCATAGCCAGCTATGACTTGTATTCGAAAAATTAAAGCTGGTGTTAACATCTCAAAATCTAAAAGAGTTAACAAAAATATTATAAAAATATATATTAGTTATAGTTTTTTCAAAATCTGCATCAAAAAGCGCTCTAAAAATTAAAAAACCGAATTAAAATATTCTCATAAATGAAAAAGGCAAAAATCAGTTTTTTACCTATGAAACAAAAAGTTCATTTTACTAAAACATTTTTGCACATAATAGTAAGCCTTGATAAGCTCTACATTTGGTGTCATTTAACCTACCTTGTATCTCTTTACTCTTACTGTTTCCAAGATACCGATTGTGAGCACGATAAGCGGAACACCCTGTATATTCACACGTTAAAAAAAACAAAAAATTACAGCAAAAAGTGACATTTAGATTCTAAGTACAGGAACTCATATTACGTATTTTGCGGTATCACAAATAAATAGAGTGGCAAGAACTAGTGTGAATTAGACATCATCATTGAATGAAGAATTTCAAAGGAGGCAATCGAGTAGGTTTCGAGATTTTAGTATTGTATTTTTTTATCAATAGCTTCAGGATTTTCATCATTTTTTTAGGCTATGCAGTCAAATTACAAATACCCTAGCACTAAAAATTAACGATAATCCTGAAGCTATTTGCAAAATAATTTAACACTAAAATCTCGAAACCTGATCTGGGTTGCGCCTCTTCATATTATTGTCTCATTGTTACCCCCATCCCACTCTTAACAGTTATTTTTGAACATGTAAACGTTTTTGCCCTTTTTCCCAAATCCAGAACCATACAGACTGCAACCATAATCCATAAATAAGGTTTTGACTTCTTAGAATTTCCTACTTTTCACATCTAATCAGGCTAGCTAAATTTCCTACTTGAATGACAACTCCTTCATAATTGTTTTTAAGAAACAATATTGTTTAAATGAAAGAACACAATGAATCAGCAAAACGTCATTTTTTGCAGGTTTGATATGCGTAAAAATTTTTTTTTCAAAGACAAATCCGTGCTTATTAATTGGGTGTGGCCATGATGTTATTCTTGTAAACGCAAGACTTACGTACAGACTAATTATCACAAAACACTGGATTTTTTTTTTGGTGACCACAAATAATGCGAAATTCGATTACAACAATAAAACTAATGAGCAACATATTTATTCACTCCTTGAAATACAATATATCGAGATATAAAAATACAATCATCTAAAACCCCATAAAAAATAGAAACCCCTTGTAGAAACCCATCTAATTCGTACACGATAAAAACTTAAGACACCTAATTAAAAGTTCCTATTCCGTTCGCGTTTATTGTGTATGGCATTCTCCAACGGTTGAGCTTTCAAAGCATAATGCGTTTGAAGCTCCTCTATCTCCTGTTCCATTGCAGTATCAAGCAGATCGAATCTTTCCTTCAGCTCCTCGAACGATAAATCTTTCAGAAAACTGAAATTACAATCCACGGGCCTAATTCTCTGCAGCTTAACGTCTAATGGTTCTGAAATTCCGTGCGGAATGCGAGGTTGCAGGGATGATTGTTCGCCAATCGACGAAGACGTTCCGGCTTCGCCAAATTGCTTCGTGTCTCTCACCTTCTGTCCCTCCGTTTCTGGTTGTGTCTGATCGAAGTGTTCCAGGAAAAGTGGCTTATACTTTTTAGTTTCTTGAGACCTTATTGTTCGTTCGCCGTCTTCGTCGTCGCTGTTTATAACCACCATTGTTCCCAAATCGGACTGCAATGTAATCATAGTACCGCTTTGGCTGGGGGCCTTATTAGGCACTAGAGTCGCCTCACCTTCGTTTTGCTCAGGGACAATACTATTGATCAAAGGCATTCGATTATACGTCTGATTTTTTCGTATTTCGCAGGCTTCGGCTATCATTTGACTTAAGGCATTTGGGCCTTTTGATTTTTGCAGGAAAACATGCTGTATCAAGTCGGTAGCTGAAGCTCTATCACAGGGATTTTTCACCAAGCAAACGCTAACAAAATCGATAAATTCAGCGCTCCAGCGATCGGGATCACGGAAAGAAGGCGGAGGTTTCGTTGGTATCATGAAGACGGCTCTCATCGGGTGGATGTCAGCATATGGAGGTTTCCCTTCTGCCATTTCCAGCGCTGTTATTCCTATGCTCCAAATATCAGCTACGCAATCATAGCCTATTTCGAGAATTATTTCGGGAGCCATCCAAAACGGAGAGCCTATAACGGTATTCCTCTTGGAAATGGTTTCGGTTAGTTGCCCAGCAACGCCGAAATCAGCTAACTTTGCGTGTCCGTCAGTGTTCAGTAGTATGTTTCCGGCTTTAATATCTCTGTGAATTTTTCTGTTGGAGTGAAGGTATTCCAAACCTTTCAAAGCATCCGATAATATAGTAGCCGTTTCGCATTCGGTTAACGTCTTCTTCCTCAACCTTATTATGTCGGATACAGATCCAGCGCCGCAGTATTCCATAATGATCCACAGGTCCGTGTTTTTAAAGTAGCTGCCGTAGTATTTGACGACGTAGGGACTGTCGCACTGCTGCATAATGGAAATCTCCTTGATTATCTCGTGCAGATCAGTGTCAAGAGGTACTTGTTTGATGGCCACCACATTGTCGGACTCCTTGTGAAGGGCTTTATATACGCTACCGTAAGATCCTTCCCCTAACTTGCAAATTATATCGAAAACTTCCTCTGGCTGACGGGTCAAGCTTTCTTCGGATAACATTATCAATTCATTATTTGCTGACATACTTATCTTTTAGCATACGCTCATGCAGACCTCTATTCAACGGTATTATGTCATAGGAATTATTTACGGTCTCTTATCTTTGTTTATCGAAATATCACGTACATGCTCTCTTGAGTAAACGTTTTTTTATTTCGTTCGAATTGTGGCAGGCATTTTAGCTCTCCAAAGTCCTTCTGGCGGCCAGTACCTAGAAACATGAAGCTGAAGACAATAAATAATAAGTGGTAGGGTTCGTTGGTCAAACATCACCAAATTCACATTTTAAATAATTTAAAAAAATTATTAATAACTATGTAACTAATAAACCTCTCAACTTTATTATCAATATGTAGGTTGCAGGTATTTAATATCTGTAACTTATATAAGATAATTTTGCGATTAAAGTAAGTATACAAATTCTATGTAATTTTTGCACTCTGTGCATGATAAAATCGAGGGTAAAATATTATCGATTTCAATTTTGTTGATTAATAACGAGTTTCTTCATTAAGTGATGCCATCTGTATTATTTATATTTATATTAAGCAATTTAATAACAAAATTTGAGATGCATTAAAACAGTGTTTCATAATTTTATAATACCGAGATATATACAGTGTGTCGCACTGAAGAGTGAAATACCCCTATAACTTTTTTCATTTTTATCACAATAATCCATTAAAATTATATTTTCAGACTTCAAAATTTTTTCAAACGAAATATTAATATTTTTTGATTTTGATTAAATTTTGGACTTAAGATTTTTGAACAATTCTGAACAACTTTCATCAATAAAATTTTTGATAAAAAAATGCCTATTATGTTTTTTTGATTTTCCGCGTTTATTTTGATATCGTAGGTGGCTTTGCATTAGTAAGGGGCAAGTGGCTTTTGGGCCATAAATTAATCCTAATGTACTATATCTTTGAGTGAAATTTGGTTTAAATCAGATAAAAATGAAAAAAGTTATAATGGTGTTTCACTCTTAGGTGCGACATACTGTATATATATTTTTTTTGTTTAAAATTATTTTTCTTCTTTTTATTAATTAATAAATATAAGATTTTTGTTCGGTTGTTGTTGTTATATACATTATCATGTTATATCTAATTGTAGAGCCCTGAGGATGGTTAAATACATAACCGAAACGTCGGCAAATTAAAAATAAGTGTTTTCTTTAAATAGGACCTATAACCCAAAAAACACCGCATAATTATTTATTAAGTTTAGTATTTTTTCAGTATATAGCAAAATATATGGAGGTGATTAAACGATATCACAGCACCCCTGTTTTATCCCATGATTTTCAAGAAATCAAAATGAAACTCGGCATAGTTAATATTGTTATGATAGGAGAATTTTAGGGATTTAATAATTTTTGGTATTTTAATTTTTGAATTTTAAGGTTTGTTTTGAATTTTTATTTATTTAATCTCTTATTATTTGGGCTCCACGTTGGGCGCCAATTTATATGTTATGAATGGGGGATTTTAGGGAAATATTTTATTTTTTATTTTCTTGTTTATATTAAATTTTATTGATACGAGGCAAGTTTTTAAATTTTAAGTTTTTGTATTATTATATATTTGCACGTTTAGATATTTAAGTTTTATACTCATATATATTTTTATGCATGCACTAGTAATTAAGTTCTTTAGTTTTTTAAATTTTAAATTTATTTTTCTAAAGTGTAGTTGTATATAGTTTTTTAAATTATCGACTTCTCATAACATACGATCAGTCCGCCACTGGGAAGGATTTTCCAACGTTTTGAACAATAAGTGACAGTGCGTATGATTTTAAGATAATTAAACGTGAAACTTACTATAGGTTTGCTATAATTACTCTTTTACCTTTCAGGGCCTTAGGGGGTTCCCTTCTGCACTCGAAGAAATATCTTACCTATAAATCTGCTGTTGTACAAGGGTTGCATAAAGATTATTTAAATTTTGTGCTGGTTTTATTTCTTATTTGATTATTAAGGACTTAGAAAAGTTAGAGATCTTTATCAGGATAAATATTATTTTGTCATTTGACAGTTAGATGTCTCTGCTTTTACTGTATTATAGATTTCCAGCTGAGATGAATGTAAATGCTTTAATTACTTAAATCAAACATAGATGGAACTCAACAAGTGATTTATTATATGTACGAAACAGTCAAGAGCAAAAATGTTTCTTAAACTATGTCCCTGCTCTAACTTAAACTAACTTAATCTACAACAAATATCGTACAGTGTCCTTGTGGATAATAACAAATTTAATAAAGTTAAGGTTTCAAATTTCAGTTCAGTGTACTTTCGATACACTAAAGTTACCGTGTCGCGTTATTTACTCGAATTGGCAGACCTGTTTTTAAGTTTTTGACACTTGTGGTTTGTGGTCTGAATATGGTAGCTGGCGGTTTTACAATTTAGCGCCCCATTTACTGGTTTTGCATAAACTAAATAGACCTTGGATGCCCATTCGGATTTCGACCAATCAGGTGGCTGTTTAATATTTAGGATAAATTTTACCGTTATTGCTGGAAATCGATGCTGTTTTTCTGGTACCTTATAGCATTTGGCCTTGAACTTGAACCATTATTCAAATGTAGTGGGAATATAAATTTCCGTTTTAAATTTTATATTTCTCTATTTATTTCAGGAGCGATCTGGACGTGGGTTTGCTTCTTTTACGACCCGTGTTTGTTTCGTTTTTAAGGGCATGCAGAAAATTTGCCAAACCATGGATTTCTAGATTTTCAACTGCCATGATAGTATTTCCGCCTTTTCTCACTTTATTATGTAATTTTACTATTAAATTATGGTATTTTCAGCTTCCTTATATGAAGATGAATCCGTGGATACCCATGTTTCGATATTACGTGAGATAAATTTCAGATCTGCCGTTGGCTCGTACGAGGGATCACAGAAACGTATTGAAGATCACTGCACTCACTTCGTTGGAACTAATTTACATTGTGTCTGGTCATTTGGCTAGACTGGAGGTTTTACAGGTTTGTCTTAAGCTAATTAATTATAAATTTAATAAAAATTTATAGGTATAAATAAAGTCCATCTTTATTTAACCGTAGTTGACAATCGTTCAACCTTTGTTTAAAGCACGTAACTGGCAGCTGTTATGTCATTGATTATTTTAAAGAAACATTGCACAATGTATTTATTTCATTTACGCCTTTATATCGTTTACTTTTGGTTTGTTTTAGCGTAGCTGAACCCTTTGTTTACATAAGACTCATTGATCTCTCTCGCCTCCAACAGGTGTCCTACAGCTGATTTATTAAATGGTTCTACGATACAATATCCTTTTTTTGAACTTGTATTTATCTAATGAGTATACTATACGTAAGTTTCTCGTTCTAGTTTTATTAGGGGGAATTTTTATAGTACCCTGGTTTGAACTGAATTTATTTTTTTAATTTTATTAATTTATTAGTGGGGTTTTGGCTTTAAAATACATGACAATATAGACCCAAAATGCCACATTGTTTAACTTGTGTTAATGGCTTAGTCTTAATACCACCCAAGTGCTAACTTTTTATTTTCATAAAAATTTAACACAATGTTCTAATTATGGCTAGGTTTTTTTCAACGCGTTCAAGAATGTTCAATATTTTAGAAACGGACAGCAGGTACTGTATTGTATTTTATTAAATAATTCCTTAAATCCGGTTCAGTCTTCAGTCTATTAAAAAAGTTCATAAAAATCTTCCCCAATGGTAATTTTATGAGAATAGTGTACTATACATTAACCAAAGCACTACATACAGGGCAATAAACCTCAGAACTCCCGTTTTATTATTATAGAATGAAGAGAAAAAACATTTATGGGGAATAAAGCTGCCTAGATTTAAATAACATCGGAAAGAGTAAATAGGGGTTTTTGTTCTCTTTGGCATAACAGGCGTGGAAGATATTTTCGGAAATATTCCGTCAAGTACGATTCCTCAAGTTATATTTGATGCTATTTCTGTGTCTAGATTTTTCACGTTTATATATTTAGACGGCGCTGTTATAAAAAGTCATACGTTAAAGTGTATTTATTAAATTATATTTATTTAGTCAGCATTCAATACAAATAAAGAAATACAATATACATGAAGTTCATACAGTAATAATCTTATCTTGGAACATAAATATAAATTATTATCTATATTATCTCAAATAAGGTAAATATTTTAACTGGTACATATAATGATAAGAAAACGGTGAGTCACTTTTTGGCACAGATTTAATCCTGTGGAAAAATGAATATGTGGGCAAGAATATTGAAAATACAAGATGCTTCACCACAAATGCCTCATTATCATCCACTAGGAATACCACACACTTCATTGCCTTATATTTCATTTATATTTTATCAAATCTCCGCTCCGGCAAGAAAGCCACCTCTGTAAATTTATTGCCATCTAAAAAATGTGTAAAAAAAAAATCTAGGAGTCACAAAAATGGTTAGGCACCGACCATTGTAGATATGTTCGATTTTTGATTCGATTAATATCAATGAAAATATTAGAAAATTAGAGGAGGTCTTCGAGAAAGTTTCAAAGAAATCTAAAGAAGTTTCAGACAAGTTTCTTGCAAAAATGAAAGTTTAGTGTACATAATTTTCACTCGCGGTTTGCCCCTCAATTAACACCAGCTCAACTTCATTTCCATCGAAGAAAACATCACTATTTAGTTTACTAAAACACTGAAAAACAAAATATTAATTTTTAGATTATGAATTCATAACATGACCACCAAGGAAGTGGTCCTGTTCTCTGGCTTGAAGATATAATATTTAAATTTCTGTTGGCATTAATTATAATACAAAAAGACAAGTAAGTAGTAGCATTATAGCATTCGAAGTATAAATTAAAACTTCATACTTAGGTTTCCTACCATAAGCTGAATAATTTTTGCGGAGATTTTTGTTAAATAAATAATACCAGTAAAACAATAAAAAAAAAATCTGGTCGTTCGGTTCATTTTTCACGTTATTAGCTGTCCTTGTAGCTACCATGGGTTTTAGAATTTATATAAAATTATTTGCATGTATCAAATGATTTCGGTGCAAAATACGTCGATAAAGATTAAATTACCTAAAAATTGAAGTTTTCTTGGGTAAGTACGCCCCTGCCAGGATACGTTGCCTTATATTTTAAATTTACGCATGCAAAGTTCCAGTGAGTTCACATAAATTTGAATACATATATTTCTATTTTTAACAAATTGCAAATCCGTCTTCGATCAAATTTACGTGTTTATTTAAAATCAACCAACTACCTACATAAATATAATGAAGTTTGCGAGAAGATTGCCCGAGAGATTGCCTAATTGCCGAGTATATCGCCACTATTTCTTAACTATACCACTACAGTATCTGTAGGTAACGCACCGAGGTTAGCCCCAACCAGCTTGGCTGCGCATTGTTATTGTTATTAAAATCAGATTTTATATACAGTATGTCCCCGGATTGAATTTACAAGAGGAGAAACTTCTTTATCTTTGATATTACGCAATATTTGATTGTTCATAAAAAGTTTTGCTCCGTCATAAACGAGGTGATAAATAAGAATGCCATTGACAGAAATAAGATTGAATAATACAAGAGTAAAGCACCCTGATTTTTAGTTTTATCATTGATTAAGGAATGAATAAGATACGCGACTTCAATGGTAAAGTGCGAGGCCAATTTTGGCGGCGAGATCTCGGTAAGTTGCGGGCATTCCTGTAATTTACGTAGTATGCTTTTGACAAACCTGTGTCGTGTCTGATTTTATATCATTAATAATCTAGTAGTAATAAATATTTAATGTCCAGATTAATTTTAGTTTAAAATTATTAACGTAGTATGTTCTCTCTGCCAGCTATTTCTCAACGTTTGTTTGACTTTTAACCGTCACATAATTTTAAACTAAAATCAATCTGAACATTCAATTCTTGTTTTCACTAGATTATAAATTATATGAAACCAGACACGACACAGAGGTTTATCAAAAGTATACTACGTGAATCACAGGAATGCTCGCAACTTACCGGGAATCTCGCTGCCAAAATTAGCCTCGCACTTTACATTGGAGTCGCGTATCTTATTCATTCCTTAATCAATGGTTTTATACAAAAATGTCAAAGGAATAAACTATTTTGATTGAATTTTTAATTTTTATGACCAACTCTGTAATTTCACGTCTACTGAACCCTAAAAGTATAAAATACTTGCCTAAATAATCACCCTAAATTTTGGATGATCATTTTTCAGTGGAAATTTAATAAAAATGTCCGTCGACGTTTTACATCACGGATTTGGTAGTTTTAAAACGATCAAAATTTTTTATTTATTTGACATTTTTGCGAGCATTTTTGTATAAAACCGAGTATAAAACTAATAACCAGGGTACATTACTTTTGTATTATTTGTTGGACACCCTGTACATGAAATTTTATTTCTGTCAATTGCATTCTTATTTATGACCGAAGCAAAACTTGTTATGAGGAATCAAATATTTCGTAATATCAAAAATAAAGAAGTTTTCCCTCTTGAATATTCAATCCGGGGACATACTGTATACGGAGTGGTCCATTAATTTAATATTCTCTATTCTCCCATATCTTGAAACAAGTATTATTAGCGACAGGAAGAACCTTATTGCTTATGAAAAAAATCGACAAGTAAATCTTTGATCTCACCCCTGATATGTGACTAACATCGAGGGATGGATATATATTTTATAACAGTCTATATATACAATTTGTTCCACTTTTCATGAAGTCACCCTCATATCTTTCTTGCTCATCTGATATCCGAATATTTTTAAATTTTGGTGGTTAATATACAGGGTGGTCCAGATTTTAATACATTAATTTTGAATAGATAGAGAATCGCAAAATAAGGGGACTTTTCTTAATAGACAACCTCGAAAAATGCACCATAACTTAGGGTGTTGAAGTTTCATTAAAAAAAAATTATAATTTAATATCTAAGGAAAGACAAAAGTACAAAAGCCATCTTTTTCAAATTTGGCACATCACCTTTCTATGTAAATCTGTATCTGCAAATTTTAATTCGTACATAAGTACAGGGTCATCATGTGAAAATGTTAGATTCCACTGTAACGTTGTTGCTTTTGAATTTCCTAGAAAAATAGAAACTGCTTTACTGACTAATTTTTTGCCAGGAATTCAAATTTTTATAGAAAAAACAATCGAGCATCGTTGCATCGTATTACAGAGATATAGCTATCAGCAACTTTGTTTTTTGTTATGTAATATCTGATTATTATATCTTTTGATTCTTCGTTTTTTCCTGATTTCATCATAAACATGTATCCGAGCATGTATCTTTATTTTTTACGATAGATAATTCAGAAAAAAGACATCCTAGATTATGTGTAGAAAAGCCTCGCGAAAAGCAAGGAAGGCAGTTTGAACAATATCCATAAAAAATAATTATATAGGTATTAATTATTGTGGTGTGATTTAAATTATATAATTATATGTCTCGTAAAAAATAAACGATAATAGCCTTACATGTTTATATCGATGAAATTAGGAAAAAAACGAAGAATCAAAAGATGTAAATAGGTACAGGGTGCTACACTCGGTGCTACATAAGAAAAAACAGTGTCGATAGCTATATCCTCGGCTATATCTCTGTAATGCGATGCTCGATTGATTTTTTCTATAAAAATGTGTATTCCTGGCAAAATATTAGTCAGTAAACTTAAAGCAATTTTTACTTTTTTGATAAATAAAAAGGCAACAAATTTACAGTAGAATTTAACATTTTCACGTGGTGACCCTGTACCGAGCCCTGTACCTACCATGTTTCTAAGATAATCTTCAATAAATATCTATGAGAACAAAAGAATAACTTCTGTTTTCATGGCTTACTTAGGATTTTATCTCGGACAATTTTTTCATTTAAGAAACCGTTTTACAGTAAAAAAATATTTTTAGTAAAAAAAAATGGTTTTTTTGGCAGCCCCTATCTCAAACACCTTTGAATCCACTACGATGTAATCTTGTACAAAAAGAGTGCTGATCGCGGTGCTGATTCAGAATATCTTCCTAGTTTTTTTTTGTAAAAAAATCGCTAATACTTTTTTCTTGAAAGTCAACCCTCTTTTTCCATCTTTGAATCGGACGCCTGAGACGCCTCTGACTAAAATCAAATGTGGTCACGTCTAAAGACTCGCTAGGTATACAGGGTGTTCCAGTTTTTTGTAGCAGGACTTTAACAGTCGATAGACATTTGAAAATTATTAAAAAAAGTTCATATAAACATAGGTTGAGAAATGCTTAGTTTTCGAGATACAGGGTGTTAAAGTTTGAAAATAAATATGGATTTATATTTACCTATATTTCCAGAATGCTAAGAAGTATCGAATCCAAACTTACCAATTCTTTACATACAATTTAGAGGCCTATTTTAGAATAACAAAACTACTTTACGTAACCATGGGCGTAGATATATGGATTTACTAAAGCTCTTTTTTACAAAAAAGTAGTACGCCACTGATATTTTCCCATGTTCCAAGTGCCAAGAGACATTTAATTTTTGTTTTTCTTGCTTTATTGAATTAGACTGGGAACATGAGAAAATATCAGTGGCGTACTACTTTTTTGTAAAAAAGACCCTCAGTAAATCCATATATCTACGCCCATGGTTAAGTAAAGTAGTAGTTTGTTATTCTAAAATAGGCCTCTAAATTGTATGTAAAGAATTGGCAAGTTTGGAACCGATACTTCTTAGCATTCTGGAAATATGTATGTATAAATCCATATTTATTTTTAAACTTTAACACCCTGTATCTCGAATACCAAGCATTTCTCAACCTATGTTTATATGAACTTTTTTAATAATTTTCAAATGTCTATCGACTGTTAAAGTCCTGCTACAAAAAACTGAAACACCCTGTATATTCATTATTCACCACCAAAATATCAATATCAAAATATTCGGATATCAGAATATGAGCGAGATATGAGGGTGGGCTCCATGAAAAGTGGGACACACTGTATTTTAGGAGATAATGATTTGGCATAATATTCCTATTCGCAAAAAAACGAGAGTATAATCATAATACGCTTTGGGTACACGCAGAACTCGACGCAGAATGACGCAACTATAAGGTGTAAAATTGTAAAATAATCGAAACTAAATTGTCATAGACTACATAAAAAAAGTTTTCTGGTATTTCACTATTTCAAGGTCTAGTACGATTTTTGTTAAGCCATACAAAAACATGTTTAGTAGGGTATTCTTTTAACAGATATGAAAAAATTATTTTTTAAACATTTTCCGAGCAATTTTCTGTATCTCATAAAAGTCACTTATAAGTTGTTTGATAGAAACTGGAATAAAATTAATATCTTTGCAACACTATAACGTGGAAGAACCAAATTTTGTACACGATTGAGGCCTCGATTTAGGTTTATTACAGGTTAACAATATGTTAATGGGGGGGTTGCTTGGGGATGAATTACTAAAATTATACAGAACTTTTTTGTCAGCACAGATTTTAAAATAATAAACTGAATGTTATGTGGCGTTTCATTTTACAGCATTTTTTGCTTATGTAATTTTTAATGAACTCTATGGTTTTCAACAAAAACGGAATTAACTAAAGCAAGGTGTGGATAGTTTTATTTAGAAAACAATCCAAAATACAATAGTAGCCTATGAATTTATATCTTTTAAAGATACTTAAATAATTAATCGTAATTAATTAAATAATTAAATATTAAATGCATTAAATAATCATTCATATGTAAAAATATAAATGATCACCCTGTACGTTACAAATCTTACTTGATACTAAATTTCGGTAATTGAAATAGAAATACTATGAAATACTATAAGACTCGCTACAAGACATACTTAGACTGTTTATTGATTCTAAATTTTCATACTTTTTCCGAGACTTTTTCTTATAGGCAGAGAATTTGAAATTGTTTATTCCTCGGTTTATTTCCAGTAATTTTTTAATAAAATTAAAAAGGTAGCGTAGCGAGACTAGTAGGCCAATAGTAATTTGTCAATTATTATTAATGAACCTAAACTACCCGATTGATCAAAATTCCCATCATTTTCTGAGATACCACAACAAATTCTTTGACGAAAATCCGAGCGAAAATCATACTTTTTCAATGATCTGATCCTCTAATCTGCTCTGATGTTGGAGGGCTACCTACCTATATTTCCTCTATTTCCTCAGAAGTGCAACTTGATAAAGTAAGTCAAGAATAATCATCATATTTTGACCTGATGATCAACACTTACTTACGAGACACCCTGTATAATGGTAATTGTATATAACCTCTCCTAATCTAATACAATTTTAACATCAATAACACTAACACTACATCAAACGATTAGGTATTACTCGAGGTATTACTATAAAACAATTTTCTATGGAATAGTAAAAGAAAATTTGTACTTTCAAAGGTATTACTTCATTAGTTTTCCACTGCCACAACCAGATGCAGTTTCCATTACAACACTCGAGATTACACTCAAAATATTATACCTAATGGTAACAGGTAGATATTACTATTATGGTAGATGGTACACACGAAATAATTCGGTGATCGCCTGTACAATTAAAACAGGAGAAAAAAATACGAGAGATTTAAACCTAATCGTCATCAACAAATAGGTAATTTCGCAATTCAAATTTCATAACAGATAATTAGCTAGCTGTAGCACACACCTTTGTGCAACTGTACTTAAACAACTTTCATTGGGAGATGACGATGAGATCATCTTCCATAATACCAGTTTGATAATAAGTTGGACTACAAACGGTGCAAACATCAGAGCTTCGTCTGGCACAAATTCGCGTTAATAATGCCTTAAAAATATTACTTTGGACGGGTTTCTATTTCTAGACTTCCTAATATACTGATGGTAAGTCTATTGTGAAGCCTATTCTATACAATAAAACGCTAATTTTAGCAAAATGGGAAAAATTAATTAAATTATTTAAACATAATGCACATGCGTATAACATTATCCAACTAATACAATCAAACTTTTTATTACACAACAAAAGAAATCTTATTGGATCGGCCTTTTAGAGATTATGTGACAGAACACGGTTTCATACACCAAACCAAGTGGTTGGTACTGCTATTATTCCGGTCATCGTCCGATATATAATTATTACCTTATACAAATTCCGGTGTTACACTTTCTTTGTTTCACGCAAACTTTTTGATCTCAAATGCGATCCTCCCAAATCACAATTTTAGGTTGAGAAACACCAGCGGAAACAAAATTCGGTTACCCCTGGAAGTCTTAAAAACTCAAAAGCCGATTGCGAACTTATTGATTTGATACCAATTATATGTGTGCAGTGATTTACATGAACCTACTTTTAAATAATAGATCGGAAACGAATAAAAGATGTGCAGGTGAAGTGACACACCCCTGACAACCATTCATTATCATGCCAATGGACTTTATGATAATTACATGCAACAATTACCATTCATAGGTGATAAAATAATTATTATTCCTAAAACTTACCGTTGTAATCCTCCTAATCCAAAATAATGTTTGCCGGCTTTAAATCACCAGGGAGCGCCGAGAACCTCGGCCGACAGTTTATAATAATGTTCTCACTTAATGACACCAAAGCCAGTAGAGCATACGCCCCATCTAATTTTCAAATAACACAAATAAGTTATTATTACTAGAATTACTAAAACAGTCGTCGATAATACTAATTTTATATAAAAACACTATTATTTTAAAATCGGTCACAAAAATTATTATTCGATTCGCGTACCCACGGCAGTATCATCTGCACACAACTCCAACACTCGAGTTTGCTCAAATGCGCGGGCGCACTCTCTTCGTTGTTCGTGCCGCACAGAACAGAAGATCTCACAATGGTCTGACGATTTTCTACCTTATGTTAACTTACCATAAGCGTTAAATTTCTCCTAACCCTATTTAAGCTTTGAAACACTAGCGCTTTCGTGTAAAAAAGAATAACTAAAATCGACGTTTTCCGACGTTTTTCTGCATTGATCTGACAGTTGTCAAAATAAAAGTTTTTAAAATCTTTTTAAAATTCAGGTAAAAATTAGAAAAAAAAGGTTTTTTAATTTTCAGCTTTATTTTTTAAGTGCCTTAGTATACGTGTGTGTTAAAAAATCCTGTGTTTTTTTTAGTTTTAAATGGGCAGGAGGAGTAGGTCAAAATCCCCTTTTGGTACTAGAAGACGCGATAGAGAAAGAGATAAAGATAGAGACAGGGATCGAGAGAGAGATAGAGACAGGGAACGACACAGGAGGAAAAGATCAAGGGATAGATCACGAGACAGGGAAAGAAGACGTCATTCACTTGAAAGGGATGGCAGAAGGAGATTTTCACGTTCCAGAAGTCGGTCCAGATCACAAGAAAAAAGAGTTAACAAGTCTCTCCTTCCAGATAGGCCAGTAGTCACAGCAGCAGATTTAGAGGGTAAAAGTGCAGATGAACAAGAAATGATGAAGCTAATGGGATTCTGTAATTTTGATACGACAAAAGGTAAAAAAGTTGAAGGTAACGATGCTGGTGGTGTGCACGTTATATTGAAACGAAAGTACAGACAGTATATGAACCGGAAAGGTGGTTTTAACAGACCCCTTGATTTTGTTGCTTAAGACTTTATACAAATAGGTGAACTTTGTGTAATTTGAACGACCATTACTTACCTCAACTAATATGAACCTCATTTTATCGACCTATACGGGTCAGTACCCCACACTTTATTACTTCATGTTATAGCCATACCTCAAATTGTAACAGGTTTATACTATTGATTTTTAATGTTTTTACAGTTCATAGTTGTTGGAATATCCATAATATATAGTTACGGGTTGTTCGATTGGATTCACTTTTTGTATTACCTAGTTGTAAGATCTAATTGAAGTTAATTTATAAGTAATTAGAACTAATTTGTATTTTTATGAAAATAAATTGAATTTTAAACAATTTTAATGCCTATTCTTGCTGCCCTCCACAGTCCTAGATCGTAGATCTATAAATGACAACAGTTGCAGTACGAAAATTAAATTTCTATCGTCTGTATTAATAATGACAATATTTAAGACCATGTCATACAGGTCCTAAATGTTCAACATAGAGAGATCGATTTAGCAGGTACCTTGTGTATTAATGTAAATTTTTTTCCACTGACTTTTTGAAAGGAGGCTTTCTCAAACACAAAACGAGTTCTAAAAGGTATTACGACTACTATGTGGAGAATGTCAAAAATAATAATTGGTTTTTTGAAACCACACAAAAGATTTTAATCGACTTCGCTTAAAATATAAAAGCAACTATCGCTGAACTTTTTTCAAAAATGGATTGGAATAAATAATTTAACCCAAGTTATGACCTTATAAACATGCCAGCAGAAGAAACATTGTTCAAAACACGTTTGGAATATACGTATCCACCTTCGTGTGGCTATTTATACATTTATTAATTATACAATAAATAAACGATATTTTCGAGTTTTGTGCCTTCTATAAAAAAGTAAAAATTAATAAATAGCAAATGTATAATAATATAAAGCTTATACCATATTGGCACGGCATAATATAATATAATGTTTATTTTATATATATTTTAAGTTAAAAGTTATTTTTTTATTTCGGTATGTTCTAGAGCGTTTATATTATAATTTAGGTATTTTTTTTTGCTTTAGAATCAGTAATGTCTTATTATATGTTTTCCTAAATTAATTATAAACTAACTATATTAAATTTCCAAACGTTACATTATGCATGAAATTTCCAGACTTTTTCACCTATTCATGTGTCGATCCACGGACACACTATGTATATGAAAGGTGAAAGGATTAACAATAGTAGGCAAAATCTGGCAAAAGTTAATTTCCTAACCTAACATGATAACTATACACTATTGGTAAGGATGAATCTGGGAGGCCGATATAAATGCATCAGACGGAGATAACTTAAAGTATTTACAAGTTAAACAGACAACGCGGTATCCCCTACCTCCCACCTTCCATTCTTTACAACACGCAGTCGAAGGGGACAACGGAATCGGCCAAATGTGTCGTCCGGCCGCGATGTCGCGTCCAACAAAGTTATTCATCAATAAGCCTTCCTCCAGCGAAGTACAAACTGTTATTTTTAAAATACAAGTTTTTATTTCGTTTTTAGGTTTAAGGCTAATAAATAACATCAACTCTTAAACCGCTGTTGTATTGTCAAATGCAACAGCGATAAACATGATAAAAGAATGAAAACATCGTAAAAATATCTCACGGCCGTAAGCTGAACCGATGGCTGTCGTCGCACACATCCCCTCTTTAGTAGGAGTGTAGGAATGGTTAGGCGTCTCTTGTTAACTGAAGGCTTTGCCTCTATGTACCTTCTCTCTTAGTTGCATTACAGATTTCGCATTCCTAAATGAATACTTGCCAATAGTGTATATGAGTTACGTGTATTTTCGATGGATATACAGGGTGTCCCGTAAATAATGGATAATCCTGAAAATGGCAATAGGCCAGGCCATAACCTATCAGAATATCACCACTTGACCTTATTGAAAACCCTACCGTTTTCGAGATATGGGCACACTAAGATAATCGGTAAATAAGAAAGACGCCATCTTATTGAAAAATATTGACAATTACTGACAATTGACACTGAAATGATAGGTTAAGTTTGCTCATCTGCTTAAATTAGAGGGGGAGTGATATGTATCAGCTATTAACGTTTATATCATAGCAGATATATATCATTTTGATATTTATCTTCACTCACATCACTAAGTAAACCTTAAACGATGAATGGTGAAAGTGAATTTACTACCACAGGCCACAGGTCTCAATCTTCGGAAGAACACGAGCGTTGTATCTCGATGTAGTAGGTAGGAAATATGAAAGCACAGTATGCGTAGGTATAACGTCCATTTAGATTTAATATGCCCATTGCATTTCAGTGATAAAAGTTTAAATCAATTTAAACGTTGTGAGATTTCACAAATCAACAAATTTGGGGGTTGCCTAATTTCTGTGGTGTGTGTGTTTCAAAACAAATGACAATAAAAAATATATATATACATAAACGTTATATTAATTAAATAAAATATAAAAATTTATAACTTTTAAACATTAATATTAAATTCTTTAGTCAATAATTATCGTTTTGATTTCTTAGAGGGAGGAGGAGATCCTACTTCATCTTCCTCCTCATTCTCTTCATTAATTCCTTGGTCGTCGGCTTCATTCTCCTCTCTACTTAAATTTGTAGCGTCAGTTGACTGGGTATTGGCCACGGTAGTTTCATCAGATTGCTCTAGAACCTCTTTTAGTTTCTTTATCCTAAAGTCTCTTGCGGTCCCTTGTCCAACATGTTTAGCTAAATCTACTTTGGTCTTATTTGAAAGTTGGATTACACATTTACTGAACTGTTCAATTTCATACACAACTTTGGGGATTAATCTAGTCTCCCGAAGAACCCTACTTTTCATAGCACTTGAATCAACAGTTTTCTTTTTCTCTTGAGTTGCTTGTGTTACTTGTGTCTGACGTTCTTGACACACATCAATGAATTTATATACTGCTGGAGCTAATTGCTTCCCAGCCAATTTTACCAGTCTTTCAAATCTGAAAAAAATAATGAAAAGTAATAATAAGCTACACAATTTATAAAAAATTTTACTTACTTATGTACAAAAGGAAACGAAAATTTCATGATAAAAAAAAATCAAATAATTGTTTGAAAACGAAGATTATAAGTACATTAAAATGTAATGAGAATATGATAAATCGAGAAAGATAAATACACAAGATGGTAAAATTTATAAAATGGAACTTAACTCAGACTTACTACTGCCGTGAAAAAATTATTTACATATGAAGTTTAGGCAATTAAATTTTCTTTTGCTGCATAAATTTTTAACTTACCTGGCTCCTTGAAATGCCAAATTTACTTTGGAGGACCTCATAATAAAATGTTTCGTAAGCAGAGTAAGAGTGCAATACAACTGCATTATATTTTTAAATATAGCTTCCGACATATTTCCAGGAGCAATGGCAAGATTGCTCAAATTCGTCAGGATGGTGACCACAAAGCACACTTGGCAACAGACTCCTCGCTCTTTTGTTTTTAAATCTTCCCTTTCTAAAAATAACGACGATTAATTTAAAATAAAATTATAGGTATTATTGCTAATCATACTTTTTTCTATATTCTCTGCACCAGGGTATGTCAATATGTTATATTCTGATTTTAGGCGAGCTATTACGGAATCAATGTCTTCTAATATTGACTTTATATTACCGCATAACGACAATAAGATATTTTGTACTGTTCCCTCATTTATTACCATAAAATTTTCCGGATTATGCTCATCCTAAAATATTAAGAATAAAATGTAAAATATTACATATCATTATGTATTCAGATACTGGATAATTTTAATATCCACCCCATCATAAGTTTCACTTCAAATAAAATGTTAGAAAACGTGAATTTGAACAGTTTAGACACATTAGTAATCTTTACGTAAATAAAATTATTCCATCTATTTGGAATATAAATATAATTTCAAATTTGCAAGTTTAATATTTGTCTCGTGTTCTATTTTTTTTTTGTCTTCAACTTTGATTTAGAAAATGACGATAAGATAGTCGACACATCATGAATTCGAAATGATCATCGCAGAGGAGAATACGGAAACTTTTCCAAAAAATATCAGCTCCACAAAAGAATCTGTATATTATATTACTTATTTTTTCTCTTAATGTGTACTATGGAAATAAGTCGATTTTTCCATGTAGAAATGAAATTATCTATTTTACTAATTTTTAAGTTGTTAATTCGATGATTAAATCTGTGTTTTTGTTTAAATATTTATATTTATAATGCACATTTCTACATTTTAAAATTACTTGATCATTTGTCTTAAAGAAAATAATAGGACTATTCTCGAAAATGCAGCTTTCTTTGAAGACTGGATAGTGATATTAAATTAAAAGAATAGAAACGTGGCACAAGACTATATTACATATTTTTCTATTACCTAATCACTCACTTCTCACTTTTAATTTACAATTTCTTTTATTGAAATTGAATCATTTTAACGGCATATTTCATTTTAACAGGTAAGTTAAAAGTTACAGAATACGCCCTTGTGCCCGCAAAAGGTTAAATATTTTAAAATACATACTAATTTTTACAATAAATGCTTATCTACCTCTCTTATAACTCCAATGGTATCTCCAATTTTAACAGAAATATGTTCGAAGAGTGTCAAACTAATTTTATATTTTATATGCGTTTCAAACAGTAAATTAATAAAAATGCTTGAGACTTTACTCGATATGGTATTGTTGTAAGCAACATTTTTCAACCAGTCATACATCTAAAACAAGAAACAATATAAGTAAGCAACATGATTCATGTGCATTTTTTGAGTTAACAATTTCTTTTTTTTTTAAGTTTCGTTACAGCACTAGTGAGATAAAGTAATACTCTCCAAACCAAATTGAGTGTCAAAGCCCACTTTATTCAACGGTCTTAGGAAATAGTTATTTATGCATCAAGTGGAAAAAGTGAGTGTTTATTACACGAGGCCAGGTTGAACAACACTTCATAATATGCACAAACACTTTTTGCATATGAGTTTGCATACACTGTTATTTCTACGATCATTTAAATAGCAAAAATGTTCAATTTGTCGTGATTTAATAACAGGTTAAATAAAATATTAATAACATTGACATATTGTAAATGTGATTTTTAATTACCATTTTTTATCTAAAATGTGAATGACAAATATATCTAACTTTTCATAGGTTTATTAAAACCGATAAGACATTTAAAAGAAACAGCAAACAATATTACCCTCCATACGAGATGTAAAAATTGACTGACAAAAACGTTTAATTGGATGGATTTAGAACAAATACTAATATGTAATACATTTTTACTCTAACTGTTAGTAATTGCCGTGGTTGTATTTACAATAGCTATACAAACATCAATAAATAAATACACCCACACCTTGCGATTTGTAGAACACTTTAGCAGTTATTTAAACTTAAACATTACGGGATATATGATTTACTAAATATAAGGTAAGATATTGCAATTGTCATATTCTGATAATGCAACTTCTTTATGTCAAAATTCCATTTTCTATCCGTCAAATGGCAAATACTCAATTAGCATTGCCTATTAATTTTATTTTTATCTTACAAAAAAAAATAATAGTTAACAAAAGACGAAAGATTTACCTGAACAGATAACGCATTGCTGTCATTAGGTAATTGACTTGCAAGAACATTAAGAGTATTACACACGATGACAGACATTTTTTTTATTTCAGGATCGTCACTCGTTTGCTCTTCATCCATTTCAAAGATTTTTTGATATATCTCCACTAAGATGGTTAGTTGGGCCACAAACCCTTCTTCTTTCCCCACTCCAACTAAAAATTATTATTATAGTGTTAATTTTTATTTAATTTTGAATCACTATGTTTGTTGCCAAAACGTATAACATATCTTAATAAGATGAGGTCTGACATTAGTTTAGTTTTTTGAGGAACGTAAATTTACCTTCACCTATTGGAGAAAACAAAACACTCACCTACTTTATTTAAGAAAGATTTTATATTACTCTTATATTGAGTGGTCATTAAAACCATGATGGCATAAAAACAATCCAATGCTAAAACTGCTGTAGTGCAATCAAAGTCTATAAACTCATTTAACCTTTTTATGATTCTTGAAAACAGGATTGAGGCCACGTCTATAAGGTAATCGTAATACAATTTTTTATATTGACTTTCAATATCCTTGTGTTGTTTAATATTATGAACTAGATGTATTGTCGCCTGCATCATGTGTTGGTGAAATTCACGTTTACTTTTTACTATAATAGCTTGTGCAGTAGTGGTCCATTCAACATTTGGCCTTAAAAAAAATTTGTTTAATAATTTTAATTAATAACCTATTAAACTAACAATAGTTTTTTTACTCACTCATGTAACAAATTCAAGAGTTTTTTAATGGTTTGAAAGTGCAGCACGGTTTCTGGAACCTTTATCTGTTTAGACGATCTTGATTTTTCTTTCTTATGGGTTGTGTTTGCTGGGGTCTGCTGGGTAGATTTATCCAATTTTTTGTTTTTAGCATCATTTTTTTTTGGCTTTGAAAGGGTCTATAATGTTGAAATATTAAAAAATTGATTAATTCATTTTTAAATTAAGCAGCACAGGCAATGCAGTCCCCGTGAACCCAGACGGATGGAAGGGGGCTATACAGTGAGGTGGAAAAGTAAGGAACAAATCCAATATCTTCAAAACAACTAAGTTTTGGAAAAATCTTTCGGACAGGTTCATTTTAATTTTATATTAGGCCTATTTTAAAAATATTTTTTATTCTACAAGGTATCCCAAAAAATCTGGGCTGTGATCAATTTTGATTTTTCAAATGGCAACCCCCAGTTTTTTTGGACTGTTTTCAATTCTTTGTAAAATTGTAAACATTTTCTATGTAGGTATTACAACTATTACACTTTGCATTAGGAGGATTTGTTTGATCTTTATATGATCCGTCGAGAATGAATTAGACAAAAGACAATAGGTCGTAGGTGATGTGAAGACCGTGGTTTCGTACCTTAGAAAAATGCAGTAATCTGTTATATCCTTGAAATAGGCTATTAACCATTTGTCCATAATTTTCAGATTCTTGATTCCAAGACAATATTTTAAAACCAATTAGAGCCTCATAAACACTCATTGCCTCTTTTAGCACATGCATTTTGTGTTGAGATTCTGGTACAATATCCAACAAATCAGTTCCATCATCCTGAAGTAAATAGTACTAAATTATTATACTGGTTTACTCGTGTATGAATAAAATATCCATGCATATGTAAAAATATACAGCTTGTGATATTTAAGATAGCAACACCCTCTTACTTTGGAATGTACTTATCAAATTAAAAATATTAAATAAACACATTTTTCATATTTTCGAGGCCTAATCAAGCCAAAATTATTTATTGGATATTATTTTATTGAAAAAGTGGATAATGCACTTAAGTTAGACGTGCCTTAAATACCTTAATGCAAATTGTGATCTCAATATATTTTAATTATAAGGTATAATATATTTTAATTATAAGGTATTTATTACATAATGGTAAAATTTAAAACGTTTGCCTTTTCAACTAATTGTTCTCGTATAAAACTTTGTTGTTTACAAAAAAGATAAAGAGAATTTCTTTAGTAAGTAAGAGTCCAATGCTATTCAAAAGTTTTATTGGTATTAGTCTTTATGAATGATAAAATAAAATTAAAATATCCTTCATGCACATACATACCAATTCGAAATGGACCAACTCGCATTTTGCCATTCTTTCACATAAGGAATCTAATATGTTCATAAATTTAACTACTGTAGAGTTATCTCTATCTTCCTCTGATTCTGTAACTTTTGCAACAAGTACTCCGATAACGTACACTAATTTTCCTAATGGTTCCTGTCAAAAAATTTAATATTAAAGTTAAATTATTAAACTAGATACGGCAACGCCAGACGCTGCAGTTATGACATACCCTATTTTATATAGCATATTTTCGAGAATAAAAATTACATTAAATCGCAAAGGAAATTTCCAAAATTAGTATATATTTTATTATTTTAATTGTGGTAGCTATTTAAGGGTAGCTTTTTATACGACACATTTACGCTTGCTGCGAAAAAAAGGAAAAAATGCTGCAGTAGATAATATAGTCTATATTGTACACCATCCTATAATTAAAAGCAAAAGCAAAGCTGGTTAAGATTCCTGATATCCTGAAAAGTATCATATCAGGATTGGTTTTTTTTTTTTCCTATATTAAAAGATGTAGACACAATATTTAAAAATATGTAAAGAAAACAAACAAATTGTCATAATGCCAATACCTACCAATAAAATAGATTCTGCTTCTCTGTTCACTGAAATTTTGCTATAGTTTAAAGGTGGTAGCAAATCCTCATCTATAACGTAATAATCACTAAAATGAAACCAAATCAGATCCAACACTGGTATTCCCAAATCAGGATTCATACAAACTGCATCGTATAGACCTAAAAAAGGCATCATATATAGTGAAAATCATGGAGGTACAGACACAGACATCAGTATGAGAGATTGACTTTTGCTCTCCGTGATTACTAATAAGGGGTTGCCCATCATCACAGGTTTGGTTCAGTTTAAATTTGGGTATTGCATTTCGTTTTAAAAACTTAAATTAGAAGCAAAGTGAGATCTGATAGTATTTATAATGAACTTGTAGAAATACTGTTTGGGCAGCGAGCGGAGGACTAACTTGACTCACTTCATAGCGATATGAAGTTAAGCAACAGCTACCGCATTTAGTACTTGGATGGGCTCCAGGGAAAGACGCGGTCTCGTTTTCCTACTTCTAGCGGCTTGTATATCAGCTAAATCGCAGAAGCAATACAACTGTAGGCGAGAGGTGTATTGAGGATATACCATCCATCGGAGGGGATGTAAAGCAGTCGGTCCCTTGTCTATTAAATGTTAGGCAAGTAAAAAATCCCTACTCTTAGTAAGATAAGAGGTTCGGCAAAATTTCCAGGTTGGGGGTTGCTCGTCTCCTGGCGTCGGTGATTGGCCTTGGTAGCAGAAATAGGCCGACGTTAAATAAGTGATTAAAAACAAAAAGAAATACTGTAGCTCTATCTTGAAATACGTAGTTATGACTACGTTTTTATTAACCTCATCGACTATTTGCGATATCTATTGCATAATTATGACTCATGAATGTCAAATGTAATTTTTGGAATAAATATTACAATGCCATACAATATGTAAATACATTAATTACAAAATTAGAAAGCAATATACATATACATATAAATGAAAAAACTGTACTACATCCTAATACGAGGAATAAGCACGCAAAATTTTATTTTACCATATAGTTTTTAACACAAATAGGAAAAAGGCAGAGCAATGAATCTAATTGTATGCATCGACCAAATAATCGTCAGTTTCTTAAATAATACCTTCATAGAGTTGAGATCGTACTTCCAGCTGCTGCATGAAACACCTTTTTAAAATGCTTAAAACTTCTAAGCATAATGCTTCGTTGCTAAAAGTACTTGAGCCAATGCTTTGTGTACTCCTACTCATGGATATTTGCGTAAACAGAGAGTGGCCAGAAGAAAATGAACCTGTCGATTGACTGGATTGGCTTAAAGCTGCCAAATTTGATATCTTCAAATTTGTTAAAAGCTTTAGGAATCCATTTACTGCCATCTGTCTTGTTTCTGCGACTCTGAAATAAGCAACTTTATAACTTACATAAATACGATTTACTATTTATATAATATCCAGACTTCAATATACAATCAGCAAATCATGCAGTTATAATACAAAATAATTTTGATTATATTGAACAATAAAATTTCACCCTTACTTTTACTTAGGCACTTACAAATTTTCTGTACTTATTATTTATTAATTACCTAGAATATAAAGCTTTCCTTAACAGTATTATAAGATGATCTCGAATTGTTGGAGACACTTTCGTTAGAGGAATAATAGCATCTAATAATTGGTTAGCAACATGTCCTGGAACCTGAACTAGACTTTCCATCAATTCCACAATACAACTTTGATTTTCCAACATTAGCAATGGTAGAGTTTTGCTCAGAATATAAAGGCATTCTAAAAAACAAAATATATTAAAATAAAATACCATAACCGGACTGTTTACATAGTTTACATCGTTTTTAGTTTGAAATAATAGTTAAAGAAATTAAAATTAAATAATAAATACTTCACCAATGTATTGTGAAACACTCTGCCCAGTTACAATGTGATTACTGAGAGTCTGTATTATTGTCTGCGCAATATGTCGCTTTCTTTTAATAATTTTCAATAATATCATATTTCCTAAGCTCCATTGTTTCTCAGCTATAGGGTCTCTTCCCAAAGCTGATCCCACGCCTAGTAACACAAATCCAAAACTTACAAGCGCCTGAAGAACCAAATCTCTTTCTAAACTGAAAAAGGTACATCAGTGTCAGAAAAATTAAAAAAATTTTTTTAACAATAATTCTGGCCTTGGCAATTATTACCTAAATTGAATAACTTGAGAAAATATTTCATCTGGTTTACATTTTGCAGACACCATTTCTCGAAACCAGAAAGAATTGAATTTCTTTTGCTCTTCGTTATAAGATCTTACAATGCATGGCCGAACAATGTCAAAAACAGTTTCCTCGTAATGCGGTATTGTCGATATTGTAAAAAGGACCATTAACTGAAATGGACTCAGAACGAACTCTGGAGATTTCAGCATATTTTTAAGGGAACTTAAGTAATCTTTAATACACCCATGTCCTAACGATGCAGCGGTATGAATATGATAGAGGACGGTGCTTTCGGCTTCTATCGTATCCTGGTTACTAGTACTTTCTGAAACAGATGAACAACTTTATATATAGTGTGTTGCTCTACATATAAATGTTAAGGTCTCAAAATTTATATAGTATATTTCATTAGTTGAATGTTTTTCTCAGCGCATAATGCCAGCCTGCTTCACCCTCTCAAATAAATCAGTTACCAATCCTATTCTAGTTTAATCGAAAATATATTGCACTTTTGATTGTCAAACACTAAAGTATGAATAGAGCAAAGATTGTGCATTGTTCTTTATTGACATAAAGGGCTGGTACAAAAGTCTATATCTAGATAGAAATCAATATTGACGTTTTATGGAAGTACTTACCTATGGCATCAAAATCATTGACATTTGAATCACTATCGCTGTTACCATTTGTATTATTATAAACGCGTAATCCAAAGTAATTTTGTAACTTTAAAAACAACGATCTACCGTTATACTGCTTACAGAGTTTTAATAATTGATAAACGAATGCGGGAATTTCTTGAGGAGTCATCTTTTCTATATAAGTTCCTAACTTATTTACTATTTTGAGATGTTCTTCTTTCATTAGAGGCATATCTCTAGAAATTAATAATATTTATGTAAATCGGATCAGTATTAGAATAAAAAACCAAATTTTTATAAATCTGCATTTTGCCACACAACTAATAGTATTTATACCAAAAAATAAAAACAAATAAGTGAACTGGATGTGATGGAAAATATAGACTTAATTTAATTTAACAAAACAATAAATATACTAAAACGAATATAAGACTCACATAAACATTGCAGTTAACGATGTTACAATATTAGGAGACCAAGGAGACATACACAATGTATTTATAAACTCTGTCTTATATTCAACCCCAGTGTATTCAAAATCATTATACTCAAATGTTTCTCTCTCTACTAAAACATTCAACAGCTCGGGCATTAGGTCTTTCCAACTAAAATAGACATCAGTAAAGGATATGTTAAACTTTCGTTAATTAAAGAGTTACGCTATCCGTGTCGTTTTCTTTGACTGTATACATGCCAAGCAAAAACTACATAGTGCTGCCAAATGTTCAGATTTAAATTTTGTAAGTTCTATGCATAAACGATTCACTATTGTATTGCCACGAGAAGCTGGTACGTCTTTCTCTTCTAGCTCCTTTAAAACAGTCTGTACCATTTTATATCTTTTCGTGTGACATTCTGCATTATCAGCAAAAGACTGCAGTATATAATTCCATATATTAATAAAGTTAGCACTGTTTAACTTTGCCTTAACCATAGCTATTAACTAAAAGAAAAATTAGTTAGGTTAATTATTAATTTTGATATTTATTCTTACTTCGTCTTCTTCTAATGTCATCATAATTTGTTGGAGGGCATTTATATCACGCTTCTGTCCATATTCAAGAATATTTTCCTCTATTGAAGACATATTTTAGTTGGAAAATAAGAAATAATAAAACAAACCGCCAAACCGCCAAAACAAAATTTCAATTCTGACAGAATTGACAGATTGATGGATACCAACACTAAAGTATGAAAACCCTAAATTACTACACTACTTAGGCGAATTTTTGCGCAACAATCTAGCTACCAATTCACCTCGATTGTAAATTAGATTTTAAATAATTTTTACTGTTACCAGTGAATAAAGTAGACTTTTACACATCGCAGAGTATTAAATTACAAATAAACCCAAAAAATGTAGTTAAAAACTAATTATTCTCTTGTTTTATGATAAATCAATTTTTAACATGCGATATTTTTGGATGAAATTTGATACAGACCTATTTTAGGGAACGCTGAACACAGTGGCGTACTTAGTTTTTACGTAAAAAAATCGCTAATATGATTTCTCGATTTTCGCTTCAAAAAAATTGCAAAGTATAAAGATATATACAGGGTGAATCTTAGAGTGGGGGCCATATTTATAGGAGGCGACACCGTTCACTATGGGAACACAAATCTACAATTTTTTTTTTTTCGCGCCATGAAAAATGAATATTGTTTAAACCCTTTTTATTTGAATTTGGGTACCCCGCCAGTGGAATGCGCTAGCGAGAGTTTTATATCATCTACACTTAGCAACACTGTCGACCGGTCACACGTAATGCAGTAAGTGCTTGCCCAGCGGCGCCGGAATTACAGGAAACTTGAATCGCGAATTTTTTTTAAAAATTCTTAACTCGGCCATTTTACAACCTACAAAAAAAAGAAATTCGGATTCATGTTCATGACGACGAGTACTATTAACCCCAAAAATATGGCCGCCACTCCAAGATTCACCCTGTATAAAGATTTTTGTGATAGACATCTATCAATTTTCCACAAAATGCAGTTTTGCATGAGCAACAATCTAAAAAAAAATTGATCAAAATCGGACCAGAAATAGCCACTTTACAGGGGTGGCCCGCAAACAAATGGGTCACACTTTATGTATATTTTTTTGCAGAAGGTTGATGAAACAATATTTTTTAGATATAAAATATAATAAATAGACGTCATTTATTTAAATAAAATATATACATGGGTAATGCAATGAATATCACAACAAATAAATAAGTCACGAATCTTATGATATACAAAGTGAGTCTCTTGTAGCAAGCTCTAGCGCTTTCTTTTGAAGTAGCATCTGTCGTAGTGATGAGGCTTCTTCTCGTAGTGTGAGAACTTGTGCTCTTAAAATAGCGTTTTCGTGTTCGAGAATGGTGGCTCTTAGCGCAATCTGCAATAAAAAAATATATATGTATATAAATATAACATTAGATCAAATTTATTGACATTTTGAAATGAAATTACTTAGTCACATAAATATTTGAATAAGTATATTAAAAAAAATTAAATTAAAAAATATATTTAAAAAGCAATATAATATTTTTTGAGTAAGAACAACTTTTTTTTCTTATAGTTTTTACTTCCCTTTTACATTTTGATATAAACGCGTGCAGAATCAGGAATTGGAAGGAACATACAATTTAATTTTTCTAAATCTCGAAACGTCATGTAAAATGTCTGTCTGCTGTCTGTATGTAAAATGTCACCTAGTCAAGTTTGCTGGTCTTATAGTCTGATGATCATGAGAACACTTTACCAATTTTTGAAAGAATTCTACCTGGTCTTCCCTCATTTTTCTGGCATCTCTGGACTTCTTTGCTGCCTGGTTATTTCTTCGTCTTCTTTCAAAATATTTGTCATCCTTTTGCTCATCTGGAATTGGCTTCTTTTCCCCTCTTTGCCTTTTAAAGTTTGAATTAGATCCATATAAAGATGAACATGGAGAAACATTGTTGGGACTTCTAGACCCTACAAAAGCAATTCTAAATTAGAATGTTTTCTAGAATTACTCAAGGTAACATGGAGTACAGGTAACCGTTAAAAAGACATAAGACATAAGACAATGTGGTTAAATTTTGGAAGGAGAAAAAATTATTTTAACAAGGAGTTTCCTCGACAAACATTTTTGAAAATATATAATATAGCAGTAATGCTGTAAACCATAAAACAAGAAACATCATGATTACTACCAGTATTTGGAAATGATGATCTTTTCTGTGGAAAATATTCTGCTCTTCAAGTATTGTTCTATTACCTAGTTTTGAGTGTAAAAGTAAATTTTTCTCAACGCAGAGCAATAAATAACTCTATATGTTCTAACTTTCATAAATAAAAGAGGAGACGAGGCGATTTTACTATTTGGAGATTTAATTTAACATATAACAGAAACAGTAACCGGCAGCCAATTGCGATCACGTACGAACTTATGCATGGTTAACTAGACTTTTCATATTTACGGGTGCGACAGGTTGAATGCGCAATAATTTAAATGGTGGGGACGCGACCACTGGTGTCAGTGAGATCACGACGCAAGTCGGTTGTCATTTATTTCGAATGTAAACCCGACCATATGTCCGTAGTTGGCTGCCGGTTTCTTTTATAAAAGAAATAAATTTTCAAACTAGGTTTTTAAATATTAATCATAACTCAAAACAGTCAACTTACTTGATGCTAATTGTTCATTTGGTACTACGTGAATATGATGAGGATAACCAAATAATGTTGAAGTTGGAGATAAAAAAGTCTTGGTTAAATATGGTTTATCCGAGTCCTCAGTCACTGGTGACCTCAAATGGAATTCTGGCGATATGGGACCTCTGAACGGTTTAAAGTGTGATTCTAAAAATTAAAAGTTACTTATTGAAAATAGACTCGGTCATAAAATAGTTTTTTTTATTATTATTTTTTCTCACTCAGAATGGCAGAATTTAGTACAAATTAATTGGTTTGACTGTGGCTCCAAGTCGTATAGTACAGCATATTTAATTGATGAAATATTTACATCGATTCAATTGAATGTCGTCACCGCCTGGGCCAGTGACAAAAATTATTAATGTAATTTGGAATAGTATATTTATCAGTTGGATATTTTTTTGTTTCTTTCTTCTTCAAGCACGCTTTTGAAATATGCCATCTGGATTGTTACCGACCGTCCCTTTGGTGTAACCACGAGCGTCCTTTGGTGATATTCGGTGGCATACCGTAATGTATTTTTGGCCACAGTAACTGTACACTTTCATTATGTATCGCTGTGTTTTACATACAAATATCTCAATCTACGATTATGAGACAGTTGTCTCAGCGTATTTCAGAGTTCTGTTCACGCCAACATAGAACAAAAGAAACTAATAAAAGAAACAAATAGAGGGACAGTTGCCTCGCTACGACAAGGTTTTGTCATAAGCACATTGTTAAACAAGTTTAACCATTTCGAGAGTATTCTTCCACTAATCGTTTTCTTTCAGAAGGTAAATTAACGTATACCTAAATATCAGATTTAAGTTTACCAGTGCATAAACCTAAGTCCACAGTAGTTAAATAATATCAAACTTTATAAAAATAATCTAAGTAAAAGCTACAAACACAACGTATTTTGGGTCCTACCACTTTAAAACCAAACGATCACATTAAAAGGCCAACTCTGTATGTATAAATACGAGGGGGGTATGGGGTGTTACAATAGGGAGATCCAATTTTAGCTTTGTTTAATAAAATTATACCATCAATCAATTTTCTAGGTGAAATACATATACTACGCATTTAAGTAAAACTTACCCTGTATAGTATATCAATTTATACATATTAAATAAAGAATATCGTTTTAATGCTAGGTATATAATATGGCAGAAGAAAATTATAAATTGTTGCGTGCTCCCAGAGGCGTGATCCAATGTTCATGTTTATATTATCCCCAGAAATAATATTATTGTTTCTGAAATAAATTGATGTGGTCAGATAAAGCAATCATAACGTGCAAAAATCGTCAGTTCTGGTTTACATTTAAGGAAATTAAAGAACACGATATGATGTAGTTAAGAAGTCTACCGGTACCTGGTTCTAACCGGAAGTATCTATACTGTGAACTACTTGATTTTGAAAACAGGCTTACTGATTAAACTGATTTATTCATCATTTATTATTTTTATGAAACCTACTGAAAGTTGGCATTTGCTATTTGACACAGCACTTCCAAGATTTTGATTTCGTATCGAAATAGTGCTTATTATTAAGCTCATGATCGGTCTTAGAAGTACATCCATCGCCATTTTTTCTGTTCGTATACCATTCGATTTTGTTTTTGAAGGTTTAAAATAGTCCAAATCGAATTAGCTCCTGAATATGATGGACAAAATTAAGTTGCAGTGTTGGATTCATTAAAAAAGAACGTATAGCATATTATAACACTGTCATCAGTGAGAGTGAAGAAATTGTTAATACAGAGAAGAAACAAGAGAAAAGAAGACCAACTTTATAGGCCTCACAAAATTTCAATAGTAATAGTATCAAATATGGTGTCCCACAAGGTTTTGTTTTACCATACCAGTTTCGTTCCTTATTCACCTCAATTACTTGTCTTGCTTTCTGATATCGGAGATGTTCGGAAATAAGATACAACCAGGACTGTGGAAACTTTGGGTTTACTGCTACAAATCCACGACTACCAGATTCATTTGTCGAAGACTAAGTTTCTCTGGTCCTCGATCATTAATTATATATATGCCCCCCCCCCTATATTTGACCCTTCCGGCGCCCATGCCTATCACTGTTGCCGAAACGTAACTCTCTGTCTTCTGTCGCAACTTCTCTTCTTTAATCATTGATATTGCATAAAACTATCAATAACTACACCCTTTTTTAAAAGTGGAAATAGAAATGATGTTTCAAGCTATCGATCAATCTCATTATTGTCAATGCCTTGAAACCTGGAAACTTGGAATGTTAGAAGCCATTATTACAGAAGCAATATTTTTTTAAATATACCTAAAAATATTATTATTGAAGGACAAGATATGGTCTTTTCCAGGGTCATTTCTTCGCAATCACTACTTTATTGCCATTGGCTCAAAATGGAGTTGAGTCAACGGACGATCGAATTCAGGTAGATGCTGTCTGTATATATATCGATTTCTCCAAAGCGTTTGATAAAATATACCTTCCATTTATATGTGTAAAACTGGAAAACTTGCGTAAACGCGGCAGCCTTTTGAGGTGACTCAATTTAAGTAACAGATACCAATGAATTAGAATTAATAATTGTACTTCTGAATACATGTTCATAACATCAAGGATTCCGCAGGGATCACAGTTCGGCCCTTTGCTGTTTGAATAAATGACTGTATTCTCCATCTGGTTGATAAACTATTAGTATTAGTATTGCGCCATTAACGAAATATTTCTGAATGTGAAGACATGTCGGCTTAATAATGTCATCTTTTAGTTCAAAATAAGTGACGATGTACTTGAAAACGTAAATTTCATTAAAAATCCAGGAGTAACGTTAGGTAACACGTTTTGTTTTGTGTTTTAACATTCATCTTGAAAACATAGAAATGTCTACGTAGTCAGCGTAGTCTTGGTGTTATTTTAGGAATTTCAAAACCATTTCGCGTCCCAAATCACTTATTTTATTATACAAGTAATCTGGATTACACTTGCTTAATTTTGAGGCCTCAGTATTATAGGTTCTTGCCAATGATTCATGATTCTAGTTTCTGGTTCTTTTAAATTTGTGCACAGCGTTACCTTTAATAAATACATAAAGTAAATTGAAAACACGCAAGCAAGATTTATTTGGTAACTTTTTCAAAACTGATAATAATTTGACACAATAAACTTTTGAATTGAAACTCTAGAAGTCTTAAGACATATATTATTACTTTTTATAAATTATTTAATAATGTAGTAGTTTCCAGTCGAGTTCTTCATAAGTTATCACTTAATGTAAAGCGATATAATTTTAGATCTGGTAATATATTTTATAATCCAACTTATCATATTTACTTACAATTATCCTATCAACTAATTGCAGAAAGGAATACCACTTGCTTTTTAATTATTTGTATCTTCTATACATACAATGAGGTCGAAAAGTAAGGAACAAATTCGAGAGGTGTATTGAGGATATACCATCCTTCGGAGGGGATGTAAAGCAGTCGGTCCCTTGTCTATTAAATGTTAGGCAAGTAAAAAATCCCTACTCTTAGTAAGATAAGAGGTTCGGCAAAATTTCCAGGTTGGGGGTAGCTCGTCTCCTGGCGTCGGTGATTGGCCCTGGTAGCGGAAATAGGCCGACGTTAAATAAAGTGATTAAAAAAAAAAAAAAAACTCCTATAAGTTTTGGAAAAATCGCTCGGACGGGGTCGATTTTGAATTTATATTAAAAATATTTTTGTCCCAAAAAAGCTGTGATCAACTTTGAGTTTTCAAATGGCAACTCCAATTATTTTTTTCAATTTCGAATTCCTTGTAAAATTATAAATATTTTCTATGTATTATACCCATCTAAAATCAATCGTTTCTGAGTTAATGATATTTAAAATTAATTTTTTTGAAAAAAATAATTTAATGTATTTTTTTTAGGTTAGCAACAAATTAAAATAATTTCAACATGTGTTCAAAATGCCTCCCATTAGCTACTTAACAATAACCTAAACGATTGAAAATTTCTGCTTAATTTTTTCAAATCATTTTTGGGTGTAATTAGAATGTTCAATGCGAGTAAATGTTAATAACTCAGAAACGATCGATTTTTTGATATACTTAGGGTGTAATACATAGAAAATGTCTAGAGTATTAAGTACAAGGAATTCGAAATTGTAAAATACATTTTTTTGAAAAATTAAAGTTGATCACAACCTAGCTTTTTTGAGACACCTTGTAGAATAAAAAACATTTATAAAATAGTCCTAATAGAGAATGAAAATCAACCTGCCCTAGCGATTTTTCCAAAACTTAGGCGTTTTGAATTTGTTTCTTGGCGCCTGCTCTAAGAAGCCTATTGCTCATTTTAAAGATGCTAACAAATTTCTGAAATCCCAAATGATTCTCATAGCACAATAATGAAGTAAAGAGAATGAAATGAATGAATGAAAATATTGCACTGGAATGCATTATTACATAGCAACCATCCCAAGATAAAAGCGAATATAGAATAGAAATGAAATAAAATTAACTAAACAAAACCATTTTACGGAAAAAAATTGACAAAGCAAATAAGAAGTATCATGGTAAGTAAAAAATTGGGTTAGTTAAAACCAAAGCGATAAATAAATATAAAATAAAGATAAAGATCAAGAAATAAAAGATGCAACTATTATTGCTGAGAAATTTGCAATATTTTTTTACTACAATTTGTCTGAAATTTCGGAATAAATCTTCATATCGTGTACAACATCTGATAATATAATTAATATAATAGTAGGAGAGCCCTCGCCCAAAATATATATATAAAATATATAAAAAATGTTTAGTTCGAGTCAAAAGAAACAAGTTTTATTTATGAAGGAATGTTCCAGGATGTTGTGGAAAGGGTGAAAATAAGTTTTCAGTCGGTGAAAAAAAATTACGGTGATCGGGTAGATTCGCTCTAATTTCGTGTGAGTTTTTCATGTACTTTGTCGCCTCAAAGGCTTTTTTTCCGGGCGAGTGTCGTCGCGTGGAGTCGTATTTTATAGGCGTCTTCGTGTCGGGAAAATCTTTTAAGCGATATTTCGTAGCGATCCTTCCAGTATTAAGAAAGTTATTAACGTTTCAATACCTCCATGTCGGAGGATTGTGTAAAATTTGTGGGATTAGAAAGAGATACGAGAACAATGACCGCTTCAGGAAATTTGCAAATTTTAACCCAACAACAAAATTTTCAAAACGTCAATACATATTCCACTTTTTCGTTCGCTCCTACTGCCTCGAAAATCGCAGCGAGGCCATGCGACTTACGATGTAGTTCTAAGTTGGACTCTCTTCCTTGGATTTCATACCAGAACGACGACCCGGCGGCGATTTTTCGTTTGGAAATTGCGTTTAAAATTTAAACACGCGTCCGGGCCAAGTTAACAACTCGCGCCTCCTTCGAGATGGACCGGCAGAACTAGATGTAATTTAGAAAATCCTGAGGCAATCGTTTTTCTCGATTTTGCCTCCTAAGAAAATGATGAATTTTTGAAAAAAGGCGATTTTGTCGGATTTTACCGATTTTTCAAAAATGTACCCTTTAGAAACGCGCCATAGCCTTTCCCTTTGGATTTAGAGAATCCGGCCCAGAAGGCGGGCAAGAAGAAGGAAAAATTAAGCACTCTCATTTTTTTTTTGTTCATCTTCGGTATATTAGCCGAGATATGAATTTTTTAAAAAGGTCGATTTTGCAGACAAACTGTACTTTTCCGGAGGCCCTTGCTCCCCTCCCCGGGTGATTTTTTCGACCGAACTTTAAGGGGAACTAGAACCAACCTTCTTCTCGGATCCCTAAAGATGTCATTGCTTAATATCCATCCGCGGTCGAGATCGGATAATCGAATAGGTAACTATTATGACCCATTTTTTTACATCTTCGATACATTTTTTCACCCCTTTAGCAACGAGATAGATGTCAGTCGCAGTAGAATTTTTTTTTCATATTGACATGCATGAACTGTTAAAAAAAAATAGAATCCTCGTGTCGCGATGAGGTCGAAAATCCTGATCGAGGACTCTCGTATTATAAGTAACATTATGACTTAATCCAGTTTCTGAAAATGATTTAATTACTTTAGTCGAAAAATGAAAAACCCAACTTCAGTCGTTAGTGATGGAATAAGTTCAAAGCTTATAAAAATAATTTGTCCATGTATATTGTTATATATCTTTAATTTCCCTCATAAACTACTCAATACAATCTGGAATCTTTCTTGTAATGATAAAAACTGCTCTGGTTATAATTAATTACAAATTTCATTAACAGAATTAAATTAACATTAAAATAATTGAATACATCATCTTCAATTATTCGGGTCTTTGTTATTCCACCTTTCAAAAGCATTTGACAGTGTAAATCCAGATTTTACATTAAAAACTGTATGTTCTTTGTATGAGGTAATAGGTTAAATTAGATTAGTTCATATCGTGAAAATAGAAAATCAATTTGGTAAAATTGAACAGCAAACTTCTAACCATATTGAAGTTTCCCTGGGTGTACCACAGGGTTCTATGTTGAGATAATTACCGTTTATGTTTTATATAAATGACCTAGCGAAATATATGGCATAAAAGTGCTATATTATATAAAATGTGTAAATTTATAAAGATAGAGTTTTCATAACAATAATACATTTTTCTACACTCACATGCAAAAAAACGCAAGAAGATAATATTTGGTAAAATTTGAAGTTTCATAATTTTTTTATTTTTACTTCAATTTTCATAATTTTTTTAGCAAACTGTAGATAAAATGACTAATATCAACTTGCATAGCCAGTCTTTTGTTAAATGCTGGCGTTTTATTCATTATACAGGGTTAATTAAAAGGTTGTTGTATAACCCTAATTTTCAAACCCCCTGTGGAATAATTTCAAAACCAAATTCTTTCAAAATACAAATTTTTGTAGAGAACCATTCCTTTCCTACATTTTGTTTTTGGTTCATGTCTATAGGTGCATTGGTTCATTTTTAAGAGCAAAATGAACTTGTCAACAGTTTACTAGAAACGATATTTTTCGGCGAGGTGGCTTTGTTCATTGTTGCCCTAAAGTCAGTTTAATTTATGATTCTAGCAATAAAAGGCAATAAATATATTGTTTCGTTTTAATAAGCAATTATTACAACTTACATAAAAAATACGAAAATTTCAAAATCAAACTTCAAAACAAACCAAATCAACTGTAACTTAACTAACCTAAAAAACGTACTTTTTACACCAAATTTAGCTTAATATTTTGTATTACCACCTCTAGCTCTTATAACTGCCTGCATACGTCGGTTCATACTGTCAATAAGGTTACGAATAACATCATGAGGGATATTTTGTCTTTACTCTTGAAGGGCTAAACGAAGCTCGAAGCTCATTTACTGTAGCCGGAGCTACTTAATGTTCTCTGACTCGCCTACCAAGCATGTCCCACACATGCTCTATGGGATTGAGATCAGGCGAACATGCTGGCCAGTCAATTTTGTTAATACCAACTTTCGTGTGGTATTGTGTAACACACATTGCTGTATGTGGCCGCGTATTATCCTGCATTAAAAAAAATGTTTTCTTAACCGCCTCTCAAGTTACCGAAGTAACCCCCGGAAAATCCTAGGATTTTGTGTTAGGTAAAGATAGACGAGGCCCTACAGTTTATTGTGGAGTCCGAACCACATCTAGGGCTTCGATAATTCTCTATCCATCTAAAGTCCGAAGCAAATCAGAAATAAATTTTTAATTTGCCCCAGGATGGATTCGAACCATCGATCTTTGCAACCGAGTAAGTACGCTCAACGCATTTACCCACGCGGCTACCGTCCCATTATATAGGATAAAGCCATCGCCGATAAATCTACTAAAAGGTACAATGTAATTGGTTAATATCTGCTCAATATATCGGTGCGTCGTCAGTGTCTATTCAGAAGCTATGCAATTTTAGGTGAAAGTTATATAGCTGATATACGCATCTTCGGAGGGGATACAAAGCATGTATTAGATGTTAGGGAAATAATACCAAAAGACTAGAGCTGGAGAAGGAATTATTTTTTTTAAGCAGACCCATCAGCTTACTGTGATTTTGAACTTACATTTGTAGTATTTTTAAATTGGTTTAGAAACTGAGATTGTTCATGTAGATGTGACCAAATAGTCAGGAATCGGTATACAATTAAAATAATCCTTTCACTGGTAACTTATTGCAATTAATTATTTTATTTTATGTACCTACAGCGTTTATAATAATCAGCATATGCAGGTGACTGTTAAAGGCCGAAATGTTATGCCCTATAAGGGGATACACGGAGAGACTAGATTTGTAATCATAATTACTAAATATTTCATACCCTGGAAAAATTTAGTACTAAATGAAAAATAATGGCTTAATAGATGGATAACGCATAGACAAAAATAAATAGCAATAATCAAGATATAATAATAATAATAATAATAATAATAATCTTTTTAAATTATTTACGACGGACAAGTTTTAAAAGTTTGTAATATTAAAACCGTTGCAATTTACCAGCATGTAGCGAAAATTTATTTCGTCAAAAAAATATTGTAGCATATAAAAATGTAGATACATTTTTGACGACGGGAAAACTGTTCGGATTACTGTGTTTGCGCAAAATTAATTTTTTAGCAAATGGTTGCAAATGCCACATTTTGTAATATTTTAAAATCAGATACATATTCATCTCTCTTATTAACCAAACCGAACCCAGCGCACTATTATAAAGCCTATGTATCATACACAAACAGAAATGATGTACCAACCTTGTGTTTGTGATGTCAACAAGTAATTGCAATTTCTCAGCAAACTATACGCCGAGAATGCCGACACCGGCAGAAGCGGATTAGTCCCAGTTCCTTCGCCAAAATGGTAAGGTGAATTTTGCGATTCCATAACCATGAGGAAAAATACACACAGAACTGTCACACTTTATACAACCCCTAATTACATTAGGTACAGCAATAAATAAACATTTTCGAACCAAAAGTGCCTGCACAACAAGCAATTAGGTGATGAAATATAACTTTTCCAGATGATGTTTTGAAGTCGCCTGAATAAATACTGACAATAGAAATGGCATGCAAAGAGTCAATCGTCATATTATTATAATATTACAGCAACATAACGTTGCTATGAATCTATTATGACACCGAAGGCGTTTGCTTTATAGTTTTTCCCCGCCTTCGTAGTCCTGCGCAAAGGACGATAGGTCCTTTGCCAGTCTTATTGGCTGGCACCGGTCAAAAACAATCCTCAATAAGCAAGTTTATTGAGCATTAACACGTTAAAATGTGTATTTTGTGTAACTCCACCCTAGCTTGACCGCACAAAAATATAATGTACAGGTTAATTTTTATTGTTTTAAAAGTAGTTAGGGTATTACTGCTTTGCTGTAATCGTTATTTTCTATCGATACACAAGCGTTCGCTCGTATTATTTATTAATAAATTGCCTCAGTTTTTATACTGCTGCAGTGTATCTTGTCATAACTTATTATTTATGTAAATAATATCCAAAGTCATTATGTCGAATCACACATTACTATTATTTTATGTAGCAGTTATAATTTATTCAGGACCTGGAAATGTTTTTTTATATATTATTATCTAGGTTAACTACAACAAATTTTATGGTGAATATTTCAATAATTATTGGAGGCTTGTATAGCGGTTAAATTTGTATAGATTAAATCTTTTAAAAAATGCATACTGTGAATTAAAGGCCTTCAAAATAGAAATTCATTGCAATTATTATTTCAAACCGCTATATCGTAATTTCAATCATGATCCTTGAATGTTTTATCGGCCCAGGAAATCTGTATATTGTATGTAGTAAATAAAATGTAAAAAATATAGTGGGATAAATTTAATAACGTTGACAATAGCAATTTTTTGGATATAACTCAAACCCATGCATGGCAATTTATAAATGCATTTTTGGATCTTTTTTCACAATTTTCAACTAAAAGAAATAAAACATGTACGCAATACAGATTACACAAGAAAAAAGTAAAGAAAATTAGCAAAATTGAAATAATGTAAATTCTCGGAATCTTTGTTAAACCACATGCATAGCCTACAATTTTGTATGAAGGCTACCAGCTACCAGGTCCCGATAGGTACCCGGTCTTCTGATTTCATCATCAGATCGGAGACATGAAAATATTATATTATAATGGGAACTGCGGTATTTCATGTTGATCGGATATGGAGAAGTTGGTAAAAATTAAATTACCACCATTTTGAATCTACCACCTTGAATTTATATACTTACTTACTTAATTATAAAGCTGATTCCAAATTTTTTAATACATTTTCTTGTATTGTCACTAAGAATACAGAAGCAAGCAAAATTTAAGTACAATCGGACATGGAAATGGATGAAAATTGGATTACATGCTAGCTTACAAATGAAGTTAAATGTTGGCTCCAACTTACAGCTGCCATTTAAAATTCTTGAATGCTCAAATATTTTTTCTCGTATTGCCATTTTAGAGCTGGAATATTTAATTTTTGAGTGTCCGGAACGGCCTTAGTAACACTAGAAATACAATATTTGTTTATAAATGACTTTATTTAGGCTTTATTCAAGCATAATAACAAAAACCTATCCAATTTGATATACTCACATTGATGTTTCATCTCTAAACATACAATTATTAAGTTTATTGAATCTTCTCTAATGCATGATAAAAATTGAATTAAAAATTACAAATTTCAAAACGTCTAAAAATTAAATTATGGCAAAAATTATTTTTAACTTACAAATTCATTCATTATGGCCACCAATCAAAAAACGATGTCCCTAAGAAGATGTACATGTTCTTTCGCCTATATGGCTCTTCAGAGGAACCCCAAAATCACGTTCAATTCAAATTCTACCTTTATCTTGAAAACCTATACTCAAAATTGTATTTATTGACATTAATAAAACATTTTGTAACCATAACAAACAAATTTTTTTTTTTTTTTTTTCATTCCTTTAACTGATATGTCTTCTACTATATTTTCATATCCTTTTGTAATCTACTCTACTTTCTCTTTTGAGACGCATTGCTAATAAACAAACTTATTTAAGTTTTTTTATACTGGCCCTATTATAACAAAATTATCTAATATATTTATTGATGTTCCACTTCTGAACATACAAATATAAATTATGTTGAATTCAAAGAAAATCATTGAAAACATTTTAGAACGTTATTATCGTCGAATAATGTGAAAACAAAATACTCTGCAAGACTATATGTCCATACAGCATTGAATTAAATCACAAAATCCATAACATTCAAATAAAAAATAAAACATTTAAATAAAAATTATTAATCTCCATAAAAAATTAATACAATCTAGTTTTAGTTCGATTGTGACATTATGACGTTAAAAATTCCCTAGTTTTAATTTCATTCTGACATTGACGTTCAAAAATAACATAACCTCTTAATGTCACAATCGAACTAAAACTAGATTGTATTAATTTTTTATGGAGATTAATAATTTTTATTTAAATGTTTTATTTTTTATTTGAATGTTATGGATTTTGTGATTTAATTCAATGCTCTATGGACATATAGTCTTGCAGAGTATTTTGTTTTCACATTATTCGACGATAATAACGTTCTAAAATGTTTTCAATGATTTTCTTTGAATTCAACATAATTTATATTTGTATGTTCAGAAGTGGAACATCAATAAATATATTAGATAATTTTGTTATAATAGGGCCAGTATAAAAAAACTTAAATAAGTTTGTTTATTAGCAATGCGTCTCAAAAGAGAAAGTAGAGTAGATTACAAAAGGATATGAAAATATAGTAGAAGACATATCAGTTAAAGGAATGAAAAAAAAAAAAAAAAAATTTGTTTGTTATGGTTACAAAATGTTTTATTAATGTCAATAAATACAATTTTGAGTATAGGTTTTCAAGATAAAGGTAGAATTTGAATTGAACGTGATTTTGGGGTTCCTCTGAAGAGCCATATAGGCGAAAGAACATGTACATCTTCTTAGGGACATCGTTTTTTGATTGGTGGCCATAATGAATGAATTTGTAAGTTAAAAATAATTTTTGCCATAATTTAATTTTTAGACGTTTTGAAATTTGTAATTTTTAATTCAATTTTTATCATGCATTAGAGAAGATTCAATAAACTTAATAATTGTATGTTTAGAGATGAAACATCAATGTGAGTATATCAAATTGGATAGGTTTTTGTTATTATGCTTGAATAAAGCCTAAATAAAGTCATTTATAAACAATGCATATCAAGCAAAGAAAGAGAATTGTAAAAAATACAATATTTGGTTATAACCAACAAATGAAGGTAAATGTCGATCATCATCTTGGAGCCACTGTTTGAATTTTTGAATGTTTTCATCTTTTTTCTTGTATTGCTACTGAAAATATACAAATATGCAACATTTCAAGACAATTGGATATTGGAAATGTATGAAAATGGAATTACAAAATTTGTCTCTAACAAGTTATATTAAATACCATTTGCCATCTTGGAGTGCTATTTTGAATTTTTGAATGTAAAGTGTGTTTTTATATATGTATAAGAATGCAATGTTTCAAGACAATCGGGCATTAGGAGGTGGGTGAAAATTAGATTACGAAATTAGACCCTACCTTAAAAATTTTTCTTAAAATGTTTTCTTAAATTTCAAGTCACTGAAAATCCTAGGATTTTGTGTTAGGTAAAGAGAGACGAGGCCCTATTATTTTGGAGTCCAAACCACATCTAGAGCTTCGATAATTCTCTATCCATCTAAGTCCGATATCTGAAATCGGAAATAAATTTTTAATTTGCCCCAGTATGGATTCGAGCCATCGATCTTTGCAACCGAGTACCTAAGTACGTATCAACGCATTTGCCCACGCGACTATCCCTTAACTAATAAGGGAAACTTCTTCTCGGAATTAAGGAATTTTTAAATTAACTATAGCTTTTGTTATTTAATATGCAATTTGTGGTACTAGAAACACTAGAGGTTTGGCTATAACCAACAAATGAAGTTAAGTGTTGACCGCCATATTGGAGCAACCATTTTGAGTTTCTGAATGTATAGATCTTTTTTCTTATATTGTCACTAAGAATGAACAAACATGCAACATTTTAGTCTGACGTTGTGAAGTGAGTGAAAATTAGATTACAAGATTTGGCCCCTAGCTACAAAAATTATATTAAATTTTGGCTGCGGCTGTGTATTTGTTTTTTTCTTATGTTGTCATCAAATTTATATACAGGGTGAATTTGAAATACACTTACACTTATTATAATCCGGTAAGCTCTATGATCCGTAAAAATTCTTAAAAATAGTCAATTGTAAAATAAATGAAACGCAGTCGAGAAAGAAATGTTTGAATAATTATTTAAATATTTACGACGCTCCTGTGTAAAACAGTTGATGTGTGTAGCGACATAAATGCCTGCACCGTAGCTACCGCGTTGAAAAGCGTCTAAAGCTCGCAATATGCAGGTTTGCTCCGACCAATGAAATGCTTTTATTCAAGGTCACATTTGTCAAATCAATTTTATTTTTTATTTCTGACTTCGTGGTCAAAGATGTTCCTTCTTTAAAATAATAAAAACGTATTTGGGTAACATAACGTAACAAAATGGCAAAGCCAAAACGTCTTATGGAGACTTTTGACAGAAATCAGAAATAAAATTGAAATTGAGTTGACAAATGTGACCATGAATAGAAGTATTTCATTGGTCTGCGCAAACCTGCATATCACGAGCTCGTCCGCGTTGCCGGCGTAGTTCAGCCTGTGCATCCATGGTGTCAAGTGTGAATTTTTCCTAGTGTTTTAGATTTCAGTTTGGTTTTACTTGGTAAAACTTGGTATTTCTATTGTTTTTGAGGCAACACTGTGAATACTGCGTAGAGGTACTTGTCCGTAACAAAGTCAATGTCAAGTTCACCGGTCAGTATATCCCCAGTGGGACGAGTTTAGGTTTTTTTTATTGAAACTTTAACTATGGAATTTTGAAATTAAAACACTGCGAATTCAATAATTATGCTATAAGAAATAATTAAAAACACAAGATTTGGCTGTAACCAACAAATGAAATTGAGCGTTGACCATTATCTTGGAGCTACCATTGAAATTTTGAATATTTAGGTCTTTTTTCTTGTATTTTCATTAAGAATACACAAGTATATAAAATTTTGAGATAATGTAACATCAGGAAGTGAGTAACAATAGAATTATAAAATTTGACTCTAACTAACAAGTCAAATGTTGGCTGCCATCTTGGAGCAGTCATTTTGAATTTTTTAAAATACGCAAGTATGCAAAATGTATAGAGGATCCAATTTTGCAAATGGCAATATGCGGAAATATGACCTAGGAATTGATAGTTTCCGAGATAAGCGTCGTCAAAGAAAAAGATTTCAATTCTTTGCTTTTCAATGAAATGTCGAAACATTTTTCCGCTTAGGAGTGTTACTTTCTAACTTTTAGGTACCAATAAATAACTTTAAGACGATCAAACACAATTGAATATCAAAAAATGAACAAACAGATTTTTTTTTTTAACACACCACAGAAATTAGACAACCCCCAAATCCAAAGCCAAAGGCTGTCCGGAAGGGGGCTACACATTTGAAAAAACGCAGACAAACATCCATACCCACAGACATTGCCATTTGCCGGTGCCCGGTCTCGAACCAAGACTCGATAGGCAGTGGGCAGTGTAGCCAGAGCCATGTCTGTCACTCACGCTTTAGCCCACTACGCCACCGAGTCGGTTAGGTTAGGTTAGGTTAGGTTAGGTTCAAAAAAATATTGAGGGTCGCCTTGGTCGTCATTTAAAAAAAATAGCGATGACGTCACACCTCATTCAAATATGACGGAACTAATTGACACGACTTTTCAAATTTAGAGTTGCAAGACTTTATAGAAAATTTATATTTAATAATGAAGTGATTATGGTTGGTCAAACGCCATGTAATAATATTTTCTGATATTTTATCTCTCTATAGGATTTTAATTAGGTATAGCAAACCTTGGGAAGCTGCTGTAAAGAGTACCAAAGATCATTTAAATCCCATCATATTATATGAAACAGTTCTTTATGAAGAATTGTCTACTTTAATGACCCAAATTGAAGAATTCTTAATTGTTTTCTTCAAGTTTTCATCAGCTGGAGCTGTAAAGTTTCTATGTTGCATCAAATGTTCGTTGTGGAGATAACATCGTTGGTTAGTACAACTGTAATAATACTGACAGTTTCTGAATTATGGAAGCGCCACCTACATCTCAGAGCCAGTATTATTATGTTGTTGCGATCTTAATTATTTCACTAAACGATCGAATATTTTAATAAAAATCAATATTACTGTGATGGATTTACACCCACTTTACAGAAGCAAGTGTACCATCTTCGAGTAGGTTCCTAAGTATGGTGGTTCAGTCGTCGTCCTAGAGATGGCGCCAATGGTACGAAAATGAATTAGCACACTAAGAGAATTGTGGAATGATCTAGAGCAACATCTGGATTATGCTATCTCTCAAGGTGGTCCACTGCAGACAGTAGAATATTGGAAACTGAACTGAACACAACAGAGAAAAGGAACAGTATGAATCGTCTCCGGGTTGTAGACACTCCTCACGTTCTGATCCATATTGATTTCACTTTATAAATACCTAATCCTATTCAAATTGACCTAATCGTAATTATTTTCTCACCTGTTTCTTTTGTTTAGTTATGTTCTTGGTAGTTGGTATCTAAAAGTCTCGCTGAATATATACAAGGTGTTTCTAAATTGACTACCATAAATTTAAGAGATTGTAGAGAAAGTTAAAATAAAACTAAAACCTTTATACAGTTTGGTTGGAAAACGCTTCGTTTTATGGTAGTCAATTTGGAAACACCTTGTATATCCATTGCTTGTTAAAAACATATTTCAAGTAGCATGTCCCTATTTTTTCTAAATTTTAAATTAATACATTGCCTGCAATATAATTTAAAATTTTTATTGTTGTAAATTCTGCTCCATTTATTATATCAGCTCTGGCTGGGTGGTGAAGTATAAAATACTTGTATCGTCCATAAATAAAGAATTTTTGCCGATACGAAATTTCGAACAATATCGTTAACGTATAACAAAAATAATACTGACCTCAGTATGCAACCGTGAGGTACAACATATTTTGTTGAATCGGTAGACTGTTTTTAGATATTGTCGTAAGTTGTAAGGAAGTGATTTCGCCATACGTTGGACAATTTTGTAAACAAATCATTCTATCTAATTCTATAAAATTCAAGTTTTTACAAAAGTATGCTATGATCTACTCACTCAATACTTAGAAATATACTTAGGTTACAAAAAATACCAAATGGCATTTCTTTGTTTTCAATAATAGTTTTTAAAACATGTTTTAAACTCCATGAATTTATGTGATATTGTTGATTAATTATTTCATTAGATAAACTATATTTTACGCTGATCAAAGTAATCAGTAATCATTGTTTGCCTTGTTAGTCACTAAGAATTGATAGCTTGAGTCAGAATAAATAAAATTGTCAAACAAATATTATCGTTTCTTCATCACAAATCTTTTTTCAAATATTTCTTTTCGCAAATCGACCTTCGCGAATTACATACAATTTATCACATAAATGATACAAGATAAAAAAAAACTGTGTTTTTAATATTCTGTGCGATGTGTGCAAGAAAAACAAATCTGTATCCTTAATACATATATTTATCTGCAAAAAATTCCCTCTTAAAAAAGTTGATGGTTAAAATTGGCAGTACTGATTGATGCGATTCGAGAAACTGAAAGAACATTAGCTTGTTTACTCCATTGATTTGATCAAAATCTTTTGTATTTCTGCTACAGTTTTGCCTTTAGTTTCCGGAACCACAACATAAACAAAACTAGCTGCTAAAGCACAAATACCCCCAAACATCCAAAAACAGGTTGCTGCACCCATAAACTCAATAACAAACGGAAAAACTAGGGTAACAAGAAATGATGTGATAGAACACGTTACAATGGCTAACGAAGACGCTGTTGATCTGATATTGGATGGAAATACTTCACTTAAAAGAGTCCACGTTACAGAGGTAAGCCCAAGATTGAAAGCAATTGTGTATACCATAAGCGATGTAACAGGCAACCAATAAAGTTTGTCGATATAAGGGAAACCACTATTTTTTAAATAAAAATATAAGCCGAGCGTGATGAGAGCTATTGAGGAATTGACAGTTGAAATTAGTAACAAAAGCCTTCGGCCTAATTTTTCAACAAGCATTGAGGCAGCCATGATGGACATTACTTGTACCATTCCAACTAAAATTGTAGAAAGTTTTGTAGATATTTTACTTTCTGTTAACTCAAAAATAGGACCAATAAATGCCATTATAGGAGCAAGACCAGAAAACTGTTGAAAGAAACATAACCCCGCACAAATTAACAGTCCTTTACGCAACGCTGGTATTTTAAAAATATCTGCGTAATTTTGTTTATCTGTACTTGTACTTTCTGCTATTGTTTGAATTATATCTAATAAATCGCTTTCGGCATCTGCCTGGCATTTGTTTCTTAGTTTCATCAGTGCTTCAATTGCATGTGTTCTATCGTTTATGGATGCCAAATATATTGGCGTTTCTGGTACAAAAAGGATAAAGTTGATGAGTACAAACACTAATGGAATTGTACAAGAAAGTGTGAACAACTTTAAAGGCAAAAATGGACCAATACTTAGCATATAAAGGGATCCCAATGATGCGAACACTTCCATCGTGCATACGAATTTTCCTCTATTGTGGTCCTCACAAATTTCTCCTATATATAAAGGCACCACACAGTAAGTAACACCTAAGCCTATACCAAGAAAAAATCTAGTTAAGTAGTACAAATATATGCTTGTTGCAAATGCAAGAATTATATAAGACGTTATCATCATTATAACTAGTAACTTTATAGTTCTCTTCCTTCCATATATGTCAGCAAATTTTCCCGACAGTATCGGACCAGCTATGGCACCCAAACTAAGTAAAGCAGCAATCCACGATTCTTGGGCAGAAGTTATAGAAGCTCCAAGTGGATTTATGTCTGGGTCATATGATTTTAATACCGCCATTGCAGGAGAACTCCAGACAAAATTACAACCAGAAACAAACGCCACCAGATCAGCTGAAAAATTGTGAAATATAGAAATGTATAAAAAAATTTATATTGCTGGGACGTTTCTTTTTTAACTGTGAAACATAAATACTTTAAACTTACGAATTTGGAAATCTAAATGTTTTAAGAGTAAATAAGTACCTGATAAGGCGGAGAAGTAGAAAAATGCAGTTTCATTTTTTCCAGTTTCATTGTCAGCTAATTCGCGTTTGTGTATACATTCTTGTAAAGGCAGAGGTGTGTAAATGACTTTATTGAAATTTGTATTTTCAGTCTTATCGACGCCTTTAAAACTGTCTTCCATTTTGCAAAAAATAATAAGTATTAATGTGATGCGGAAGTAATGTATCAATCAGATCACACATTGATGTACTAATAACAAAGAAGATTTGTTCTTACAGCAATCTAAACTCATGATTATCTTAGTGGAGATAAAGAGTAATATCTCCTTATATCCAAGTACCATCTACAAATTTTGGACAAGTATTTTATAGAGCTGTTCGTGAAATTTCTTAAATTTTTATAGTTGTGCAAGTTCTGTCTCATTAATACAGACATTTGAAAGATTGAGAATGGTGGATTAAATTTTATATTTATGTATTTCGTATCTCTGATATTGTAAACAATTCGTACAGCTGAATGAATTAAAAAACAATATAATTGACTTTAATTATGAAGGTTCCACAGGGCTCAATTTTAGGGCGGCTATTGTTTAACATTTTTATTAATGATTTGAATTTTGAAGGTGACGTTCGACTACAGTATGCTGACCATATTTTATTATTTCAAAGGTGTTGGTAGTTTAATTATGGGTATGCAAAATGAATTGTGGTTAAAAAATATTAAACTTTCTTTGAACATAGACAAAACAAAATATATTTTACTATGGCAAACATACAAAAAAACATGCCAAAAACTTGTATTTAAATATTCTATATTAATTACTTGATGTTAGTTAGATACTCATACGTTTAAAATGACGTGCATATATAAATTCTTGTTAGATCATTGAAATTTGAAAATTACATTAAAAACAAAATAAAATTACCAAATTTTCGTTTAAAAAAATTGTATTACTTAAACAATGCCTTGCCTCAAAAAAGTAAACAAATATTTTGTCGTATGTTAATATAAAACATTTTCGACCTGTATTGAAAAACAATTGTTATTAGTACAACAATAAATAGTAATCATACTTTTTTTCTGGTAGATTTTTTTTACAGGTCATACAAAATAAAGCAATAAGACGGTTATACAGCTTTACTGGAGCAAATTAAAATAAATGTGTTAATAGTAAAAGTAAATTTTTAATTCAGATCAATTATTACTGCCCATTGGATTATGAGTAACTATTTATAAAATATTTAATTGCAATGGATCTAATTAGACCTTAACCGTTGAATATTTTCACTCAACGCCTTTTAACACAAAATTCCTTAATTGTGTAGCTAGTGCAAAAAGTGTATATTTGTTGCATGAGGCATGCAATTTGCAGCACGAGCGAAGCGAGAGCTGCAATCATGCTGAGTGCAACAAATACACTTTTTGCAAGTATTGCATCAACATTTTTTCTACGATCGAATTAAATAAATTTTTTAAAAAATTTGATTGCAGAGAATATTACATTAATACAAAATATTCAAATGTCAAAATAACAACTAGAGAAATAAAATTGTCACTGTCAAACGCCATTCATAAATAACTATCAATAAACTTTCGTTGCCTAGTAACAAATTTATTTATTGCACTAGTGCTAAAAGTAAGTTACTTTCCCAATATTTGCCTCGAATCGTCCATCCACACTAGTAGGTGTTTGTTGAACAACAAACATTCGTCGCTCGGGATTCGGCAAATACTGCATGTGTAGCACCACCTTTATGCATTAAAATCATATAATCTATTGCTAAGTCAAATAAAATCATGTATCACTTTACTCTAGTCTTAGGAATGCGTACAAAATTTATTATTTAATGTAACTGATAACTAAAACCTAAAACAAATGTTTTATGTAACATTCACCTAATCTCTTACGAATTTTTTTAACGTACTACATCAGTAGCCGTGTGAATAGCTAAGAATGCTTAATTTTATTTTTGGTTGTTGTCGTTATTTAATTGTGAATTTTGTATACTTATTATAACATAACTCTTGTATCGTGTCATTGTAGAGACTTTTAGGCTCGCTTTTAGGTTAATAGAGAAATATTATTATATAATTACCTATTGCCAATAAAATCAAAAAAAAAAAACAATAGTAGAGCTAAGAACTAAACTGAACTGAACTGAACTGGAGCGCGTTATGTACAGGGAAAGTAACTTAAAATTGACATCCCCCCCCTTATTTCCCTCAGTTATTATTAATTTAAGTCGCCCAAAAAGTGAAATTAAACAGTTTTTTATGAAGCTTAAGATTCTTCAAACCGATTTTCGAAATCTGTTCAAATATACAATAAAGGGTAAAAAAAATTTTTTCAAAGGAACACCCTATATATTTTAAGATAATAGAGAATCGTAATATTCGCATTAAAAATATATATACATGTTATATGATTATATTAACTAAGTAACTAAGTCAATTGATTATCTACTGGATGTTGACCCTCACCACCCTCCTCTTGATATTTGTTTACCCATTAATTCATATTCCAACAAATTTCCTAATGGTACTAAGTATTCTTATAATTTTAAGCGAGCAAACTTTAATACATTATACGAACATATTTGCAATGTTGATTGGGCACCTCTATATGAATCTAAAGACGTTAATGCCGCATGTGAAATATTTTATAAAATTCTAAATTCAAGTTTTGATATTTCTGTTCCTAAAACCAAAGCTAAGGCTTCTATATACCCTTCATGGTTTAATGGGTCGATAATCAGAGACATTAGGGAAAAAAGTATACTACGTAAAAAGTATAAAGTAAATAATGACCCAGATGTTTATGAAAGATTTAAATCTCTAAGGAGTAAAATAAAAAACGATATTGAAGTAGCACGAAAAAAATATGTTGCTGATATTGAAAAAAATATAACTTCAAACCCAAATCAATTCTGGTCCTATGTAAACAATATAAAAAGTACAACAGCCATTCCTAACGTTATGAATTATAATGACATTAACATGACTGACCCACAACAGATTGTTAATGCATATGCACAATATTTCGAAACTGCATATATACCCACCGATAATGTCAAACCAGATGAACAGGAATCTTCTTATTCCACACCAATCACAATGTACCAATTTAATGAAGCTGAAGTCCTACGTGCTCTTAAAAAAACCAAACCCAAGTTAACTACTGGTCCAGATGGCATTCCAGCTTTCTTTTTGAGAGATTGCGCAATTTTACTTGCCCCTCCCTTATCTTTCATTTTTAATTTATCAATTAGAACTTCCACATTTCCAAAAATATGGAAAACTTCTAAGATTTGCCCAGTTCATAAAAAGAATGATAAACAACAAGTAGCTAACTACAGGCCAATTGTAATATTATGTAATTTCAGCAAAACGTTTGAATTTCTGCTTCACGAATCTATTTTTTTTAATGTCAAATCACAAATTTCTGTTAATCAACATGGATTTATGTCCGGCCGCTCTACCTCTACTAATTTATTTTGCCTGACGCAATATATTGCTGAGGTGTTGGATACTGGTGGTCAAGTTGATATCATTTACACGGATTTTTCGAAAGCTTTCGATCGTCTTAACCATGATACTTTACTTGTAAAACTTTCGTCCTTCGGCTTTATACCCAGTTTAATTGAATTTTTTAAATCATATTTAGTTGAAAGGCGTCAATTTGTTCACTATAGAGGCTTTGAGTCATATGAAATTCATGCAAAATCCGGTGTACCTCAAGGCTCGGTTCTTGGACCGTTACTTTTTAATATATACGTTAATGATATAATTTCCCAGTTAAATTGTGCTTCATTATTATATGCTGATGATCTGAAAATTTTTACCTGTGTCAACGGAGACGACGACGTCAGGATGTTACAGAATGACTTAACTAATCTTAACCAATGGTGTAACAAAAATGAATTACCTCTTAATATAAGTAAATGTAACACGATGACTTTTAGTAGAAAATATAACACCTTAATAAATAACTATGTATTAAATGATGAGATTATTCAGAGATGTGAAAAACTGAAAGACCTTGGTGTTACTTTTGACACCAAACTCTCCTTCATTGATCATATCTCCGAAATAACTGCACATTCCTATAAACAGTTAGGCTTTATCATAAGAAACTCCAAGAATTTTGAGAACTCCAATACCCTTTTTCTGTTATTCAATGCGTTTGTTAGGTCCAAATTAGAATACGCCTCGGTTGTATGGAATCCTGAATACGAAACACACAAAAATCACATTGAAGCTGTTCAGAGACGATTGTTAAAATATTTGTACCTCCGTGAAGAGGGTGTGTTTCCTTTAAGGGGCTTTCCACACAATGACTTACTTCATAAGTTTCATATATCTGATTTGAGCACTCGTAGGAAGTATAATTCCTGTGTATTTTTATATAAATTGCTTAATTACAAATTGGACTCTCCTCAAATTTTGGAAATGATTCAATTTCATTCACCTGCATTTCAAACTCGACTATGTAACTTATTTTACTTAAATACTCCTCGAACAAATTTACTTAAACACTCACCCTTGCATATAATGTGTTCTAATTTTAATTCATTAAATTGTAACATTGACATATTTAATTGCACTATTAGGGATTTCAAGTTAAATATCCTAGGCAACTAATGCCTTCATCCAGACACTTTTTTTAATTCTTTCATCTTGTTTTCTTTTTTCAACTTGTTCGTATCCACTAATTTTTATTCTTGTATTGTATATTGTAGTATATAATTGATTTGTATTTAATTCTATATACATGTATATTCCTGCCCTGTAATTGGGTTTCCTGTTAGGCAGTGTATAAATAAATAAAAAAAAAAATAAATAAATAAATAAATAAATATTGCCTGTTTTTGATTATGCTTAAAAATGTTTTGGAAATACAGCACGGGAACAAATTATAAGTACAGAGATAGGGAGAGAGACAACAATAGAGCGAAAGTCACGCCCACCCGCAATTATGAGGCTAAATTTATTGGGACTAACATAACCTTAAATTTTTAGTTTTGGAAATATATTTTCAATTTTCTTTTTCATTTTTGTAGTTTTAGCTTGGATTCATTAAAACATTTAGAAACTCTCTCAAGACAGTAGATTTATAAAATTTCAATATTGTAGATTATTTAAAATAGACTGCTAATTATAGGTTAGAATTCCAACCAAAGAAAAAGCGTTTTGACTTGGTTTTCTTTAGTTGACTGTTAAAACACTCGTATTACGATACTATAATAATTATTAGTATAATTTAATGAAAGTCAAGAACATTTTAGTTATGTATTATGCAAAAAGCGAGGCAAAAAGTATATACATAATTCTTAAAACTATAAAAATATGTGTGCACACTAGCCAATAATACAGTGAATTTATATTTTCTATAATTTTATAAACATATTTTTCATAGACTTCAATTGAGGCATGACGAGAAATGAACTAAACCAACATTTACCTTATGAATACAATATACAAAATAAAATTATTAAATAAGTCTTTAAATCGTGCTTTTTACAATGCAGTAATCACAAATAGTTTTTATACGTTTAGTAAGTCATAATAAATTGTTAAAGATGCACAAGTATACACAGTATAATATGACAGCTAAACAATGTCAGCATTTTTAGCCTCTTAATGGCTGTACATACCACGTGAATTCAACTACCAATCAAAATGCTGACAACCCTTTGTCGCCACTGTCCCTATACAGTCTCTGTAGTTATAAGACAGTAAAATGCATCAAGAGTGCCGTGAAGTGATATTACGCACTAGTGCGTAACGTAACAATTGCATACCTATTAGAGCACCTATAATAAACATATCTTATTTTAAAAACGTTAAATGTGCTTATTTAATTTTATGTAGTCCATTTATTTAATATCACGGTATTATTATAAAACATACCACCTAATTTTCAGTATTCTTTAACAATAATGATTGAATTTTTTACAATTCTGAAGTTCATTTATATTCTTGACATTGACATTAGACAAAGAAATAATAGACGACTGATTTAAAATTAAGTTGGCTATAACAGTATTGTGATTTTTAAATGATATATGAAGTTTTGACGTAATAGGTAAATTTGACGTTACATAATTATTATTAGAGAATTTAGGTCCATTTCGATGGTAGAAAAAATATTGTATGCAATTCCTGCAAAAAGTGAGCTTTTTTCACTCATAGGATTGTCGACAAAATTCCCATTCGTGAAAAAATCTCACCTTACGCACTTGTTGCATAAATAACTATTTTTTTCACCCCTTGTATATTTGAACAGATTTCGAAAATCCGTTTTAAGATTCTTAAGCTCCATAAATAACTGTTTAATTTCATTGTTAGAATGACTTAAATTGATAATTAAGTAAGGGAAGTAAGGGCAGGCCCATAGCCAGGATTTTTTTAGGGGGTGTTCTAAGTGACGCACACAAAAAAAATTCGCCGCAACCGAAAATTTTTTATTTTCCAAGGCCAACCATTCTAAAATTGAAAGTTAAATTTTGAGCTAAAAATGTTATTTAACGAAATCTCGAAGGACACTCCACTTAAAGGAAGCATGTCTTACAAAAGTAAAAAAAATCGGTCAAAAAAGCCGCATATAATAATAATTTATTTAAAAAAACTACAACTAAACATTACAACGTGAGAGGTAGTTTACAAGTTTACATAGTACCTGTACATGTTGAATACATTGTACATACATGTATATAGAATACTGTTCATAATTAATATTAAAATATGCAAGAATAATATTTATATTTATTTGCTCAAAATTTTCTGTATGTCCACAATATTTTTTCCCTTAGTTTCAGGAACTATAATATAAATAAATATAGTGCCCACAGCACAAAATCCTCCGAATAACCAACAACAGTTTGCCATGCCTAAAAATTGGTTAATCAAAGGAAACAAAAAGGTAACAGAGAACGATGTAAGAGCACCAAATATGGTAGCCAAAGAAGACGCTGTTGATCTGACGCTGGAAGGAAATATTTCGCTTACAAGAGCCCACGGGACAGGGCCAAGTCCAAGGTTAAAAGATATTATATACATTACTAGGGAAGTAACAGGCAACCAAGAAATACTCTTGATATAGTGGAAATCATTATTTTTTAAATAGAAGTATAGCCCAAGCATAATAAGAGATATCGAGGAATTAACTGCTGAAAATAGTAGCAAAAATCTTCGGCCTAATTTTTCAACAAGCGCCGAGGCAACAAATATAGCAACAACTTGCACCACCGCTACCAAAATAGACGAAAGATTTGCAGATATTTCACTACCTGTTAACTCAAAGATTGGTCCAATAAATGCCAATATAGCATTAATACCAGAAAATTGCTGAAAAAGACATAACCCGACGCAAATTATTAGTCCTCTTCGTAGTGCAGGAGTTTTAAATAGTTCTGCATAACCTTCACTACTTGAACTTGTACTTTCGTTTATTATTTGTTTTATTTCTAGTAAATCCTTCTCAGCAACCCTCCTGCTCTTGTTCCTAAGTTTCATCAATGCTTTAACCGCATCATCATTGTCATCTATGGATGCCAGAAAAACTGGTGTTTCTGGTAGATATAAAATAAAGCTTACAAGAACAAATATCAAAGGAATCGTGCATGTAAGTGTAAACAATTTTAAAGATAAAAGAGGCGCGACGCTTATAGTGTACAGAACGCCCAACGTTGCAAACACACCCATGGTACACCCAAACTTTCCTCTGTTGTGGTCTTCACAGATTTCTCCAATGTACAAAGGCAAAACAGCAAAGCATATACCTACGCCTATTCCAAGACTAAACCTAGTTAAATAGTAGAAATATATGTTTGTCGCAAATGCAAGTGCGATGTAAGATATTATCTTCAATGTAGCTAGCAGCATTAACGCTTTCTTCCTTCCATACACATCAGCGAATTTTCCAGACAACATTGGACCAACTGTAGCTCCCAAACAAGGTAAAGCAGCAATCCATGATTCTTGGAAAGGAGTTATGGGAACTCCTAGTGGGTTTACTTCTAAGTCCGTTGATTTTAAAGTTTGGAAGGCGGGAGAGCTCCATACAAGGCTACAAGCAGAAGCAAACATTACCAGATTGGCTGAAAAATAATGAGATTTTGTTAATAATAATTGTTCTCTGTCGAAGGGTTTTAATAATATCGTTGGGAGTTTTTCAGATAACGACATATTATGTTAGGTTGTGACATGAAAAAATGTAAATAATATTTACACCACCTTGGAGGAGATTCCATTGTTTCAATCTAGATGCCAGTAGTTCTGACTGTAACTTGATTTTAATCTACCTGTCGATTTCCTCCTCGAGTTGTATACCTATAATCACCTGGAGAATTGCCTCATCCAGATTATTGTTCATCCAAGATACAAAATTCTGGTAGTTTTGGGACAAGATGATGCCCTAGATGCCTAGATGATGCCTTATTTAGGTTTAAATATTTGATTTCGATATAAGGTTCGTAAGTTTTTAGCACAAGCGGAATGAAACTACGTTTTGGAGATTTAAAATTTAGTCCTCCACATACCGGGTGACACAGACTCATGGTACACCCCCTTTTCTCTTTTAATTTCCCAGCTATTTTTCTGAAATTTGGAACGTTGGTTGAACACCCTGTATATTATTGCATTTTTAAAATCTACATCATTTTCTGAATCCAATGATGCCCCATAGTTGGTATGTCAACTGCATTGGCGGAATGCCCCCCCCCCCCCCTTGAAGAGTCTATAGATTGAGAAATTAAGAAATTATGAATTTACGATTATAAATAAATTTTGCATACTTAAGTACCAACGCATACTTAAGTACCAATGCCCCCCCCCCCTGAGGGGCCTTCTGGATCCGCTTATGGTCAACTGTCAGAACGCTAATTTTATTTTTCGATCTAGAGAGCCATGAACTCCCTAAAGTTATTCCAAATGATCAAAATAATGCTACGCTCGACTGAAAAAAGTCTTGTACTTCGAAACACCAAAATTATACCAAAATGTGTTTTTATTTAAAACTCAATTTTTTCAAATGGTACCATGATGGTACTCTGACATCATTTGAAAGTACCATCAATGGGAGGAAATCCATCCATATCAACTTTTTTTGTGTGTAACCAATATGAACATAATCACGGAGGTAAGAAAACCATAACTATTTTCTCGGTTCAATAATAGTAAGTTATTAAAAATAAATTTTGACATTTCGACAAGCTGTTATTGCCAGTTAGACGTTAGTGTCAAAAGACATTGTTTTAGATTGGAATTCTAATAGAAATACGTTGAAAATGCCACGAGTTTATAAAAGAAATGAGAAAGTGGATATTTTTTGCACTCTTTTCGAACTACTTTTTTCAGTCGAAATTTCACTAGTGTAGTAATTTTGATAATGTGGATAAATTTTAGGGGGTTCATGGCTCTCTAGATTGCAAAATAAAATAAGCGTTCTGACAGTTGGAATGTCAACTATAGGGTGGTATCATTGGATTCATAAAATTATGTAGATTTCAAAAATGTAATAATATACAGGATGTTCCATTTAAAAATCGAAAGTTGATATCATTTACGGTAAAACCGAAAGTAGAAAAAAATCTCCCAGTATGTAAAAAAATGCCTCTTAGCAAGATATCCAATTTCCAATTTTTAGAAAAATAGCTGGGAAATTAAATGAGAAAAGAGGGGTGTACCATGAGTCTGTGTCACCCAGTATACAGGGTGACACTTAAAATAAAATTAAAACTTTCTTATTATTTAAGCGACGACCATGGAGGGCACATCAAATTGTTGATATTTTTAAGGTAACATGCGTACAGTGATTTTAAAAAAAAATTGAAAAAATTGTTAAAAAAAGAAACTTAATTTCCTTCTATGTTTTTTTGCCTCGCCCTGTACATGAACTGTGTTAATGTTTTCTTATAAAGGTGTTAATTATAGCTTCAATTTATATTACTACGTCATGTTCGAAATTTCCTATTTTGTATATTTTAATAAAAGCTTGTTTTTAAAAATAGTTTTTCCTTTTGTCTTTTGTTGCTGATTCGTTATTTTAAATATTTTTTATACGAGTATGTCGTTTAAAATTATTATTTACAATCTTTTCAACTTTATTTCATGTCACACTATAATTTCGATAAAACAAATTATATGAAGAAATTCTTAATTAAATCCACTGTCCATAAACTTATCACCTATTACGATAAAATGATTCTATAATGAACGCCTTTTAATGCAGTGCAATAGCTATTTAAGATATAAGTATTAAAAGTAATATTTTATTTTGCGAGAAGGACGGTTTGGAACAAGAAAAAATTTAACAAATAATAAAAAATAAAAAAACTGTCTACTTGAATTTTAAAATAAGAACTGGTAAATCAAAAACCTTCTTATACAGAGTGAATACCAATAACTCATTTTAATTTTAAGAGGGGGTTTCTGTTGATATTTATAACACAAATTACCAATAAAAAAATATAAAAAAGAAAGTTGAAAAACTGACCCACCATATGTAAAATTCTGGTAAACTTTTGAGTACCGCTTCGTCGCTCTACTGACCCACTTATGGGGTGAACAACATGCCTTGTATCCAAGTCACAGATTCCAAGTTCTAACGTAAAAAACGTGACAAAAAACGTCTAATAAAGTTAAGCCGCCGTTCGACGGTCTTTCATATTCGACCACCTGCAAATTACACAGGGAAAAAAGCATAAATGCAACAGAGGCCGCCACTGTTCTAATGCTATAAATTTGCGGTTGGAGACAAGTTAATTGACAGTGACAGCAAAAACTAGTGAATTTTTTATTGCAAAAAACAAGGTGAATGCCAGAGGCAAAGACCTATCCTGATTTATTTTCTGTTGAGATAGGTAAGTTACGAAGTTCTGAAAATGTTGACGTATTTTAATTTATTTTCTTTCTCGAAAACTACAGGGTATAAATTTTTTATTTTTGGTATATGGCCTTCCCATTAAGGGACCTACCATCCCTTAAAATTAAAATGAGTTATTGGTATTCACCCTGTATAACTTTTGTGGTTATCTTATGCGACAAATTTAATTTAAATCGAATAATAACTAAAACAGTTACAGCGATGTAGAAAATATCAATTAACGTCTTAAAGACTTTTATTCTATTATAATTCCTGTATCATATATATAATGCATTTACTAGAGAGCAAATTGGAAAAAAATCTATTCCAAAATTTGTATATAATAAAATACACACCTGTTATTGCAGCAAAATACAAGAATATACACTCCTTTTTCCCATTTTCGTTTTCAGCTACTAAACGATCTTGCCTGCCTTTTTCATACGTCAAAGGTTTGTAAACAACTTCAGTTTCATTTTCACTTGTCTTGTCTAAATTATTTTCACCTTCCATTTCACAGATGTTTCACATTTATTATGCTTTAGTTATTACAAAATTTAGTATATAAATTTTTCTTATTGACCTAATTACATTGCAACTATCTTGGCATGTTTAACTCTAATATAAGGCTTCTTATGACTTTTAGTTTTCTTTATCTCAACTTACAATAAAATCTCTTATTTATGTATTAAGTACATTCCGTATTTATATTTGCTTGTGTATTTAATTTAATTTAATTAAAATACTGGTCTAGGCTGTATTGTATAAAATTTGTAACTAAATAAAATCTACGATTAAACAATAAAACCGTGTATATCATTATGATATAATGAATTACACAATAGTCATAAAAGGGCCATATTGAACCTTATGTTATTTATTAGATTAAACAATATACCATCCATTAACGTATTTTTATTTTTTTTTAAGATATAAAACATACACTGTTTTGGTATTAGTATACGACAATCAAACGATTGCGATAGGTAAGATAACAAATTGGAAAAACAACAATAATTATACATAATTTGCACATTACGATCTTTGCAAAAAAATCTGGTGTCAAGCATTGTCATTGTACCTAAGTGTAATAGGAATCATTTTAATAATAATGTAATGTAATAGAGGCAGATTGAGATTTATTTTGAATTTTGTAATTGCTATTTCTATAAACAACCGTGTGTACTTAGAGGCGAACGACTTACTGATGGGTTTGCTGTAAACCCCTCCATTCCTTTTTTAGGGCGTTCCTGGGATCTTCAAGTGGAGGAAAGTTACCTTACTCAATATTTTGTTAATTTTGATTCAATAAAGATTTATTTAACTCAAATTGAGTTCATTGACTTTACTGTTGTTTGTTTTCAAATATAGGTCCTGCTAAATGAGCAGCAGCCTCTAATTATAACTACCTGAACGGTTAAAACAGCGATCATGTACACCTGTGGTCTTTGGAACACAGATGTCACCTTTGTCGGTGAAATAATGCTTTGGACAAGGTAGTGATGCATAAAATTTGAATTTTAACTGATCAAACATAGAAGTCCATCTGCTTAACAGCATTTATTCAATTAATTATCGACAAAGACAAATTAAATTGATTAATAAATAAACTAAGAACCTGCGATAACTTGAATGGTTTTGTCGATTATTTTAGTAGTGTGTATGTCCCTACGGTGTATGTCGATTATTTTAGTAGTGTGTATGTCCCTACGGATGCCTCGAATGCTAATATAAATCCTATTCAGTACGGAAATTTCCCCTGCATAAGTGTAAACAGTTTTTTGGACTCTGACTTAATAACAGCTATAAAAAAATTGCCAAACAAAATGACTTCTGGTTACGATCTTATACCGAGTTTTATTGTTAAAGATTGTGCACATGTTCTTGCTGCACCATTGCTAATTTTATTCAATTTAGTTTTAAGCACCTGTACCTTTCCAGATATCTGGAAATTAGCTAGAGTATGTCCTATATTAAAAAGTGACAGAGCTGATAATATTCAGAACTATCGACCAATCGTTATTCTATGTAATTTTGCGAAAGTCTTTGAGATGTGTGTATATGCATATATATTTCCTCAAGTAAAGATCCTGATCTCACCGCAGCAGCATGGTTTCATTGAAAAACGATCAACAGTTTCAAATCTTGTGGAAGTTACTCAAGTGATTTCTGACACATTGGATAATCAGGGTCAAGTGGACGTTATATATACGGACTTCTCAAAGGCTTTCGACAAAATAATACATGCTATATTACTTAACAAACTTAGCTACTACGGCTTTAACAATCCTCTGGTTCATTTATTTTCTTCATATCTCGAGAATAGGAAGCTTTATGTCAGTTACAATGGTTTTAGCTCTAAAAGGTATATAGCAACATCTGGTGTTCCGCAGGGGTCTAACTTAGGCCCCCTGCTATTTATTATGTACATCAATGATTTATCATCGATCCTGAGTTGTGATAACCTTTTATTTGCAGATGACTTAAAGTTATATGCTGTCATAAATAGCGATGAGGATTGCTCTGAATTACAGTCACAATTAGATTTAGTTCAAGCTTGGTGTGATAATAATATGCTTTTTATGAACGTTTCTAAGTGTAAGGTTTGTTCCTTTACAAGGAAAAATGATCCTATATGTTACAACTACTCTTTTAATTCTATTCGGCTGATACGTTGCAGTTCTATCCGGGATTTAGGTATAAATTTTGATAGTAAGCTCACCTTTACTGAACACATTACATTAACCTCCGCTGCTGCTCTTAAGATGCTTGGATTTATATTACGCAACTGCAGGACCTTTACGAATGTATCTGCTCTTAAAATGCTATATTTCTCACTTGTGCGTTCTAAGTTGGAGTATGGTGCGTTGGTATGGCATCCTCACTATGATACACATGTAAATATGTTAGAATGTGTACAAAGACGCTTCCTGAAATTTTTAGCTTACAAAGTTGATGGAGTATATCCCGCACGTGGTTTTGATCATGATGTATTAACTACCAGATTTGACATACAAACTTTGAACCATAGAAGAATAGTGTCGAGTCTCATATTCTTGTTTAAACTATTACATAATATAGTGGATGCACCGGCACTATTGGCAATGATCAATTTTCAAATACCTAGACATAATTTAAGAATAAATCATGCATTTTACTGCAGTAATGTTAGAACCAATATCCTTTTGAAATCTCCCATATATGTAATGTGTGACAACTTCAACAAAATAGCTGATCTTTGTGATATTAACAACTGTTCATTGAATAATTTATTGAGCGTTGCAAATAATAATCTGTAACTTTATTTAATAATTTATATTTCTTTTTTTTTTTACTTCTGTTATATCTCTGTATGATAATATTATACTTTATACTCTTGTAAGTTGTCCTGTTATTGGATTTTTTCTGTTGGGCAATAAAAATTATTATTATTATTATTATTATTATTATAACTTAGACTACATTTAATCTATTTCAAAAATAAAAGTCCAATATTTTTGTTATTTTTATAAACACGAGTTTCTAAAATTTAGTATATTCCGTGCTTTGTAACGGTATTTGCACCGATTTGAATTTATCAGTTCAGTGACATTGAAACTAAAATGGCTGCTGGAAGTGGATTGTTCTAGAGTGTTCAATTATGCTACATGGGAACAAACCAGCTGTGGATACTCATTCTAAATTACAAACTAGGTGGGTACCTGATATTTTCATCGTCTATTTTAATAAATCCTGGGAATATCGGCAAATTATCGGCTTTTGAATTGTTGTTTTATATATTCTCCACGATTTTCTTTAAATTTTTATTCCTTTTTTAGGAGCGACGTGGACATGGGGACGCTTCTTCTGCTTGCCCCATAACAACTCTCTTTTGCTTATGTTTCCAAGGTACTGCCAGAAAGTCTCCTTCGTCACTGGCATGGTTTAAGATTTTTGATAATCTTCATCTTGGTCCATAATCGCCTGCTCCTACCACTTGTTCCATTCTTAATCCAAATGTACACCAGAAGTGTGATCCATTTTCGAATTGAAGTCTTCCGGATTCCTATATTTGGCGGTTGAATTAAATCACTTCAAATATTCGATCAAAGTCGAAACTGCTTGACGTTATGTTAGTGTGTTGGTCATTGAGCCAACATTTTTGAAGAAACATTTTATTCAGCAAGTTCAAGTGGCCAGCCAGATTAATTGGTTTACAATTTTTAATAGAGTGCAGTCTTTGAGGTAAAGGAAGTAGTGCAAGATTTTCATTGCTGCTATTAGACAACGGACTGGTGTTCATTGCTTCTGTAACTCAAAGATAAGCCATGTGCTCCAAAATTTTGTTACAGTTCGTGTTCGAGAGCATTGACAGACTGGTAAAAAGGTACTTCTAAATCTATGCCGTTCCCAGTTCGAATGGTTTGGAGGGAACCTCGTAACCGCATGGATGAGTATTATTTTTGTATGACGTCTGCCAAAGAAATTACTAGCAAAATCAAACGTAACATTCATTGCCCCAATATTTCCTCTGTAGTCAGACCAGTACTCCATGACATCTCATTACCCATTACACTCTTTGGGATCTGAAGAATCTCCACCAGAAGCTGGACCAAGCTACATCCCTAGTTCTGATGACTTCACAACTTCTTCAAACTCTTGAGAAATTTGCACTTTTCTGCACTTGTCACAATATACTATTTCCGATTATACCTATTCCAGGCATAGGAGCATCAGACATACTTAGTTTCAACCAAGCCGAAGAATGTTACATAATCGGCCATATCATCTAACATCTAACATCATTTATGATTAGATGAAATCCGCCGTGTTTCAACTTTAGCTAATTTACATTTTTAAATATATATATGACACGTTATATAATAAAGGGCATGATATTTATTTATTCAATTATCACACTATGACATGACGGAAGGGATGGTCACACACATGGGGAATCTCACGATCATGAGGGTGCTTGGTCTCCGGATGCAATAATTATGTGCCGCGATAGCGCCACAGGACATTGGGTGGTCACACGCTAACAGCGAATTACATGAACATTTATAGGGGCTATTAAATTGCACCTGTTTAAGAGTTGGAGGGGTTAATTTAACTGACTTAAATGCCCTCCTCGCAAATATCTTTATAGACGGATTTTCTCCAGAGACATTTTCATTGGGTCTGTCTGGTACACATGAATTTCGGAGTCACTTACCATGAAAACAAAAAAATAACCCCTATTGGAAATAATGATTATTTACTTGCGGCTTGGCAACCATTCAAATTATGATGAATATAATAAAGATATTTGTACAAGATTTATAAAACTGATCTCAGCTGTTTCAACATCTGATGCCAAGATATCGACAATTGAGAGAAGACCCCCATTTTAAAGACAATGTAAAAATTCTTTGTTTCAAGTTTTTCGTTAACAAAATTTTCAAATAAAATAGAATTAAATTTTAATCGGAAGGCTAATCCTTAGAGGAAATGCAGAAAAGTAAAAGCCAAAACATCTATGATAAATGTGCGTCTATTAAGAGAAAAATTAAAATATGATATGTACCTAGCGTATGAAAATATTGAAAAATCAGATGAATCTAATCCCAACCGTTTCTGGTCCTATATTCATCTAGTCTTCCCAATAACATGACGTATAAGAATTGGTCTTTTGATGATCCCACTATGATTACTAACGAGTTCGTTGATTTTTTTGAAGCGTAGCATATTAAATATTTTATCCACGACCACCATATTAGGAAGGTTTAATACGTCTGTTTTCCGTGGATTAAAAGCCCTATAATACACTAGTGGATTAGAAAGCTTTGAATTATTTTCGGGGATTAACAGCCTTCAATCCACTTGAAAGAATGTGACTCTCGGCTGCGCCTCGAGTGCATATTTTTTCTCGTAGATTAATGGCTTGTTAATCCCCTTATATAATTAATAACTATTAAATACTGCTATTGCAACAACGATGTCGTCTGAGTAATTTCTAAATCGTAATAAAAGGGTGCAAAATATTATAATTGGAATTAAAATTTGGCAGCAAACTAAGTTTCAACCCTTTAATGGACAGTGAGTAACGCAAGAATCTTATTAATTCTTTATGTGAGTAGGAACATCCAAAATTACCAGTTGTAGTTATTACAATCCTATAATTATTTAATTCAATAAAATCATTATAATACTAATTAATGCCTTTATTAGAAAAGTGAAATGTATTTAAAAAAATATATATGATACCAAATAACACTTATTTAATTAATACAAAAGAGCACAAACAAGGACTATAATTACAATAAATTTTAATATAAAAAATTACTACTTTAACATCAGATTTCAATGTTATTAAGTCCAAAATCAGCATTTGTCTAAAAATATGTCTGTTCTACTTTTTTAATAAATCATCTATAGTTTCTAACTGAAGTCCAAGCAATGTTTTCTAGGATAATAATCTTAAGACCAGCTCTACTTTTTAAGAAGTTGTCGTCTGTATTCTTCTTCCCAATCACGTCAGCATCTCCAACTTCGACCAACTGTTTCGAAAATATGTCGAAATAAATCGCTATTTTTACTATTCCCACTATCCCTTCCAAACCCGTTCATTTGCACAATTGCCATTTTTAATGATATTTTAAACGGAATAAATGAATTTTAAAAACAACTAGTGCTAGTCCTATGATAAGCCACATTCATTTCAAAACCCTTCTGTGTAATTATTAATCGTTCGACCGTCATTTTTCCAATTAAATATTCTCTTTCAAAGCGGCAGTTTTTGATCCAATTAATAAGGCAAGAACCAGCTAATTGAAGACTATTTTGATGATATAAATTAATATAATAATAAAAGAAGTTGCGACAAGTGCTTCAAAGAACTGGATTAACTATTAGGTTACTTGTAAGTGGAAAATGTAAGAGGTTATATTTACAGAGGGTTATTTTAATAATACGTGTATTAAATGCTTTGTGATTATCCAATTTGTCACAGTTATTAGTGATCTTTTGCTTTTCTGCAATGCCGCTACAACGCCGTAATTTCATATACCTATTGTGTTTATAATTATATAAATTAATAATGTATAAGCATATTACATGCAACAAATTAATATTTCATACACACATGCAACATTTGTAATATATATTTCAGGTATAACTGATAAATTATTTATTGGTAGGTACTGGGATAGCTATTGTCTTGTAATTGTTTAGTTACTAAAACTGGTTAAAATACTGACTGACTGAGCCCTACAATATTCTGTTCATGATGGTATGGCCTAGTCACCAGTGAATAGATTTCAAACCGTGAATTTATCAAACCCCGGCAAAGCATTTCATTAACCTGCTCATGGTAGTTATGTGGCCCCAGCGTATGATTTAAATCGTTATTTCCCGGTAAAGAAGGAAATAATTTCCTTGTTAGCATAGCTCTGTATTTGAGGCAGTAGAAATCTGCGTTTGTTAAGTAATAACCGAAACCGAAACAAAAAAAATCTCTGTGGCTTATTGAACGCGCTCCGATATTTTGGTGTCTTGTTGGAGTCACACTTGCTCGCCCTAGCCGTTTGATTTCCCCCGGAAATGGCGATTATTTTCCAAATATTTTGCAACACACTGAAACAAATGAGAAAATGCAAAACAAATCTGCTGCCAAACCTAAAGGACAGAAATGGAAATACTCTAATGCAAGAGACAAATTTTATGGAAAGGTGGAGAGAATATTTTAAAGGCTTATTAGAAGAAGATAAAATGATGAAGAAGAGGAGGAAGAAAGAGAACATAATGCACAAGAAGAGAACCAATCACAAGAAAAGGAAATAACACAGGAAGAATTCAATGAAGCACTAGGGAAAGTGAAATTAGGAAAAGCACCAAGTCATGACGAAGTAACAGTAGAAATGGTCAAGTATACAAACATACAAAAAAGGATCTATTACAAGCAATGAAAGTAAAGAAGGTTCCACATGACTGGGAAATAGGTATTATCTCGCCTATATACGAATAAGGAGACTGCAAAGAATACTCTAAGTATACAGGAATTAATTAGGGAGCACGATAGGAAAGTTGTACGAGGATTCTAGAAAGCAGATTAAGAAAACAATTAGAATACACTATACACTAAAGTCAAGGAGGGTTTAGAAAAAATAAAGGTAGAATAGATTAAATTTTCATAGTAAGACAGTTATGCGAGAACGGTATGATAGGAGTGGTAAATATCTCCTAAGCCATTTCAGTTCCAATTAGGTTGGCTACTAAATCATTCTCCAATGAATGATTAGTACCTCGTAACCCGAATAATGGAGGGTATCATCTCTTGACACTGCGTTAGGAGCAAAGATGACTCAGATTCCAGTTGGAGCTCAAAGCATGGACATTTCATTTAACTTTTCATTCCATTGGCCCCTTTGTGTCATAAAATTCACCCAATAAGCGCCTCCAAAGCCACTCACTAGAGTCTTACCTCGTAGTTTCCAAAGACAAAACCACGGGCGGTTCATTTTTACCTTCACTGACATATTTCCTTTGCTTGCTTCCTCATCAAACCTTTTAGATCTTCTAATCAAAACCCTTGGATCTTCTAATGAAGGTCAGGATGTTCCTACCATGGAAGAAACTCGTTTCCTCTCCCAAATATTTAGAGTTTCATGCCTTAATCTCCCGAGAGACTCACATCACAAAGACGTATTAGGACACTGTAGGTATGATAGTGATAAAAATCTCCTAAACCCTATCGACCCAATACTAGACTACCTGAGTAGTGCTACTGGCAACCCCTGATTGTCCCTCCAATATTCCTTCGGTGCCCCTTAAGCCCAGTAATGAAGGACTGTCATCACTTGCTCCAAAAGGTGATCTGATCCCAGTAAGAGCTCTTAGTTTGATCATTTCATTCACCCTATGGTCCCCTCGATTCTAGTATGTCGCAAAATCCATATGAGGTTTACCTCTTATACCCGGTAAGTTCCTCCAACATTTTAGCAAAGTGTTACCTTGGTCTAGCGACACTATTTTGTCTCTGTAGGTTGCGATGTCAGATGTGGCTGATTAAATTGTTCAAATTTTTCAATTACACTTATTATTATTGAAGGTAGAAGAAGTGTGTGAAGTTAGCACCTCCAAATTGGATTTTCTAACTTCTTTTCCTTCTTAATTTTGATTGAAGTTGAAGTTTTGATCAGTTATGACCAGTAAACAGTTTATTTTGACCAACTTTTGTTTGAAAGTGAGGAGCGAAACTAATTTTAAGAGCTTTTTTACACCCCCCCCCCCCCCGCAATTGGAGTTTTGACCAACCCTGTATTATTAAGGCTCGATGATTTGACCAAGTTTTAACCAGTTTTGACCAGTAAAGAATTTATTTTGACCACGTTTTGTATGAAAATCCTGAGCAAAATCAGTTTGTCGAACTTTTTTTAGCTAGCACCCCCAAATTGGAGTTTTTAGTTGCTTTTCGGCTAATTAAGTAGACCAAATTTTGACCAGTTTCGACCAGTAAACAGTTAATTTTGCCCACCATTTGTTTGAAAACGCCGAGCAAAACTAAATTTTTGAGCTTTTTTTAGGCCGCACCGAGTCGACTTTAGGCTCATTTTTTGACCAGTTTTTGACCCAAGTTTTAACCAGTTTTGACCAGTTAACGGTTAATTCTAACCACCCTTGTGTTGCCTGCAAAATTAATATTTTCGAATTTCGAAAACCTGAGATAATAATCCCCAAATTGGACTTTGCAGTTGTTTCTGGTTTCCACCATTTGACCAAGATTCGACCAATTTTGATAAGGTAACTTTTAATTTTGACCACCCCTGTGTTGCTGCGCCCCCAAATTGGAATTCAAAATCGTTTTTGGACTCTTTCGTTCAACCAAGATTCGACCACTTTTGACCAGCAGTAGTCAAAAAAAGAAGGCAAAAAAAGATAATTGGAAATGAAATAATTAGGAAAAATTTTAAAATTGTTCCGGTAGAAACATCAATAGAGCAATCACAACTTCAACGGTTGGTACATGGAATGAGGATAGGAGAGAACAGTTTAGTAAAGCAGATGTTTGAATCCAAAGAAACAGGAAAAGATAGAGAGGACGACCTAGAAAACTCTGGAAGGATGAAGCACGTACAGCTGCAGAAGAAACGGGAGTAAAATGGGAGAAAATAAAGGAACTGGCAGAAGATAGAAAGAAATGATGGAATGCGGAAGAAAACTGCTCCGGAGGGCTCAACTCCAACATAACTTTATACCAAGAGGTAGAAAGACTGAAAATGTAAGTACAAATAGTAGACTCCAGACATCCAGTTTGTTCGTATTATCACTCAATTGTCTTGGCTTCTTTATGGTATTGCTAGTTAATAATTTTGCGCAATTTTTTAATTTTTTATTGGTAGTATTTCCACGTCCTATCCTTCTGATTTACAATGTATTGCAACAGAACAAACTATGAGTCAAATTACGATTTCGATGAATAGCCTATTTAAGCATAAAATATTTAATAGCTATTTATATTATAAGCGCCATATGAGGTATTTTGTAGCACGTGTCTGAAGTTTACGAAACGAACCGAAGGTGAGTTTTGTAAACAGACGAGTGCTATGAAGAACTATAAAATAATATAATTTATTAATTAAAAACTTAACATAGTTTTAAGATAAATTTAATACGCCCACTCCCTGCCAGTAACCATCCATATATTAGATAGTTTATTACTTCAATTACAATACTGACATTCGACGTTTCTGTAATACACATTTTATTTATTTGTCAATAAAGCAGTCACCTACATCGTCAAAAAGTCATTAGAAGGTTATAATGTAGGTATGTAGTATCTACCAGTGGCAAATATTGAATAAAATAAACATTGGATAATTTCTAGTAATGATGATCTACAATCCGATAAAGGGGCGAATTGATGAGTAAGTTATGATTATTTGCACAAAGTTATACATCTACAGTTCAAACATTTGGTTAAACGGGCAAGTAAATAACAAACCAGTTTTATTTACAAGGGAGTGTTCACTAGTATAATATACAGATTTTATCTTTGGATAGGTAGGTATAATATATGGAACGATACAATATCTATGAAATTTTCTTGATATTTTTCAATATGTTTTTAGATATTTATATAAGCGTAAGACATCTCATGACAATAAAAACACATAGTACAGCAACTCAATTTTCTAAAAACGACGGAAAGATTTACGCAATTTTGGCACTTTTTCTTTTGCTGATATTTTTAGAAAATTTTCGTTTTCCTGTTGTTTCGGCTTTGTTTTTGTTTCCAGGTGACAGTCTTGCATTTGAAGATGTATTTAAAACAAACACCAACAATACTAACTTTTTTGTAGTAAAAACAATTACAGGACCAAAAAAAATTAAACATGCAAAAAGTTAATGACAAAATTAAATTAGCTTATTAGTAACCTTAATTAATAATAGCTATTTCCAAAATTTTAATGCACTTATTATGCTTTTTCGCTTCCTTTGATCTTCATATTTCCGACGATCATCTATGCGGCGAACAGTATTTAATTTCGTAATATACTTTATAATATAGAAGTATTTGATTTCTATTTAAGGAAGCTTTTATACTCTCTTCATACAGTGTGCTTTACTAGACGCCACACCAATGAGAATTCTTGAAAATAATTTCCCGTTATTGTTATAAACCTAATAAATCGGTAACAGTAGTCCGTTAATTTTTTTATTCACGCATTTGACAGATATAATGTAATAAATCAAGTAGTCGGTATTGCCCTCAAAAGATTTAGAAATGTTCCGTTAAATTAAAATACACAAACAATTTATTACCCTCAATTTAATTTTTTCCAGTGTTATCGCGTCGCACATTATATATATTTTTCGGCAACATCAAAGGGTACCGCACCCCCATCTTACATGATTGACGCGTGCCGTTAATAGTCGGTGCTAGTTTAATATAGGTTTGCTTTAAAGCGTATTTGCTCTATTTTGTAAGAGCTAATAGATATTTATTTTAGCCTTGGAAATAGGATCGTTGATAGCTAAATATTATTTTCGTGGTGCAAATAAAATATCTGCAATGACAGAAATTTATACATCTTAAACTCTATTAAGTTCGGAGTAATTAAATCGATAAAAAATTCTGGTCGTATGAGCACAATTTTTCATGTCAATTTTTATATGGTATAGTTCGATTATAATGAACCAAAAGATCAAAAATAATTTCTTATAATCGGTATAAAAACACTTACTTATTTTGAGTCTTTTTTATTATATTTTTGTATTCCATAATATGAACATTAAAAAGAGCGTAAATAAGGAAATGACTAAAAATATGTATTTATTGATATACGAATAATAATGGAACGTATTTTCTAAAAAAAAAAACGTAAATACTAATTTCCTCATCAAATTCGTTTCCCTTTTCTTCGTTTTCACTTGAAGTTTCCTTGAAGTTACCAATTGCACAATAATGCGAAAGTTCCCACACCAATTTTGTGAATTGGTTCTAAAGTTGCAGAGAATTTTTTCATATATTCGCGTGAATTTATGACGATTCTAATTATGAAAAAAGAAATTCAATTAAATGCCAATTTGAAAATTTATGAACCTAACTTGCATTTTTTTTAATGGAACGCCCTGTATAGTATTTTTGAATTCACATTTAATGACACGACCAATAGCAAATGTCAAAATAAATAATTACGTGAGCTTTTGTTTCTTAAATTTATGACTATTGATTTAAAAGACTGCATATTTCTTTTTAAAAAAATTACATTTTTAAATAATTCAAAAACTGCCAAAAATAAATTTATTAAACTATATTTACTTAGAATCAGAATGAAAAGATCTTTAAAAATTTTCATTCAATTGTTTTTCTTTTTTCATAGTTCGTCATAAAACTTCACACGAATTATATGCATATACGGGTGTTCCACGTAAAAGTCCTCAGCCTCGTATCTCGGCAATGGAAAGATATATTTTGATTTTGAAATAAGCGGACGATAAAGCTCATCTATGGCTTCATCAAGGAGTTCAACTTGATTTTTTTCAGAGCAAATTGTAGATGGCGCTGAAGTCTAAACAACTTTTTCGTTGGCAGGAACTTTGTAACAAGGTTTATCCGATACTTTGTTCAATTCTAAACAATTTCTGTCAAATGACTATTTTTCACAATTTTAATAGTTTCAGAGATATCGGGCCCTTTTTGTATAATAATTCTTAATTATTTGTAAGCTTGTCCTAAAATAAACGCTGAATGTGTAACGAACCTGTATAATAAAATTTTAAAAAGTTTGTAGGGGTAACGACATTTTGGAGATAACGTATTTTGCAGAAATAATAATTAAAGATAAACAATTTCAGTTTCTAAATAAAATGAAACAATAGTCTAATAAATTTACACTCACTTTTCAGAAGTCTGTAGATTGCTCTGTCAAAGCAGAGTCCTAAAACTCCTAAATAGTTGTTCCATAGATGGCGTCAGTGGTATGAAACAAGACAGAATGGTGGAATAATCTAGAAGAGCATCTGAAATATACTAGAAGGTATCCGTGCAGGTATATAAAGGCCAAGAGGGTCCACTACAATCAGTTAAATATTGGTAGGTGAACTGAACACAAGAGAAAAGAAACAGTGACTAGTACAGTGACAAGTACTGGTTAAAAATAGTAATTAGTGTTATAGTTTAAGTGACTAATTTGTAAGTAATTCTAGTTAGTTAATAAATTAGTGGTTTAGTGTTAATCTTGTTTACTAAGAGGTGTAAACACGTAACAATAGTTAAAATACAATAATAATCGAATATTATTCGACGCGTGGTAATTAGGTAAATAATTCACGCCGAAGAATTTTACGGCACGAGCCGAAGGCGAGATGCTGTAATTAGTGTAATTCATCAAGTGAATTATTTACCATTACCACAAGTTGAATACTTACTATACTTTATCTACGATTATAACAATAAATACTAACCTTTGCAAGTCCGAATACATCATTTTTGGCACAATTTAATTAAACAACACAACTATTTAAATGTCAAATCACCTTCCTCTCAGTGGCGTAACCAGAACTGAATTGAGGGGGAGCCAAAGCCAAGTGATAAAGCTAATTTAAGCTTCTGATGATAGATTTTAAACAAACACAAAGTATTGTGTTCACTGTTTTGGTTTGGTATGCGTGGATTTTGCTGAGGGGGGGGCCTAGGCCCCCTCGCCCCCCCCCCTGGTTACGCCACTGCTTCCTCTATTCGACGAAGATTCACGCCATGACTTTTTACGAATATAACTCAACGCTATTTGTTTATGGATACTATTAATTGTTCAAGACCAGTTGATTAATTGATAAATAACCTAATAAGAGTAGATAAAAGTATATTATACAGTATACACCACGGTGTAAGACAATTAGGTGGTGAAACGCCTCAATGTATGGTATGGTTAGAATGTCTCCAAACTGTTAACGCAAGAGACGCGAAATCGTAAGACAAAGAGAGAGAGTGGGTGGCCGCGAGGGCCGCGCGGGCTAAGCCCCGCATCGTCCCTAGTTAATTTCCACTTCATTTTACCAGGTCGAAAAATATACCATTCGATGCAGAAAAATATGTAGAACACGATTGTTGAAAAATTATGTGTTTAAATTGTCGGCTACTATGCAAAAAAAAATAAAAACCATAAATGAAATTGGACGCCGGCACGTTTAACTCGAAACGCTGCTAAAACCGTTCGAGTTATGAAAAAAATTAACATAAACAATTTTATAGAGAATTAAATATCCTATAAAAAAGTCAGTGGTGGCATTAGTCTATCTTTAATAGTTTTGGTGTGAGGGCGCCTCAAATTCGCGCGCTGATCTTTTGTTAAATTAAACTTATCGTTTTCCAGCGCACAACTTTCAGCCACCCTCACGCCCACGGTGTAAGAATTGTCTTACACCGTGCTCACGCCTAAAATATTTAAGATAGACATATGCCGTCACTGACTTTTTTATAGGAAATTTAGTTCTCTATAAAATTGTTTATGTTAATTTTTTTCATAACTCGAACGGTTTTAGCAGCGTTTCGAGTTAAACGTGCCGGCGTCCAATTTCATTTATGGTTCTTATTTTTTTTGCACAGTAGCCGACAATTTAGACACATAATTTTTCAACAATCGTGTTCTACATATTTTTCTGCATCGAATGGTATATTTTTCGACCTAGTAAAATGAAGTGGAAATTAACTAGGGACGATGCGGGGCTTAGCCCGCGCGGCCCTCGCGGCCACCCACTCTCTCTCTTTGTCTTACGATTTCGCGTCTCTTGCGTTAACAGTTTGGATACATTCTTATTGAGGCGTTTCATCACCTAATTATCTTACACCATGGTATACACTAAGGTAGAGAAGAGATTTTTCTCAGCCGAGCTTTGTTAATATTATTAGTTGCGAGGCTGAGAAAAATCTTCTCTACCGTGGTTTATAAACAAACGAATGAAAATTCAATAAATTAAATTGACATTTCCTTATGGCAATTGCACTGCGAATTATAAAAATGATACCTAAGTAGCGATGAAGATATTGTTTACACTCCTCCTGAAATTCGTAAGGAAGCAGGACAAATCCACGAAAAATTATTGCCCGAAAAATCGAAAGATTATTACATAAAGGTATATTCTCGTTTCAAACTCGATAATTTTTCGTTCATTCTGCATATTTTTTTTATGTTACTATTGTCAATTGTTTTCATTTTTCTCTCCTGCTACTACTAGCAGGGAATTTTATCTTCTCGACTCGAACACAGCATAATTAATGATATCTTCTAATACTAGTAGTGGAAAAACTTTATTAATCACTACATTTTTCATCGTCATCGATGATTTCTGTTTCCTCCTGAAAAAATATATTATGTGATATTGTGACAAAAAACAAGCACTGACCTAGCTCAACTTAAAATCACAATCGATGAATTAAAAGCTGAAAATGGAAAACTTCAAACAGAAGATGATACATGCACATGCTAACATCAAATCAATGCACTTGAATTTCAAAATAAACATTTTGAGCTTTTACGACAGACGAGAACGAAAATCAAAATAAACAGATACTCAAGGAAAAGTAACAACCTTTATTAGGTCAAGTAAGAACAAGAACAACAACAATTATCCACTTTCCCAGTACCTATATTTTCTTCTAATCAAAACCAGTTTATTTTATGGCGAAGGAGCCAGGCATAAAGCACTTTATCTTAAATGTTTGTACATTTATTGCCATTTTCCTAAAGTTATAAGGGTTTAAATTATTTACACGAGTAACACAAACTATGTGAAAAAAAGATCTTTTTTTCAATCATGAGTTTCAACATTTTCTGGTAAAGTGTAGATTTATCAATAATAAACAATGCCATTGTATATGTATTTGAAACTTTTCGCTTTTTTCGTTTTCTCTACACTAGCTTTTGAATATTTTATAGCATCTTATAGTTTCTATTTAGCAAAAAATTGATATAGCCAAAAATTAAAAACCGCCCTATTTTATGCCGTTATATGTAAAATGCGTTTGTCCCTCTCATTTTATAAATACATATACAGTGCGTTCACAATGAAAGGAATAATTGCAATATAATCTAAACAACGTGATTTCCGGTATTTCCGGAAGTGTCAACAACTTTTTTATTTTAAGCGTAACACCCTATATTTTTGTACGGATTTGTATAAACGACAAAAATTGTTTCCAAAAATGTAGTAAACAATTAAGTTTTCATTATGAATACTTTTATAGATAAACGTCGCCAATTTTTGTATGATCCCTAGGATCAGGAAAATAGAAAGCAGTAAGAGACTCTTGCTGTTTGCTATTCAGTAATCTAGCCGTAGTAAATTGTTATTTTTTTTATTCTATTCAAACTAAAACAAATTCTGAACAAAAAAGAATAAAATAAATATTCTATATTTTTCTGATTTTGTTTGGTACTTACACATTTTAATCAGAATTTGTAAGTTTATTGTAGAAATTACAAAAAAAGTTTTATACAAAAGTTGCAGGGTATTTACTAAATTTTTATTTGGCAGTAATAAAAAAACAATTGAAAGTCGATTTTTTCAGATATACACATAACCTATGTTTTTTTAAATGGAACACCCTATATGTTTTTATCCAGTTAGATGTGGTTTTCTTTTCTGATCATACTGATATAACATACTTGATAGTTTTATTCTGGAAGTTCTAAATTATTAATCAAATACAAAAACATTGTAGGTAAGTATTCCTACTAGATTTTAAACTTTTTGCGTTAGCAAAGAGGGCCATGGATGAAAACAATATCAAAACAATAACAGTTTCTATTGTTTTCATCCACAGCCCTCTTTGCTAACGCAAAATATTTGAACCCTGGTAGGAATACTTACCTACAATCTTTTTATTTTTGATTAATAATTCAAAACATCCTGTATAATACTATCAAGTATGCTATGTCAGTGTAATGGGAAAAAGAATTACTGGATAAAAACATATAGGGCGTTCCATTTAAACAAAACATAGGTTATGTCCATATCTGAAAAAAATCGGCAATCAATTGTGTTACAAAGAAAATGATAACACTGTACATATCAAAATAGAGAAAGTAATAATATAATTAAATTACTTAATAAAAATAGGATAAAGAAAATGTATTTAAAAAGTATTAAAATTTTTCTCAAGCGGTTATAATAATCTTCTGCTTATGTTGTTAAGGATTTTCATCAATAATTTAGTTTTTCACATCAACTTTTCAATAATATAAATTAGAAAATAGAAACCTTCTTTAAAATACCTTTTTTGTTTCATTTGATTGATTTGATTCAATCAATATTACAAAAGTTATTCCATTTTTTTTCTATAAGCGTACACATTTTTGAATGTCAACGACTGAATATACTGCTTCGTCTTATTTTACTGCAATATACTCACAATACTCTTTAATTATTCAATCGAAAACCGTTGGAGCTATAGAAAAATACTTGGAACCTCTTTTCGTAAAATTTTTATATACTTCACATATAATCGATATATTTTTTCATTTAAATAAAAAAAACATCTGCTAGTACATAAATTATTCCTTTATTAGCGATTTTTAAGAAACCCTGCAAACTTTTTCTATCTTATTTTATAAATGAAATACCTACCACATGTATCCACAAAGACATATCAGTTAGTGCCTTGAAAATGGACTAGGTATAAACAAATGGAAGAGCCACCTCAACGTGGCTATTTTAAGTCTAGAGTAATGCAATATTACAAAGAACGCGAATGTAGCATTAGTACTCCTACTTTGAAATATTATAAATTGGCTGTCTATCTGGGGAAGATCGGAATCGTTTGATCGTTGGCAAGTCGGGGGTGACTGATTTTATAATAAGTAAGCGCAACGCAATAGCCTTACGTGTCGCCGCCTCACCTGTTCTTGCTCGATATTCTCTCACGGCTTATGACTTCACATCTACCTGGTTGTTGAATCATAAAATTTTTATTGTTTTTACATTAAACTGTTATCTGTCTGCTTACGAAAGAAGGGCAGTATTCAGAAAATTGTTCCAGTTTGTTACTTACATTAAGGTAATTGAAAACCACGCTCATCCCATAACAGGAAAGACAATTAAAAGAAAAGGATAAAAGATGCTATAGAATTTATGAACGGTGAATTAAAATTTTATTACACTCTATTTTCATGAAAATGGGCGAATCATTGTATTAGGGTTTCATCTCCATATTTAGCTTTTATAACTTTGTAAAATAAAAAAGTCAAATCAAACTTTTCTAGCCTAACAAAAGTTTTGCGTGTACAGTGTAATGTCGTTTGCAGAAAATGCTATAAAGAAAGGAAATATTTTAAAAGGATTTGAGTGAAGAATAATAAACAAACAAAGAGACGTAAGGCCAATGTTAAAACACGTGTCACTGCTACTATCTCTATCCGAGCGTGCTATTGTGATCCAATTCGTTGGTAGGCGTAGGCGTGGCTTGATTCCACCAATGTCGCGTGGCAAGTTATACGCCTCCGCCCTCGCGCTTCACTCCTATCCAGTCACGTAGTTAGATATGCGTATTATTGATTTCGGTAGGCGTGGCTCCGTTCCACCAATATTCTGAGCAATTAGAGTTGCGGCTCTGTATCTTTTAATAATGACATGACGTCAAAACTTGTGGCCAAATAATGTTAATTTAGTCATGAATCGTAATGCTCTCTACAGAGATAAAACTCTAGTTTAACAATAAGAATAATTTAAATAATAATTAATGAAGACTTTTATTATAAACCTAACGTAAGGTTCGTGATTTTAATTGATTAGGTGATTGAATAAAGTAATTTAATAAAGTAAAGTAGGGTTCTGGAGATGTCAAAGAGCACAAATGAAAAATAAAATGGGGTAGCCAAATTTTTAAAATCCGTCTCTGTAGAAAGATCGCCAGGTCACATCTAATGACCCTAATAACATTAATGATTATTTTAGTGGTAATTTTGTTTCCATAACAAAGTTAGGGCACACACACCTGAACATTCTCACCATTTGAAGCGCAAGACTGTAATATCACCTGAATATAAAGATAATGAACCAGAGCCTTGCGATCTTTACACAACTTTACCCAACTTTATACATTACATCCTAGCGTTAAATTACCAACGGCATACTATTTAAGACACGAAACACTCATTGAGAAATTATTTATGGCAATTTTGCTTAATCCCATTTAAACACGAATGCGCCTAAATTTGGTGTGACTGAAATAAAATCAACCGCAATCGTATATTAGCTATAATAATGTAATGTTATATATATAGTAATGTTGAAAATTGAGCAATTTATATGGGAGTTTGTAATGCATCGGGTACGACGCGACGGACAAATGAAAAATATTGATGATCAGAGTTTAAAATTAAATACCTATAGGACATATTCGATGATATTCTTTTGAATGAAGATTATTATTTTATAATACCAAAAAATTTTTATTGCAACGGATTTAAGTTTTCATATTCTGTCGCCACTTCAGGTATTCCACAAGGGTCAAACTCGGAACCATTTTAATTTTTAATATTTATAATTGACTTAACTGAGGAAGTAACCTGTTCGAAGGAAATTTTAAAATATATTGCATTTAAACTAGATGGTAATTATCCTAAAAGAGGTCCAGATCATAATTTCTTCTTAACGAATTTCAAAGTCAAATTCAACACTTGGACAACTATTATTAAGAATGTTATCAACAGTAAAACATATACTCGTTCAAATCACTTAGGACCCTCTACCTACGAGAAAACTGAGAAAACTGTTGAAGTAATAAATGCACACCTAACTTCTCTTGATCAGAATTCTATAAAAAAATTACACTCTAAAGAAACTGCGAGTCTTAAAAATCAGAATGCTGTAACTATTAAGGGAACAAGAAAAATTGAAAATAGTAAGTTGACTGCCGCAAGAACCTATCCAAAAACCTCAATTCAAGTTCAAAATCTTGGGGAAAATGTTTTGGAGAAAGATTTATTAGATTATCTAAAGTCGACGTTTCGCAAAAATGAAAGTTTTAAGATCGAGAAACTGCAAGGGTTGATTTACTTAATGATTTGTTGAATCCCTCTAATTGGCCAGAAGAGATTGAGATTAAAAAGTTTTTTGTTTCTTCCCAAACCAAGATATGTCAGCCCTGACTCCGTTAACCCTATTAACAGACGCTTCAGATCATTCCATGGATCTAACCAACATTACAATAGCTCAAACCGCCAAAGTAACACAAACCGCCGCCGACCCTATAATTACTGAGAATAGTAAGTTAATCTCTTCCCTTAATCAACTTACTTGTTATTATCAAAATGTCCGGGGCCTTCGTACTATAATTCCAGAATTTAATAGAGCTACTCAATACTCAGGCTATGACATTATCATTATCACTGAATTGGGATTGAATGATAGCTACTTAGACAGTGAAATTAGTAGTCCCAAATACCAAATTTTTCTGCATGATCGGGATTATGCCAACACAGGTGTCTTAAGAGGAGAGGGTACATTAATTTGTGTGCGTTACAATGGCTTCTAAACTGAGTACTGTGTCTCTTGACCCATCTTTCGAAGACCTATGGGTTCAAACTATCATAGGGAATAGAGAATTAATTATCTGTTGTGCTTATCTACCACTCGACGCTGCTCAATCTACATATCAAAAGTTTTTTGATAATCTTCTGAATGTCCGAAGACTTCATAGAAAAGCCAATATTATTATAGCTGGTGATTTTAATTTATCTGCTATCCTATGGTATTCTGAAGAAGATACTCTTATTCCTAGTTACAATCCTAACCCTTGTATAGAAACTCTTCTTGATAATATTTCATTTTTGGAACTTCAACAGCATAATAACATACCCAATCACCAACACAAAATTTTGGACCTAATATTTCCTGATGAAGTTAAAGTTTATATCAAACGGGCCTCTGAACCCATTAGTAAAGTTGATTTATATCATCCTTCTTTGGAAGTTAATATTGACATCGCACATATCGATACTCTTAAAAACAGATATACAGAAAAGGTGTTCCTCTTTCATAAAGCAAATTTTCATGAGTTAAACAACTACTTGAACAATATTAATTGGTCTATCCTATCTACCTACGAATATATCAATTTAGCAGTTAGTAGCTCAGTTCCATATTATGCTCTCATCTGGAGTTAATTAATTTGTTCCCAAAAAGTACATAGTATCTGATAAATACCCAAAATGGTATAGTCTTCACTTTAAGAAAACGTATATCCTTGAAGAATAAGCTCTACAAGTATAAATCATGTGTTTCGCCCAGTTTACTGCCTCGGATGAGCAAACTTCTGGGGTCAACAAAAATGGTCGCCTTCTACTCCTAGTAACATAATATACTATTATCGTATTACTTGGAGATGCAAAAGTAATTCCTCATAACTCTCAACTATATAACGATAAATTCTTCAACTTGTGGAGTGTAAAACTACCATTGTACCAGTTTTCTTTGTAACTAAATATCAACAAAGACGTAAATAATAAAACATGAACAATAAAAAATTTATTAATTAAAAATATATCACAATTATTCTGAAAAAAACCAAAACAACATCATCACGAATGATCTTGTTTGGCTTGTAACGCCTCTTCGGGCATCTTATATTCCGTTTGCCCATTCACCTTCAAATCATCACGGTTCTGCAGAATAGTCTTATGAAGTACCAAATGAGTTACACTACAGAGCACTCCTAGAGCGCTGAACACCTGCATGGCGTTTCTTCCCCCAATGTATTTGTACAAAATTCCTCCGAAGAAGCTTCCAATGGCATAACCTAAATGTAAGGAAAGAAAGAGGACGTAAGAGTCACGTTTCTAATTATTGGTTCATCAAAACAAGTTTTAATAATGGTTTCTTCCTTTTTTTTCTCCTTTTATTATTATTATTACAATTACGAGAGCAAGAGCACCAATATTGTTTTAACCGGATGCAGATCACATGGCAATAAATATTTTAGAACAACATTTCTACAAGAGAATCGCATTTTTAAGTACTAATTTCAATTGACCTTCGCAATTTGCAATTTTGTATCCAATTAAAACTTACCATAAAAGTTATAGCCAAAATAATTAAAAAAGTGATCTCTCATGTTGATAGTTGTTTCTTATATTTCAGCACCTTAAGAAATACTAAACCTTTACAAAGATGAAAAACCAAAAACTAGTATTACTTTCTTACCAAATCCGTCGTCCATTCCGGCAGCTATGCCCTGCATGGTAGCAGAAGTGCCCGGGGGAGCCAATTCGTTGGCGTAGGCTACAATCGTCGTGTATGTAAGAGCATAAGTTGGTCCTTGAAGAGCAAATTCGATTGGAATTATCCACCAAGGAGATGGAACTACGGATATTAACGCCAGACGTAATGCATAGTTGATGAAACACATGCTGAAACAGTGCACGTGGCCGAAACGTTCCAGTATTTTGCCTGAATGAGAAACAAAAATTATATTAAGGACTAACCTACTAGTATATTTCAAACCTGATATGGAAAAAAATATCACTTCACCTCCAAGTGTTTCAGCAGCTACTATTAAACCTTCCAGTAATTTTATATTTTTGGTTCCTGTTACCTCTGCCAAATCTTCCAAATACCTACAGCGATAGAGAATAAAAGTATGTTATGTTTCTACTTGCTTAGGAAATTATAATAATAAATATCTTTTAACTATTAACGACTAAGTAATTTTTATTAGAAGTGAAACACGTCTTTGACTGAAATATATGATTAGCTAGCTCATGAAATTAGCTTTCAACTTACCAAAATAAGTAATAAATAATAAAACTATCTACGATTCCAGCAAATACAGCAAATGTAATAAATGTTATAACATGCCTATTGTTGAGTAAATGTTTTATATCTTTAAAAATATTCTCAGGAGACTCTATGATTGGTAGCTGAAACAAAACAATAAAGACTTACTCATCACGAATACGGGTATAGTTGGATTTTAATAATGATTTTTATTGAAATATTAGTACAATGTCTATCTACACTATTGGACAAAACTTTATGAAAAATTAGCGCAGTCACATAGTCACCTATTTGTCAACACAAAAACATGCACTTCAAATAGGTACATTTTATTTCAACAGTCCAAAGGAGGCTGCTTTCACCAATTACAATAAAAAGTCACAACTCGCAGACAAATGAATGTATAACTGTTGCTTGACAAGTCTCAATTAGTACGACAAAAGTGGAGCAACATTTTATGTAAGATCATCATTCTGTTCAAAAGTTTTATTAATCAATTCAATCATTTTGCCACGAGGTATTCCAATATGTAAGGAATTGAAGCAGATGGTTATTAATGCCCATTTGGAAGGCTAAAACCAAGTGAACATTTCGATTGTTTTTGTGATATACTATGTATAGTTGGTCATGGAAATAGAGTTGTTATTGGTAGTTAAGCAACTGTAGATATTATTATTATTTAATTTTGTTATATAAACAGAACTGTAATTTTAAGTTGTAAATAAATATATATTTAAAGTAGTATTGAATATATTACAGTTTTGCCCAAATACATTGTTTCTAAAATAATATCTGGGCAAATTACCCAAAATTTGGAGATCTTGAAAAAATACATTTTGGATGGATAGACGCAATATGATCCTTGGAAATCTGCACCTCGAACTATTGCAGAAATTCCTGAAATAAAAGTCAGTGCAAGAACAGAGGAGGATAGTTGCAGCAAAGTTATTTAGTAGACTTCCTGTTAAAATTGCTGATTTCAAGAGGAAAAAGACTAGTTCGGCTTGCATTCGCACGAGAACATTTGAATTGGACCATTCAGGATTGAAAAAAAGTATTATTTAGCGACGAAACTCATTACAAAATATTTAGAAGTATATTAGATGACCAGTCAATACAAGATTTCCAAGTACGTTATCCCTAAAACAAAATACGGCTAAAGGAGCATATTTCTATGGGGCTGTTCCTCATGGATTGGGGTGGGCTCCTTGCATTTTATTGCTGGCATCTCAGATCGATTTTACTACAGGGACTTTCTTCAGAATGTGATATTCAATTAGACATAGTAGGAGATGCCGTTGCACTTCGTATTCCAACAAAACAATGATTCCAAAAACTTTGCACGTCTAGTTAAGGAATGGCTTCCGGTATACATCATTCAGGTTTTGCCGTGGCCAGCGCAATACCCGGATCTTACAACCTAGAAAACTTGTGGGAAGATATTGAACGGCGTATCCGTACACAAATGTTTCATAATAAACAAGCCTCGATAGACTAAATCAACGAAGTGTGATCGAATCTTCCGCAAAATGTTATTAAAAATTTAAATTTTCTTTGCCTCGATGTTGCAAGGCAATTATCAATAACAATGTTATTACATTAATTAGGCGTCTGATTTCATTTAATTAATACTCGTACTTTTCGATGTTTTTTCTCCTCTGCTTTCTGTTTTAGTTAATGAAAAATGTTTTGGTTAAAATGCTGTACAAAGTTTTGCTTATTCCAAATAAAAACATAGGTTTTTTTAATGAAAATAAAAACAAACCTCACTTGAAGGTTATAATAATTAACACTGAGAAAATGATGCCACCCTGTTACCAAAGAAATTCAAAAAAAAAAATTTAATTTTTCACTTTAATTTTATCGAATAGTGTACAGGGTAGTTCCATATATTTTAACACCTACCTACAGCCTTTTGATGAAAAAAGTGTAGAGACAAAGTTGTAGATTTTGGTATCAAATATCTTTTGACGAAAAAACATAAAACAAAATAGCATCTGAAAGTAGAAAAGGAGACGCCACTTATGCTTTTTTAAATGGAACACCCTGTATGTTTTTGCATATTTTCAGCTAATTCCAAAAATATATGTTGGCATTGGCTTGAGTTGCTTTACAAAGTAGTATGCCTCTTTGTGTAAAACAGATTTTTAAGCAAAATCCCAAATACCTACTTTAAAATGGGTTATTCAAATGTGGAAGAACATAATTTTATTTGTCATTCATCAATTTTGACAGCTACCTATTGAATTTATTTGTAGAAATATGAGAAAAGTGTAAAACAAAAGTTGTAGATTCTGATGTGAAATATATTTTGGCGATAAGAAATAAAACAAACGAAAATCAGAAAGTAAACTGTCAGTAATTCTCAGAAATATTTTGTCATATTTTTTTCATGGCAACCTATGTTTCATGCGGTAGTGTTTTGCATAATATTTCCACAACGGATAGAGCAAATGACAACATATTATGTATTTTTGGAATCAGAGAAAAAAGGCTCTCAAAATATGCGAAAATGTACAGGGAGTTCTATTTCAAAAATACAGTCACGTCTTTTTCTCTACTTTCTGACGCCATTTTGTTTTACTTTTCTTCACCAATAGATTGATTTGATTTGAATAGATAGTTCATTCTAAAATATACAATTTTTATTTTTACACTTTTTCCATTTCTCTAAAAAATAAAGACTGTTGGTAAGTGTCAAAATATATGGAACTACCTTGTACATGAAAAACGGTTTTTGATGAAAATTTAAGCGAGTTTGTTTCTATTTCGGAAATTTGAGTGTAAATTCAAGTTCAATTTTGCAATGCTTGATATTCTTTATAATTTTATTGTACAACTTTTTTTCATAGGATTAACAATTTATGATATAAAACGTGGGAAATGTAAAAATGAAGAAGATGGCAAATGTTTTGATCGTTTTCCCCATTTTTTGTGCATCTAACACCGGATAAAACTTTTTAATATTTGAAGTAGAACAACACTGCGAATGTCATCCCGTCAGCTTTGTAATAACCACAAGCTTTCCAAATTTTTTACGTAAATTTGAAAGGAATAGGTTTTTAAAAAAATTTAAATTTAGTCCTTTCCTCAATATGGTGATTGGTGGCATTTCCAACAGCTCATTTCTACAAATTCCCGAAATGATAATCCCATAAACTGTCCACACACAACTACATACAGTGTGTCTCACTTTTCACAACTACACCCCAATATCTAGGCCATTTGTTGATCGATTTAAATCAAATTTGGTATACTTCTTTTCTTTCAGATTGTGTTTAAAAAGTTATTAATAAAACATTTTTTCAAACTTAAATACGCCTACTATGATCAAAAGAAATTGGCAAAAATTAGGAATTTATATTAGCGATTGAGATAGGGCTTTTGTTTTTACAGATTCTTATTCAGCATGACCTAAAACGCCTGTATAAGAAATTTCGTTAAAAATATGTTTTCAATAAAAAAAAAAGTCATAAAAATCTAAGATTTCAATAATAAAAAATAATAAAAATTGAGTTATTTGATATTTTCTAGAAAAAAGTCTCCTAATGCTTAAAATTAGCGTCATTATTATATCACCCGTCTACCAAGTTATGTAAATATCCGTCAATAAATAACTGGAAAAGTAGGGTGATTATTATTGAAATCTTAGATTTTTATTACTTTTTTTTTGAAGGAATGAATGTTTTTTAACGAAATTTGGTATACAGGCGTTTTAGGTCATGCTGAACAAGAATCTGTAAAAACAAAAACCCTATCTCAATCTCTAATATAAATTCCTAATTTTTGCCAATTTCTTTTGATCATAGTAGGCGTATTTAAGTTTGAAAACAATTTTTATTAATAACTTTTTAAACACAATCTGAAGGAAAAGAAGTACTTATACCAAATTTGAACTAAATTGATCAACAAATGGCCTAGATATTGGGGTGTAGTGGTGAAAAGTGAGACACACTGTATATTATTAAGTTAACGTAGTACATAACGAAATAAGAAAATTTGCAAAAATTGCCTCACATCCTTAGTCCAAACCATAGAAATTGCCATTTTAAAAGCTCGAAAATCGCAAATTTTTATTAGAAAACTGACACAATGATTAAATTAATCTGAAATGGATTAAATTCAGGAGTACAGCCGACTTTCTACAATAGGAGCTTGCAAGATAATAACCTGGTATATTTTAGATATGTAATTAGCCAATGTTCGGAAAAACATAAATCTTCAGCTCATGGGACTCCTTTAATGTATTCAAACTGTTGATTCAGTTGATTCTCGAATGATTTTGTATATTCCATGGGCAACATTCAAATTGGCAGTTTCTATTTTTTGTAGATTCTTTGTAATTTGAAACATGCGATTTTCAACCGGTTGTAAAATTTCCATTTTCCCTCTATCAGCCACCCGAGCAAGGCGGAAAATGTAAGTTTTCATTTTTCTCGGATTGGTTACACCTTGGATGAAAAAACAAAGAAACTGACTTGCAGGAATAACTATTTTTTTCTACATCTTCTATAATTTATTTCACCCCTTTAGCAACGACATAAATGTTAGTCGCAATGGATTCATATTGTCATGAACTGTTGAAAAAAAATTGAAATCCTCGTGTCGGGATGAGGTTGAAAATCCTGGTCGAGAGCTCTCCTACTATCACTCAACATATTTGTTTAAATTAATTATGTTCTTACTTTTCTTTTTTTTTTTTTTCATTACCTTATGGAACGATATTCTAACGCAATATTGATTCCCAAAATAGAAACTAATTTTTCTGAAATATAAAGTATAAAAACATAGGCAGAGCAAATAATATATTCAAATTATATTAAAAGATGAATGAAATCGATCCTAAACGATGGTCGTATAAAACATGTGTTGAATTTTTCTGTTAAGAGATTGTTTCCAAAATGTGGGTAACAAGGGTACTGTGACATTCTACGTAAAATATAGATTTTATATTATATTACTTATTTACAATTTTACCTTTAGTTTAATACATGCTGTTAAGTCAAATATCGAACACACCACCATAACAATGATGGCAGGTGTATATGAAATTGAACTACCAGAAAATAAATCGACTACATAACCGGCTATCAATGCTGATAGTCCAAAACCTATTGTTCCCCAAACTCTTTGTTTGCCATAATCATATTCTTCCCCTAAAATTAAAATAATTTATATAAAATATATTAAGTAATAAGTAACAGACTACGAATACAGTGAACACAAAAAAAGCGATTTTCGATTGCTAATTTAAAATTGGCGGAGTGCAAATTTTGTCTACGTTGTCCTGTTCATATCTACGTATACAGGGTGATCTAGAGAGTGGGACTTTAATTTTATTAGATCAGAAATATGTCAACTAAAGCGTAATAAATTTGGAAAACAATAAATAAAAAATAAACTGCCCAACATTATAAAGGGCCTGGTGGATTTTAAAACGAATTAACTTTGTTTTGTGAAAATTAAACCTAACTAGTTATTTACGTTAGTCTTTTCGCCAAAATTAAAAAAAAATTACTGAACTTGGAAAAGTTTTATAAAATCCCAATTCGTGCCAATGCGGTATTTCTTCTGTCATCTCCTAATTATATTAACAATCCAAAAATGTACTTAAACTGTAATGGCCTCCTCATCAAAAATGGTAGACGATGCATAATATTTACGAATATATAGATAATAGGTAAATACCTCTCAAATACACAAGAAATATCAGGACAAGGGTCTCTGGCCACTACTCCCCCCCCCCCTAGTATGACGCCACTGGTGATGTTTGGAAACTTTGGTAACAGAAAAATATTACTACTCCACGAGATTTTACATCAACAAATATTTTTTTAACATTGCAGTTCGTTTGTGAAATATTTAATAAAATCATTTGGAAAATAAAAACTTTAACACTCTGTATCTCAAAAATAAATATTTGCGGTTTTTAAAATGCCACTGTATTGTTTGCATGGTTATGATGATAAGAACAATACAAGATACGAGTATATTTCAAAGGCATTTATCCTCTTTCCTGTTTTTATTATTTAAAATAGCCTTGTACTGTTTATATGTACCTATATTCGTAAATATTATGCATTGTCTATCGTTTTTGAGATAGAGACTATAATTTATTTTAATGTAAACGACTGACCCATGCCTTTGGAAAAATGACTACAAATTTTTTCCATTTTATAAATCTAATCTTTAATTTAGATTAAGGTAAGGTCAGTCATAAATCGTGTTTATAAAACCCATCTGAGTGACAATATGTCTATATCTTATCTAGATATGTAATTATAACTGATTATATTAATAACTTACCGATGACATCAAAGCAAATAGCATCACTGATTGAATTTGTGACATTGAATCCTATTGTTCCTATAGACATAAGAATGATGAAACTCCAGAATGTGAAGGACTTGTACAAGCAGTCGTTGTTACTGTCGATATCCTCTTTGCAGTTTATGTCACAAGGAACAGTGGTGTTTAGGTCTACAGTTTTATCTGGTAAATTGCACAATCTGTAGTTTTGACTAGAATTAGACGAATTCACAGAATTCAATAGAAACGTGCTTGGTTCCTGGAGGCAGCTGGAAGTGCATATTACCATTGTTGTGTGATTGTTGCACTTTAGTTCGTCTTGAATATCCTGAAAAAATAATTGGATTATAATGACATGATGAATATTGCAAAATATTTTAGAATTACGATTCTCCACAAACTTTAACTGTACTTATTTATACCGGTTGCCCCATTATATTTTGCCCCTTTTTAAACCTATATAGGTAACTTTTGAACTAGTTGAGACAATAAAATGCGGTTTTCGTCAGTTTCCTTCTAATTTTGAGAGGTTTTTTCTGAGTAGTCATTTTTTTTGCTCACTTCCAGTTTGAACGGAAATGACAGCGTATTTTCGGGGATATGGCAACTTTATTGTTTCAAGTGGAGCACCCTATATATTTTTCACAGTTGGAAAGCCCATTGTTTCCCCTTTACGAAATTTCAATATTTGTTATAAAATTTTACAGAGTGATGGATTTAAAAGCTTTTAAAGTAAATACTGCGTTTTATCGAAATGCTACGAAAAAAATAATGATTCACAAAGTAAGTAGACTATGGAAGTCACATCACTTGTAAACGTCAAATTAGTTTATTAACAGTTGCATGTTATTTCATTTGCTAATATTGAAAATGTACAGTGTTATCATTTTGTTTGGTATACATTTTAATCAGAATTTGCGAGTTTAGTATAGAGATTAGAAAAAAATGTTTTATACAAAAGTTGCAGGGTATTTACTAAATTTTTATTTAGCAGTAATAAAAAAACAATTGATTGCCGATTTTTTCAGATATCGACATAACCTATGTTTTTTTTAAATGGAACATCCTATATGTTTTCATCCAGTTGGATTTGGTTTTTTATTCTGATTACACTGATATAGCGTACTTGGTAGTTGTATAGAGGATGTTTTGCATTATTAACCAGTATTCCTACTAGAGTTCAAACATTTTGCGTTAGCAAAGAGGGCCGTGGATGAAAACAATAGAAACTGTTATTGTTTTGATTTTGTTTTCATCCACGGCCCTCTTTGCTAACGCAAAAATTAAAGTTTAAAATCTAGTAGAAATACTTACCTACCTACAATGTTCTTGTTTTTTATTAATAATTCAAAACTTCCTGAATAAAACTATCAAGTATGCTATATCAGTGTCATCAGAAAAGAAAACCACATCTAACTGGATACAAACTTATAGCATGTTCCATTTAAAAAAACATAGTAGTAGTTATGTCCATATCTGAAAAAATCGGCATTCAATTGTTTTTTATTACTGCAAAATAAAAATTGTAACTGCAATTTTGTTTAAACATTTCTTTTAATTTCTACAATAAACTCACAAATTCTGATTAAAATGTGTACTAAACAAAATGATAACACTGTACATACGAAATTCGATATAACAACGTGTAACAAGATATTTATTAAACAAATAAGAAATAAACAAAATAATACACATTAGTTACAAAAGATGTTAAAAATGCGTTATCTTTTATTTCCATAGTCTATTTTGTGAATCATTATTTTTTTTCGTAGCATTTCGATAAAAGGCAGTATTTACTTAAGCTTATAAAACCGTCACTATTTACTTTAAAAGCTATTAAAACTATCACTCTGTATAATTTTCATTACAAATATGGAATTTATGGAAAGGGGAAACAATGGGCTTTTGAACTGTGAAACAATATACAGAGTTCTATTTGAAATAACAAAGTTGCTTTATCTCCAAAAATACGCTGTCATTTGTGGTTAAACCGAAAGTGAACAAAAAAAGACGTACCTATACTCAGGAAAAAGCTTTTCAAAATTAGAAAAAGACCAGCAAAAACCGCATTTCATTATCTCAACTAGTACAAAAGTTATACAGGTTTAAAAAGGGTGAAAAGATAATGACGCAGCCGGTATTAAAAACAGATGAACACCTTTGACCGCTAATTAAACAGCATTTCTTTGTTTCTTAGGTCCAAAGATTATTCCTTTTGATATGCTTGGAATAATTATTAGACAGCGACCTTGATTATAAATTTATTAAAATGTATCTTCATTTATATGAAAATTGGACATTTCCACATCTAAGGGGGGGGCAAGAATACTAGAATTGCAAGTCATCTGCATATAAGTGAATTTTGCAATAAATCAAGTTATTGACAAGGTTACTTGTATAAATGGTAAAGAGCGGACCAAAAATGGAACCGTGAGGTACACCAGATTTTAAAGTTAAATAGTTTGGGCTAATATATTTAACCGCACATTTTGCTCACAGTTTTTTATATAATTTATCAATTAATTCTACTAAATCTTCAGAGATGCCTGAAGTATAGCTATAAGCATTTCATAATTTATAGTGGTAAAGGCTTCACTGAAATCTAGTAGAAATTAACAAGTGCACATTTCTCGACCTGCTGCTCCTGTAATGTCATCAACTACATGAAACAAAGCCGTGGTGCAACTTTGAAAAGACCTAAATCCAGATTGAGTTGGGACTCAAATTATTTTGCTCAAAGGTCTTTGTTGCATTTCCATTATTCTTTCAATAATGTTGGATTATGTTGATAGACTGCTTAACGCCCTAAGATCTTAAAATTCATCAGGATCATACTTTTTAGATAGCACAGTTACCACAGTTTCCATACAGGAGGAAATACATTTTGCACCAAATAGTCAAATAGTTTATTAAGTGCGTTATGTAAGACACAATAAATATAAGGACGTCACAATTTTAGCAACCTTCCACTGAGTCCATCATCCGCATCCATTAACATTTGTGGAAATATCATTTTACACCTTAAATACTGTAGACTCATCAATAGTTTGAAATTTAAATTTGATATCACCAAATGCTATTCTAAATGGAGGAATTTATTTTTTCTCATAGACAGTACATCGAATTAGCATTCCACATAATCCATCTTTGACCTATTTTGTTGCAGTCGTTCTGGATCACTGCATTTTTAATAATCTAAACTTCTTTTAACTAAAAAGTAGTTTTTCTCTCCTTTCTTGCTTAAGTGAACGTGAACTGAACGAATTGAAATTTCAATGATGATAGGGTTTGACGATAGCAAGGAAAATTCTGCAGAGGATTCAATAAGTATGGCTCAGATCATCCGAATTGAAGATCCACTGTAAGCAGAATTGATGCGGAGTTTTGAGATGTGCTAAAATTCCACCTCGAAGGAGTGTAAACGAAGAAGTGCATGTAAATGTAATTCCATCTGCTCAAGAAATTCCATATGTAACAAAAGGATTATTAGCTGATGATTTTGATACTGGAAAGTCAACAGTGACGAAAATTTTTAAAAAGGCAAAATACTATAAAAGTGCGCATAATTTATAAAATTGCGGATATTTTCGACCAAATATCAAATGTGATGAAGACATTTGGTCAATATGATGATTGATGATGAAGATCGAAACTTCTCAAAGAAATGCTGTTCTCTGTCAACAGCTATAAAAGATTAATTACTGTGTGGGTGGGAATAATTGTTAACAAAATAGAATACTTCATTGATAACAGAATATTTCTTTACCTCAAATTTTGAAAATAGTTATCAGATCAGAAAAGGTCTGATATTTTTGGTCGTAGTTTCAGCAAGATTGGGCACCGTCTCGTTTAGACATAATAGTTCAACAGGATTTATTTAAATGTCATATTTTCTAATCGATGATTAGGGCGAAGGAGTGATATAGAAGATTACTAGATCTTACCCAATCAGATTACTTTTTGTGAGGTTCTTTAAATTCAAAAGTATATTTAAATAAACCCAATAATATTGAGGGTCTGAAACAGGATACGAAAAGAGATTTGGATAATAACGCCAGGCTTTAAAAAAAGTAAGAGATTAATTCAATTTTATTACGGACTGGGGTGACAACTTACTAATGGAGCGCAATTTGAACAATTAATTAAATGCTATTTTTATTGTCGGGCTGGTTCAAATTTGGTTTTAGTGGAGCAAAATAGATCAGGTGTGGGTTATTTAGAAAGCTAATTCGATGTACTTTCCCTATACCCAATGAAAAACATAACGCTCTATTTAGAATATTTGATGGGATCATAAGTGACTCTGTAAGTTGCAGTTTAATTTCAAAACATGCCCAATTAGGATAAAAAATTAACCTGCTTCAGCATTTTTCATTAAAATATTTTGTTTCAACTGAAATGCATTACAGTAACAGAAATTCAAATATTTCAATTATTTAAAATATTGCAGAGCCAGAGCAACTGGAGCAAGCTCATAGGTTCTTTAAGAGTAACAGTTTTATATATAAAAATATTAACGATACATATTTTGTGATTGTTATTAAAAAATTTGTTTGGTTGCTTATTTAATTTTAGCAGCTTGATAAAAAATCAATTAAGATCGATAATAATACATTTAAAATAGCACTCGATATATTATTATTGATAAAAAGCACTCGGACCGATCAATTTTTTCTTTAGTTTCATGTTTGCATGTATAAAATTGTTTATTTAAAAATAAAAATGTCACTAATATTTAAATTTAAAAAATAGTAAAACCGACTCTGATGAATCAAATTAAAATTTACTGCAATTTCTATCATTCAAATCAAAACAAAAATCTCGCGTTTTTAATAAACAGTAATTTAGACCAAGTCTAAATAAAAAATTAGGGAGGAAATGCACAAAATAACTCCTGAATATCGTAACTACTGTTCAAAGGAAGTTAGAGGATGTAAACGAAGCACATTTTGATCATTTAATTCAGTTTAAATTATGTTTAATTAAAACTTGTTTGTTTCTTTTAACATGATCAAGAGAATTTGCGAGTCTGTTTCTCAATAAGCGCTGTATAGCTGCAGCACTGGCTCTTAACGTAAAAATAATTTATGAAAGAAACAGTAAAACGGTGTCTACAAAACTTGTAGACGCTGTTTTACTTGAGAAACCGCCAATGCATTAGCAACTATTATGGGGCACAATTCATATTTAACATCTAAACATTTTAAAACGTTTCTAAGACATAACTACTGACTGTAGCATTACATGTATCCAGAAGAACTTCATCCAGACTACTGATGGTAACTTCCACGTTTGGCTCTGGAGGAATAAAGTTCATGAGTGCATAGGAAAGAGTCATCGTACATATCAGCAACATAAAAATAGTCTTTCTGTAATTCCTGTAAACGTCCACCAACATTCCAAATAGTGGTTTGGCAACGAGGAAAATTATCGGTAGTACTCCCGTGACGCTTCCCATAACCACTGAGGATATTCCCAGTTCTTTTCCGTATACCTGCAACTGGGGCAAAATGGGACCCATTGCTGAAATAAAAAAAATATATTTGAATAGAATAGGAATTGTTTCTCAGTTATTGTGAGAAATGGCATAAATGCGTTTGGAGTATTATCAAAGTTGCCCAAACCCAATAATCAAAAGTCATAATTATTGTAAAATATAAATCTTCGTTAAACGCATCTAGATCTAAAACTATAACTCAGTATTATTGATAGTCGTAGAAAAAGTATTCTAATAGCATAAGTAGTTTGCCACAACTGTATCTTGTTCGTTCCTCGTTTAGAAAATAAAGAATAAGAAAGGCGAAGTTGTAACGACAAAAGTTTAGATCGCTTCCATCATCCTGGACATTTAGACTGAAAGCTAAGAACGACATTAAATATATCTAGAAACGAAGAAGCGGAAGGAAAGGATCGTGTCAGAAGCCAGAGATAATTCTGTCACCGATTGTTTTACTCTACTTGGAAGAAAATTATTTTTTATGCATGGTCGTCTTTCACTTAAAAAAATGATCTACTAATTTAGAATATTACAGACCAATCAATTTCCTATCATCTTCTTTACCAAAATCATCACTAACCTTCTTAACAAAAGTTCAGGTTTTACCAATCTGTGTAACAAAGCGGATTCAATAACAACATTATCCGCTATATTCAAACTTAGCACACGCTCATCGTTAAATATATTGACGACAATGTCCTGTTTTTCGTCATCGACTACCAGAAGGCATTTGACCCAATCGAGAACTGACCTGTGCTGAAAGCAATGGACAAGGCGAGAATGGACTTGATCTCTCTAATGAGGCTCTTGTATCTACAACTTCTGCTCTTCTAACCTGTACTACTAACAATGCCAAAAAAAGGAAAGACTTGGTCATTTTCTGTACAGAAAGATATTGGTCATCTTAGTACTGAATAGTCATAGAAAAAGTATTATTGTCGCTTATAGGTATAATAGTATAGTAGTTTCATTTTGTTCGCTACTCATATACAAAATAAAGAACGAGAAAGAAGAGGTTGCAACGGCTAAAGTTTAGACCGCATCCATCGTCCTGGAAATTTAGACTCAAAGTTAATAACAGCATTAAAACAGATCTAGAATCGGAAGAGGAGGATTTGTCAGACGCGAAACTGAAAGGAAAGTTCTGTAGCCCACCATTTTACTCAATACATACCTGGAAGAAGAAAACATTTTGTTGCATGGGGAAATACCAAAGTCACTTTTCTCTTCAAAAAGAAGAGGATGATTTTGTCAGAAGCGAGACTAAAGGGAAAATTATGTCTGCCAAAACCAATAATATTACTCAACACTTACTTGGAAGAGGAAAAATATTGCATGGAGAAATACCAAATTTCTCTTCAAAAAAGGTTACCGCACTAATTAGAATATTAGAGGCCAAACGGTTTCCTACCCTTTTCATTGCCAGAATCATCACCATCCTCTCAGCAACAAATTTTGCCAAGCAAAAAGGTTTATGCCACATCCACCGCCCTGGAAATTTAGATTCAAAACTTGAATGGCATTAAAACAGATCTAGAATTGGAAGATGAGGATCGGGCGATGAAGGGCGAATTTTGTAACCGATTCAACAGATACTTGGAGGAAGAAAAATTTTTGCAGTATGGAGAAAAACCAGTCGCTATCCTTCTTAGAAAAAAGTCATTGTATTAATTTAGGATATTACAGATCAATCGGTCTCCTATCTGTTTCATTGCCAGAATCATCACCAATCTTTTTAGCAACAAGATTGGGTTTTATCAACTAATGGAACAAACCTGATTCAAAAACGACAACATGATCGACTACATTCGATGCTCATCAAATATATTGACGACGACGTCCTGATCCCATCATTGACTATCACCCATTTGACCCAATGGAGACCTAGACTGTGCTAAAAGCAAACAGGGCGAGAATGATACATCTCAAATAATGAGGTTCGTTTATCTATAAGAGTACTACTAACCATGTTAAAATAGACAAAGACCTGATCAGAGACACAGAGGTAAAAAAACAATGTAAATGAAAAAATTATGCCGCATACTGGTAAACCTAAGAATGGATTAAAACAGATCTGGAATCAGAAGAGGAGAATTGCGTCAGAAGTGAGACTGGAGGAAAAATTCTGTAATCGTTTATTTACTCAACAGATACTAGGAAGAAGAAGCATTTTTGTTGCTTGGAGAAATACCAAAGTCGACTATTTGTTTAATTGCTAGAATCATCACCGATCTTCTGAGCAACAAGTTCGGGTTCTGCCAACCAATGGAACAAACCGAATCCAAAAAATACAAATTAATAAATATATTGACAACAATGGACAGGACGACAATGGATTTGAGACACTTATTGGACAGATTCGTGTATCTAAAACAGTACTACTGTCCATCTCAAAATAGACAAAGACCTAGCCACAGGAAAGATCTCTTTACAGAGCAATATTGGCTATAACACTGAACGCGGTCTTCAAAAGCTTGGTGTCAGAAACTTGGTGAACAACGTCGACGGAAGGCCACTAATCACACTAACAAGAACCAAGCTAACGAATTGGGTGATTTTCTGAGATCGAAGATCACGGTGGAGATGACAAGATGATATCTAGAGACGGGCCGGGAAGAGTTAAATGCTAGAGATGCAAGATATGTATGCATGAATGAAAATGGAAGAAGATTATGTCCGGGAGTGTTAATCTACAGGCTATATAAAAGAAAGCATGTGCAAATCTTTGCCTCTCCCAAGTTTGCTGAGGCATGGAATTTAAGAGAATGTGATTTCATTATTAAATGAAATCAAACCATCTTTGAAATTTATAATTTGCTTGTAGAAGAATAGTATAAACAACAGAGCATCTGCCATTTGCGGTGCGGTATGTAATTCCTACCTCACATTTCAACAAATCTTCAGCTCGTTCTCGATAGAAATTAATGTTGTAACGAAGTGATTTTTTCGTTACTAGTTCCTGTTAAATATAATATTATTCGATACACCCCGTTATAATTAAGCTATTGTTTCCCCCATTTTGATATTCTTATCACCTGTAACCAGTTAATTATTTTGTAAACTGCCCTGTCGTTATTAAATAATAAATAAATTCGTAAATTAATAAAAGCACAAACAAATAATATACCGCGCTGATATCTGTCACCTACGAGTGAAAAGCGTATCCGCGCCGAGGCCAGTCCGGCCGCAACAGCCAGCGAATGTAGACGTGTCGATGCAGCGCTCTAGCAGTTGAAACTCTGCCTACGTCGGATCCTCGCCGGGACGCATTTATTCACTGCGCTGCGACGTTACGCTTATCCCTACCATTCCGCTAGCTTATAGAAGATTAATATTCCGAATCCAAGAGACCTGTCACCTGAAGTCAGTCAAGAGCTGTCATCAAAAGCAAGCAGACGTACCCACAGTAAAGTAAGTTAACCAGGGCCTGAATTTCGGCAAAGTCCAGCCGTGACGCATTTATTCACTGCGCTGCTTATTTTGCGTTCATCCCTACTACTCTGATAAACAGATTGTGGTATATGTTCACAAAGAAGTAGGTAAAAAGACCTACTCTTAAAAAAAAGTTTACCCTACGACCATTTTGCATTAAATGGCAAGCGTTTTAATTTAATCACTTATTTATAACATGAAAATACATATTTTCTTCAATTTTTGTAAAGATCAGAAGATTTTTACCCCACTTATTGCATTATTAGCAAAAAAAAATAAACTGAGCAACTTGGATTCTTTGAGGTTAGGATGTATTTTTAATGCAACTATACCCCAACAGTTTGATTGGCTGTTCATTTACGAATATTTTGTTTTTTTCTAAATTTTTCTACGACCAATAGAGCCGAAGATATTTAAAAAATAGTGTAGCGATGCACTCGAAATGCACCAAAAATGCACTTTTATGCGCTTTTCTCGCCAGCCCCACCACGATCTTGCTAATTTTTTCGGTTTTTGACTCATTTGCATGTATAAAAAGAAAACAAAGAAAAAAATTCAACTTCCCGATTACATCACTTTTCATAAATTATTTTGACTAATTTCCCTTCACTATAATTGGCACAATTAACGCTAGATCGCCAATTGAGATAATTTACTATATCAAATTAATTTGCATAAGTGTCATCCGCCTTTTAACTGTTCAGCTTATTGTTAAACATGGTTAAATTAGGCATACTGGTAATTACCATTGTGACTCTAAATATGTACTCAATAAAAAAGTAAGTAAACAAGACACCATACCATAAGAAAAAATGTTTCATTTGAAATATTAGTCATTAAATTTTCATGGGGATACATTGAGAGACAGTGAGACAGTGTATTTTGTCGAGTTAGAACACAATGATTCTTTTTATTTTAAATATATTTGTTTTCCATAAGTTAAAAAGGAATTCAATTCATGATGAAAATGTCGACCTGAATACATCTCGTCAGTCACAATGCTATTCCAAACTTTTACGGGCGAAACTGAATTTTTTTCAAAATTCAATAAACGTGTCGATATTAATATCCCATGAGGAGAGCCAATATTCCAACAAAATCTGTTTCATGTCTCTCTTGATACCCTGTATCTCATAATGAACTGTATTAAAAGAATTTTTTTTCGTGAACGAAGCACCCTATACAAAAATAAAGAATACTTACATAAAAACACGTTTATTATTTGATTTACTCATTATATTCCAATATTCTAGTTTGCCTTGACAAAACCGCTGATGCACGTGTTGCATATTTGCAAGTTTGATATACCAAATATTCACCAGGTCTGATCAATTCTACAGGAGGCTATGTTGATAGAGAACACCTCGAAGAATTGCCTTATACCCAAGTTTTGTTCACGTTATATTTTTTACCGTTACTTAAAAACGCAATTTTCGACACTTTTTACCCTGTATACCTTGCTCCATAATAACGTTGTAAATATAACATTACTTTCAAGGATTAGTTATGTTAATCTAATAATTACCCACACGTGGCGCCCTGCTGATAAAGTAGATATAAGGATGTTCGTAGGGGAAGCGCTTTTTTCCTAAAAATAATGTACTTAGGCATATTACTAAATTCAAAACCACATGCGATCAACGTATTCGAACGCTACATTGACTACTGATTGTGAACATTTATTGAATTTTGGAAAGTTAAAAGCTGCGAACGAAAATTTTACCAAATTGAACTAAACGGACTTTTTCTCCAAGAAGAAGAAATACGACTCGCTTTAACTTCATTTTTTCTAAATCCATCCAATGATGTGTCATGCTGCTTTTCAAAATTATAAAATTAAGTATGGTGGTCAGGTGGTCCTCATTGATTTTCAAAATATTTAGTTACCTATCTTTCATGATTTCTGAATTATCATAGTTCCAAGTTTTTACTGGGAGACCATGTAGAGGAGTAATTTTAAGAATCTTATGTTTTTGGTTGCAGCGCTTTTATTCCTTTAATCTGTTTCTGACATGACGAGAAACGCAATGAGAGATTGGGCGAACCCCCCAAAAAAATTAAGAATTGTCATAGCAAAACTAAAGTTTTTGCCATTTTTTTTTGGTTCTAATAAATATGTCAGAAAGAAAAAAAACGTAAATTTCTTAACTTGCAAAAGAATGAAAACAAAAAAATTACCTTCTTTAACAAATTTGGATATTTCAGGCAATAAGGCAGACAAATTTATAAGACTTTATTTAAAGATGCCTTTTATGAAACTAAACAACTCTGCTAAATCGCAATTTAAAATATTTACCAATAAAAAATAAAAAAAATTTCAATGTTTCAAACGGTTACCAATTTGGATAATAGAGTAGTAGAAGGGCAACTTAGCTAAAAATATAAGCTTCTACATGTATTTTAGGACAAAATGAAGGTTTGGTTAAACTTTATTGTTTTGCATTTTCTTTTTAATTTTCAATTTCGATGGTATAAATAAATGTATGTATCTCCCTGGCTTTTTAATTGAGCTTCTTCAGAAAACCTCCATTTCAAAAAATATATCAACCGCTACGTTAATATGCGAATCGAGTTATCTCACTTTTGGCGTTTTGCTTGAATAGAAATATGCAAATTGTTTTTTCGACTCGAAATTTGCATTGAGTTTTTTGCAACATCTATGCCTTTAGCTCAGCTACTCAAAAGCAATATTAATTGAATTATTAGTTCGAAATTAAGTTAAATAAACCATTCTGTAGTTTTGGAACCTCTTTGTTTCAAGTGAATGGATTTTTTTTGTAGATTTTGATTCAGCAATTAATAATTTATATTTATAGGTATTATCTTAATTTTTATAAATTTTTTTAAATCGATGATTTTTTTGCACATTTATGTAATCAATTTATATTGGCAATTCAGAATCTTGTTGCGAACAATTATTATTAGAATCGGATAAAATTAGAAAAATAGCAACAAATTTTGATTTTGCAATGTAAATTTTGAGGATGAAGCCATTGTCAGTTTTAATCATTACATTTTTCTCCATACCAAAAGCAAATTAAAACAAATCACTTTCTTTATCAGCTTCTTTGACGTAGAACGACTCCACCAATACTTATACTATTTATATCATATTCATATGCTTTATTTTTTTAAAAGGAAACATTATCTACAAATCTTATATAATAATTTGTTTATGTTAATCCAAAGCAAATAATATTTCAAACTCACCGGCCATAAAAAAGAAGTAGTGGGCTTTGATGGGGAGTAGTTTCCTGTTGATCTGCATTTTGATTTACAAATTTGTCACCACATGAATATCTGAAAAGAGAAATGTATTGTTTTCAAACTACTCGACTCTACTAACTAAAGTAATGATTTCACCTGTAGATACCGTATGCATTATCACGGGTTATCACGATAGATAAACTTATAATCACCATTAAGGTTAATTTTTTTTTATTGTTTGGTACACATTAATTAAGATATTGAATACAATGACTAATGAGCCGGACCGACGACACCTAAACAAGGAATCTATTTTCAATTAGAGTCCTTTTAAAATCATGTTATAACTATTAACTAATATTATACCATTCAAAAGAAATCAAAAAACACGATGCAAAAAACACGCAGTTTTGCATCGTGTTTTATACAATATTTTTTGCTATTTAGTTGTTACGAAAAAAATAAAATTTTCGTTACGTTTCCTTTACGTTTAACATAATATAATAAATAAGATAAGTGTTTTTTCAATAAAAATGTACATTTAATATTTATGTTGTATTCTTAGCAAAAATAAATGGATCTGTCGCAATATCTGTTTATGTGACTAAACTCATTTTAGCACAAGTGTTAAAATGAAATCTAATTTTAGCACTTGTGCCAAAATGAACCACTTTTGACAATGACAATCGGTGTCAAAAAGATTACTTTTCGTAACTAAATTGCAAAAAATAGGTTTTTAAATGATGGCGATCATTTTATTTTGGTAGATGGTAATGCTAAGCCTCATAGACAAGGATAGTAAATGAAGCCATAGATCAACTTCAAATTACAAGAATGGAACGGCAACGGCCACCAGAATCACCAGATTTGAACCTAATTTAGCACATGTGGTATTGTTTACAATTAAAAATTCGTTTTTGACAGAATCCAGTGCACACATTAGAGCAACTTGTTGTAGTTATTCGGGAAGAGTGGAAAGCCATACCTCAGTAGTTTGTAAACAGCCTTATTGAAAGTACGCCTTGCAGTTATAACTGTCAGAGGGGACCAACAAGAAATATAAGCTTTTTTTGTTGTGAAATTAACGAAAAGCTGAAACTTTTATAACAAAGTTTAATTTTTACATCACATCGGGTTGAAAAGATATTTAATTAATTAATTTCATGAAAAAAAGTTTAATTAACTAATTTTGTTCCTAATGGAGTGTATCTAGTTACATAATTACCAATCATTTTTAATGGTAGAAATAGTATTTGTGGTTGTTTTTTATTTAAGTAGTAATGTTGAAAGTTAAACAATTATTTTTATTATGTTTTATTTTAGTTCGTTTCTCTGTTGTTGAGTAATTAAATTATTATAGCACTATTATTAAAAATTATAGAAAGAAAAAATGTAGGCTTTTAAAACTTCCCTAAATGAATTACTACCACCTCCTTATTATATACATACCACCTTCTTGATCCTCACATTTAAAACTTGTTTTTTATAATTCCTCTACGCCTATACTTAAGCATATCATCCATGAGTTGTTGTGCTGCCATCACAAATAATTTAAAAAATATACTTTTGACCCCCTCGAAAACATTTTCGGTGCATAGAAAAAGATTGACTCGTCTTATTCATACCGATATATCTCCTCAGACTGTGATACTTCCAAGCTAATTTATGAATCGTGGCTCTCTTAATCACAAATTAAACGGTTTTTTACAAAAAAATGTATCTCGATTAATAATAGAGATAACTAAAAAATTCTGAAACCGTTTCGGCAATATTGTCAAAGATTCTGAAATATTCTATCAAAATTTATAGAATATTATTTTTAAATTTTTGACGAAGTGCCGATTATAAGAAGATTGGAAAAAAATATAAAAACTTTTAATTAATTCTTGACACTTGTCGATTAATTTCCCATTAAGTTATATAATTTGTTTAATTTGTATTCGAAGAGGGTGTGCAGGGAGCATTGAATATTGTAGAAAAAATTGTTATTGGCAATCGTATTAAAATATTGTAACTTAAAATTTAAGAATTCGCAATTTTCTCTAAAAATAACAAAGCTATAAAAAAAATCTTTAAAATGGTTCTTTAGATATACTTATAAATCATAACGAATATGTCTTAAAAAATCCCAACATTTTTTTAGGGATTTGGGAGAACGATAAACTTTAACTTAAATGTAAGGGCCTGAATAATCACCCTGTAGATAACAGAAACATCCACAATTTAAAAAATCTATTTACAGTGAACGAAAGCCATTGAATTTTGCTAGCGATCACAAAAATTTTAGAAATGAAATCCAAAGAAGTCAGAAATATTCATTTTAATTTTCAGGAATTTCAATTTAATATCTGCCCTCCATCATCCATTTTAATCCCTTCACTAAAGGAACCGTGTTCTTGCAACTATGAATGGATAAAATAGATAGATAAATTGCAAAATAAGAAATCTAAGAAGTGAGAATAAAAGTGCTGTTTTCCCTACTAAAAAAAAGTTCTTAAAATTTATTATTATTTATAAATAAAAACTTGTCAGGTAGACCAAACATATTATCATAACAAATTATTATAAATTACTATTTTTTATTATTTATTATATATTATAAGGAGTAAGTGTTTTTTGAGTCAATTATTTGATGTACGATCATTCGCGGAGTCCTGTGTAACCATTTTTTAATTTAAATTTTGTATTTCTTTGATGAATTGATATCCTTAATTTCAGATGGAAGAAGGTCAAATATTTTGGGTGCAAGTCCTTTCTCCTATTGTTTTTTTAACTTTTTTTTTCTCGCTAATGACATTTTTATGTCTAGTGTCATATTTATGTATTTTATATTTTATATCTTTTTTATGTTTAAATTGGAACAATAATATGCTCTTACAGTAAAGTTGTCTTATATCAAACATTTTTACTTCATCATATAACATCATGGTTGAATATAAAATATTTTTTTTGAAAATGATTTTTAAGAACCATTTCTGGAGAGTTTCTAAATTCTTTAGGTAGTTATTATTAATTCCACCCCAACCAATAATGCCATAAGTGAGTTGAGATTGAACAAGAGCCTAATACAGCATACACATCTGAGTCAAATCCAGAAATTGCCTTAAATACTTAAATGTTGATAACAAAGGTCTTAACTTTCTTAAAATATTATTTGCTTGTAAATCCCATCTCAAATGTTTGTCAATTACTACACCTAAGTATTTGACATATTCAGCTTTTTCAATTTCCATTATTTTATTAGCATCGATTTCAATTTGCAAAGGGCCAAGCTTAGGCAAATTTGATTGATACGATGTAAAGGGAAGATACTTAGTCTTACTACAATTGAGTGTAGGCAAATTTAAATCAAACCAATTTTTTATTGATTTAAAATCTTCCTGAACTATTTGTTTTAACTTAGCCCAGGTTTCCGCGCTGTGCTTTAATATAGTATCATCCGCAAAACTAAGTATCTTTCCTTTACAAGATAGACTCAACAAATCGTTTATGTACAAGTTGAATAGGATTGGTCCCAGAACTGTACCCTGAGAAACGCCATATTCAACAAGTCTCTCATGGCTTAGTGAATCTTCAATTTGCACATATTGTTCTCTGTTTGACAGGTAACTTTCCATCAGTTTAATTGCATTACCACGAAACCCTAAATGCTCTAGTTTATTTAATAATTTAGAATGGCTAACTGTATCAAAGGCCTTTTTTAAGTCAACAAATATGCAAATTGTAGGTTCACTATTATCTAGGTTTTGGTAGATTTCCCTGGTGACATATGCTATTGCATCCTGTGTAGACCGACCTTCTTGAAAACCAAATTGCTTATCGGATATAATATTATATTTATTTGTAAAATTGACAATTCGATTTTTTATAACTTTTTCCAACACCTTTGCGAGATTTGAGATCAAGGATATAGGTCTATAATTTATAATTTTTTGTTTGTCATCTTTTTTATAAAGTGGTTTAATAATACCAATTTTAAATTCGTCAGGAAATACCCCTTCTGTTAAAACTTTGTTTACAAAATATGCTAATGGCGTCGACACCATATCACTGATTTCTTTCAAAATTTCCGCTGTTATACCGTCTTTACCTGGAGCTTTATTTGATTTTAAATTCATTATAATTTCTTTTATTTCTACTTGGTTAGTTGGAAAAAGATATATTGAATTTTTTCTCATTTCAAGATGGTCATTATAATTTACGGGTTTAATTATTTTGTTTGCAATATTGTGTCAAACTAAAAAAGTCATTGAAATTATTAAAATCTGACATTTCGCGTGATAAGAAATATTAGAAAAAGATTATATTTTTTATTATAAATTGTTATTTTTTAAACTTTAAACAAACAGTTTTATTACACATATATAATAAATTATAATTATTTTAGATAATATTTTTTAATCATATGTTATAATCTTCTGTAATAGACACGAGGTCGATTTTCTACTAGGGTAAACGTTTTTTCAATTACTCAAACCTGTTTTTCATGAAAATTTTGTGCGAATTAAGGGACATAGTCCATGGCATGCCCTTAATTCTCTAATAATTTTCATGGGAAAACAGGCCATTGGTCCAAAAAAAGTTTACCCGGTAAAAAAAACGAACTCTTGTAATAACAACCGATAAAATGTCCTGCAGTTAAACCAATATTGATTCTACTTAAAAATTGTCGAATTTGTACGTAGGTAGATCATAAAATCAGACAAATTGTTATATGACATTGGGTAAAATGGCAAAATAATTGAAGTATCTGCCATGTTTTGAGCGTAAAACACAGTATTTTAATATATTTTTAAGCATTAAAACATGTTAGTATAATTTAAATATGTAAAGCAAACATTGACATTTCTAAAGGTACCGGTTCGTTTTCTATTTTCAATTGTTTGCAACAGCTTGATCCTTAAATATACACTTTTCAATTCACAGTTAAGGTGGGCTTAAAAAAGATACATATATGTTTGAATTAATGATTAATAAAAGATGTAGTGAATGACCGAGAAAATCTGTATAGCGATTTGAATCGTTTGCATAGTAAATAAAGCCTGTGATGTACGGCGATAAATAACACACGTGTAATGGCTTTTAGCCAAATAAAGCGGAATCCTAATTAAGAAGAGCAGATATTAGGTGACAGCTATGCCACATTGCTGACTTATTTTATCAAATAGTCAAATATTATTATTATTATTATTATTATTATTAAATAATTTATTATAAACTGTAACAGATGTGCCGTTAAGGGCTGCAAATGTGTGATAGATATCCTATTTTAAAAAAATTTGTCTGGGTATATCATAGAGGAGTCTGTAAATATTTTGTAACGCTTAAAAAAATAGAAAAATATATACATATTAACGTTCCTGTCGGATAATTGACATGCATTACAGCTTAATGATTTTATGGGAAAATTCATAAGCGCTTACATCCTTATAACTTGATCTACAAAATTAATACAAACAAAATAGAGACAAAACGCATAATTATGAAAATAATTATTATTTAAAATAAACACCACTTACTTGAGTATACACAAATTGTTGCAATATTACAAGAAAATATATTGTGGTAAACACATTTACTTACTTTTGACTTATCTCATATGTTTAATACAGATTTTGCCCTCTCCTAATGAAGTTATCGTTATCACAAGATTGTCTGCTGTCATTATACGTATATGTACATCTATTTTAATAACAATGAAGTAAACTTTATTCAACAACCAGTATGACGGTGTGAACGTTCTATACTTAGAAACTTATTAACTTTATGTACGGAAAACGAAGAAATAAAACGTGTTTAAGTAACACTGGCGCACTGGCGTCTCGTCTCTTGACAACTGAGTAAACATGTATGGGAGTGTACTACAACTTTTAAATTCGATTAAACCAATTCCAGTGGGAAATGTATCTGGGTGGTATTTAAATTTCTCTAAACTTCTAAAGTTTCAACTAGGTCTGGGTTTAATGTTATTTATACTGTTACTGTTATTTAGGAGTGAATGTCAAAGGCGAGCATTGACCCACAATTGTTATCAGCAGTTGCGCAGTACCAAAAAAAAATTTGTGTGGTGGTACAATCTATAACTGTATGATCTTTGTTTATTTATAGCTCATACATACCGCTTTCAAAATATTTCCTACTTTTAGATTTAATACACATTACCCCAATAGTGGTATTCAAGGATGTATTTGGTATTGATTTTTTTATTGGATAACGCAGGTTGAATTAACTAATTATTAAGTCTTTGGTTTGAAAATGTTTACATAAGGTGTTTGTGTCAAAGTATTTACAAGCGTCTAAAAGCAAGGATTGGAACAAAATTGATATAAGAAAGAGAGCATATATGGTACTTGTCGTTCCTGGGAACAAGATAGAGATCAAAAGAAAAGTAAAACCAAAAGGATGAAATGTGGCAGAAAGAAACGAATAATGCAAATCGCTAACAATAAAAAAAGGCAGTTAGTGCTTGTGCTATTGAGTCATTTTTGAAGACATTAATTTGCTAAAAACAGTTCACGTAGAATCTTGTCTTATGCATTATAAATACTTTTGAAGAAAAGGAAAATAATTTGTATCTGCAATGTGTTGTTGCTAAAATGATATATTTTCTTTATTGTCAAAAGAAAAACGGGAATTTTTGGAAAGCAGTGACAACAGTGACGCTAAATTTGAAGCTTCTTTCTACAACTTTAGAGAACTCCTCTTTATAGCATTTCCTCTAGAAGAAAAAACAAAAACCTAAGATAAATAAACCCTGGCTAAACCAGGGTAAATTCTTAAGGGTAATTTTTTAAAATTTTAAAGAAAAATCACCAAAAACAAATTTTTAAGGCAAAATAGTCCTCTCTCTTCCCAGAATAAGTCTAAAACTGCATGACAAATTATTATTAACGAAAATTACTTATAAAAGAGAGAGATAATGCCTCAATCATTGGTTGATACTGAAGGTGGTGAAATCTTAGATTTTTAATGATTACTTTATACAGTCCGTCACCAAATCTAATGAAAATTTACCGGAAGATTTACCAAATAATATTTGTTTAAGTAATACCTGTCCTAATGAGTCAACTTTTAACGTGACACCTATCACTGGTGATAAAGATCATAAATTAATTTTATCAACATACTCTAAACCAGCGTTCCTTAATTTTTAAGTGGAATCCTTTTCAAAATCCACTTTTTCGTGGAGCCCCTGCTTTGTTTCAATAGTATGGTTTTAATGCAAGATTCTCTAAATGGATTGTTGCAACAAAAATAACAATTATTTCATATATTAAATATTTATTTGTTTGAAAAAATAATTTCTAAATTAACCAAAGAGTTCCTAAAATAACTTAAAATAACCTCTATTCCTATTCAAACGGAACTTTTAAATTTTAAATTTGAATTTTTAATGAGATGAGTGGTACTGCTTTTGTGCTTTTTATTATCCCAGATATATGCTTAATATTAAGCCTCAGTATATAAAAGAAGAGATGTATGTACAGTACACTCCCAATGTCCTCACATAGTATTTTAAACGATTATTTAGTGGCCGATATTTTAGTTTATAATTTTGACAACTTTATCAAGAGCATTCTTATAACTGGGAGATAATTTTTTTGCAACAAGTTCCTGCTTATGGGTTGCATTGGCTACGAGGACAGTTTTTGGCGATATTTTTATTAAGCTGTACAGCCCCTTTAATTATGTCACTCCATCGGTACAGATATCAATGCAGTGGTCCCATTTAGGAAACCAAACATTTCAACTCCAGTAGTATCTACGTGTTGGTAGGGGTTTGCATAAGAGAAGATCCTCCAATAATGCGTTTTTGCATGATTGAAGACGAAAATGAGTTCATTTTTTATATTGGCTGCCAAATCTTTGATGCGCTGAGCTACTCGTGTCATTCGAAAGTGAGATCTTAGCTATTTCTTTTGCTGATTTTTCACCCAACGTGCATTTTGCCATCTCCATAGCAAAAGGTTTAATAAGATTTACCGCAATTGAGTAGGCTTCACTGAGTTGAGCTATCTGATAATAATAATAATAATAATAATAATAACACACATCAGGTAAGAAGCAATAATATTAATGCATAAGCACATACTACGAATGTATATTCTTAATTATTTTTAATATTTATTATTTTGTGAATTTCTTTTAAACCAATACGTATGTCTTTGCCTTATTTTTAAATCTACTCATATTATTAATGTTTATTAGTTCAACTGGTAGTGAATTATATAGCCTGGGAGCAAGAAAACAGTAGCATCTCTGACCTACAGCTTTTTTCGTGCTTGAAGTTTTTACATTTAATTTTAATTTTGCTCTAGTTAAATGACCATGATCTAAAGGTATTAATTGGATTCTATTTTTAAATTGGTAAATAATAATTTTTAAGAAAAATGTTTGTCTTATGTCTAATAGTTTTGAGTGAATGTAAAGTAGATCCGATGGATAGGTCCGTTCTTTATTAAATATAATTTTTATGAACCATCTGAATTACTTCTATATTTTTAAGGTGACTGTCAATTACTCCCCCCAACCAAGTATTCCATAGGAGATCCTGGATTCCACAAGGGCATGATATAGCATTTTCAGGTGAGATATGGCTGACGGGTCACCCAAAGCCAAAGAGGGAAAAAATATATATAGTCCAAACAAGAATTCGTGCCTTGCCTGGTAACTTTATTTATGGTTGATATAAAATTATGCTCACCTAAAGACATTTAAATATTCAATCGTTACTTCTTCATCTTTTAATATATTTAAATTAATATCTCCAACTATGATACTATAATCATAATGTTGGTGGTGGTGCTCTAGTAAAAAGTTTTCTAATTCTGTAATAAAATTTTTCTGATATCTTGAAGGCGACCTATAGATGGCTATTACAGAAACTTGTTTGTCATTTGTGGTCATATTCATCTGAACCACTTTACAGTCATCTATTATTTTTATGTCAAAGACGTAGTTAATTGATTTTCTTACATAACCTATGCCACCATCGTTTTTATTTCTGTCCCCTGACTATAAGCCTCCTCCCTGACTAAGTAAGAAATCTCAATTGCTTCTTTATTCGCCAATTTTAATTTTAAGAGTACGTCACACACACTTTCCAATAAAGACTTCAACATTTTTTTCTTGCCATGAACAGATTCCAAATGACTTCGCATTTTAGCTGGAGCCATAGAGCTATTTGGGAGAACTTTGCTGCATATAACGCACTGAGGATTATCATTTTGGTTCATGAATCCTAAAGATATATAACTTTCATCATACTTCTTAATTTTTTTAGTACCTGCTCTGGGTTAATACTTGTAGATGCATCAATTGGCCTTTCTTTTGGGGGGGGGTTTCATTTGTATCACTCCCATTATTACCATCATTGTCTGTAGCAAAAAAGCTAGATGTTGAGTCCGAAGCGGGAGAAGTAGAACGCTTTGGAATGCCTTTTTAAACCACCTCTCCATCCTACAAGAAAATATCGATTATTATTATTATTATTGCAATTTCTAGGTTCCAAAATTTCAAAGGCAGAACCAATAGAGTTTATTATTAACCAAAAATTTAAAATAAAAAAACTTTGAATCAATTTGTAAGGCACACATCGACAAGTGACAATAATTATGCCCGGTTGCTCGCAGCTCCGTTTTATATTAAAGTATACGGAATTCCCCTGTATTTTTAAAACTGACGGATTTCCTGTATTTCTAGATCTGTGGATTTCTCCAGTTTAAGAAACGCTGCTGTCTTCGATGGTATTCCTAGTTTATTATTAGCAAAAATTGTCGATTTTATCATTCACCCAATTAGAGTTCTATTTAATCTCTCTTTTCAAGATGGTATATTTTCATCCTTATGGAAAAACTCAATGATTATACCAATTTATAAAAAAGGTGATAAATGTTCGATAACAAATTTATAGTCTGCCTTTTAAAAAATATTTGAATAAGGTTTGCATTCTAGACTAATACATGTTGAAAATTAATATATTCTAATAAAAAGGCAGTTTGGTTTTAGAAAAGGTCTTTCTACCCAATATGCTATCCTGTCACTGTACAATTTTATTTTAAATATCCTTGAGATAAAACATTGTATATTCGCTAAGTCAATAAAGTAAATTTCAATTTACTGCTATACAGTAAATTCGAAAAATAAGGAATAAAAAATACTGCCTTTAGTTGGATACAGTCATATTTACTAGGTAGATCGCAGGAAGTTTTATTAAGAAGTAATGGTGTTGTTTTATAAGTCGTATACCAAAGGTTACCATGGGAGACCCTCAAGGTAACGTACTAGGGCCACTGTTCTGCATAATATTTATAAATGACGTTTTGAAAATCCATGTTTATCCTTATTTACTGATGACACATCAAGTGCAATTTCTGCTGGAAGTATTAATCAGTTCATTGAATTTATGATTTTTTCCACCAGGGAAATAAATCAAAGTGTTCTGATTAAATTTGATAACAGAAGTATGCAGCAAAAATACGCCATTAAATTTTTTTGATTATATTCTTAATGCCCCTTTAACATGGAGCAATCAAATAAACACATTTTATTATATATAATTAGCGACACATTATTTTGTGATATGGCAATTTTTTTTTTTTTTTTAATTATTAGCTTTGGGTACGTAGCCCGTTAGCCACGATATGGCAATTGAAAGATATTATATTGCTTACATACTCTCGCGTATAAACTATGGTATTATATGTTGCACGAGAATCAATGAGATCTTAATAATATAGAAACAATTATTCGTACGATGTTGTTTAAATCAGTTAATGCTTTTTGGAGGGAATTGTTTTAAAAAATTGACATTTTAACGGCCACCTCGTTATATATTTTTAATTCTATGATTTTTGTAAAATCAAATCAATCAGGCATGCGATATGCTCATTGTAGACGAGGATAAATAATACTATAAGTTTACTACCGGTCGTCACTGATGGTTGCAAACGGTCCCACTGTTATGGGTATAAAACTGTTTAACAAGCTTTCCATTAATTTAAGAAAAATCACTATCAACGTAAACAGTACATACTTTATTGTCTTCTGGTAGGTAAAAGCAACGAACCGTTAGTGATCGTGATCCATATATAAATATATATGGAGGCAAATGTTGTTTTTGGAAAATAACAAAACGTCTGAACGTCCTTATGTTTCAATTTTTTATTGAGATGCCTGGTTGTAAAGTAATCTAGTAGTAGTGTAATATGTAAAATTGGCTTCAATTTTTTTAGTGTATAAACATTTTTGAAAATAATCCTTGCAGTCCAAATACGACGTGTAAATTTTTCTATATATTTTCAGTTTGGATTTTCACTTCAATCCAGATTTTAGAGTAAATATTACACATTCAAATATTTTATCCGATTTAAAAATACATTAATTCTGGTGATATCAAACTTTGACATTTTAATTGAGATTTAATTGAGGTTATCAGCGTTAAATAAACAATATTATGAATAAAAGAAAAAGAAAATTATATACAAATCTGATTCTAAATCTAAATAATTATTCAATTAGAGAGCAAAGAAGGTAGTAGGTAAAATTTTACAGAATACGCAAGGAAAGGAGAATCATAATTTATCACAATTTATTTAGTGCAAGGTAAACCGAGATTAGAGAATTTAACAGATATTTTTTAAGAATGGATTAACTGTCGTTCGATAACCTGATGTTCCTTATCTCGGGTATAATTACAAAAACTAATACAATAATAATTATGAGAGAAGCAACATCATTTATTATGTTAAATATAAAAAAAGCATCAAAATTTAAACATTTTTAAATTGAAAATTACAGAACAATGATGAAATCTAGCAGAAGTTAGGTAACCACCAATCA